>OX638064.1:17845194-19045194 GCA_951804385.1 Trifolium dubium
AAGCATGTTTAAAATATGACAAATGGCAAACTTGCCAAAATACTACTTTTGCTTTATTATATTGAATGATACAAATAAAACAAATTTCTAAATCTTATCTTTTAAAAACAACAAACTCTATAAATTCTAAACAGGATATTATTAGAATATTAGAATAAATTTAAGGATATTTTTGTCTAAATTTTTTTTACACTTGTTTTCTGTTTCTTCTAAAATAAAATCTATAAAAAAAGCTGCTAATATGAGCTTCTGATTTTTAGCAGTTTTTAGATTATTTTCAGATTCTGATTATTTTTAAAAGCTATAACAAACAAATGTTATTTTCTTAAAAGTGATTATTTTTTAAAAATAAGTGTTATTTTTTTCTAAAAAATGCTATAACAAATGGGCACCTAATATTAACTTTTCATTTTAAAAGTTTTTAAAATTATTTTTAGATTTTAATTATTTTTAAAAACTATAACAAACAAATGTTATTTATTAAAAATGATTATGTTTTAAAAAATAAGTGATTTTTTATTTTAAAATTATAACAAACGGGCTCTTAGTTTGATGAGAAAATTTGATAGTATCCCAATGGGTGTGGTTGAGTGGTTGGGGCTCATCCTCCCTTAACTAAGGATCGAGGGTTCGATCCCCACCTTGAGTATGGAGCAACTTTAAATCTTTGGGTCAGTTATCCCATTCTTTGAGGTGCCTCCAATCTAGCGAGGGAATAGTCACTGCGTTCGGCGGTGGATACCCCGGTCTCGATCAAAAACAAAATTGATAGTACATTATATCAAAATCTTTACTCATATATTAATATCTTGTATTCTTTTTTTATTTAATACATAAACATCTTTCTAAAAAAAAAATACATAAACATCTTATATTCTTTTTTTTTTGTTGAACTAAACATTTTTTTTTTTTGGACAAATTGAACTAAACATCTTATATTCTACTAAATCATAACGATATTTCAAAATTAGTTACATGACATTGACGACTTAATGATATTTGACCGAATAAAACTATTTCTTTTAAATAAAAAAGAAGAGTAAAACTATTATGTACAAATAAAAAACAAAAAAAGAGTACAACTATTTTATTAGCAGGCTTATATGTAGTTTTAACTATCATATTTTGACGCATTTGGATTTTCAACTCTTTTATTTTAAAATTCGGAATTTCACACCCTTTATTTTAGATTTTTGAAAAAAAATTCACCGCAAACACATTTAACTTATTTTTGCTTATGTGGCAATAGATGTACATTATTTTGACACATGTTTATTATCTTTCTACCTAATTATTTTTTTTTTTAAAATTACTAGAAAATTCTTTAAGATGACATAAAATTAAGGAAAAAATAAATAAAAATCTATAAATAAATTACTATATAAAATATTTAAAAAAATCAATAAAAATACCATAAAAAGACATTTAAAAATATATCAAAAAATTTGTTTATCATGTGACTACACCCCATTTTTTAATGGCTAAAGCAATCAGCTCTTACACTTTCATTTAAGGAGTATGTTGGAGTGTATTCACAATTTTTTCAATATATTTAAATGTTCTTTTATAGTATTTTTCTTGTTTTTCTAGTATTTATCTTGATTTATTATTATTTTTTTATAGTAATTTTTTTTTATAGATTTTTATAATTTTTTTCTTAATTTTATGGCTTTTTTTTTTTAGAATTTTCTAGTAATTTAAAAAAAAAATAGATAAAGATAATACACGTATGTGAAAAAAATAAAATAATATACATATCACTATTGCCACATAAGTAAAAATAAGACTATACCAAAAAAAAAACATAAGTAAAAATAAGTCAAATGTGATTGAGGTGAATTTTTTTTTTGAAAAAATCAAAATAAGGGGGGTGAAATTCCGAATTTTAAAATAGAGAGGTTGAAAATCCGAAACCATCAAAATAGGATGGTTAAAATTGCATTTAAGCCTTATTAGTTATTAGCATATCAAATTTTTTTTTTGTGGTGCTGATATTTTTTGTGGTAAATCTAGTGATATCCATATTATCCAATCAACTCTCCAATAAATTAGGAAGATCTTTATTTTATTTTATTTTGGTATTATTACATCTATAAAATAAAATATAACATCTTCCTAGGTCTTGTTTTCTTGTACTGTGCCGTCTTCATTCATTCAAACTTCAAAGCAAAGTCAGAAGAATGAATCTCGAGAGCGAATCAACTAACAAACGGAGAAGAGTGGATGAACCAAGCTCCGACGAAACGGAGGACAACAAGGATGAACCAAGCTCCTGAGTTACTCTCTTGTAAGCTTCCTTTCAATAAAGTGAAAGTAGGTGATTTCAGAATTCCAAAATTCAAATTTTCATTTGAGTTTAAAGCTCCTGATATGTTGAAGAAGCTAGGAGTGGTTTTACCTTTCTCTGAAGGAAGTTTGACAAAAATTGTGGACTCTCTTGAAGAAGGTAGTCAAGATCTTTGTGTTTCTGAGATATTTCACAAATCTTTCATTGAAGTAAATGAAGAAGGCACTAAAGTTGTTGCGGCAACTATTTCAAGGTCACGAACAGCGAGGAAGTCTTTTTCATTTTCAATTAACTTTGTAGCTGATCATCCTTTCTTATTTGTAATTGGAGACATTTTGACCGGAACAATTCTCTTTGTGGGACAAGTGCTTAATCCTCTTGTTGGGTGATCCTAACTTCCCATACCTGAACCAATTGCATAACTCATAGATAAAGAGGGAAACTCATTTCATATATGAATGCATCTTATTTTTTGAAGATAATTTACTGATTTTGACCATTTTCAAGAGTTGCTGTTCTTTCGAGATTAAGTAGTTTTGATAGGATTTTTAATTGAGGTTATTATTCATTGTTATTTAGATCATAAATTAGTAATAAACAAATGGTTTTGCATTATGTGGATTTTATGTTCGAGGATGGATCTGTTGCATCCTAGAGTAAGTTTAAGACAAGTTATTTTGTTTTATATCTCATTATTTATGATGAATTTCATCAATCTAACTTTTGATTATTATCATTATATATCAATGATCAAGTGCACAAATTTTTATATAAATCCGAAATGCGTAGCTGTGTAATCTAAGCATTAATATTTACTTGTGTTTTTTAAACCTTATTAACGTTCGTTTGAAATTATTAAATGATGTATGAAATAGTTTTAAAATTTCATAAAAATTTGTAGAGTAATCAATTCAATAAGAACTTTTAATTGGACGGTTGGATTAGTGAATTCATCGTGAATAATGAGATATTAAACAGAGTAACTCATCTCATACTTACTCTTGGAGTCAACAGATCCTTCCTTTTTATCTTATTACTATTTGTGTTTTCCACCGATAAATTGTTCTGCTATAATTTTGCACTAGAGTGAGACCCGCGCGTTGCGCGGGAACGTGGGGGTTGAATCGAAGCAACATGTAGAAAATAGTGAGCATGTAAATAATATATTTTCATTTTTTTTTCATCAAAGTTAAAAATAAGACTAATATTTCTTCTTGTAACTAAGAATTATAAATATTAATGTACTTATTATAAACTGAAGTTTTAATCTAAAATAATTTAGAAAGTTTGCTGTTAATTTTAAATATTAATGCACTTATATATCTATCTCCAAATTTTAATAGTGTACCATGAATTGAATTGGACTTATTAGGCACGGTGCATTTAATTATCAAAAAGCTCCATGTTTGAAAAAATATTAATGTTGTACATAAAATTTGCATATTAATATGTAGCAAAATAAAATTGCATATGAACTTATAAATAGGTAAAATAAACAATTCAATATGTAGTGTATATATTAATACTAACGAAAATATAATATATAGACTTTTTATTTCTTGTTAAAATAAATAATGTAGTGCAGGTAAGTAAGAAAAGTAATAAAAAAAAATTTCTTTTTTCAAAAATATAATGTAGAGTAGATAAGTGAGAAGAGTTATTATATAAATTTTAGAGTATCTTTTCCTTCACCCTCGCTGAAGCATTTGTATTTGAAACACATTTGTTTCAAAATTATTTAGTTTTTCCTACATACTAAGATATATGAGACTATAATGCTCAACTATACAATTAGGTGTAATTTGGTCTTTAATAATTTGAGAAAATAAATTTTAACATAGCATCAACATTTAGAAAATAAATTAATCACTTAGTGGCAACATTTAGACACACCTTCAATCGGAGGCATTGGTGCTACGGAATTCTTAAAAAAGGTTAAAAAGAAAAGCGAAAATATAATCAAAATATTATGTCTTCATCTTCTTTGCCCAATTGCCTCAAAAAGAAAAAATCTTCTTTGCCCAAAGTTTTTTCCAGCACATTGGCTGCTTGGGAAAAATTGAAATTTAGAACCAACATATTATGTTAATGATGACACATTTCAAAGAATTTAAATGCGTAAATGATAGAAAGGCTGAACCTGACAAATATTAAGCTTCATTCTCTTTTCAATTTTTGTAGCATTTTCTTGTTGAGGTGAGTAAAATATAGATATAGGAGGTGAAGGAAAATTGCCACCGGTGAGGAGAGGGATGGCCCAACAGTGGAACAGAGTTTGCTCTACTATAGGAAGTTGTAAATAATGTGTTGTATGTAGTGAAAACCATGGAGTAGACACATACTTAAATGGTGATGAGGGTAAGTTAACAATTTGTAACGCATTAGTGGTTCTTGATAGCATACCATTAGTTATAAAAACAAATATATTTTGGATTGAGTAAGTTTAAGGGTTGTAACCGGTCTTTATGAACAAAATGTCAGTGAGTAAATAGAAGGAATAATTTTTGTTTTGAAACAATTTGTAACGGTTGAGACAATAAATTTAGAAAAGGTAGAGGTATTTTCATTAGCTCTCTCATTTATTAGAAGAGAGGAAGAATGTATTCTCATTGCTTTCATATGGAGTGTGACACATCAGATTTTTTATGATGTGGCAATATTTGAGTTAGGTGGTAGAGTAAGTGATGAGGTGTCATGCTCAAAATTTGTGACTCAAAATTAATATATAAAAATAGATTACTAGTCGTCGGCCCTACTTTGAACAGATTTTGTGGAACGTCATATATATATATATATATATATATATATACTAGTATGTTAGCTCGTGCCGTGCACGGGATTATTTTCTTTTTTAATATTATTTTTTAATTTATTCTTAATTATTATTTGATTACTTCATTTTATTATTCAATAATAATTTGAGATATTATATCTTATGAGTTGTTTAAAAATAAATTGTTGAAGTAAATATATTTTTTTACAGAAATTTTTTTAAATTACAAAACTCTCACATTTTTTCGCCAAAAAAAAAACTCACATTCAGCGAATTTAAAGTTTATTATAGATTTATTCAACTTTTTTTTTTTGAAGAAGATTTATTCAACTTAATTTCATCAAACTACATTTTTTTTAAATACAATGTAAAATAAAAAATATTTTTTCATCATCTTTTCACCTTGTTTCGTAGTAATCCATATATAAATTAAAAAAATACATAGAAATAGACAATCTTGCATATCACGAAACACTCACATTTTTCTGTGAACTGAATTTCATCAAACTACATGTTTTTATAAATACAGTGTAAATTAAGATATATTTTCCCATCAATCTCTCACTTTGTTTCAATTTGGTTAGTACTAATTTAGATGTAAATTTTTAGAACAAAAAAAATTAAAATAAATAGACAACCTTGCATATCACACAACTCACACATTTTTTTGTTTCTAGTCCTCATTGAAATTACAAAAAAGATAAGGTCGTGTATTAATATATTGTCTAATGTTGTTTTGCCGGATCATGTATCGGATAAGTGGTGTTGGAAGGGTGGTTCTTCGGAGAGTTACATTGTGCGGGAGGCCTATCGGTCTTTAATTCAACCGGGTATCGGAGTTCTAGCTCAAGGGGCTGAATGTGTGTTACCTTGGCATAAGGCGGTACCTCTTAAAGTTTCCGTGTTTGCGTGGCGGGCTTTGCAAAATCGATTGCCCACTCGAGATAATCTTATGCGGCGAGGTATTGTTTCAGCAGGTGACCAGTTGTGTGCTTTCGGGTGTCCGGCGGCTGAATCGTTATCTCATTTATTTTTTGAATGTGTTTTTGCACAAAGAGTGTGGTGTGGAGTATTACAATGGCTAGGTGTTCAGACTGCATTCCCCGTGGGTGTTACCGAACATGCTTATCACTTTATGGGGTTGCAGCCTTGTCATATTAGTTTTAAAGGTTCTTTTTAGCTTGTGTGGCTAGCATCAATGTGGTGGCTTTGGAAAACGCGTAATGACTTTATTTTTCAGCAAAAACTAATGGATGTGGATCGCGTTCTAGACCAGATTCGACTTTATGTATGGTGGTGGTGGAGGGCGAAACGAATTGATTTTGTTTGCACTTTTAGCATGTGGTTAGCATTTCCTTTACTTTGTTTAGGGGGGAGGAACACCTGATTGTTATGGTGTTGTTTTTATACCTTGTGTTGCTCCTGGCCTATTACTTGTAATTATACTCTTCCGATTAGATGTGCACATCTTGTGCTAGTCTAGCTTCGGGTTACTAATGCAATTTTTTAGTCTGTTCAAAAAAATATATATGGGTATAAATATTGATCATCGTGTAAATTATAAAATCAAAAGACACTCATATTAATAGGAGTGTTAATATAAGTCATATTATAAAAAATAGGTTTTCTGTATTAATATGTGTATAAATATGTAAGTTCCAATTAAAAAAAGTCTTTCGTCTCGTATTAATAAATTTTGTATTAAAACATTCGTAGAAATATAATTCCGTAAAAACTATAAAAAAACCCGTACATGAGTATAAATATAGCTCCTGTAGAAATTACAAAAAAAAAATAGTCCTCTTATTAATATACGGGTAGAAATATAACTCCTCATAGAAATATACGTTCTCGTAAAATTACAAAAAAAAACTCTAGAGAGTGACCCACATTCTTGTATTAATATATAGTTTTTCTTTTTAAATTACGTAGACGTTCATTTTATATTGATTTTATTTAAATATGAAAAGTAATACTCTAGAGAGTGATCTCTCACTATCCGTTCTCAACAATATGATATTTTCTCTCCCGTCATCGCAAAAATTATTAAAAGAAATATAAACTTTGTATGATATATGAAAATAAATATAAATCACGTGTAAATTAAAAAAAATGGCTTAAATATACTTTTGGTCCTCTAAATATTTTCAAGGTTTCACTTTGATCCTTTAACTATTTTTTGTTCCGTTTTGGTCCTTTAACTATTTTTTGTTTCGTTTTGGTCCTCTAACTTTCATTATGTTAATCTATTTTGTCCTAATTATCGTTAGAAAAATGTCAAAAACGTTAACATAATTAACGTTAATCTATTCCTCACACCAAAGTCACCAAGTCCCTAAGTGCCACGTACCCAAAATTAACATTTTTGACATTTTTCTAACGATAATTAGGATCAAATAGATTAACATAATAAAAGTTAGAGGACCAAAACAAAACGAAAAATAGTTAAAGGATCAAAACGGAACGAAAAATAATTAATGAACCAAAGTGAAACCTTGAAAATATTTAGAGTACCAAAAGTATATTTAAGCCAAAAAAAAATAGGCACTTGTATTATTATATTAGTATAAATATTTATCCCGTGTAAATTACAAAAAAAATTATATTAATATAAGTGTATATATTTTTCATAAGCAATAAAATAAAATATCATAAAATTGCTTCAAAAAAAATCATAAAAATATAGTTTTAGTTCTTGGTGGAATCGAACTGTGTATCTCATACTAAATTTTGTTCGTGAGAGAGACATAGATGACATACATAAACTTTGATTCATTATAGATTGTTTCGTGAAATTTTGTTCATGAGAGAGACCTCCGTAAAAATAAATCATAGATGACATCAAACATTCTTTCATCTTGTTCAACATATTTCGCAGAAATTCACATGTAAATTTGAAGAACAACAAAAAAATACAAAGAAATAGAAATTCATGCATATTACAGAACTTCCACATTTTATTGTAAAAAAAAATTCTCACATTCAGTCATCTTCCTTCATTTATTATAGATTTATTCAACTAAATCTCATCAAACTACAGTTTTTTTTTAAAAAAATATGTGTAAATTAATATGTATTCTCACACTATTCTTCTATCTTGTTTCATAGTAATCCACATGTAAATTTCAAAAAAAAAAATACAAATATATAGACAACCTTGCATAGCAAAAAATTCCCACATTTTTTTCTTCGGAAAATAACACTTTCACATTCAGTGATCTTCCTACGTTTATTGTAGATTTATTCAAGTTAATCCAAACAAACTATATTTTTTAAATACAATGTAAATTAAGATATTTTTTCATCGTTATCTCACCTTCTTTTTTCAACTTGTTTCGTAATAATCTACATATAAATTTCAAGAAAAAAATACAAATAAATAGACAACTTTGCATATCACAAAACTCCCACATTATTTTGTCAAAAAAAAAATTCACATTTAGTTATGTTCCTACATTTATTATAGATTTATTCATCTGAATATAATCAAACTACTTTTTTTTGTTAAATTTAAGATATCTCTTTACTCATCATTCTCTCACCTTGTTTCAACTTGTTTCATAGTAATTCACATATATATTTTCAAAACAAAATAAAAAAATAGACAACCTTGAAAAGTACAAAACATTTTTTTTTGTCAAAAAAAAACTTTCATATTCAATAATGTTCCTACGTTTATTATAGATTTATTCAACTGAATCTCATAAGACTACATATTTTTATTCATTGATAAGTTTGGTGTATCACCTGTATTTCAATTAACTAATTCGCCACTGTTTTTTTTGTTAGAATTAAGTGTCAAAAATCGTTCCTTGATATTGTATAACTATTTAATTTAATTTTTTTTTTGTGATTTAGAACAATTTTTTTAATAGAGCGTTTATGTTAAAGTTTTAGATTTTTTTTTTTGGTCAAGACCGGGGTATCCACCGCCGAATGCAATAACTATTCCCTCGCTAGATTGGAGGCACCTCGGTGGATGGGATAGCTGGCCCAAGGATTTAAAGCTGCTCCATGCCCAAGGTGAGGATCGAACCCTCTACCCTTGATTAAGGGAGGATGAGCCCCAAACGCTCAACCACACCCCTTGGGTTGTTAAAGTTTTAGAATTGAACTACCTTTATAATAGGTTTTTTAAGAAAAAACATTTATTCTAGATTTATTCAACTGAATCTCATCAAACTATATATTTTTTTATAAATTTTATTGTAGTTTTATTCAACTAAATCTCATCAAACTACATATTTTTTTTTAAATGCAATAAATATTTAAATAGATTTCTCCATCGTTCTCTCACCTTCTCTATTCAACCTTTTCGTACTAATCTAAATGTAAATTTCAAATAACAAAACAAAAGTACAATTCCTTGATAACCTTGCATATCACAAAATCCACTATTTTTTTTGTTATAAATTAAGTGTTAAAATCGTCTCTTAATATTTTAAAAAATTTTGATATGAAAAATATTTGTGAATTAAAATAATTACTTTTTGTTACATATTAAAAAATAAGTGATTTTGACATTAAATAATTTAAAGATTATCTTTTAGAGATTTTACAAAAATATAGAATCTATTTTGTGTTTGTTTACCTTTATAAAAATTCCTTTTTATATAAAAAAAATCTTTAACTTGTGTGAATGCAACCATATAAAAGTGATTTTGTATGACAAAATTATCATAAAGAACATCCAAATATAATATATCTTATAAAATAAATATATCCCAACAAATTTCTAAATTTTTTGTATGAAATTTTGTAACACTTATTTTCTCTTTCCTCTAAAAAATCTATACAAAAAGTTAATAATACCACATTAAGATTTTTGGCAATTTTTAGATTATTTTTAGATTTGATTATTTTTTATAGCTATAACAAACATATGTTATTTTATAAAAAGTTATATTTTCTTTAAAATAAGTAATAATTTTAAAAAAAAAACTATAACAAACGGTCACTATATCTCTCTTAATTGATATTCCCTCCGTTCGTTTTTATTTGTCATTTTAGAAAAAAAAAGAAAAAAGATCAAATTTAGGTGTATTTTTGCACCTTATTTTCCTATTATACCCTTCTTTTTAAAATATATATCCTAATTTTAATCCCCCAATAATTTTTTTTTTGCACATACTTTCTCTTTCCTTTTTTTTGGTACATTGGAAGATACACACTTTCTCTTTCAAAAAAACTAAAACCACCAAATAAAAAATTGTAACAAACTTTTATTTTTTGGTGCAAAATTTATAACAAACTGTATGTAAAAAAAAAACAAACAAACTTTGTTACAAAAAATTAGAAAGAAAGGTATAATAGGTAAAATATAACCTAAATTGTCAAAACGACAAATAATTAGAAACAAATATTTTTTAGAAAACGACAAATAAAAAGGAATGGAGAGAGGATTAAAGCACATTTAAAAATAATTAAAATGTATTACCGAAAACAATATATGTCACCAAACATATTTATGATTAATTCTATCAATGTGAGTAATAATGCATAATAATCAATGAATGAAAACATCGGTCTATTAAACTAAATGACAAAATTGAATAAAATTGTCAATAAAAAAGTGCATAATAATGCATTAAAATTAAACAATGAAAATCTGTTGTTTGACGATCATAAATTTGTCTAATCTTTCTTAATTTTTATATTGGTCTTCATATATTTGGTTGTGGATAAATCAGCTTCATCAGGGTAAGCTCTCTTAACTGATATACCATCAACTTGTCTACGACATCTAAATCAGTTCTATCTTTGACCTTCTCCTCTATTGTTTCATCAAACTTTGTTATAAGATCTGTCGCACTGATAAAATATGAATTGCATAGATAAAAATTAGAAAAATATAAAGTATGAATTGCAATGATAAAAAATTAGAAATATAGAGTAAGAAACTTATTAGTACACAAAATTATTGATAGTATCATAGTAATAAGTCAAGAAGAAAAAGTTAATCTATAGATTTAATAAGTTAAGATGAAATAGTTAATCTATGAAAATTGATTTTTTAAATGAAAATATTAGGTGCTTACCGTAGAACTACTTTGATGTATGTCTTTGACTCTGCTTGCATTAGTACTCTGTGCCATGATCATCTTATATATTATGTTTTTGACACGACTGATACCACCAAACACCATCATCAATATATTTGATTTCAACCATGATTATAAACATTGATTCATACAATTTATTCACAGTGATATTTGTCAAAGTGTTTTAGTAAAAAAAAGAAATAATAATAATAATAACAACAAAAATAATAATAATAATAATAATAATAATAATAAAATACTCATAAATTGTGAAATAAAATTATCTTACTTGTTGACATTCTAGAAGTGTCTCAATATTTTTCATAGGTGTGATTTTAAGTAGACCGTGATGGAAAACTTTGGAGATGAACTGAAACTTGTATAAGAGAATCATTCTTTTCATAAGTTCTGAGAAAAATTGAAAGAAAAAAATTAATAAACAATTACATATATGCATAACTGAAAATTTCTTAAATGTAATTTATAATTGATATAATAATAGAATCATACATTAATTTTAACGTCGCAACTTTGGGAAATCTGGATTCAACATGAGCCGCGAACAGTCTAAACTGATGTTTAAATTCTTTGACCATGAATGTCATGTGTGTTCTCACGATGAATGTGTTTTCTATATATAGTTAAATTATATTCGGACTTGTTATGCTAGAGTGGAAACAAATTAAGTTGTTGTTATCTGTAAAATATTATTTTTTGTTGTTATCCATAATTTTTATTTTAATTGTTTAAGTTAATTAAAAAAATCTTTACAAAAAAAAATTAGTGAAACTATAATTGAATAACACCTAAGCAAATTTTTCTAAGAATGCAACCAAATTATGCTAAAAAAAAATCTAAAAAAATATAAAAAAAATCTTAGAGAAGCTCTAATTGAATGCCACGTAAGCAAATTTTTCTGAGAATGCACGAGAGAGCTCCGTGAACCTATCGTAATGTATATAATAATAACTAGTATGTTAGCCCGTGCCGTGCACGGGATTATTTTCTTTTTTAATATTATTTTTTAATTTATTCTTAATTATTATTTGATTACTTCATTTTATTATTCAATAATAATTTGAGATATTATATCTTATGAGTTATTTAAAAATAAATTATTGAAGTAAATATATTTTTTTACAGATATTTTTTTAAATCACAAAACTCTCACATTTTTTCGCCAAAAAAAAAACTCACATTCAGCGAATTTTAATGTTTATTGTAGATTTATTCAACTTAATTTCATCAAACAATATTTTTTTTAAATACAATGTAAAATAAAATATATTTTTTCATCATCTTTTCACCTTGTTTCGTAGTAATCCATATATAAATTAAAAAAAAATATAGAAATAAACAACCTAACATATCACGAAACACCCACATTTTTTCGTCAATTGAATCTCATCAAACGACATGTTTTTATAAATATAGTGTAAATTAAGATATATTTTCCCATCAATCTCTCACTTTGTTTCAACTTGGTTAGTAGTAATCTAGATTTAAATTTTTAGAACAAAAAAATTTAAATAAATAGACAACCTTGCATATCACACAACTCACACATTTTTTCGTTTCTAGTCCTCGTTGAAATTACAAAAAAGATAGTGTCGTGTATTAATATATGGGTATAAATATTGATCATCGTGTAAATTATAAAATCAAAAGACATTCTTATTAATAGGAGTGTTAATATAAGTCATATTATAAAAAATAGGTTTTCCGTATTAATATGTGTATAAATATTTAAGTTCCTATTAAAAAAAGTCTTTCGTCTCGTATTAATAAATTTTGTATTAAAACTTTCGTAGAAATATAATTCCGTAAAAACTATAAAAAAAAACCCGTACATGAGTATAAATATAGCTCCTGTAGAAATTACAAAAAAAAATAGTCCTCTTATTAATATATGGGTAGAAATATAACTCCTCATAGAAATATATGTTGTCGTAAAATTACAAAAAAAAAAAATCTTTAGAGAGTGATCTCCCACATTCCCGTATTAATATGTGGTTTTTATTTTTAAATTACGTAGACGTTCAATTTATATTGATTTTATTTAAATATGAAAAGTAATACTCTAGAGATTGATCTCTCACTTTCCGTTCTCAACAATATGATATTTTCTCTCCCGTCATCGTAGAAATTATTAAAAGAAATATAAACCTTGTATGATATATGAATATAAATATAAATCACGTGTAAATTAAAAAAAAAAATAGGCACTTGTATTATTATATTAGTATAAATATTTTTCATAAGCAATAAAATAAAATATCATAAAATTGCTTAAAAAAAAATCATAAAAATATGTTTTAGTTGTTGGTAGAATCGAACTGTGTATCTCATACTAAATTTTGTTCGTGAGAGAGATATAGATGACACACATAAACTTTGATTCATTATAGATTGTTTCATGAAATTTTGCTCATGAGAGAGACCTCCGTAAAAATAAATCATAGATGACACCCAACATTCTTTTATCTTGTTTCAACATATTTCACAAAAATTCACATGTAAATCTGAAGAGCAACAAAAAAATACAAAGAAATAGAAATTCATGCATATTACAGAACTTCCACATTTTATTGTAAAAAAAAATCTCACATTCAATCATCTTCCTTCATTTATTGTAGATTTATTCAAATAAATCTCATCAAACTACATTTTTTTTAAAAAAAATATTGTGTAAATTAAGATGTATTCTCACACTATTCTTCTCTCTTGTTTCATAGTAATCCACATGTAAATTTCAAAAAAAAAAAAATACAAATATACAGACAACCTTGCATATCACAAAATTCCCACATTTTTTTCTTCGGAAAATAACTCTTTCACATTCAGTGATCTTCCTACATTTGTTGTAGATTTATTCAAGTTAATCCAACCAAACTATATTTTTTAAATACAATGTAAATTAAGATATTTTTTTATCGTTATCTCACCTTTTTTTTTTCAACTTATTTCGTAATAATCTACATAGAAATTTTAAGAAAAAAATACAAATAAATAGACAACTTTGCATATCACAAAACTCCCACATTTTTTTGTCAAAAAAAATTCACATTTAGTTATCTTCCTACATTTATTATAGATTTATTCATCTGAATATAATCAAACTACTTTTTTTGTTAAATTTAAGATATCTCTTTTCCCATCATTCTCTCACCTTGTTTCAACTTGTTTCATAGTAATCTACATATATATTTCCAAAACAAAATAATAAAACAAAAAAATAGACAACTTTGAATAATACAAAACACATTTTTTTGTCAAAAAAACTTTCATATATATTCAGTAATGTTCCTACGTGTATCAATTCATGTCGCGAAATCTTCTTTTCTAAAACAAAAAGAACCCAAAACACAAAATTTCAGCTAAAAGAGAAACCACACAAAGCACTGTCAAAAACTCCAAAAGCATTTAAGCACTCACCTTATACTCTTTGTGAAACTTGGCAATGAAAACAATATCAGACGGAGGCAAAATCTTCGAAAGCATTGAAATTAGAGCTGGAAATGGCATCCAAGGCGAAGACGGTCTCATAAGTTGCCCTCCAACTCCAACCTTCTCATGTCCTACAAAATCAACAAACAAAGAATCTCAAACATCATCCCTAATCACAAAACCAATAACTACAACAACATAAGTACACATCACACGCACAATACCTTTGTTGGAAGCAAGTTTGAAACTCAAAACATATTCAGGCAATACATGTGTATTGATCTTATTACTCCAAACAATGTACTCTTTGGGAGATGAAAAACTATCCACCCCAGAATCATATTCTTTCGAACTCGATCGGCATTGATCAGAA
Organism: Trifolium dubium; assembly: GCA_951804385.1. NCBI lineage: Eukaryota > Viridiplantae > Streptophyta > Magnoliopsida > Fabales > Fabaceae > Trifolium > Trifolium dubium. Next base: position 17,860,116 of record OX638064.1, read on the forward strand.
CCATATGATTTATAACTATAACAAACGATCACTATATGTCTCTTAATCCTTACAAAAAAAATATGTCTCTTATTTGATATTCTCTCTGTTTCTTTTTATTTGTCATTTTCGAAAAAAAAGAAAAAGATCAAATTAGAAAGGTGTATTTTTGCACCTTATTTTCCTATTATACCCCTTTTTTTTGGAATATATATTTAATCCCCCAATAATTTTTTTTTTTTTGCACACACAATTTCTCTTTCCTTTTTTTTGGTATATCGGAAGATACATTCTTTCTCTTTCAATAAAACTAAAACCACCAAATAAAAAATTGTAACAAACTTTTATTTTTTGGTGCAAAATTTATAACAAACTTTATGTAAAAAAAAAATTAATAATAATATTAATAGCAACAACAACAATAATAATAATAATAATAATAATAATAATAATAAAATACTCATAAATTGTAAAAGAAAATTGTCTTACTTATTGACATTCTAGAAGTGTCTTCTCATAGGTGTGATTTTAAGTAGACCGTGGTGGAAAACTTTGGAGATGAACTGAAACTTGTATAAGAGAATCATTCTTTTCATATGTTCTAAAAAAAATTGAAAGGAAAAATTAATAAACAATTACATATATGCATAACTGAAAATTTCTTAAATGTAATTTATAATTGATATAATAATAGAATCATACATCAATTTTAACGTCGCAGCTTCGGGAAATCTGGATTAAACATAAGCCGCGAACAGTCTAAACTGATGTTTAAATTCTTTGACCATGAATGTCATGTGTTTCTCACGATGAATGTGTTTTCTATTTATAGTTAAATTATATTCGGACTTGTTATGCTAGAGTGGAAACAAATTAAGTTGTTGTTATCCGTAAAATATTATTTTTTGTTGTTATCCATAATTTTTATTTTAATTGTTTAAGTTCATTAAAAAAATCTTTACAAAAAAATTAGTGAAACTCTAATTGAATAACACCTAAGCAAATTTTTCTAAGAATGCAACCAAATTATGCTAAAAAAAATATCTAAAAAAAATAAAAAAAAAAATCTTAGAGAAGCTCTAATTTAATGCCACGTAAGCAAATTTTCTTGAGAATACACGAGAGAGCTCCGTGAACCTATCGTAATGTATATAATAGAGATAATAATAATAATAGAGATAGAGATATCTGATACAAATTTTTATTAGCGATAAAAATTATCAACTTTTGTGAATTATAAATTTGTATCAGTAATAATTTGTAAGTGATTTTTAAACTTTTATGAACGATAAAATGTCATCTCTCCGTCAATTATAGATATTAAATTTTCATCAATAATATTTGTAATAGTGATTTTAAAACTTATATCAAAGATCAAAATTGTCATATCTCCATTAATAATAAATTTTATTAGTAAATTTATAACAGTAATTTTAAAAGCTGTCTATAGAAATCGCGCGAAGTAATGACCTCAATAAGAATACCGGTTAAAGCAGCCCAGAGATCACACAAAGTAACACTTGGCCTAGCCAAAAGCTGTCTCTTGGGAGGGTCATGAATTGGATAATTAACCTCCTCACCCCACCTAGTCTCAAGCTTCTTTTTTTTTTAGGTAGTCTGATGGTTAGAAAATTTACCCTTTAAAAATGTATAAGTTGACGTACCCAGTTCGAATCTAGATCCCTGCACTTTCATACAATATGTTTAATCAATTGAGCTATATCCAACCAATTGAGCTAAATATTAGGATTAATATACTTAATGTAGCCCAAGCACCACAAATTATATTATAAAATTCTTTTAAGTTGGAACCACCCTTCTTTAAAGTATAACTTATTCATCTTCTTAACAACATGGACCTCAAATTCGTTGTTCTTAGGATCACGAAGCATGACATAGGAAGAAATGGGGATACCAAATTCTTGAGCAAAATATTCAGGAAGCTTTCCAATAGACTACATTGCAAAATAGAAAAGAATATGAGATAAAATGGTCAAGACACAGAAAAAAACGTGATGTTGTATGTTATGTACAAATATATTTTTTTACCCAATATTAAGCTTTAACATGTTTATGATAGCATTCATCAAATATTGCAGAAAAACAAAAGCTCAAAGAATGTTACATATTTCCTTATGAGACTCATTTCAAACAAAATTATATCCACTTTTGTCAAGAGTATCATTCTTATTTGTCACCATCATCATCAACACCAATTGTGTCTTGTTTAAAATTGTGTGTGTGAGAACTTAGGGTCTGTTTGGATTGATGGAATGTGGTGGGATGGGATGGGATGGAATGGAATGTGTTTATGTTCCGTTGTTTGGTTTTGCAAATAATGAATGGGATGGGATGGTATGTGATGGAACTCATTCCATCCAATACCACTCATTAATTCAATTTTCCATTCCGCCCAATTTGGGGTGTGTGCAATGGAATGGAATAAATTAATAACATAAATACAATTTTATCCCTATTTGTTTTATTATTTTTTTTTTGAAAAGGCAAATACAATAAAATAAAAAAAATTGTTATGAAATTTTTCTTTCTTCCCTCTCTCTCTCTCGTCTTCTCTTCTGTAACCAATTTTATTTTATTTGGTACAAACCAATTTTATATTAGTAGTATATCTTCCCTACCTAATCTTCTCTTCTTCTGCAACCAATTTTTTTGTGTACAAATCGATTTTATTATTCTTGTTATTATATTAGTGTATGAAAAAAATTCACATCAAATATAATCTTCGTCTCTTCTTCTTCTCTTCGTTTTTTATTAAATTAGTACTACTATTTGGTCTGACATACTACAATAGTATTATTTTAATATATGATAATATATATTTTTATCAATAAGATAGTGTTTTATTTTTGTAGAATAAGATAGTGACTTTAGCTATTTGTCGATCCTTTTTCTCTATTAATTTGGTAGTTTATGTTCAATTAAGAGTGTTATTATAGTTTGGACAATGAATTAGTAATGAAATATGTGAAATTTATTGGTTGAATTGAGTATAAAATGTATGATATTAAGATTTTATAAATAAAGGGTATAATTGGAATAAAAAATTTATAACTCATTCCATTCTGTTCACTTTCCAAACAATGGAGTGGGAAATTTGTTCCGCTCCATCATAAAATATCCAAACAATGGAATGGAATCTATGTTCCATTCCGTTCCATTCCATTCCGTTCCATTCTATTCCATTCCGCTCCGCTCCATTCTATTCCATCAATCCAAACAGACCCTTAAAAACATCATGAATGATTTTTATTTTTTTGAGCTGAAGTACAAGGAGTACATTTAATCCTTATTACAACCTCTAAAAGGACAAGAGGCAAAAAACAACTAAGAATACAAGCTGAGAACAAAGACAAAAAACACCACACCAATGGCAAAAATGGCACATAAGCAGACGCAGGCAACAAAAGCCACTAAGGGGCAAGGGAAAAAATGACGTGCATAACAAACCAGGGGAGCCCCTTGCACAAAACCAGTAGCATCTGTAGAAGGCCTACACTAACAACCAAAACATCACCGGACCATACAGTCTCCCGGGTTCCAAACCCACTCATACAACAAACAAGGACCCTTCGCCGTCTTATGTAAAAACTATTGCCAAGAGAGCCTTTGGATGGACTCCACCGCAATACCCACAACCGCTTCACTATTGTTAAAAACTCTATCGTTACGAGTCCTCCAAATTACCCAAATGAAAGTCATCCACAGTCCACACAATTGAATAGCCTTTCCTCAACTTGTTGTTTCTCCCACTATCAACTAACAAACCAAAAGACAAATGAACGTTTGGAGGGAGAGCAATTCCCACACCAAGCCAACGGCAAACCGCATACCACACCTCCGCAGAGAAACTACAATGAAGAAAAAGATGCTGAGATGTCTCGGTGTGCCCCCGACACAATACACATTGTACATCATCATGCCGTAGAATTCCTGATCTCCGGCATAAATTATCCTTTGTGAGTATTCTATCTAACAACAATTGCCACGCCAAAGCACTAACCTTTGAAGGAGCCGCAACCTTCCAAATTGTAGCGAACACACATGACTCCGCGGGGGTTAACTCGGGGTTGTTCAAGAGAAGCTTGTCAAGGGAGACATATAGAGACTTGACGGAAAATCCCTCCTCCACATCCGGAAGCCACTCCCACCTATCCTCCTCCTCCAAAATCGCGAAAGTGTCAATCAACTCCTCTAACTCCCTAGCCAACTCCTCTTCCCACACAAAAAACTCCTTCTCCAAAGCAAGCCCCATTGCCACACACCATCCACCCTCTCACCCATATCCATAATGAAGGAATTTTGTTGAGTAGAAATTCCGAAAAGGCGAGGGAACCGTGAACATACGGGAAGGTCCCCCACCCACGTATCCAACCAAAACTCCATTGCATTGCCATTACCCACTTTCTTGCTGACCAATTGATTAAATCAACCGGACCCTTTATCCAACCTACAAATATCACCCCACCCAACGGCGAGCTATTACTACCAACAACGGAATCATTTAAAGTAGGATCTCCCAGAACATGGTCGCCATACTTGGCTCGAACAACATTTATCCACAACTCATCCCCCTCCTCAAGAAGTTTCCACCTCCATTTACCGAGAAGACTCAAATTCACTAACCTCAAGTCACGCACTCCCAAACCCCCCTCTTTCTTGGGCTTACAAATATTCGACCATTTCACCCAATTAATTTTCCTCTTCAAAGAGAGCCCTCCCCATAGGAATTTACGTTGCAAACACCTTACTTCTTTCCATACTTTCACCGGCATCTTCATATATGAGAGAAAGAAAATTGTGATCGAGCTCAAAACCGCATCAATCAACACAATCCTACCCCCCCCAAACTAACATGCTTATTCCTCCAATCTCTTGGTAAGAACCTCCAACATAGGCGCCCAAGTGGACACGCGGTGCGGATTTGCACCAACCGGTAGGCCGAGATATTTAAAGGGCAAGCTTCCAATACGGCAATTAAGGAAACCCGATGTCATTTCAAGGAACTCTAAAGGTACATTTGTTCCGTACAAACAACTCTTCCAAAAATTGATCTTCAACCCAAAAACCAATTCAAATCCTCTAAGCAAATGATTGAGTTTTTTTTAATAAAACTCTTTAAGTAGTCAACAACTTACACAATTAACATCAAACTCCATCCTATAGTAGGGCATTTTATTAAGAAGATCACTTGTTTTTGAGTTTTCTAGACGATCAATTTGCTCAGCAACCTTAAGATCAAGAAATCTTGCACTATTTGGGAAATATAAATTGTTCAAAGCAATTTAGATACAATTTGAAGGAATTTTGATTGAAATTTCAAGGTTATTGAATGGAGGATTTAGGATGAATGCAAGTATAAGAAAGAGCCGAAAGAGCTAGCTTGCATGCATGGAGGATTTGCGATTGAATGCAAGTAAGAATGAGCTAGAGAAAATGTATAAAATATTAAGCGGAGTAAACTCATCTCAGAGTTACTCGTGGAGTCAACGGATCCCTCTTTATATATATATTCTCCTTTGTTTTTTAACAATGACTTTTACTTTGTCATCCAATGAATATATATATATGTTAAGATGACTTTTAACAATGAATATTCTTCTTCTTAGCTATGTCATCCAAGCATTGACATTTACTTTGTTTTTTAAAAGTTTATTACACGTTCATTTGAAAGTACTTAATAATATATCAAATAATTTTAAAATTTCATAAAAACTTGTAGAAGTCATCTATTCAATAAGAACTTAATTGGACGGTTGAATCAGTGAAATTCATCGTGAATAATGAAATATTAAGTTCAAAGTTACTTCTGGAGTCAACGGATCCCTCCTATATATATATATATATATGTATATATATATACACTACTAGTACTAATAGCAGGTTGTTTGGCTGTCGTTTTCAATTACACGTTTCGTCAGAGATTAGATTATATAAAACAAAATAAAAAGGATGGATTACATTGAACACGGTCATAACACAATAATCTCGTTGTGATATTAAAAAATAATTATTAACACATTTTCCTTATATGACGGGAATAAATTAGTAATAACATCGTTTAATTCAATTATTAAAAATAGCAATTGTAGAAAAACAGGAACCTTCTGAGTCATGGTCCATTGTACTATTGTTAGATTTCAATTCAACACATTGTTTCTTTGACCAAATCCAATCATGAATCATTTACTATAAATAAACATGACACACGAGCACATACATATCCAATCAAAAAAGTTAATCAGCAATTAATTAACATTAACAATGAATCAAATGAGATGGTGTGAATTAGAAGCATCAAGAGTAATGTGCAAAGATCATCCAAATGATAAACAATTACCAGGTGTTTGTTCATCTTGTTTAAGAGATAAACTTTCAAAGCTTTATAGTAACAACCCTGTTGATTCTCTCTACTATTGTTCTCCTTCTTCACCTGCTTCTCCTCAAGCTATTGATGATGGCTCAACAAATCATGGCTCTTCGGGTCATCGTAATAGACGCTTTCGTAGGAACGGTTCACATGCAGCCGGTTCGGCTTCTTGTATGATAAGCTTTAATCATGCTTTGAACTTGAAGAAGAGTAAGTCGCTCGCTGTTGCTTCGAGGAATCGAGTTAGAGAAAGGGATGTTGTTGGTGGAGGAGGAGGAGGAGGAGGTAGGGGAAGAAAGAAAGATGGCTTTTGGTCCAAGGTACTTAAGCTCAAGAGAAAGGATACAGAGGATTCTGTTGTGAGTTCAAGGACATGAAGGTGGATATGATTTTTAGATGTTATATATGAAGCTGTATCATATTTTGTTGGATGATTACGTTGTGGATCATATTAGAAATTTCAGTTGTATAATACATGTTTGTTACTGTTATTATTTTTATCCATCAACATAAATGGCAAAATCTTGCATTCTTTCCATCCTCCATGTGTCATTTTGCAATGAATTTTAAGCATATATGATATCAAATATATAAGGATTAAAACAATTTATTTCTAGACTTTACTTTGTAATGGTTTTGGATCGATGCTTGACTTTTATTTTCCTTTTACTTCAGCACATAATTTCATCACCAAATTATAACTCCTTTGTATTGTGACAATGGCAGAGGAAAATGGCAGCCCAGATATCTTATTATTTTCATTCTTTGTTATATCTGGTTTTAGAAAATGATCAAGAAACAAAACATTTTAATTTTGTCACCTGAAGCTATACTTCTAACATCCTAACAATTCACGTTGTCCAAAAATATACTCCAAATATATTAGAGGTTTTTTAGTAGCGAGGTCAGGAAGAAAAGGAATGACTGAAATGAAACTAAGAATACAAACCGGGCAAAACATCGGTTATGTTGTCTAATGGTACAATTTTAAGTATTGTTTCTAATTCTAAGGATCAGGTAGATTGTTGTTACATTGATTTGTAAGTATACAAGTTTCTCTATTGTAGCCTATTTTTTCATCTTTAGGCTGCAATGGGCAATTAAGTATTGTTTTTCTTAACAGAGCCTTTAAAATTTTCCCACCACTGTACATGATAATACTGATATGCATTGTCAATCCAATAACACTTTACACCACTAAGTTCTTGCCAAATGATGAATATCACCTAGAAGGAATACAAGTATCAGTTTCCATCTCAGTCCTCATCATTGTAAGTAACTTGGTCCAAAGATGGCCGTTTGAGTCTTTGAAATATGTCATCGAGGGACTCGGATGAGGACACACGAGAGACCGTACTTTCTGGTGTTTGCCGTATAGGTAAAAACTTTTTGGCCCCTATGTTGGACTTGAAACTTTGAAAGCCTGTCTTCATTGTTTGCCACGTTGATGCCAAACTTGAAGATGGCGCTCCGGCAGAATTTCTAGAATTAGTATTGCCTTCATCAACCACAGAATAAGAGGCTGCGTTTTTCTCTTCTGCCTTAAATTTAGATAATGTCCCACCCTGCCCTCTAATTGCAGCATACTTGTTGCTTATGGCTTCTCTGCTCGAGCCATATCTTCTTGTCTCTTCATCCAAAGTTTTGGATAGACCTCCATTCACTTCTTCAGTAATTAAATCGGAAGTTGTCTTCAATTCAACACCATTTCTCTCCTGAAAAAACACAGGGTATACTATAAGTAAATACTATAATACCAAAAGAAAGTAGTAGTTCTAAATGTCATAATTTGCAGCTAAAGAATGCATTAGGTTAAATGGATATGATGCATGACAGAACAATTGAGACAGTATTGCTTCCACTTGTCTACATACCACATGATTGTTGCCCGATTCAATATCTAATCCATTGAAATTCCTTGCAAGTGGAACAACTTGCTCTTCCCCGATTTTGCGCCCTTGTTCGAGCCAAGACCGCTCTACAAATAAAACAGAACCAATCAGTCAACATTCAACAATTCACATATCAGTTACCAGCTTGAACTAAAGTTTTAACAAACAATGGAAATTTTCATTTGATACCTTTTTGTAAAATAATTATTCCGGATGGATCCAAACCATCCATATCCTCGGCTTCAGTTTTAAAAATATATCTTTTCCAGCTCCCCAGAAAATCAAATACTTTGTCAAAGAAGTTGCTTGCTACCAGAAGTGTATATGTAACCATAATAAGTGGATAAATTTTGTTAAACTTATCCCCAAATAAAGGGACGGCGTTGTCAATGTTCCCCATTCGCTGCAATCATGGATAAATTGTGAAGTGGATTAAAAAAATGAAGGAAAGGAGCAAAAATGTTCTGGGGTAAAAGTTCAGATAATTTAGCCGTTGCTAGCTAAGTCAAGCACAAACAAGAAAAGTTATCATGAAACAAATAAAGAAAAGACATGTAAAACTAAAACAAATTCAACAAAACCACACATGCAGATGAAATGTTACATTTCAATGATATTTTACTTCATAAACTTTTTTCCCACGTCATATGCATATGTGCCACATGGCCTCACTTCAAATGTTTCTGATCAAATTATTTTGCAATTGTTCCAACAGTTTTATTTTAAAGGTAGCTTCTACAACAACAAAAACTTACCAAACAATTTTAACTTAATTTATAAGATCTTATTTTCACCTTTAATGCATGATGCACCAAACCAATACAACCATCAAGTGGCAATTTTCTAGGATGACAAAAACAAGGGAAATGTTTCCCTATTGAACAAGGTTGACTAAATAGATGAAACAGTGTCAAAATATATCCTATATGAATCAAGTTATATGATACACCATTTTAAACCTGAACTCCTCTTAATTGTTTGGATAATTAGGAAGTATTTTGATGTTTATGCCAACAAGATAAGCATAAAAAATAAATATTACAGCAGACGGTAATACATGGAATCACATCCGTCCACAGTTTGTTGGATTAGACAAGGAAAAACAAAATTTAAGGGGAATTGACAGGTCAAAGGATTCATGAGAATAATACCTTTTCAAATATAGTTTCTTTATCAGGACCAAGGCGAATGAGATTGAGGAAGTTGTATGATACAGGGGGAGCATAACGGGCAACCATCCTGGGAAAAAATAGGATATAAATATAACTGGTATTCATTTGACAGCATAAGCAATTTAACAAACAAATATGAGCGTTGGCATTATCAAAATAAAAAAAATAAAAAACATACGAGCATATCATAAGCAAGTTAACTGAGCTGGTCTGTCTGGGCGTCAGTGAATAAAACATCAACATTCCGATTTTGAACAAAGAATAGTATGTGCAGATGCACATGTACATGAGTGGGACAAAAGCAAATGCCTGCACATGAAATTGAAGGTAAGTAATTTCATACAATAGATCAAATTAAAAATACATGATTCACATCATTAAAATAAGATTGTTATATTTTCCAGTTAAGCAGAACATTGACATGATGAGAGATTCAAAAGAGGTTTATCTTCATTTCAAATATGATGTTGACCAATACATTGACAAAGGCCATCTAAATCAAAAAGTTTATATGATATAACATCTCACAATATATTGAATTATTGATATTATGACATGGATGAGGAGGAGCCTTGTATCCCTATAAATAGTGGTTAATGATTAGTGTTTTGTATCAAGTTATTATCAACAATATTCAAACTTATTATTATTATTATTATTATTATTATTATTATTATTATTATTATTATTATTATTTCTCTCCTCTTTTGATCTAAAATCTAATAAATTCAACAATTTCACAATGAATCTTCCCCAAAAACTCTTTTTGAAAAGGTGAAAAGTATTTTACATGTATATACATCATCTTAATGTCCAACATAGGAAGAACAAAAAACTCCAACAGACTCAGTCTACCTTCACAAGCATCTCATGTTTCCTAACAGATTTTTAAGAATGGAGTAGCACATTTTATATACATAGACACACCCACATACATATAACATCTAAATGTCTATAATACAAAAGGGAAAAAGAATCTCTTAGCAGAATTGGTCTACCTGCACAAGCAGCTCCTGTGTTCGAACAGATTTTATAAGAATGGAGAAAAGCGACAGATCAATGCTAGGCAGCAGAGTTGCCTCTGCCAAAAGAATTGCAACAGACATGATACCAAGTAAAACAGCCAAGCCTTTTTCAACTTGTTTCCTTAAAATGCATTTCCAAAAAAATTCTGCAAAGAAACACAATTAGTTCAGAACCAAAATTTCAATGCCTCTAACCAAAATATTCATTATTCAAAAAAGAAGAATGAGTTATCCTTGCATGATTAAATAATGCAAAATAACATTTACCTAGAAACCTAATTCGAGAAACGCAAAGATAAAACTCAAGAAACCTTTAAGCTTAAAACAACATATGTATGAGCAAATGTATTGACTTCTCACTAGGTTTGTCAAACTGTATTCAAATTTCTCATTTCAAAATCTAAGGAGGTCTATTTATTTTTCTCCTATGCAATATTGCAATCATGTAGAACAAAATAAATATATGTAAAAATAGATTCATAGAGTTAAAACTACATAGTCAATTATACATAGTAAACGACTGAGCAAGTCGAATATAGATCATAATTTTTTTCTAATATCTTACTTTACAGAAAAGGTAATGTTCACGAAGCATCATAAAAATCTAATCAAAAGAGCATTACACATAATAATAATAATAATAATAATAATAATAATAATAATAATAATAATAATAATAATAATAATAATAAAATAGCCTGTGCTATTCCAGATGCCGCCAAGAAATATTCTTTGAAGTTAGAAACAAACAGGTTTAATAATAATTCTCGTAGTTACCCAAAGTATCAAATAAGGACCCCAACTTTCCAGTCCGATCAGGTCTGATGCTTGAATTATATTCCCTGAAATTATAGCATGAAAATTTGGTGGTGAGGGTTCTAGAACTGCAATATATTATAGGATATTAAAATATTGTCCCAAACCGACAAAACATAAAAACAAAATTAGGAGCCAACCATCCAGTTGATTTGCGGCGTTCATAATTCTTTATCGTATCTTCCAACTCAAGAGCTTCCCGCACATAAGTTATATACTCACTGCAAAAGCAACAATATCAAATAAATTTTGACTATTGCTGAAGGAAATCTAAGGTACCTTTGTTGTAAAGATTTGACAGAAGTAAGAGAAACAATAAAACATAAATCTGCCATATTCATCATATCACCATATATGAATCATTCTGTAAGAGACAAGAAATAATCTACTTCACCACTAGAACGAAAGCTATATTTTACAAGGTGTCTTTCATATTAATAGATGCTAGGGAGCAACGATGGAACTCTTCACGATCCAAGCAAAACCAAAAGAATGAAATTAATGAGCATAATTGTTAAGTCCCACATTGGATGTGAGATGGCCTGGACATAGGTTTATAAGTAGAAGCAATCCTCACCTTACAAGCTGGTTTTGTAGGGTTGAGTAAGGCCCAACCCAATTTCTAACATGGTATTAGAGCCTTTCCGTTATCCGTTAGGCCGCCTGCTGACAGGTTTGTGCTACCAGGCGACCCACCATTTATAAAGATGCACCAAGCCTAATAGTGCTGGGCCGCGTGATCCCAAATCGGATGTGAGATGGTCTGGACATGGGTTTACAAGTAGAGGCAATCCTCACCCCTTACAAGCTGGTTTTGTAGGGTTGAGTTAGGCCCAACCCAATTTCTAACAATAATTTTTAATTAGACCAATTGTAAAAAGAAAAGGACCTAAAAAATGTAACAAGTGTTTGCCATGTGAAGAAAACAGATCAGAAATTTGATTTTCAGTTTTCACTAATACAATGAATAAGCTGTTGGCATTATCAGTGACATGCAGAACAAAAATATAAATAAGTGTAGATCTATTCAATATTTTCTTTATTGTAAAAACATAACAATTGAATTTACCATAAATACTGTAAAGGATTCAAGGGCACATGATACCACTAGAGAGTAGAGACCAAATTGATCACATGCTTACCTTTTGTATCTATAATACTCCTCGCGAGCATTCCGAAGATGACGCCTTAGTTTCGCCATAGACTTCTCATCTGTATCGTAATCCATATCATTTTCCCCTAATTGTCCACCCTGCGGTTTGAAGGACGGGTCTTCTCTAAACTGAAAAATTGAAAGTTATGTCTAAATGGAAAGAGCAATACAAATTATGTATCAAAATCCTAAATCAAATAAGATCTCAAGTGCTCAATACCATTTGAGCAAGCATATCGTCAATGACATTCATATAAGGTCTCAAAGGATCCCGCTTGGACATCTGCTTGGAGGTTGCTTGGGCAACCTATACAAATAAATAATCATTAAGTTCCAAGAATTAATGTGTATGTGTTGGGGGCAGGTTGCAAAGGTTACTTTGAAAATAGAGTTACTCAAAAGCAAGCAATTTTTATTTTGCATCATAACCATGCCATGATACATATTTTCTGCTCAGCATGAGTTTCAAAATTAATATTTCCAATGTATATGGAACTTGAAATGAAGCCAACTGGTTTAAGACAACTAGAGAACTTTTTAATAAAAGTAAGACAATAATCATAAACAAGAAAATGTGGTTCTATATTATTTCAAAGTGAAAGAATAACAAATTTTCCAAACTGTATATGTGCACTAGGAAAGCAGCAACAATTATGCCTTTTCTCTGTAGCCTATAGATGGTTTGGTTACATAGACTAAATGACTAAGTTGGCCTCTATTAAAAACCAAATCTTTCTATAAATCAATTCACAGTAATGTCTTCTCAACAGCAAAATTGCAAAATATATTTTACATTTAACTTAAATTAACCACTTACAACAATAGCATTTGAAAGATCTTGGTGAGCATCATCAAGTTTGACAGCCATTTGGGCAATTTTGTGGGAAAGAACTTTCTGGCGGGTGAACCAATCAGCATTTCTCCAAATGCTTTTAGGAATTTCACTTAAACCAAAGCCTAGAAGAAATGCACCGGTAACAAGTCCAAAAGTATTTGAGCAAGTCATGGCAAATCCCAAAAGACTCCCACTCCTGCATACAGAAGTATCAACCAACTAGAAATCATTTTTAAAGAAAGTATAGCTTCATTTTAAAACTGAAAAATAAACACACAAATACAAGTGAAAAAAGTTCTATTTCATGCTAACTTGTCAACCATGACAAAAAATAGACAATTAGTTGGGAAGTGGGCAAATATTTATGAGTTTATTACTTGACAAACAATACATGCCACTTATTATTGAAGAGGCGTGACATAAATATACAATTTAGATCTGTAACTTCTTTATCCCATGAGCCTAGTTCACACTTGATTGAGACACATTTTACAATTATGATTGGATTGATGCAAGGAAAAGGAATGAAATGAAATCATAATAGGTTCCATTGTTTGGATTTTTTGAAACAGGATTAAATAGAATGGAACATGAATCATGATGAAGTGCATTTCATCCCGTTCCACTCAGTACCCAATTTGACTTCTCCTACAACTTGAGGGTATTGGGATAGCAAAAATTTTCTCCATTCCATCATAAAAATATCCAAATAGTCCATTTCACTTTATTCTGTTTTACCACGTTAAGTATCATTTTATTCTCTATTAGATACCCAAACACAGTATAGAAGTTCTGGTACTGAGGTTCAACACTACCGGAACATCCTACATTCCTACTGCTTCCCCCTCCCTTCCCAGGTCTCCTAATAATGTAGACCCAAAGACAGTTGAACACCACTCTAATGATGTGGCCCCCCCCTAGCCCCAGCATGGTCTCTAGTACTAAAAAAAACCATAATTTATTTCAAATGACCTTGCAAATGTTATTATCCTGAGACTTTTCAAATGTCTTCGTAGAAATTGTGTTAGCTTCAGAGAGTAAATGCACAGATGTTAAAAGACTATATAGGTTAGATTAAAATTTGAACTTGCGAATGCAGAGCTTTATCGGACAGATAACTATTTTACAGAAGTCTCTTAAATAATCTCATTATTCACAAACACAGAGGCAGGGCCTAACTCAACTCTTACAAAACCGTCTAGTAAGGTGAGGATTGCCCCCACTTATAAAGTTGTGTTCAAGCCATATCCCCTCCAATGTGGAACTCTTAACACAATAAATAAGTCTAAGGGGATGAGAGCTAACCAGGTCCTGTGCATCATAATGAGAAGAATAATTCCGAAAAGGCCAATGGATCCCACGATTAGATAGAAGACCAAGTTAACATGTACACTAGTCTTCAATCTTTCTGATACGGTGAAATCCCCAGCATCTTCAAAACCCTGAATAAGGGGTACCACAGCCCTGCTTAGGATAAATAATTTAAATATGAGGTAATTGCATAAAAACAAGGATCCTAGAGGAATGTTTGAGTTTAGGGCATTGAGGGAGCAAAGTAACTATCACATGATAAACTAAACTAGCTCAACAATCATAAGAGTTTAAATTGGCGTACCAAGTAAGCAAAAATGTACTCCAATATGACCAGCTCCAAAAGAAAGAAATACCTCCATTCTCGTTGTGAGATGCTATCGTCTGAAAATGTCATAAGAAACACCATTAACAAATGAAATAATACACATACAGTTCCTCAATTAACCACAAGTTTTCACCTTAAAACAATATAAAGTCCAAATTTTGGAGTTTTGACACAAACCCAAAGTACATCATTCAAGTGTCACAAATAATTATAAATTTTTCTCCTAGTTTCTACCTCAAAAACCAACTATTCGTATCTTCTCCATGTACAATACAAGCCCCTTTCGAAAGTTTAGGCTTCCTCTAAGACGGATACTTTTTATTAAAGAAGTATGAAGTGCTAACTATAATTCACGCTCTTTGCCACTCACCTCTATATACTGTTACCAACATCTAGATTACCTAAGGTCATACAAATTTCTCATATTATATAACCCGCCATGCACTCATTCCTCAGTTTTACATCAAATGAACTAAGGGAAACACTAACCATATCAATGATTATTTTTTTTCTTTCAATATTCTTCCTATACTAATCAAACATCCAATTCAAGTTCACCATTGTTTTTCTAGCAATAATCTCCAAGACGAAAAATCATGCAAAGCAAAACATTCCTAAAATTTCATTACACAAAGTAACACCGAAAAATACTACTATATAGCAGAACAGTTAAACCTCAAAATTTCTAACAAAAACGAAATCACTAATTTGAAATGATCAAAAACACAATTCAGAAAACAATCAAAAAGGAAAAGAACCAGTACCGCCCAAATATCAGCAGGGACAAGAATGATGATAGAAAGAGAACAAAACCAAGTATATCCAACGGTGAAAAGCACGTATCTCGGAACATCAGGACCAGCAAAATACCTCAAGGTGAAAAGCACCATTCCGGTTGTTAGAGGAAGCGAGATCAGGTAAAACACCCACATCTCTACTACCTCTTCCTCTCACACACACACACACACACACAAAATCACTTTATGAAATCAGTAACTAACACTGATCGGAGAAATTGATTATAGATCGAATAATTGATTGCAAAATTGGAACCGCGAGGTGGCGATTGCAGCAGCGCCACCTCTTGGCGCGTCACACGGTTGTTGCAGCGGCGGGAGCTGGTGGCTTCGATTTTGGGTCAAAATTGGCGGTTAAGGTGAAAATGTAGGGTTGAGTTGAGAATTAAGATGGTTTGGAAAAAAGCGCTTCTTCTTCTTCTTCTTCGCTTATGATACAAGTGTTGTCCTCTGTGATAAGTTATGTACACGCTCGTAAATCGCTTATGTGTAAACTCAACGGAAGTTCTTATTTTCTCGTCGGCGTAAAAGTTTTATTTATTTATTTTTTTAAAGGTTAAATATGTTTTTATCCTATAAATATATTAAATTTTATTTTTAAAATTTTTAAAATTTTTCTTCGACTTTTAGTCTCTATAAAATTTTTCGTCTTCATTTTTTGTCCCTCCTTTTAAGTAAACTCATACGTAGAATTCATATTTTTGAATAAAATTTTACATAAAAATTATTAAAGTATAATAATCTCTCTCAAACCCAAAGGGTGTGGTTGAGTGGTTGGGGCTCATCCTCTCTTAACTAAGGGTCGAGGGTTCGATACTCACCTTGGGTATGGAGTAGCTTTAAATCCTTGGGCCAGTTATCCCACCTATCGAGGTGCCTAACTAAGGGTCGAGGGTTCGATACTCACCTTGGGTATGGAGTAGCTTTAAATCCTTGGGCCAGCTATCCCACCCATCGAGGTGCCTCCAATCTAGCGAGGGAATAGTCACTGCGTTGGCGGTGGATACTCCGGTCTCGACCAAAAAAAATCTCTCCCAAATAAATTTATAATTTTTTAATAAAACAAGAATTAATTATGAATTTTTTTATTTTTTGTGGTTAAAAATTCATATTAAATTTATGTTTTGTTAAAAAATTCCAATTTTTATTAGGAGAGATTTTCATAACACTTTGCACATTTTTGCACAATTTTATTAAAAATTACAAAGGTTATACATGAGTTGAATTAAAATTAAGGACTAAAAATGGGGATTGGAAATTTTAGAGGGACTAAAAGTTGAAGAAAAATTTTATAGGGACTAAAAGTAAAATTTGGTATATTTATAGGGACCAAAAATATATTTAACCCTTTTTTTAATAATAAATTGAGGTTTCGTTTGGCCCGGCTTATTTTTTACTTTTTTTCTTCTCCTTAAAAATAGTAAAGAAGAAAAAAAATTGTGTTTGACTCCTCTTCTTTTTATTTTTTATTTTTTTACTTTATTTCTCTAATACTTTTAAGGAGAAATATGACTAAATATAATTTTATAATTCTCAATATCATTTTAAAAAAATAGAAAAGTAAAAAATAAGTCGGGTCAAACGAAGCCTAAGACTCTACTTTGTTTTGTCAAAAATAAAATAAAAAAGACTTTTATTTACAAGATAAAAATGACTTTTATTGAAAAAATGATGAACACATTTCGGTCGGGTCACTTAGCAACATATAACAAAGGGTAGTGAAATGAGTTTTAAAAATCTTACTGCTTTTAATCTTACAGTGTTAAGGAAGTAAGATTGACGTGTTATGTCTAATCCGAACATATTTATATCGAAAATTTATGAAGCAAGATTATTTCTTCCTCATTGTGAATTCTTATAGTATAATTTCGGTCACAATTCTAACTTTGTAATTGTATGGAGGAGTATTTGTAATTACAAATTTATTCTAAAAGCAAGTAATATTTGGATGATAGGCAACGGTCAAAATATTCTTCTATGTAATGAGAAATGATGACTTTGTGATTCTTAAGTTGTATGCAACAAACTAATATGTTATAAGAAGTTAGTCTTACTGTAGCTGATATTATTGACGATGTTGGAACCTGGCTTAGAGGGTGCAGACGTTTAAATTTTTTTTATATTGACATTTAAAATTTATAACTATGATATTTAAACACCGTTTATTCTTTTATATTTATTCAACACGTTATTTTATCTATATATTTTTTCCTATTATATCAATAATTTTTCACACCTATATATCACACCAATGTCAATCTTTTATCTCTTTCTTTAGGAAGCCGTATACCCTCATATAGGTATACACTTATTAATTAATTTTTTTAAGGATTAATTAATACTATTTAAACCAAACCAAAGCAAAAATTGAATATTATTTAAATTTTAAAACAAAGATAATGTATAAAGTTATGTATTTAAGCAATATATTTTCCACGTTAAAAATCCATAATTTGACACCCTAGTAGATTAATTAGTTTTAACAAGCAACTTTCAAAATTTGAGATTGATTATTCTTATTATGATAGCACAAAAAACAACAAAAGAAAATGAGAGTCATACCATTACAGGTTTATCAACCTACAACACAGGAAAAAAAATGACACAAATGTAAGTGTGGTGCAAAATCTAAAACTCAAGGGATTCATTATCAATAAAAATCTTATTATTGGTGCAAAATATCAAAACTCAAGGGGTGCACCTGCACCCCTCACTACTATGTGGCATCGCCCCTGGCTGGCTGGTATCATTATTATATTTTGGTACAAAGTTGATATCATTATTTTAGAGAATCAAAGATGAAATGAGTCTCTTATAACAATGTTTGAACCAAATTGTGTTATGTCCATTCTTTTGTATAATTAGGTGTTAGATGACAAGCGTATGTATTTGGCGTGTGGAGAAAGATGGTATGTATATTAAGAAGTGTCTATCGGCTTTGTGTTGGCCAGAAGCCTAATCGGCGCACTAGTCTATCCGGCTTGATATTCACAAAAGCTGAATGAACTTAAACCAAAAAGATCCGATTTCATTTTTACTAAATTTTTTAGACTGGCCCGCCAAAGCTCGTCAAAGCCCGTGGGTTAATGGCCTTGATATACATTAATTTGGTATAGGAGAAATATGAATAAATTTATTTAATGTGTCATTTTATAACATTATATTAAAAAAAAATTATTTATCCCATAAGCTTAGTTCAGTTGATAGAGACATTGCACACTGAAATTCTAACTAATAGATTACCTGATAAAAAAAAGACTTATGGTTATGATCAATTTTGCAGTAAAAAAAATATTATCAATTTATAAAATTTGGTGACTATTTTAAATTGGATTCGTCTAACATGTATAATATTACACATGTTAAATCAATCAAAAGTAATAATTTTTATTAAAAATAATTATTATTTATTAAGAAAAATATTTACTGTAATAAAATGAACAAGTTTTAATACAACTTTACTATTTTAAACTTTTTTTTTACTGTAATAATTTTGTGTTCTTATTTCCAATGTCCACAGTTTCGATTTGGAGTTGGAGGTTGAATTGCGGGGTGATCAGAGAAGAGAATGTGTTTTTATTTTACTTTTTTACCAATTATCTACGGATATTTTACATGGTGTATGACAAACAAAATCATTTGCAATGCAACTTAGTGTATGTTTGGTATCACGGTGAATGTGTTAGAATCACAGTGACCCACCGTAATTAACAGAAGCTACAAGTCACGGTAGATCACCACAATTCTGACACATCCACCGTGATACCAAACATACCATCAGTTAACTTTCACCAATTGTTGGGTCTTTATTAAGCACAATGTATTTGGTTTGATACATATTAATATATATTATAAGCTTAGAATTGTCTCTGAGTATTTTGTTAGCATCAATCCACCTTTGTGAGAATTGATCCCAATCGGGTAGCATTAACATAATCTTGTGGAAGATGATTAGGTGCTCCTGGAAATACCAATCCAACAACTCGAAAAAATCTTAAAACCCATCCCTCTTGATACTCTGGTCCAAATCTAGACACTATAGTGAAGCTTCTTATAAGCTCACAAAAAGCACTCACTGTCATTGGTATTATTGCGGACAAAGAAAAGTAGTTTTTGTTTGGCTCCTCTTCCACTTTCTGTAATGTATACAAAAAATTGAAGTTATTAAAGATAAAATGTATTTGAGGTATATAAAATATGGATATGGAACACATGTAAAATAAAAGAGTTAATTGCATTTTTGATATCTTAATTTTTACAATTTGTAATTTTGGCCCACTTTAAAATAGTATTTTTGACCCTTAGTTATTAGGTCTGTTTGTTTTGCCTTTTTTAAAAATTAATTTTATAGTGTTACATAATTTTGTGTGAAAAAAATTTACAAATTTTTTTTTTATAAAAGTTTCTAATAAAAATTTGGTTTTAATAGTTATTCTTAAAATATTATTTTAGATATTTCATCATTTTATTGAAACTTTTTTTGGATATCAAAATTTAATAAAAAAAATCACTTAATTTTGAAGCTATTTCAAATAAATTTTTATAAAATCATTTTTGAAATACAACTTTTTAAAAAAATTGTGATTTTGACTATGTTTTGATCTTCAATAATGTACCTCTTTTTGTTATATGATGCTAAAATTCGTATTTCAATTTAGACAAAATGAATATAAATCAACTTGTTATTTTGAAAAACGGTTTTATAAAATCGATTTTAAAAAATAGAAAGAAAAAAATCTATATTTTTAAAACTGAAACAAACAGGCTCATTATCTCTTTTGCAAAATGTTAATATTTACCAAGTCAATGCACGTATGGACAATCACTTAAGTGACTTACTTTACTTGCCACGAATGTCTTGCCACATGCAATTATTAAAAAACAATCATTTTTTTAAAACTGAAAAAATTTAATTTTTGTAAATAATCACATGGCAAGACATTGTGGTATGTAAGTCACTTAAGTAAATGTTTGTGTTTGCGTTAACTTGATCAAAATTAACATTTTGCAAAAGAGTTTATAGGTAGGTGCCAAAAATGCGTATCTTGAAAATTACGAGGCAAAAAGCGCAAATTTGTAAAAATTCAGAAATCAAAAGTACAATTTAGCCGAAATAAAATTAGTTAAAATCACTTACCTTGCCATTATAGCTTCTATCAAAATAAAAACATGTCCCAAAGTGCTTAAACAAGACATCCTTAAGATCAGGAGGAAACCTAGGAATAACATCATAGTTGTAAACGGTCCTATAATACTTAATACCATAATGTTTCAAATTATTTTCCATGTATTCACCAAATACATAATTTCCAACTCTTGGTTGACCAAATGTGTACACTCCTTGGATCCTCTCCAAAAGAAGTGTCTCCTCATGCAACATCAATATTGCAGGAAACAGAATAGCCAAAGCTCCACCTAAGCTATGACCAGTCAAAATAAACTTTGATTTATCATTTCCATTAAGAATTTTCTTTAGTAAATCTCTAATGAAGTAATAGGCTTCAGGTTCATGGTTATGACTTGTTTTAATTTCTTTAGGCCAACCCATGTTACTTTTTTGCAAACCTAAGCATTTCATGAAACCAGCATGGATTTTTCCCAAGCTAGGAAGCTCCAACCATGAGATATCGAAATCATAAGACCATTGATCAGCGTCAAAGAGCTCGGTTCCTCTGAAAGTTACTATGTAGGTGTCACAGTTGTCGCTTTTATCCAAGAGGATGAAAGCTTCAGTTGTAGCTTTTCCTTGATAATCTGCAAAATTTCAAAAACCAAATAAATAATCAACGCGCGCGGTTGTTGTTTTGAATATCTAAGGATGACAATCGATAGGGTCTGAATAGAGTATTATATATACAACTGATACTCGTACCGCAATTTGGACAAATTAATGAGAGAGTAAGCTTAATTTTTGCTCTTACCATTCCAGTAGTTACCGCTTGCAACAACTTCCATCTATGCACGAACACAAAAATTAGCATTAATTATACGATAGATACTAGCTAATTAATAAACAATGAGTGTCTATAAGAGCATCTTCCCTGGACATATGTAAGCGAGTTTTACAGTATCCGTTATCATTCTAGCTATCATATCACATGTGATAGCTAGAACGAATAATTAAGAAATAATTCAAGTATCATATGTTTTCATGAAACTAATTCAGTGTTGAGAATAAAATAAACTTGTTTATATAGTAACAAAATTTTACAATGCTAAATTTATACCTTCCAGTGATTTTCAACAGTGTTTCGTATATAAGCTTTATTCTCATAAGCTGCTTTAGAAGCCATCATAGACAAAGCAACAATATATTTGGGGTCTTCACGTTTGATGTTTTTGTCCAACTCCACTCGATTGTCAAAATGAGCCATAATTGACACGTAATCTGCTGAATTTATATCCACTAATTCCTTACCTATTCATAGAATAAAACAACAAAATGTTAGAATTTTTATTTTGTTGTAAGTTTAAATTTAAAATCATTATAAATTAAAAACTTACATGAACCAAATCCAACTAACAAATTGAAAAGAAATCAAAAGCAAAAACATATATG
Organism: Trifolium dubium; assembly: GCA_951804385.1. Taxonomy (NCBI): domain Eukaryota; kingdom Viridiplantae; phylum Streptophyta; class Magnoliopsida; order Fabales; family Fabaceae; genus Trifolium; species Trifolium dubium. Next base: position 17,882,371 of record OX638064.1, read on the forward strand.
TGAAAACAAAAATAAATAAAAAAATTATTTATCTTTAGCCTATGTTAACTATTGTAATGGATATGTCAGAAATCATAATCAACTGTGATATCAAACATGCACTTGGAACAAATCTAAAAGAAAATAGTTCACGAGACATTGATTAAAATAAACATATTTAAGCAAGCTAAAAGAAATGAATGAGATAACAACCATGGAAAAAGTTCAAAATAATCTGGAAAATGTTGCAGTTGCCACTAGCGATGTTTAAAAATAACACAACAATGAAGCCAAGATATTTCAATGGATATTTGAACAACTGCAGCAACTTTTGTAACAATAGAAATAGAAAAACGATAGACTTGTATTCGTCGAAGCTTTCCTCGTCAACTAGTTCATGGAGCTCTACAAAGTTTTCTGTGTGTAACTTTGTAGTACTAATAAATAAGGCACGAAATAGTTGAAAGAACCCAATATTTTTGGGTGTCAAGAACAAAAAACGGGTAGCAGAAAATTTGTCAGAGCTATGATCCATGATTAATGAAAGTTAAACAAGGAAAAAAAAATCAAAGATAGAGAATTGGATCATATATATGTTTGATTGAAGAGGAATTACATCTATATATAACAAAGAACTGAAGAAGAAAACTTGAGTCTTGAGTGAGTCACAAACAAGGTTTAAAGTAAAAGAAACTATAAGAACCGACTAATTCGAGGGGATCAATCTCACCTGTATGTTCTTTTAAATGAAAAAACATATTTATTTAAATTTACAAAATAATTATGATATACAAATCAAAATAGTTTTTGCTATTTAAATAAAATCTCAAAAATAAAAATTATATTTTTTACACATACTTCCTTCATCCTAAAATATAAGAAAAAATTGATAAATAAAAATTGATGTATCTAAATCAAATTTATAATTAGATACATTAACTTATTTTAATCAATTTTTATTTATATCTTAAAGCGGAGGGAGTACATAACATAGTTTCTCTCATCACGTTTTCCTTCCAAACATACATCCAACAGTTGTAGAAAGGTCAAGGGAGTGTTATTATTTTTGTCATTGTTTGTTAGGTTGTTTTTTCCTTTGACAACTGATTGGTGATTATATTGGGTCCACAAATAAATGAGAAGAGGATGAGGCTCATAGGCTGTGTGTAGGGGTGGAAATAGGCTAGGCCGAGCTAGGCTTTGCCAAGCCTGAGTCTGGCCTATCAAAAATTTAAAGGCCTAAGTCTGGCTTGTAGCCTGTTATAGGCTTGATTTTTAGGCCTGCGGCCTGACCTTCAGAAAGTCTGGCCTGACCCGTTAGCCTGTTTAAAAGCCTATTTCGTATGAATTTTTTTAAATAAGTAATCATTTTTATATTTAAATAGACTAATCAACTAATTCACCAATGAGATTAAAATTCCTTTTTATATTTCACATAATACTTTAGAGAATTTAACTATATAATTATCATACTTCAATTCTAATTTATAGTAATATATTTATATATGCAAAAAATTAGTTCATTGTAAAATTTGTGGAATTAAAATTTAGTTCACAATTAAATATTTAATATTCAATAATAAGAATAATAAAAATATTACAAATATTTATCTAAATAGGCCGGCCTAGTAGGTTTTATAGGCTTTTTCAATGGCCTGTAGCCTGACCTATTTAGTTAAATAGGTTTATAAAAAAGCCTTGGCCTGGTCTATTTAAAAAAACGGCTTGGCCTGGCCCGAGCCTATATAGGCTAGGCCATAGGCCCCTGTAGGCCGGCCTGGCCTATTCCCACCCCTAGCTGTGTGCCCCCAAAACTCAAAAGATCAAACGTGCATGGCGCACAAATGAAATAAAAAAATCTCGCGTATGTTAAAGGTGTGTTTATTTTGAGAGAAGTTGTGAAAAGAGAGTTAGTAAAGAGAGAAATTGAAGAGAGATGTTGTATTTTTCTTGTTTAATAAAGAAAAAATTAAGAAAGAGAGATTGAAAAAGTACGAGACCGACCATTTTTTGTAGTCTTCTCTCATATGTGAAGAAATGGGAAAAAAACAATTATTATATTTATTTTTTCAATAATATCCCTCCTTCTCCTATTTTTTCTCTATTAAATAAGAGCTTTGTTTTCAATTTATTATTATAACATCCTAGTTCTCTCTTCCTTATCTCTCTTCTCTTTCTCTCATATCAAACAATATATCAAATCTACTCTATTTTTCATTTATTTCTATCTTCTCATGCTCTTTCTCACATTTTTCTCTCTATTCTATTTCTTCTTATAACCAAAAATACACCTAAAGAAACCAAACAAAAAATGACAAAGCAACTATGACAAAAATAACAACACTATCAATCAAATACTTATCTGTTTGGTTTGGCGACATATATAATTGATTTTGGTAAAATTAGTTTTAATAGAACTGATTTATATTTGGATATAATTATTTAAAAGTGAGATGAACAATAAATTTCAGTGTAATAATCATATTTTAACTCATAAACTACAAATCATAGCTTCTAGTGTAATCAATTTTAAATGTAGAATCAATTGTGCTTTAAACGAAGCAAACACCTTAATATTACTGTGAAATCAATTTTATACTTTTAAAATGACTTCGTGCTCTTTCAAAATTCAAATCAAACATGTACATAGTCTCAAATAATTTGGTGACTTTGTTTTTTAAAAAGATGTAGAGAATATTTGGTTACCTTTCTCTTTCTAAAAAATTTCTCTCTGACCTCTTTCTAAAAACCTCAAATATGCTTTTCATCTCTCTCAAATCCAAACATTTATCTTCACAATGAAGACAGGGTGGTGGTGCGCGAAGAGGAGGCGTTCAGCCCTTCGTACCATCTTTTTCCTATTTGTGTTTCTTTTTCCCCTGTTTCGTTTTCATCTTCTTTTCCGGTGCTAGTTTATTTCATCTTTATTTAATTAATTCTCTTCTTCTTGGGGTTCTGACCATCCGACGGTTTTTATGGTGGTAGAGTCGACAACACTGTTTTTCTACAGGTGTGGTGGTTAAGCGCAGATCCCGAGGTTTTGTGTGGTCTTAGTGTTGCAGTGGTGAGATTCGCGATGGAGTGGTGGCGGCGGCTGCAGGTGTTGACGTGGTGGTGGGTTATTAGTGTTGAGTTGAGGTGGTGGTAGTGGGTGGAGGTAGTGATATACCAAAAAATGTACTATTTATTTAGTCAATTTAATATATGTTTTTATTATTTATTTCTACATTTTCGTTGTATCACATTGGTATTTTTATGTTTTTCAATCAGTTGTCCCGGAAGCAGTTAAAAAGTACACATTGAGCAAAATGAAGAAAATTGAACTAAAAAGACACGAAAAACACTCAAAAACACAGCCGGACCCACACCACACGCGCCCTCACGCGCGCCGCATGGACCCATGCCGCACTCCCACGCACCCGCCAACGGACGATGTTCCCTCCGTGCACCCTACGTGAGGACCACGCTTGTCCTTCTAGCGGACGCTAGTCCTTCGCGCCTGCAGATCAATCGCGTGGCTCTCATGCCACACGAGTTCAGTCCCATATCTGCCAAAATTGGCTTTTGGGTGGTGTCTTGGTAGTATAAATATATGTCTCTTTTGTTCATTTCAAAACATACCACAATTACCACTCTTTTGAGTGATTGAGAGATAAACTTAAGGACTTTTGTTTTTAATATGTATAATCTCAATATTGTAATTGTTCCAGTTGTTGTCCCGATGTCTGTACTCAGAGTCTTTTTATTAATTCAGATTTTTATTTATTTATTTTGTTTATTTATTTATTTATTGCTTTTATTTATTTTTTCCGTCTTAGTTTATTAGTTTATTATGTTTAGTTTAATTTTTGTCATGTAACCAAACAACTTACGATTAATATAAGTTATGATTAATATTATAAGTTACAATTAATATTATAATGAATACGAATTTTATAAAATATTTTATAAAATTCACTGTTGGATTAAAAATTTATATCATGTAAATAATTTTTTGTTAAATTTAATAAAAAATAAAAATAAATTGATATGTTATTGATAGTCATCAAGATTAACGATATTCAATAAAAACTTATAAACTGTTAATCGTGATGATTCTCAATAATATATCTAATAATTTTCAATTTTTATAAAATTTAACATGGATAATCCATATAAATATACTTTTAATTTAACAGTGAATTTTATAAAATAAAAAATTTGTCAGGTAGCCTAGTGGATAAAATTCACCCCTTAAAGGTGAAATAAGTGGGTATATCGGGATTTGAATCCGGATCCCTGCACTTGTGCTATATATCCAATCAATTAAACTAAACTCATAAGACTAAAAAATTTATATTTATTATAATTTTAATCATAACTAACTTGTACACCATATACCGTTTAACTATAGACGTACATGGTCTCAAAAGATATTGTATGAGAGCGAAAGAGTATTTATTTGGTTACATTATTTAACATGGTTTGTGTGAGACATAGTATATGAGCCGGTTAGGGCTGCAAATTGAAGAAAAATAAGATAGTTTATTAGTATATGTTGAAACTTTATTATTCTTAACGACGAAGGACATTGGTTGGTTCTACGTTGATTCCATCCATATGGTCCAATATGATAATTCCATTCAATTTTATTCCAAATTGATTTATCTTATATATCTATCATTTTCATTGATTCAACCTATACCACCACCAAACCAAAGAAACACCATCAACCTCGGATTTTTTTTATAAAACCAAAACCCTCTCTCTACTTTTTCCTCACATTCTCCTATATTCTCGTCTTGTTAATTTTCTTAATCTCATTCTAATTATACAATTATCCTAAATTCAGTATTTTCCTATCATTTAACATTTTTTGTTAATTACTTCACTCCTCTAAGGATACCATTTTCCAATCCTTCTTCTCAATTCATTCATCCATTACCTTATTTTCTGCACTCATCTTCATTCATATTCCAACAACGCCACCAAGTTCATGTGAGTGTCATATACTTTTTTATTTGTTTATTTATCAATACACGTTTATATTCTTTCTTTTTGTGATCATTGTAATCATGATTGTTGAAAAACTTTAATGTTTATCTATATTGAATATGAATTATAGTTACTCATACGTAGACAAATCTAAAATTTTCATGAATATGGGTGCGGAACGCGAAGCTCCGTAGTACGGCTAGAGATAATCTTGTAAATTTTTATGAATTATGGTTGTCACGGTGTGAATTAATCACAACATCACACAACTCTTATTAAAATTATTTTTACTATCACATAGGTATAATCAGGGACGGACCCACGGCTACCACTATGAGTGCCAAGGCCCTCACTACTTTTCACTTTTTTTAATAATAAAACTTGTATATATACTACTCCACTTCTAAATAATGAGAAGAATGGTAAAAAGCCTGCACTTAATAAGCTAAAAATCAATTATATGTATATTCGCCTACACTAATTAAAATTTCTGAGTCCGTCCCTGGGTATAATAACCGAAGTTAGAGGGATATGATGTTTTGAACTAAGGAAAGAGCTAAAGAGAAAAAGGTAAAGGGAGATAACACTTGTGATTTATGTACATATTTGTACAAAAAATGCAATTTTTAGCCCTCTCAATTGAAAATAAACAGAATTATTCCCTGCCTATTTTCATTTTGTTACGATCTTAACGGTGTTTCGAATTTTCTTTCACTCTATAAAAACGGTTATACTGTTTTGTTGCGGTTGGTTTCTTGTTAACAGACCGTTTTTTAAAACCTAACAAATTGTCCTTAGTAAATCTTAAATTCGAAAGTATAATAGAAAATAACTACAGACACATACACAATTGGCCGAAATTCGTTACCAATATATGTTTTTTTTCCTTGCCATTGTTAATATTGATATATACTTATTTTTGATGTGTTGTAATATATGGTTTATTGAAAGGATAGTTCGTGATTAAATAAATTCTCAAGATTCCGATGATGCAACAGCGGCATCGTATGGAGCAATATGATGAACAATTGAGTCAAGCCAATATGCAGATAAGAAAAGTGGAGGAAGATAAAAGTCAAGCTTTCAATGAGCTCAAAGAAATAAAAAAAGCAGCTGAGAAAACCAATGCCATGGTTGATGAACTAATATTCACAAAGAGGAATTTTTCGGAGATACAAAACAACAACAATGAAATGTCATTTAAACATGAACAACAATTGTCAGAGAAAGATACTTTGTTGTCTGAGTACAAGAGGAGAATTCAAGAATCAGAGGTCGAATTGGAGAAGCGAAAAGAATCCGAAGCGAATTTGTTTGATACTTTGGTTATGCAAACAAAACAGCTAGAGCAGAACAAGATTTTACTTGAAGAGTCAAAGCTTGAAATTGCAAATCTTGAAGAAAAATTGAAGGCACTTCAACTAAGTGCTTATCAAAGCAACAAGACCAACCGCGTAGAGGATATAAAAGTAATTGAAAAAGAGTTACCGAAAATTAAGGTAAATGAGACTCAAGAGGGTGAGGAAAATGGACAGTTATATATGAAAGCGGAAAATTTAATTGAAGAACTGAAATCGCTTAAAAGCGAATTGGAATTAGCAACAAAAGCAGAGGAGAATAGCAAAAAAGCAATGGATGATTTAGCGTTCGCGCTAAAAGAAGTTGCAACGGAATCTAACCAAGTGAAAGCAAAACTAACCTTAAGCCAAGTTGAACTGGAACACACGAAAAGCGACGCTGAGCGTTGGAAAGTGATGTTAGAAAACACAGAAGAGAAGTACAAAGAGCTTTTAGATGCGACAAGGAAAGAAGCCGACAGGTACAGAAACACCTCGGAGAGATTGAGATTAGAAGCTGAAGACTCGCTTTTGGCATGGAATGGAAAAGAAACTCAGTTTGTGACTTGTATTAGAAGAGCTGAAGAGGAAAGATTGCTTGCACAACAAGAAACATCAAAATTACTTGAGTTGCTTAGTGAAGCTGAGGATAAAATAAAAGTTTCGAAAGAAGAAAATCAAAAACTGCGTGATATACTAAAACAAGCATTGAATGAAGCTAATGTTGCAAAAGAAGCAGCAGAAATTGCGAAATCTGAAAACCGTAGATTACAAGATAGTCTCAATTTACTAGTACATGAAAATGAGATGTTGAAAATTCATGAAGCTGCATCATTTGAAAATATCAAAGAGTTGAAAAGAATGCTATCAGAAACATCAACAAAAGAGTTTCGAAACGAAGATTTGGAGAAATTTTTAACAGCAAAGGAAAGTACAAAAACAAAGGAACATTATAAGGAGCATAGAGAATCAAAGAGTTTAAGCAAAAACTTTAGTCTCAACCTAAAAGACATGATAACACCATATAAGCAACAACCTAAAGTGGTGAATAATGAAGAAGCTACTAATAAAGATACTATTACAGAAGATGATGATACATTAAAGGGTTCAATATTTGATGAAGTGGATGATTCATCTGATTTAGAATCACATGTTGATATGGGAATTCCAGAAGATTTTGATCATTTAGATGAATCACATTTTGATGATTGTGAGGGTGATAAGAACAATAGAAAAAGAAGAGCATTGCTTAGAAGATTTGGTGATCTTATAAGGAGAAAAGGTCCTACTTCTTCTGGCAAAAAAGAACTTCCCAATGAGGAACATGTACAAACGTAATGCAAATTCCATAAGGAACAAATACAATTAGATTGTATTAATGTTCATATTGTTTTATTAATTTTGTGCATTTATTTTGTTTACTATGTTACATGTATATAATTTCCTAGATTATAAGTACACCTATTTTGAGACCCTACTCTGTTTGGTGTCTTTGTTTGTTTCTTCTTTTTTTGACTGAATACCCTCTTAGAATTGTGACATACCCAAATTTAATTTGTACATAATCATTTAGACTACCCAGAAGTGTTTAAATGAGTTGATATATGGCTGATCTCTGGTAAGTGTATCAGTTCGTAGTCGCATAATAGTATAAAAGATATCGTCTCTACATGATCGTGCCAAGATAACTAGTGTAATTTAAGAATTTAAATAATAGGATGGATTACTCTCGCTTTATGGTTTGGTTTGATGCGATAAAATAAAGATAAATAAATTCAAGGTAAGAGAGGTTGGTTAGGTGCCTTTGAATCCTTTCTTTAATCCTATTTGGTAAAGTAGTGTTATACTAACCAACAATTGCAATTATTATCAGGTCGGATAAATAAGGTAATGAAATGTGCTCTCACATACGAAAATCACCTTCGCAATTGAAAACACCAAGACAATCACCGGCTAATTCATGCGAGCATTAATTAAGTGTACGTTAATCCTATTGCCTCTAGTCTCATGATATTAGGTGTTAACCATCCTATTATTGACTAGATTAATCATCTCAGATCCCGAATCATGGTTTAACTCTGATGACCTAACTCCTTGGTAGAATGACAATTCATGAATATGACCATTATTACGAATGTGCGAGGACGAACAGAAATAATTACTGATAATAACTTTAATTGCAAGTAGTATAAACTTTTGGTAACCAATTACATGGATCAAATAGTCGTAAAGAAATTCATCTAAGCAACCTAACCTAAGAAATTTAGTTACTCATAGATATAACAACAACAACAAGACAGTTAAAGGTATTACACATATGAAATAACCTTAATGTTGCGCTAAGAAAATGTGCTCGATGTTGAGAAGTAACTTCCTTCTTCTATACCTTCTCCTTGAATTGACCTTCAGTTTGCCATAGAGAAGTGCTCTGAGAAAAGACTCAAGACTCTGAAAGCTTGTTGAGAGATGATTTGAACTGAATGGCGAGAGGCTCTATATATAGATTTTTCATGGGCATGGACTCTGAGCCATCGTGGCACGAAGCCGGCCATCGGGGCACAATCCTGCGTGAAACTTACATCGTGACACAATGAAAGCTATCGAGGCACGACGTAGCTTGATTTGATCCTTTTCTTCGCATATTCTTTTCCAAAATATGTCTTCTCATTGTGGTACGATGCATTTGAGTGTTTTTCTTCATATTTTTGCTCCATTTTGTATAATTTCTTCATTTATTACTTCTTAGTCAAATAGCTTCACTTCTTAGACTTTTTTCATGCTTTGGCTAAAAAATTACTACAAAAACTATCCTAAAAACATATTATAATTTCATGCCATCAATATATTTTTTAATTTTGATATAAAATGAGTTGATATACTACTTAAATGTATGTGTATATTCATTCACTTATTTTTATACATACAATATTTTTTTTCCGATAAAAAGCTTATCTCGTTTCATTATCGTAAATACATGTTGGAATATCGATAAAATTATGATATTAGCTAGAGATGTAGCCACCAGAGCAAGAATATGAACAACTTCATTTGTTTGTCTTCTAATGAACTTAAAATGAGAGTTCAAAAAACTAATAGCTAGGATAAGCCTACAATTACTTAAATTAGCACTCAATAATCCTTTTGCAATTCATTTCAAAATCCATGTCACGCATTTGCAACTCATCTACCCATCGAAAAACACTCAACAAGCCCATGGCTTCACCAACACTCAATAGGCCCGGCTAGCCCAAGCATCTATCTGGTGCTCATTAAAATTTTTGGTATTTTAGGGGTTAATTTAGCGTAAAATTGATATTTTAGGAATTAATTTAAGACAAAATTGAGATTTTTTATTCATAACTGAGATTTTCTTGCTCAAAGATATTTTAATGGGTTAGTTTATGACAAAACAGAGATTTGTTTTTCAAAATTGAAATTTTTAAAGGTTAGTTTAGAACAAAACAGAAATGTCTTGTTTAAAACTGAAATTTTGTCCGGATTCTATTATTTTTTTAACTCTGCCATTAGGCTCGAACCATTTTCGTTCTAGCAATCACAAACCTTCCATGGTCCTCCCTTATCTATATACCAATTCCCACCTTATTACTTGTAGGTGAAAAGGACGCATCAATGTTGCACTTGTATTTTCCCAAACTCGATTATTTGCTCCATTATGTTTGTTGAGGAACTGATTGTGTCATATTTGCTAGAGATTGAAAATTTTGACCATTCACCAACTTGTAATTAAATGCCTAGCTCGTTCTCACAGTGTTTGAGCAGTACTGATAACATTTTCACATACTTGATTATTTCTCCGCTTCCATTGGTGTGGAGTATTTTGGAAGCAGTGTGAATTATTTTTATAAATTAACACAAAATATCAAAAATATCAAAAATAAACTCAAAAATTTAAAATATCAAAAATAAATATAAAGTAACACAAAAGTTGAATTTATTTTTATAAATTAATAAAGAGTAAAATTTAAAAGATATTACATTGTCATAAAACAACATGTATCTAAGTGCCACATTGTCGAGGTCTAACAGTTCGACGTGGTACACGACGTGATTGTTCTTGTACATTTTGTGGTTGTGGTTGTGGTTGTGGTTGTTCTTGTTCTTGATCTTGTTGTTGTGGATTATTGAGTTGTTGTAAAGAAGCCGCCATATTTGGAGACCACATACTTTGATCTTCAAGGTTGGTGTTTATAAGATTGCAAATAAAATCATTACCAACAATCTCATTTTGTTGTTGTGATGGTGGTTGTTGTGGTGTTGAGAACCCGAAATGTTGTTGTCTTTGTGGTGGTGGTGGTGGAAATTGATCAGGTTGTACTATGTTCTCAAATTGTTGATTGGAAGATGACGGATACCCATAGTCTTGACGGATACCCATATGTTTTCAAATTTTGGTTCATAAATGAAAAACAAAAAAAGCAACGAAAGAAAAAATAATATTAAACAATTACATTTCGCCACACTATGTGACTTATTGCGTGGGCCCAGTTCTGCAACAATCACTTACATTTCGCCATACCTTTTGACTAAATGGCTAGAAAAATCCAAAACTAGGGTAGACAGGTAAATTTTTTTCAAAGTGGGGTAGTTTGGTATATTTGTATTCAAACAGGGATATATTGGTAAAAAAAGTCTTATTTTTATACATGTATTTAATAGTACATAGATGTCATGTAGGACCATATGGATATACTTTTTTTTTAATGAATATTAGTCAGATGAAAATTCATATATAAATATAAAAGTCGAAATTCAAACTCTATTCATCGCTAGAATTTTGTAGTTGTATTATGATTCAAACTCCGATCTTTACATATTATGTATAAAATTTGTATCAATTGAGTTAAACTCACAGAGAAAAAATGTTAAATCTATTCTTTTTTCTTTTTTTGGGTACAAAAGTTAATTTATTCTAATAAAAATATAAAGAAAGTTAAAACAAAGCAAGAGAAATAAAATAATTTTTCATTCTTTTGAATATTTTTATCATTTAAGACTACAATTTATAGACCATACCTTCAATGTTATACTCACCCGTTTTAAAATGAATGTCGTTTTAATTCAAAAAATTTGTTTCAAAATTAGCGTCGCTTTTAAATTTCAATGCAACATTTTTCAATTTTATCCTCTAATAATTACTACTTTATACATTATTTCCAAGAAAATAAAGAAAAAAATAAACTAAATTTTTCGTAAAAATATTATTACTTTTAACATAACAATTACATTTTTTAATATGTGTTAAAACACCAAAAACAACTTTCATTTTGAAACGAAAGGAGTACTAGAGTATTAGACCCGTACCAAAAAAAAAAATACTAGAGTATCAGACATGAATTAGGTGTTAATCACGTTGATAATACGGGGACCAAACATGGAAAACGCATATAATTAAATACAATTAAATATACCATGAGCCTTCACATGAAAAATCAAACAAATCACTCATGACCTTCCATTAGTTTTCCTTAACAATTGAATTGAAATTACAAAATAAACAACTAAATAAATCTCATACAAAGGGAACATAGATATCTGATCTTGTACCCCAAATCCGAATATTAATGGGCAAAATATCTTATCCAGAACACCACGTGATTCGCGTGATGTTGTGTACATACTACAAAAAAATGCTTACGTGGCATGTAGGTACACCGTGTTTCTATACACCGCTACCACACAGAACCATAACTCGACACGTTTGCTTCTACACAGAAACAAAGCTATATTATAGAGTAACATCATTTAAGTTGTAACCGAATATATTCACTTTGGATTGGGTCTTTGCATTTTGCTTCATCTATTCTTCTTCTTCTTCTTCTGCAAAACTCTCTCACCATTGAGACAATGACATCTTCAGTGATCGAAGGTGGACACGATGAAGCTAAACACAAGCCGTCCGATTTGATCGCAGAAAATATTAATCCTACGGTTGTAAATCTTTCACTTCCTAGTGAAACATTCTTAAAAGCAGCAATTTCTCTCAAGGACGAGGTATGTGTTGATGATTAATTGTACTAGTTTATAGGAAAATTACTGTTTGATTCCCGCAACTGTGTTTGGAGAGAGACTGAAACAACTTTTAATATCTCTGCTCCGAACCAGATTAAACTCGTGGTCAAAACAATTGTATTTAGTTTTTTTATTTAATCTTGTGCAAAAAAAATGTGAACAGGTGGTGATGAGTTGGAATAGGAGAGAAGTGGTTGATCCGACGGTGTATACGGGTTTGCTTGGGACGGCTTTCACTTGCCTGAGATCGTATGAGGTTACCGGTTGCCGTGAGGACTTGGTGTTATGTTCGGAGATGATTGACACGTGTGCTACTGTTGCACGTGCCTCCCTCAGGTACTTTTTTCTGTCTTTACTTTACTTTCTGAAAATAGTAACGTTATCGTTACGAGTGAATTTTGTTTTTTAATTGATCTAAGTAGAAAATAGCCAAAGGTTAGTTGGTACTCCTGAACTTACATTTCAATTTATTTGATGTCAATTCGTCCCGAAATCGGACTAATAGGTTTTAGGATTAAGATGGTGAAAACAAAAAAAAAAATAAGAAGAAAATATTTATATGATCAAATTTATAATATTTATTATTCGTATTTTATGTGTTTATTATGGTAATTTATTTTAAGAAAAAAAATTATCTTAATTTTATTATGAACACACATATAAAAATAATACTCCCTCCGTCCCATTATATATTTACTACAAAAGTCTAGTCCCAAAATATAAGCCCCTTTACAATTTACTAGATACATTTATTATTTTTTTGCTTACACATACCCTTAGTTATTACTAATAAGTTGCATTGGAATACAAAAATTATAAGGGGCTTATATTTTGGGACTAGACTTTTGTAGTAAATGTGCTTATATAATGGGACGGAGGGAGTACTATTATCCACACATTTTAACTTTCTCCTTTAAAAAATACATGGAATCCACGAGACATCTTTTAATGACTAGAAGATTTCTTGTCCAGCCCCACATTTATCAATACTTTAACTTGTTTGAATTGGGCTAAAACAAATGAATTAGTGCCAATATTGGAATGGTAGGTTTATGATTTGAAGCACTTCTAGAGATATTTTCATGTAAGATTTGTACTATCGGAAGACAACTCCGGTAAGAAATAGTTTTGTTTCCTTAACCTTAAGCCGGTGTTCAATCACACCTACTCATGTTTGTGAAAATAAATAATTTTTTTGACATGGAATAATGCGCGGAAGTACTATAAATGCTCTATGGATGGTATAATTCTCATTTGGTATGAAAGATACCGATAGCAAGGCTACGTGTACGTATAGCATAATTTTCAGGCAACTTTAGGAGATTCCTAAATCCTGGAATATAATACTACAATGTTGACAGGTGTCTATTTGGTTATAATTGACTATTTCTAAATTCATTACAAGATTTAGTAAAACAAAAATTACAAGATTGTTCATACTTGAACACACATCTTTTTGTTCAATTAAAACTACAAAATTATTCATAAGGTATGTTTATCAATTTTTGTTTGTTTCATAAATTAAATTTCTATTACATTTCCTTTTCATCATTAATTTTTTTTAACGGTTTAGCTATAGTGTGAATCATGTACACACACATTAAGTCATATTGTTGTCTAATCTCTAACCAAAAGATATTAACACTCTTGAGTCTTGACTACTTGTTACAGACACGTGACCTTTTTGTGTGGTAGAGGAGGCCCATACGCTCTTGGAGCTGTCGTTGCTAATTACATGGGGGACCTCCAAAAACGTGACATGTTTTTGGGTCTATTCATTGAGGTAAGAAATATCAATAATTGTACCAAAATATACTAGTAGTACTTAATTTATATGCACGTGCACAATTTGTGTGTTTGAAAGACATTCATAAATGGTCCATTGTGGACTAATTAATGCTTAAAATCATCAGAAATTTAAATAATGGGTTTATAAGTAAAAATGTATGATTGTCCTCGTTTTTACAGTTAAAACAGTGACATGATTGACTCAATTTAAATAATGGGAGTAATTAGTTGCATTTTTGTTTTCTGTTTATTTAATTGCATTGGTATAAATTAAGTCATATTTCAATGATAAAAATAAAGATGACCATTAAATTATAATTCCAAACCACAATGTATGTCATCCATGGAATTAAAATTATAATGGACCATTTTTGAAGGTGGTTGATATTAAAATTTGAGTCTTGCTAACAAGTGCCCCTATGGCACTCTTTAAGTATACTATTTAAAGAAAATTTACACTAAAAATACAACCACAATTTGAAATTTTCATTCAATTGAAGAATTTTGTTTAGCTTCACAAGCTCTTGGATGAAAGTCTCTCCCTAATCTATGATGATGAGCATACTTACTAAAATAAGTTTGTGTGTAGAAAGAGAGTATTTGTTTTATATATTTGTGACCACATGGAAGTAGAACCAGTAATGTGGTTTTTCTGCATTACTCTTCATTTATACCATTTCATCATAATGCAAAAATTTGATCATTTCACATACAGTTTCATCCCGGGAATGTGATGACAATATTCATTACATGTTGAGACTTTAATTTTAATACACCGACAGGAGATAATAATTATTTATCATGCGAGACTTTAAAAATAAGTAATCATTAAAGTCAAACATTTTTAATGACTTCAGGTAGCAAAAGAGGAAGCCCTGCCTATTGGACCCGAGGAAGGCGGTTTTGGAATGTCATATGAACTTCTATATGGACGTGCTGGATTCTTATGGGCTGCATTATTCGTAAACAAGCACCTCGGAGATGACACCGTTCCCAAAGAAATTCTAATACCTATTATTGATGCAGTATTGGCCGGTGGTAGAGCAGGAGCGTCGGATATCAATGACTGTCCATTGATGTATCGATGGCACGGAACTAGGTACTTAGGTGCTGCAAATGGTCTAGCTGGTATTCTTCATGTTCTCCTTCATTTTCCACTTTCAAGTGAGGATGCTGAAGATGTTAAGGTGACATTAAGATATTTGATAAGTAAAAGATTCCCTCATAGTGGTAATTACCCTTCAAGTGAAGGGAATCCAAGAGATAAGTTGGTGCAGTGGAGTCATGGTGCAACTGGTATGGCCATTACATTGTCTAAAGCAGCACAGGTAATAAACCACTTTCCAAAACAAATTATTCTTCATATAACATGTCTTCGCACATTCATTTTTTATATTCATATTTTATCTCAAATTGTATGTTTGTGATAATTGTAATCTTTCTGGGCTAGTTTATTTAGTTCCGAGAAATTACTTCCCTAAAATTTAGGTCAGATACATTAGCTTTTGTTGATCCATTTTTGCGTACATTTTGAGACGGAGGGAGAACAAAGACACACAGTTATATATACATGAGTTAAATGCTTGACAATTGACAACAACAACTTTGGATATATCTATTTTCAGGTTTTTCCAAACGACAGAGAACTAAGAGATGCAGCAATAGAAGCAGGGGAAGTTGTATGGAAAAATGGATTAGTGAAGAAAGTAGGACTTGCTGATGGTGTATCAGGAAATGCATATGCTTTTCTTTCACTCTACAAACTAACCAAAGATAGTATATATGAAGAAAGGGCAAAATCATTCTCTTGTTTCTTGTATGATAATGCTAGATCTCTTGCAGTTGAAGGGCAAGATCTTACTGGTGGCAATGGTTACTCTCTCTTCCATGGACTTGCTGGGACAGCATGTCTTTGGTTTGATTTGATTGCACCTGATAACTCTAGGTTTCCTGGATATGAATTATAAATGGTGTTATAGAAGATATGATTGTTATTTTGTAATAGGAATATACTATGTGAATATGGCATGATAATATGTACTTTGTACCAAAAAAAAAAAACAGTACTAAAAGCCTGGATTATAATACTTGTTTCACTTGTTATATCCTTGGCAATCAAGGATGGAGATTTATAATGGATCTAAATGCTCTTGTTTTTTGTCTTTATAAAGATATTTTCCACTAGGTGATCAATTTTGATTCGAACATTGGCCATAACCCAATTGTCTGAGGCATAGTATCACTCCAGGCGCGGTATATTAGGCCTGGAGTGAATATTTCTTTATGGAACGCACAGTAGCTTTTCGATGTTCGGTGTTTTCTAAACCAGTTAATAATAATCTTGACTGAGAATAACTTTAATCAAAATTTGACTAAGCATGTTTTATTTTTAAGAAAAAATTGACTTTGCTTAATTTTTATTTTTAAGCAAAGTTTTTTGACTAAGAATGTTTTTAAGCACTGTCAACTAGAATATCTTCAGCAGCAATAAAATTTAAGGATCTGATATTTAGCCTAAAAATATAGTTAAGGATCTTGGCGATAAAAATGAAGTAATTCACTTTTCACTAAAAAAATTAAAAAATGAAGTAATTCGTTCTCTTGCAAAATCTGCCACGCATCTTACCAACTTTCAAATTTTGTTTGATATTTCTACATATAATTTACATTTCTTAAGAATGAAGTAATTTGATTCATAGTGTTTTTAATGAGAGAAATGCACATAAAGTTTTACAAAAATTTCTCTTCTGTCCTTAGATATTCTTTTTCCACCCTAACTACCTTTTTTATCTTCATACGAAAATTTCATGATCTAAAATCCGAAATATATTTTGGTATCCACGTCCCGAAATGAGCTACTTTCACCTAGAAATCATTTCAGCACCGATGCTGAACTTATCAGAATCGATTCTAAATTTGATGAGATGTATTAGAATAGCAATGAGAATCGATGCTCAATGTTGAGAATCGATTCTCACCACAATTATTTGCAGTAGTTCGTGAACCAGAACACGAATTGTTGCATGAACCAGTGCATGCACCCCTTATTTCGGGACGCAGATCAGGAACCACTGTCTAAGTATATTTAAATGTTATATTTCGTGACTAAGAATCCGAAATACATTTTGGGACCTAGATCACGAAATAAACTTTGTTAAATATATAACCCCCCACTCGCTTTAATGATAAAATATTTTGATGATTTTTCATTAAAATGATGATTTTTCATCCCACCTCCCAACACTCTCTTTTCCCCCCTTAAAAAAAGTTTTTACACTTGTACAAAAATCATTTTGATACAAAGTTTATTAAAGCGACCTTGGGGGGGGCAAAAGAGAAATTTTTAAGTTTTACACATTCCATCTTTCCATGCACGGACTTCTGAAGGAAATATGAGATGATATGGTGTTATAATAATAAAGGGTTTTTTTTTCGTTAATTAAGAGTGCTTCATGTTTGTGTTGATGTGCTGATAAATAGAGAAGAATGGCGAGTGCAAGGAGATTGGAATAAGTTGTGGACGTTACCAATTTCTCCTAAAGTTGAACATTTAATGTGGAGGTTTGGGAGAGATTGTCTTTCAAATAGACAACGCTTTATTAGCAAGAGTGTGAAATATCATAAAAATCATGTAATCTGTCAAACTTATACTGAATATTGTTGTAAATTCTTTTTAAATAAAATCACACCAATAAATTTGATTTGTGGAGCAAAGTGATTAAGCAACCACGTATCAAAGAATATAGAGACAATGAATATTAATCCAACAATATGAAGCAAGAGAAATTCTAGAGAAAGCAGTAAAAGACACAATAGTCTGTTTACCCAATTCAGTCAAATTCCGACTTAATCTTGGGGAGAGAGCGGCCCCTCTGTTCCTCTATAACCAAAGTATCACTGTTACAATGAAACTCCCAATAAGGGTTACAAGAATTAGCCGTCAACCTAATCATACCCTAATTCCAAGTTTCTTCCCGTAATCTAGAAACTTAAAATAGTGTTTTTAAGATGACGAATAAACACTTTTAAAAGTAATGGTTTCTTTTCTTCTTCACTTGTGTTTTTCCTTGTTCCTAAACCTCTATATTTATAGAGTAAAATATAATAATAAACTAGGAACAAATCTCATATAAAACTGGAACAAATCTGACCAAAAAAACCAAAAAATAGCAAAATAAAAATCTGGTCGCGCGCGCACGTTGCATGTCCCTTCTAGCACGTTGCACGTGCCTGGCAGAAACTTTCCTGCAGGTGAACACGTTGTGCGTGCCTGGGAGCACGTCAGGCGTGCTTGGCAGAATCTGTTTTTCTTCCTTTTTTCATTCCAATGAAATTTTAAGACAATTTTAACAAATTTAATTTGCATATTTTTTTTTAATTGTGCAGATAATGTTGATTGTTAGAGGAAAGTAAATAATTGGGAAAAACTTGAGGCTATTATGGAAACAACTGACAGTTTCTCTCAACTTTTTACTAACATATGGATTCACCTTGATAAGACATAACTTGTTATCTTTGCAATGATTGCTTGGAGCATATGAAGAAAAAAAAACAATACAAAGTTTTAGGAGAATTATTATGAGACTACTAAACAAGTTGTAGCCCAACCCAAAGTCTACTAAGTTCGTAGCTGCTTGTAAAACAACATTGACCCAACAAGTTGTGCAAATGAAGTTGTCGCCTTGCATGTATTACGAATGGAGTTGGAATCCCAACGACTGTCTTGTTCGGTAGTGTCTCTTTAGTCCTCTTTGGGAGTTGTATTTTTTGGGTTGCTACTTGTTGGGTTTTTGGGGCCGAGCTACGTCTTGGTGTAGTAAGTCTTTGGTGGTTTGGATTTGGTGTGTTGTTTTTGTAAGGGGCAGGGTACTTTGTTTTTGTTTATCTGGTACCTTTATGTATTTCCTTTCTTTGAGCTGCTCTTATACTTCCTATGTTAGAGCAAGCCTTAATAAATTTTTGTTATTTCAAAAAAAAAAAACATTGACCCATCTAACAACCCCTGAATTCACACTAGCAACATCACCAACAAAATAGACGAAATCCTCCACCAGCAGGGTACTTGAAGTGCAACATATAGATGCAGCCTTATTAAAAATTAGCAATCAAGTCAGCATGGGAGCTTGCATAAGTTGCATTAGAGATAAAAATGGGCAATTTGTAGCAGCAAAAACAAGCTATATTGAGGCTATAATGTCACTGGCTGAAGGAGAAGCTTGGGAACTCCAACAAGAATTGATGTGGATGGAGATGCAGATATCACAAAGTGATCTTCGAAATGAATTGCAAGATGACGGTGGATAATGTACAAAATAAAAGACAAAACATTTATGAATATTTCTCTTATTAATAATTATAGAATCTTACTCTCAAATCAAAGCAATTTTATAGTTGCTTTTACTAGTTAGGCGTCAAGCAAACAGAAACACTCATGGTCTTGTACGGGCAGTTCTCTCACATGCTTTTCGCACTACTTTTGATGTTATTCTGAGTTGTATCACAGATATATTATTATAAATGAAATGTCATAAATTTGTTTGAGATAAAAAAAAATAATGAAATGCTATACAAGCATTTTTAAGTAAAAAAAATAAAATAAAATACTTGTTTAACTTTTTTCTTTTGGTGAATATACTTGTTTAATTTTATGTAAGTAATATTTTTCTCTATTACTTGTTTCTTTCTCTTTTTCTTGCAAAACCTTCTACCTCTCTTGTTCTATACAGCTGATTTGACAGGGGTAAAAGGAAACTGCAAAAAACTCCTGTCAAACGCACATTTGACAGGGATTTTCACAGGAGCGCATTCCCTCGCAAAAACGCTCGTCGCGAATATTTTTCGAGGGGTTTAGCCCTTGTCAAACTTACCAGGAGCCAACCCCTGTCAAATTTGCCAGGAGTTACCCCTGCCAAATGTCCTGACGCATTCTGCAAATCTGTTCAATTACTGACTGATAATGACTTGTACTGACTCGTTTTGTGAGGGGTTATGCCCCTGTCAAACTATTTACACAATTAAATAATTAAATATTAAAATAAAATGAAATTAAAATTTTAATAATTATAAAAAATGTATTTTTCGTATATATAATTAATTTTTTTATTATATTTTGACTTTTGAAATTGTTTTAAAAGAAAGAAAAAAAGGGAAGAAATGATTTTCTCAGTTATTGAGCCATATTAATTTTAAAGGAAATAGCTTGTTTGAAATTGTTTCAAACATGTATCATATCTTATGTACTAACAAGAGAGTGGCAAAAAAAAACCAATTCCACACTAACTGATACAGTAACTAGCTAGCATACACTTCAATATTATTAGCAACACCGAAAACTTTTTTCCAACAACAACAACACAAACTATAACAAGCACAAATACAAACCAAATTCTACAAAATCATATATACTAAAAAACCAGATCAGAGGTTATATAAACAAAAAATTAACTTGATTGTCATTAGTATGAGACATTTTTCAACATGTTATGGTAGAATTTTCTTTAAATCATAGATCTATAAGAAACCATAAATTGAATGGATGACTAATAGTGTAGAAAAGAGGAAAAAGTGGAAGAAGAAAGAAAATGTTAGAGAATGAATGAAAAAAAAGAGATGATGATTTAATTTATAAACACATTTGAATTTAAAATTAATTTTTATTTGACAGGAGCAAAATCCCTATCAAAGCTAATATGATCCATGTGACTTTGCAGTAAATGACAGAATTTTTTATACTTTAAAATTAATTTTTTTACTTTTATATTTGACCGGAGCATAACCCCTGTCAAAGCGTGCATGCCCATGTGATTTTGCAGTAATTGGCAGAATCTTTTTGACTTTAACATTAACTTTTCCACTTTTCTATTTCACAGGAGCAAAATCCCCGTCAAATTGTAGTATTATTTGAATTTCAATTTTTTTCCTTCCGCTTTACATTTTGCGAGGGGTTACCCCTGTCAAATGTCATGATTTTCAAAATTCACTTTCTCAGGAGTTTGCTCCTGTCAAATCTAGTATTTTATCCAGGGGTTCATGCTCCTATCAAAAATGCCCTATCAAATGACAATATTTCTTGTAGTGCGTAATGTCTAATTTAATTGTCTGGTTGTTATTTTAAAGGAGATAGTACACATTGTATTCTTTGAATAGGGCTGCTAAATACTACATTGAGAGGTAAAGGATCTACATACACTTTATGACTTCTATTTTTATATTATATTTTTTAAAAATAAAGTTAAATATATCCGAATAAATGAGATTTTTCACAATGTAGCGAATCTTATAATTTTATTTTCAAAAATTCACATCCAAGCATTTTTGTTTAGTTGACTATAGTATAGGTAATCTCTGCCGGTGACGGGTCAGCCTCGGCACTTGTTCCGTTGAAAATTTTTAGTATTTTAGTGATTAATTATGATAAAATCTATATTTTTAAAGATTAATTTAGAGTAAAATTAAAAAAAAAAAATTGTTCAAAACTATTTTGTTTATTGCAAAACAAAAATATTGAGGTTTTAAGAGTTAGTTTAGAGTAAAATTGAGATTCTTAAAGATTAATTTAAGACAAAATTGAATTTTTTTTTTAAACAGAAAATTTTCATTACAAAATTGAGATTTTTGTTTAAGTTTGAGATTTTATCCGAACTTTATAAATTTCCTGCTCCACCATTAGCAGGAGATAACTCATTTCAAATTTGTTTAGTATGGATTTTGTTCCTATCCCTCCATATATATATATATATATATATATATATATATATATATATATATATATATATATATATATATTTGTTCTTTTGCTTATGCTTTGTTTAGGTTGCATGATGCTTTCTTATCCCTTACATAGTTTTGTTTAGTATGGATTTTGTTTTTAATTAATAGATTTGATTTTGGAAAAAGAAGACAAAATCCACGAGGCAAGGTGAGAAGTGAGCATATAGAAATCATATGTCACACACTTGAGTGTCAAAAACAATGAAGAAATTTATTTAGAAAAATATAGACACAAAAAGTAGGTTATGATGAGCTTCACTATTAAGTGGATTTCATCAAATCATTAAATATTTTTTAAAATAGTTTAAACATGTTTATATTTATATATTTTCAAAAGAATTTCTCCATTTTTTTTTTTTGAGAATGAAGAAAATCCTAAAGACACTCCCCTAATGCTTAACCTCAATAAATATAATTAAAAGATGCACCCCCCAACTTGCTTTTTTTTATCAAAAATAAAGATATTCATTCATTCATATTGATGGAGTATATCGATGCAATACAAATTCAAAATAGCTAAAAACAAAAAGGATAAAACTGCAAACAAGCTCACAGTATCCATGTTAATAGTATAAAACGGCAAATTGCATATGCCTACAAATGTGATTATATTGAAGTGTCCGGAATACCTAAGCTTCCGGATCTGTAGCGTTGATGACACCAAAATCATTGATTGAATCTGCACTTGATCGAAATTAAACTTTCAACCTAAAAAGAAAATGAACACCGCGCAAAAGACGGGAAATACACCACACAAAGACGGGAAAATAATACTCCGTACCAAGACGGAAAAACAAAAATACACTAAAACGAGAAACATAATATGTGTAAAAATCACTTATTTTGGTAAAAAAGAAAGCAGAAATTAGAAGGATGATTTCGGATTAAAAATTAATCTTAAACCACCTCTCATTAGTGGATGGAGAAGAAAAAAAAAAGAAAAATACGGTCCCCAACTTGCTATATATTTTATTTTCATGTATAATAATCAATCAAGTTCACAACCTTCTGTACGCACGCAGAGTCTACTTCATTTCACTTTCACTCTCTTCATATAAACAAACAACAACAAATCGAGCCCTACCGTTTTTGTTTTATATTTTTCTACAAAGCAAAAAACAATTAGTGTAGAATAAATCAACTTGCATAATGGTCCCATACATACATCATACATGTATACCCAGCTAAGGCAGCTTGAATCTCATTCATTCTATTCACAATCCACGTCATTCCTTCAATTAATTCTCCTCCTCGTACTAAAATATAAAATACCAAGGTTTAAGTAATTTCTTTCTTTATAAAACTATATGTACAAGAATAAGAATGATTTATCAACATAGTGTGTACAAGTGGTAGATATTTAGGCCTCTAACTATTTGATCCTGTGTTCGATTCCTGGCCAGTGCGTATGGAAAAAGATTTGTTGGGAGAGATCGATCCCTTAAATGGATGTCAGTTACTTTGAAGGGATTAGTTTCCGCAGTTGTGCGCAGAGGATACCTTTAGTTTACAAAAAAAAATGATTTTTGTAATATACAAAAGAAAATGATAAAGTATACTCCCTCAATTCCAAAATATAAAAAAAAAATGTTAAAAATTTAGACTAAATACATCAACTTCTTTATTTATTTACATATGAAGATAATCGTGAACGAGCCAATGCTCCAAAAACACAAGAAAGGGAGATTTATCATCTCTATCCAAAACCATACACCATTAAGTTAATTGGTCTCATTTTTTTTATATAGACGAGATAGTAAAGTCACCAATAAATAAACAATATAAAAGTGGAGTGACCGGGGTTTGAATTTGAGTAATGGATCTCCGGCCTAGTAATTTTGATATTTTTTATCAATTGAGTTAGGACTTCTGAATCAATTAGTCTCATTTTTCTCGTAAATTAATATATTATTCTTATTTATAATCGATGTAGAATTTACACCTAAATTCCAACATATCGATAACAGCTCCATCACAAATATAGATGAGACAAAATTAAAATTTTTTAGATGTTATTAGGGACGGTTATATTAAATCATGATTTCTACATCAAAAAGCAATCAACCGTGCCACGTCGGACCAACTTGTTTTTAGTTCGCAAGAATTTGAACCAGTATATTATTACCACGTGTCATTTATATACAATTTCTGTCTTTCTGTTTGAACCTTCTTTCTTAAGGCATATATTTAAATTCCATTTGCAAGTTGCAATATAACATTGACATATATATATTATAAATGTGATCAAAACCAAACATCTTTAATTTTCCAATTAAATTTGTGGTCATAAAGAAGAAGGAGAATAATACTACTCCTTTTCAATTTGCAACTTGCAAGTTCATATATTCATCAAAAAATAACACTTGGCTGTTGTAATATTAATTGTATACACGTCATAAGAATGGAAGAACGTTATGAGATTATTAAAGGTATTGGGTCAGGAAATTTTGGGGTAGCAAAGCTTGTAAGGGAGAGACAAAGTGGTAAACTATATGCTGTCAAAATCATTGAGAGAGGCCTTAAGGTTTGTACTCTTGTTTTTGTTTTTAACAAAAAGAAAAAAAAAACTTCATTTCTATGTCTATGTCTATGTATATGTTGTCTTTGTCTTAGGTTGTCTTAAGCCTAAAGTTATATACATATGTATGTTTTCTTCTACTTTGGATTGTCTTAAGTTGGTCACTTACTATGACTCTTGGGTTTTGTAGATTGATGAGCATGTACAAAGGGAGATTATAAATCATAGATCCTTGAAACATCCCAATATCATTAGATTTAAGGAGGTAAGAATTTTTTTTGTATATTGTTGTTCATTTCATTTTTCTTACTATTAAATGAACTTTCTTGAGTGTCCTCCCCTTCTTTGTTTTTGTTCTGGACTGGGCCATGTTCCTGAACGGATCAGTTTTATTAATGTCTTTTTTATTGAACTATTTGAATTTATCTACTGACGTATATACTTGTAAGACTATTTGTCAGAACTTAAGAAAACAACTTACGACATAAGTTGTTTTTTCAAATTGATGTTATTTTATTTTTTATTTATGATAAAAATAACTTATACATAAGTCATAAGTGCTTATATGCTATAAGTTGTTTATTCAAACAAGTTTCTTTAAGAACATAGCAATGTTGTACAAAATTCAAGTTATCAATTTGATAATTAAGTTGTAAAATTTATTATGATGAAATTTTCATTCATGGTAGGTTCTATGTACTCCAGCTCATCTAGCTATAGTGATGGAGTATGCAGCAGGTGGAGAACTATTTGAAAGAATATGTAGTGCCGGTAGATTCTGTGAAGACGAGGTAGATAAGATCGTTTCTAATTTTTTATTATTGTTAATTGAAAGCTTCATTGACTTTTATTCTAGTGCTTTTTGTCCATGATGCCATTATATTAGTTATGTTAGTTTCTTAAGCAGTAATTCAACAAAAATAATAGTATTAAAGATTGCATCCACGTTACAATTTGTATTAAACAAAGTAAGTGTCATTTCTATCTTTATCTTAACCAATAGATTATTAGTGTTGAATTTTTCAATTGCAAAGTTGTTAGGTAATTTGTTCTGAAACTGTTCATCTGATGTTAACTCTTATAGTACATTATTATCATGTATTTTATTTGTCAAGTAATTTGGTGGCGAATAAGTAGGGAATTCTGGATTTGAACTCCGGCTCCTATATGTATAATGTGATGCTCAATCAACCGAGTTATACTCACGGGGACCATTATTATCATATTCTACTAATTTGGTTTCTATTTTTTATTTTAATTATTACATTGTTTACATTTTTTATTTTTCTGTTTTGTGCACAGGCAAGATATTTCTTCCAGCAATTGATATCTGGGGTCAGCTATTGTCATTCAATGGTACTATTCTTGTCACATATGAATCAAATTAGTTTTTCTTTAAGATAATATATTTGTCTTGAGTCCTATTATTTTAGCTGGTTTGAAAATAAATTATAATTTTAATGCAGGAAATTTGCCATAGAGATCTTAAGTTGGAAAATACACTATTAGATGGAAGCACTTCACCACAACTCAAAATATGTGACTTTGGTTACTCCAAGGCAAGTCTTTCTTGCTTATCAAATAGTTTAATTTTAATCTATGAAACACAGACACGACAGAGACACTTCCACACAGATAAGCTTTTTGAAAAAATAGTATAATAATTCAATGGAATTATAAGTGTCAGTGTCGAACAGGACGTGTGTCCGACATCAAAACATATTTAATCTGAAGAGTGTACGTGCTTCATAGATTTTAATACAATTTCCGCGTAAAACTTTTTATATCGTCAAACAATTACATACTATACAACTATAAATCGTATATGTGACTTAAGATAATGAATTATAATTATAGTCAAACATTTTTAATGATTCAAAACCATTGTGATTTGTGCATACTAATTGTTCTGTTCTGTTTCTTTTTTTCTTTCAGTCTTCTGTTCTGCATTCTCAACCTAAGTCTACAGTGGGAACACCAGCATATATTGCACCAGAAGTCTTCTCAAGAAGAGAATATGATGGCAAGGTAATTGTGCTTCTAATTTTGCTGTCTAGTTTTAGTCACATAAATAATTAATGTGTTTTTTTTTTGTGTTTTATGAATTTGTAGCTAACATTGGCCACACAAATATTCTTGTGTTTGAGAATGAATAGGTTGCGGATGTTTGGTCTTGTGGGGTTACCTTGTATATCATGCTAGTTGGTGGCTATCCTTTTGAAGATCCAGATGATCCAAGAAATTTTAGAAAGACAATTGAGGTTAGTTGATTAAGCATATAAGTATTTTGCGAGTTCAATTTTGATACATTGTGCCGGTGTAAAAAAAATTCCAATGTAAATTATTTTTTACACCGAAAATGTATAAAATTTAAATTGATAAACTAATTACTTTTATTTTGGAATGTTTTGACAGCGAATTCTTAGGGTCCACTATTCTATCCCCGACTATGTTCGTGTGTCCAAAGATTGTAGACACCTACTATCTCAAATATTTGTGGCCAATCCTGAGAAGGTACAATTGTACTTATTTTGTTTTTAAATAAAATATTTTTGTTGAGTATTTATCAATAGGGTTTTATATTTATGAGTTTTTATGTTGTTCATGTAGAGAATCACTATCCCAGAAATTAAAAGGCATCCTTGGTTCTTAAATAAATTGCCAATGGAATTTGTGGAGGAAGGGAAAAATAATAAGTTAGAAAGTGATGTGAATAATGTGGATGACTCATCTCAAAGTATTGAGGAAATACAGTCCATAATTCAAGAGGCAATGAAGCCAGGTGAAGGCCCAAAACTTGATGGACAATTTGTTGGAGGAGAAATGGATTTTGATGAAATGGATGCAAATGATGATTTTGATGATGATATAGAAACAAGTGGAGATTTTGATTTTGTTTGTGATATGTGAGTGAATGAGTGAGTGAGTGTTAGGTTTTTGTGTTTTGATCAAATTGTCTATAAACATTGAAAGGCTTAAGATAAGTTGATTCTCTTATGTGCAATTTGATTTTTTTTTTATATATATATATTAGAATTTGCTTGTCTTAGGGTCCATTTGTTATAGATTAAAATAAAAATGATTTTGATATAAATGATTTAGAGATTTTTTTTAGTAGAACTAGAAGCT
This sequence comes from Trifolium dubium, assembly GCA_951804385.1. Classification (NCBI taxonomy): domain Eukaryota; kingdom Viridiplantae; phylum Streptophyta; class Magnoliopsida; order Fabales; family Fabaceae; genus Trifolium; species Trifolium dubium. Next base: position 17,909,896 of record OX638064.1, read on the forward strand.
TAAAGTTGTTGGAGTAAAGGAATGTCATGGCTTTCTTGTGCACAATATATCTACTCTTGTCTTATTATTTGGGATTTATAACAAAATGCGACAAATATGAAATGGGGCTATAAATAGGTGATCTATCAGTATCACATAAAAGCACTAGAGAAAGTTTAAATATTTGCCTTTAATTGGATAAAGTTTGAAGCTTTGTATGAAGTTATTTTTTGTTCAAGTGGTGAGTGCTTCATCTTAATTTGGCAACAAAGCTTGCTTCGAAGGATGCAAATTTGGAAAGCTTGAAATATTGAACTTCTTAAGCCTTGGCCTTTATTCAATGCCTATCTTTTACGGCTAAGTTGTGATTTTAGTCATCACCATCATGATCATTTTCATCATATAAACAAAGTCAGGATTTACACTATTTGAAAGTGTTAAGGTGAGAATAAGATAACGTTGATCTCTCCTAGTTTAATATAATTAGAGTTTTAATTTGATCCATGATTTTGGACATGCTATTGAGTTTATTTCTAAAAAATGTCATGATTTACATTTAATTTATTAATTAATTAATTTATTGAATATACAAATTAGTACTTCAAATTATGAACATTAGTCACCAATAAGCAATAGTACATAACCGTGCGAATCAACAAATGTATCACTCAAATTGTAATGTGCGGGTCAAAATAGTTTATCTGTTAACTTATGACGTTAAAGTTTATGACACACCAAATCAACATGCGACCATCTACAAAAAATTTAAATTAATATCACATCATTAAATAGTATATTGCATATCACCCTTACGAGCTATAGAAGTTGTTTAACATGTGTACCGCCATAGACATTTCAGGTCTCGTCCTATTTGTTCTAGTCTTGCCCATAAGATGATATATATATAAATAAATAAATAAATTCTAGCTTATAGCCGTTATAAATTCTCCTATATACTATAGACGAGTATCACTCGGCTACATCATGACAAGAATACCTCAGTTACATGTATACACCAACTCAAGACCCACTACTGATCATTAGAAAGCACCCACTACTTCCTACATTCCTTCCAACACTCTCTCAACTACTCTCTCCATTATTTTCTTCAACACTCCTATATATTAGCTATTATAAACATCAGAAATGACATTCACTTAAATATTCAACAAAATACCAAAAATCAGAGTTAGGCACATCACAAATCTGATCAACTCTAAATTCTAAACAAGAACAACATGTTTTGATCATAACGTGACAACTTTATAGTTGGCATGAAATATATGAATTTAAACATGTCATATAAGTTTTTAGTTATGTTATAAAATAAAATAAATTAGAAACTTCAAAAAATAAACAAATAAAAAAACTTCATGGATTTTATCAAAAAAAAAAACTTCATGGTTTGTTGAGAGAAAAGGCCCAATTGAAAGAAAGGCCCAAACAAAGTATGTTACTACCGGTGCTGCAACAGCAAATGCAAACAACAAGTTGAGTTCACTCAGAAACTGAAACTGAAACTGAAATGGGGCGCGGCAGAGGAGGGAAGAACCGTACACAGAGAAAACATTTCCAGCAAAACAGAGAGAATATTTGGAAGCGTCCAGAATCACTTCCTTCTTCTACAAATCCTTTCGATATTCAAAACCCTGATTTCGATCATTATTACAAGGCACGCCTATCATCAACTCTCTCTAATCACTATCACCAACTCATTGCTCTTTTGCTAATTTCATTCACTTTCCGTTTGTTTTTTTACAGGAGCAGAACATCGTGTCGCCGGAAGAATGGGATTCGTTTGTGCAAGTTCTCAGAACTCCGTTGCCTGCAGCATTTAGAATCAATTCCAGGTTCTTTTTTATTTCCAATTTTGCATAGAAAGTGCTTGTTCAATAAGCACTTGCTGCATAAGTGCTTTTGTGTAAGTTCTTTTTATAATTGAAGAGGAAATAAGGAAAGTTCAACAGAAGTTCTGTATAAGTTAGTTGTTTGTTTCTATAAACTATCATGAAGATCTTTTGAAAATAAGTTGAAAATTGTTCATGTGCTCGACTATGATATTTTCATGAGCTTTTCCAAATTATGCATGTCATATGATAAGCCTAGTAAGTAGTAAGCTCTTCCCTTAATAGTAAATATTATTGCCTGAATTTAGTTCATCATAAATTTTTGGATTATCAATGTCAAAACTTATTATAACTAGAAATTTGAATTTCATAAATATAATTATCAAATGAACACAAATGGTGGAGGTCTTGAGTTACACCTATAATTTACTAATGACTATTAGTCCAATTGATGAGAAATTTAGTATCATTAAGTAAAGTCTTGGATTCAAGTTTTGTTCTCTTGTGCGTTTGATCTGCTAAAAAATAAGGGACTGGACAGGACAACTTTAACCGTATTGTGTTTGATTTTAAAATTGTCATTGGGACAGAACAAACTTGGGGTCAAGGGACTCGACAAAAACAAATATTCTTGTCCCCCACTGAACCACGGGACAACTTTTTGTCCTCAACACAAGTTGTTTAAATCACTATTCACTAAAATAACATTTTCTCCACCAGACATTAATTTGTTCAATACCTTAACGTTTGTCATGTGATGTTCTGTGTTGTGTTGTCCTATAGTGTTATGTTCAGTACTTTTATTTTGCAGATCAAACGGAGTAGTCTCTATCCAACTTGATTCCTAATTAGTCAAGATCTAATTTGATTTATTTTTTTAATCCAAAGATCTTATTTGATTTCTAGATATGCAGAGCCTCTGAGAAAAATATTATTATATTTTTCTTCATATTTTGAAAAGTCTCATCTCTTTAGTTATGTATTTTTTTAATTTTGAATGTTTTCTTAATAAGCTTCTTTTAATGTTATTTTAAATTATTAAAAAAATACCCTGCGACATATGGTTGCTAGCTAGTTTATTCAAATCCATTTGAATGCAAATATGGCTGACTCACTTTCATTTTTTTTTCTTTTGCAATTTCAGTAGCATTTTTCATGCTGATATTCGGTCCCAGCTGGAAAATGACTTTGCACCTGCTCTTCAGGCCATTGTAAGTCATCATTATCAATGTCGTATCAATAATCACACTGGTTCCTTTTTGTTTGCTTAAAGTCTCTGTTTGGATCCTGAATTGTTGCATATAGGTTGTTGAAGGGGAGGAGGAGGATGCTATTAAGCCTTTGCCATGGTATCCGGATAATTTTGCTTGGCATTCTAATTTTTCCCGTATTCAGCTTAGGAAGAATCAAGCACTTAAGAGGTAAATAAATTATTATTTATGATGATTTTCTGAGTATATGGCATGAATTGATTCAACAAAGTTTTATATCGGATATCTATTTAGTAAAGGTGGCTAGTGACTGACCTTCAAAAATCCTATAGCAGTATAGCGGGTAGCGTTATGGCTGCTATGTCAAAGGTTAGGGAAACAATGCAGAAATTTTGTATACCATACACATAAATTCATAATGGCAAAAAATTAAAAGAATACACAACGATGCAAAATTAAAGTTGTATTGAAGACTAATAGTAATAAATAACAAAACTTCACTGTTACCGTACCGATATGCAAGCATCAAAGGCTTAAAATAACTTATGTAATCGTTTCAAATATGATTTTGTCACATAAGTTTGTTCTTCCAACTAATATGCCATATTTTGTTAACATCTCAGGTTTCATGAATTCTTAAAGCTAGAAAATGAAATTGGAAATATTACAAGACAGGAAGCTGTCAGCATGGTGAGCCAGTTTAACAACTATCACATGTTGTGACCCTATGGAATGATTTCCTTTTTTGTTAACCTGGGCGACTTAGTACATCTAGTTTAAATTAGGCACTTACCTTTCACGAATTTAACTTGTGCACACGAATGTTTTGTTTGCAATGCAGGTGCCTCCTCTGTTCTTAGATGTAACTTCGGATCATATTGTACTTGATAGTAAGCAACTTATGCTGCATCAGTGCTTTTTCCATTTTTACCAGCTCTTGTTCTAATCCTTTTACTTGGAATGTTAATTTCAGTGTTTAACTATTTTGCTTTTACTTTTCTATTCAGTGTGTGCTGCACCAGGTTCAAAAACATTCCAATTGCTTGAGATTTTACACCGATCAACTAAAGCAGGATCACTGCCCAATGGAATGGTTTGTGTCTGTATAAGTTCATTGTCTTATTTTCTATTACATTTGATTTTCCAGATCAAGTAGTTTTCTTAATTCTGACTATGAGCTGTCCTCATCAAGCTTCATTTGCATAATTTATTGATTAGTCATTGTTTAATAATAAGGTTATAGCAAATGATCTAGATGTACAAAGATGTAATCTTCTCATCCACCAAATAAAACGAATGTGCACAGCAAACCTAATTGTCACCAACCATGAAGCTCAGCACTTCCCTGGATGTCATTTGAAAATGGATTGCGATATGATGGGTTCAGAGCGTACTTCCCAACTTCTATTTGATCGTGTTTTGTGTGATGTGCCATGCAGCGGAGATGGTACCCTCCGCAAGGCACCTGATCTCTGGAGGAGATGGTAGTATTGTTTCCCTTCCACCTCCTTATCCTTTTTATTCTCTCCTTTTTCGTGTTTTTTTCTCTTCAGACACCATTGTCCTTTTGTTGCTAAGATTAAATTTGCTTGTATGCAGGAACACAGGGACGGGAAATGGGCTTCACAACCTACAAATTTCAGTTGCCATGCGAGGTATGTTTCAATTGACGTCAATCTGTTTTTAGTGCATGATTTTTTAGGTTTATTTGATTTTCCTTTTAAGACGTGATTGGGTGCGTCAATCATAATTATGTTTGGTTTATTGGGCAAGGAAACTGTATTATGCTGTGAAGAACCCACTTGTGGGTAAAACAAAAATACGCTTATTTTCCATTAGGATCTATGTGTAAAATAAAATACACCTATTATTGGGAAGGGAAGTCATATTGAAGAAAAGCATTCCTTACACCCTATGAAGCTCCGACACTCCTTATGTTAGGCGTGTCCCGGTGTCGGACACGTGTCGTGTCCGACACCGATACTTACAATTACATTGAATTATATCATTTTTTCGAAAAAATTATCTGTGTCGACGTGTTAGTGTCCATGTCGTGTCCGGTGTCCGTGTCAGTGTCTGGGCTTCATAGCTTACACCAAGTATTATTTTCTTTTGCATAAACTTACTTCCTCTTGTAGCCTTGGTTTTGGTGCTAAGAATTTCAAAGGTAGTACTGGCCTTCTAAGTTAAAAATATACTATTTATCGTCAAAATATCTGTATGTATGAACTAAGGTTAATAAGACTTGTCTTGTAAAATGATTTTGACAAACTCAGATGCTATTTTGATTTTATCAGGCCTATCTATACTTAAAGTTGGTGGAAGAATGGTTTATTCAACCTGCTCGATGAATCCTATTGAAAATGAAGCTGTTGTTGCAGAGGTAGTCAGCCTTAAATACTCTGTAATTATTTCTGGTTCCAGCCATCCCAAGTAGTCTGTCAGTTGGGAGCTTTGTAAATAAAGTGTTTTTTTTCTTCATAAGATCAAGTAAATAACTCGTGATTTAATAGGTGAATCTGTTGTCTCCATTCATGACGTGCTGTCCCGACGAAATTCCATGTTTAGGAATATCAGGGAATAGGAATATTTGATAGCAATGTGTAGTTTAATTAATGGAATAATATAGTTCTGGAGCTAGCTATCAACAGTACATTTCGCTACTTGCATCTTTCTTATCCTACCTTGTGCCTCATTCCTACTTCTGATAATCTAGCTTAACCAATTCATCATTCTGTGGTTGTGAACTTGTGATTTCGAAGGACAAACTCCACCTGAGATGTTACCACTTTTGAATTAATATAATATATACAACATAAGAATTGCATTTTGTTAATCATGCACTGACTTTTCTATAATTCAAAAATGCTAGGAAGTTTTTTTTTTTCAAAAAAAAGATGAAAAAGTTATTTTCAAGCATTAGAGAATACTTTTAATGCTGCTTGTGGCCCTTTTAGTATGTTATTCAGTGAGGAGCTAAGCTTAATTGATTCCCTCGCCTTTTTTCTAATCAATTACAGGTTTTGCGGAGGTGTGAAGGGTCTATTGAACTTGTTGATGTCTCCAGTGAGCATCCCCAACTTATTCGTCGGCCAGGTCTGAAAAGATGGAAGGTTTGTGTTTTATGTATCCATTCATTGCATTCAGTTGTAGTGTTTTGAAGGTACTACTTGAAATGTCAAGACATGGATACTTGATTGACTTACACATGGAAAAGTTGAAAATGTGTCAACTGGAATTCTTTAGAAGTAAAGTTGTGTAAGTGAGGCTGTCCAATGTCCATGTTATCTCTCCAGGAGGCTAAATAGGATTGAATTTGACATGCTGCTCTATGCATTAAACACATCTGAAGGTGTGATTTTTGTGATGCAGGTGTGTGACAAGGGTAAGTTCTTTGTTTCCTGTAAAGAGGTTCCCAAGGTTCGTAGAAGTGTAGTCCTTCCCAGCATGTTTCCAAATGGCAGAAGCTATCGGGATATTGACTGTAACAGTAATTGTGATGCTAACGGACATTCTGAAGATGGTGTTCAATCAATGGAGAATCCTGTGATGCATGAGTTTACTGAGGAAGTTTCTGATTTCCCACTAGAGCGATGCATGCGGTTACTGCCGCATGATCAGAACTCTGGAGCCTTCTTTATAGCCGTATTGCAAAAAAAATCTCCCCTACCAGGTAATTTCTTATACGATTTCTGTTATTTTTCTATCTCTCAAATCCAGATGAAGATAGCCAAGGAATTTGAACGAATAATGAGAATATTCAAGCTGTCATTTTTAACATTTTGTATGTTTATTTCCTGTTTTGTAGCGATTGAGGTAAAAACTAGAAAAGAAGTTTATAATCAACATGTAGAATCAGTAAACCATGGCAATGAGGATGTACAAGTATTGCAGATTAATCCATCAGAAAGTACAGACGAAGAAGTTTGTGAACAAGATTCTGAGGATAATAAAAATGAACCCAACACTGCAGATTTTAAAGTTAGTCCTGTTATAGATGAAGAAGGGGATTCCAAGAAAGCCGAGGAGCCCCGCAATGTAGAAAACATAGCAAATGTCACTCCAAGCAAAAGAAAGCTTCATATGCAATGGAGAGGCATTGACCCTGTTGTCTTCTTGAAAGATGAAGCAATTGTTAAGAGTATAAGGGCATTCTATGGTATTGACGAGCAGTTCCCATTAGATGATCACCTTGTAACAAGAAACAGCGATACAAGCAATGTAAAAAGAATTTACTACATCTCCAAGTCAGTCAAGAATGCTCTTGAGTTGAACTTCTCAGTTGAGCAGCAACTTAAAATAACTTGTGTTGGCCTGAAAATATTTGTAAGTATAACATTTTTCCCGATTAACACTTTTTGATTTTGTTATCATTATAATTACTCAATGGCCAATGCACAGGTAGGTTCGTTAGTTTAAATAATTCCAATGCAATAAAGAATAATTACCTTTAATGGTAAAGGCAGGCAAAATCTTACATAGGTAGGTCTAGCCATCTAATTGCAGATATAATTTAAACCTTGTTTTATTAGCAAAAGTATTAGTTACTATATACACTTTTAACACTTGGATATTCAAGAAGTTAGCGCCCATGATTTTATGCAGTCAATTGTTTCGATTTCTGTTTTCCTCTACTCAATTTGAAAGACAGGTTGAATTGTATTGGATATGATTGTCATCAAATACTGTTTCATGTGATTTCATTTTGGCTTGATAATTGGCACTAATTATGTATTGCAGTATAATATTCATTTTATTTATTTATTATTGGTCAGTCCTTCAATGTCCGCGAGAAATTCTTTAATATTCTATTATTTCTTGTGAATAACCAAGTGAAATCTATTTGCTCTCATCATATAGGAAAGACAAAAGTCACGCGAAGGTAGATCTGTAGAATGTGCTTTCCGAATCACTTCTGAAGGATTGCCCCTTATCCTCCCTCACATCACCAAACAGATCCTAAGCGCATCTCCTATAGATTTCAAGCATCTTCTCCAGTATAAAAATATAAAATTTGCAGATTTTGTCGATGCCAAATTTGGTGAAAAGGCAGCAAATCTAATGCCAGGCTGTTGCGTAGTTGTTCTAGGTGAAGGTATTTATCATCTTGATGCAGAGAGCATATGCCGATCAATTTGACTGTTTACTTGACCACACTCACTTTTCTGCAGGGAACGGAGCCGCCGCAGAGGCCCACGAAACAGACCAATCATCAATAGCCATTGTATGCTGGAAGGGTGGGGCGAGTTTGACCGTGATGGTTACTTCAATAGAATGTGAAGAACTGCTTGAAAGGCTTTTAATGCGTTCAGACAGCGTTACAGAAAAGGGCTCCTCCGGCTCCATGCATGAGGATAAGCTGTCTAATAATGTTGATGTAGAACAGGAGTCAAATGGTAACAGCCAAGATGTGGACGTTGCTTGATGTTAAAAGCCTGAGAAATCTTATTTATTGGGCACAACCAAGCAAACATCAAAGTTCATTTCTAAATTATTTAAATATCAACTTCATATTTTTATTGTTTGCGTTTAATAGTCATGTAATCTATGCAAGACATCAACCAAATAGTTAAATCATAAGTCATGGATTGGCTCCCAATCCTATTCTTACACGATTATTTTTTGTAACTTTTTTTTTCTCTGTAGCAAAGCTAACACAGTGCTTCAATTTTTTATTATTATATTATATTATTCTCTCCATCTCAAAATAATTGTTTCTTTAGCATTTTTATTTGTCTCAAAAAAATTGTCGCTTTAAAAAATGCAACATTTATTATTATTTTCTATTATTATATCATTATTTATTGAATTTCATTTAACTTAACTACTCCACTGATTATAATTAATAAGAGTATTTTAGTAAATGAAACTAATTTTATTATTGAAATCAACACAGTTAATCATTTTCTGAAAATTTCTTAAAAATCGTGCACAAACGACTAAGTATATGTTTAGTTTGACGGTGACAAGAATTGATTTTGATTGAATTGATTTTAGAAAATTGATTTTAGTTAAAAGTGACTTGAATGTAAAGTGATTTATGTTTAGATATTTTCGTTACATAATTATATTTTATTTTTGGTACATAGACCAGATGACAAAGTCACCAATAAACTCACACACAAATGGAAGACTGGAGTTCGAATTCAGGTCATAAACATCCGGCCTAGCAATTTCAGCATTTACTACCAATTGAGCTAGGACTTTTGGATATTTTCGGTACATAATTGATTTGCATAAAATTATTGTTTGAATATTTTGTGTCAAAATTGCTTTTGGATGTGTAAATGACCAAAATATTTAATATATATACATGTAAGGGAAATGAAAAAGGAAAGCTACGGTACATTGGAAATGTAAGGTAAATGAAAGCATAGAGTATATAGAATTGATTTTGTCCACCGTAAAAGCTACGGTACTTGTGGCTTCAACTAGAATTGAGTTTGAGAGCCACAATTGATTTATAAAACCAAACACTACCTAAGTATTAGTATATTTTTATGGGAAAGTTCATCAAAATTGCTTGAACACGAGAATGACGAGATATGCGTTCCCATCTAGTCAAACCGGCCATAGTTTGAACATTTATCAAGTTAACATTTACATATTTGTTATCGGTGTTTCAATGGATTGGGCATTTGCTAAACGCAGCTTTAGAATGTTTCTCGTTTACTATACGTCCCAAATTTATATTTTTGGGACACGCTCCTAAGTTATACACATCCGTCTTAATATATAAGATTAATTTTGACTAAATGATGTTATTTATAAATTTTGTTTTGACCGTATTTTTTTATAATTTATAGATGTAAATATTAGCATATAAGATCTTGTTTGATTCGTTTTGATGAGTATTTTTAAGATACTAATTTTTTATAATTTTTACTAATATACAATTAAAGATATTAATAATCAAAATTGTGCATTGACGAATGTACAATGATCAAAATAAGTCTTATATTTTTGGACGGAGCTAATAGCACACTTTCTACATGATAATTAATTATTTTTTTTAGAATTTAAAGTGTGCCCCTCTAAGTTTTATGTTTGAATCCTCACATGCCAATTTTTGTGTTGGACAGTGTTTAAATAAATTTTTAGTTAGTCAACAATTATGTGTGGGACTCTACTGCTTAGACATTTCTCTACTGGGAGCTTATAAATTCCAGTATCCCAAAGTGCAAGTATTTGGCAGGTTACGCTATTTCAAGTAACTATTTTACATGTTTTTTTTGAAAATTATTTGTTTAAAATACTTTATTTATCTTGTTTGCTTACATTGTTTATATGTTTTTTCAGGCTTGGATCTACTACCAGTTCAAGGGCATTGGCGGGGGCAAGAGGATGAGGATTATGACGAGAGTTTGCCACGTGCGGGTAAATTTTATCCAACCAAAGGACATAAATATGTACTCTCATATCGAAAGGGCTATAAACTAGAATATGTATTTCAAACACATTATATATAATGAACGTGTGTATCATGCTGAATTAGAGACTTTACTTATGTTATATTTTGATCTTCTCACATTAGAATTTAATATAATTGTATTAGACATATTATTATATTAAACGTCTATATTTAAAGAGAACAATGTATTTTAAAGTGTAATATAATTCATGATGGAAATATAGAACTAATTAGTTTTGTAGATTCATAGACTACAATTTATTAGAAAGTTGTTTTTTTGAATTAGTAAACTTATTTAATAGAACAAAACTTTGAACACAAGTTGTATTCAGAGTAGCAAACAAAACACAAGAAATATCTGCATTAGTAGAGAACAAAAAATAATATGCGCAAAGTTTATTTATATAACTGAAGTTGATTGATGCTCTACCAATTTGAATAAATGAATATCGTTTTTTTAAAAGAAGAAAAAAATCAAGGTTCAATTTCCAAAAAAAAAAAATCATATACTAAAACATGGTTGATTTTAGTGTAAGAAGGTGTGAATGGAAAAATGAAAACGTAAAAAAATTTCCTAAAATATATATCTTAGAATAGATTATTGAAAAAATTCAAGCAAACTGCAAATGTAACTAAATGTAACTCAAGGTATATATGTTGTACTATAGTTTTACCCCTAAAATTTAGATCTACTTTCATATTTGAACTATGTTCAGTCATAGATGAAAGTTGAGCTTGAAAGATAAAATAAATCTAATGTCTATATTGAATTTCTTTTGTCATTGGCAATATGCAATGACCACCCACAAACAAAAAAAACCACATCATCAGAGAAAAAATAAAACGAACAAAGTTTATTTACATAATTGAGGTCTAATTTTCAAAAAATATCACATATTTAAACATAGTTGAAGGTGTAAATAAAAAATGAAAACCAAAAAATCCTAATATATATATATATATATATATATATATATATATATATATATATATAGAGGGTGTATCCTATGAGAATGACAAATTATACGAGAACGCGAGAATAAATATTAACCACTTGATTAAGTATGAGGGAGTATGATTAAATTACTATGAGTCTTATTTTTTTTTTTTTTTTGTTACACTCATTAATGGATGAGGATTCACTAAATCTTTTCCTTTTTTTTTCCTGTAGTTACTGAAACCTTTTTTTTTTCATTTACTACTTCAAATAAACACAACATACAAATATTACACCCAAAGTTGAAAGAATTAAATCCAACGCATTATTCATAGCCTCCAACGCATTATTAACATACAAAGGATCACTAAACGTGGTCTGATAATAAGTTTTGTTACTAAAAGATCACTAAACTTATTTCATTTAATATAAAAAAGGGTTGGTGTCCAAAGAATGTGAAGAAAGAAAAAGGTATCAGTAAGAGATAAAGAGAAGGGGTGAGAAGAACGTGTAACAAAGATATAATAGTGAGAAAGAAAGAAAAAAAAGTGAAAGAAAAAAGAGTTTCAGTAATTACCAAAAAAAAAAAGGAAAAGATTTAGTGAATCCTCATCCATTAATGAGTGTAACAAAAATAAAATAAAATAAGACTCATAGTAATTTAATCATACTCCCTCATGCTTAATCAAGTGGTTAATATTTATTCTCGCGTTCTCGTATAATTTGTCATTCTCATAGGATACACCTTCTATATATATATATATATATATATATATATATATATATATATATATATATATATATATATATATCTTAGAATAGATTGTTGAAAAAATTTCAAACAAATATAACTCAACATATACCTGTTGTACATCAGTTTTACCCTTCATATTTAGATCTACTTCCATGCTTGAACTCTGTTCAGTCATAGGTGAAAGTCCAGCTTGCAAGTTAAAACAAATCTAATGTACATGTGTATGTTATAAGCCTTTAAGAGGAGGGTCATTACATATTTCCAATGACAAGAGAAATTCAACATAGATATTAGATTTGTTTTCTATTGCATGCTTAACTTTTATCTATGATTGAACAGGGTTCGAACATGGAAGTAGATCTAAATTTGAAGGGTAAAATTGTGGTACATGTATATAATATAAAGATTGATGAAAGAATTCAAGCAAATGTAACTCAATGTATACATGTTGTACCACAATTTTATCCTTCAAATTTAGATCTACTTCCATGTTTGAACCATGTTCAATCACATACGAAAGTTAAGCATGCAAGAGAAAACAAATATAATGTCGTTATAACATTTCAAGTCTTTAAGAGGAGGGTCATTGCATATTCTCAATGACAACAAATTAACATAGACATTATCTAATGTCTATGTTGAATTTGTTGTCATTTAGAATATGCAATAAGCCTCCTCTTGAAGGCTTGAAATATTATAACATATGCATTAGATTTGTTTTCTCTTACGAACTTAATTTTCACCTATGACTGCATAGAGTTCAAACATGGAAGTAGATCTAGATCCCAAGGGCAAAACTATGGTACAAAATGTATAAATTGAGTTACATTTGCTTGAATTTTTTCAACAAATGTAAGTCAATTTATACATGTTGTACAACAGGTTTGCCCTTGGAATTTAGATCTACTTCCATGTTTGAACTCCATGCAGCTATAGGTGAAATTTAAGCTTGTAAGAGAAAACATATTTAATGTCTATGTTAAATTTCTTTTGCCATTGAGAATATGCAACGACCAAAATGGAGATTCAACACTACAATGACAAATAAGTTTTTGTCTTCGTTTCAGTGAGGAGGAAACAAACGACATGATGAAGAAGGACACATATAAGATGAAATTGAAATGATAGAGAAGGACGATGATCGTAGATGAACAAAGATAAGACCATATTTAAGAGAAGATGAAGTGAAGAATGAAATCTGGAAAGAAGGAAGATGGTGAAAAATGAAAGTGGGAGAGAAAATGAAGATTTAAGTTGATTTGAAAGAGAGGATAGGGTTGATTTGGCATTTAATGGTAGAAGATGAGTTTACCGTTGAACAACGGTAGGAAAATTCACTTGTGTTTATTCTTCCGTTGCTATTTTCATTTTCATTTAATGGTAGAAGATGAGTTTACCGTTGAACACCGGTAGGAAAATCCACTTTGTGGTAGAAGATGTCGTGACAACTTTGTCATTTAAGTGATCTGCCACATCATCAGCGTTAACTTAGTCAAAATTGATTTTTGTAAAAGGGATAAATATAAGAGGTAAACTTAGATACTCATGGTATAAAAATGACATTACAATGTATTTTAATTGAATGCGATTAAACTTCAAAAACAAAAAGGAAAATTATAGAGATGAAAATATCCCTTTTTAATTTTATAAACTAAAATTAAAATTTGCTTATTTTTTAAAGAGAAAATTTTATTTAATTCATAATAAAGCATTGAGACAAAAAAAATATCATGAGACTAACTCGAGTTTAATGAAAATGGATTCAGTCTTGTCGACTGCATGCAGTCGGTGAATACGAATTATTTGATCTTAAACGTATTGTTACGATTTTAAATTTAGATTTTATTAATATTTTAAATATAAAATTAAATTTTAAATCTCATCGTTTAATCTTATATGTGTTTGATTAGCTAAAAAATAAGGGACTAGGGACTGAACATGATAACTTCAGTTGTACTGTGTTTGGTTTTAAAATTGTTTCTAGAACTAGACAAAAACTTAGGGTCAAGGGGACTTGACTAAAACATATATATATTCTTGTCCCCCACTTAACCACGAGATAACTTTTTGTCCTCAGCATAAGTTGTCTAAAACACCAAATAACATTTTCTCAATCAAACATCATACAAGACAAAATTTGTTCAATATCTTAAATATTTGTTCTTTGTTGTTTTGTGTTGTATTGTCTTATACTATTATGTCTAGTATATTTATTTTACAGTTCAGACAGACCCATATTGAACGACTCAACCGAATCATTTGGTCACTTGTAAATTGTTATTTTGCTTTATGTTGCAAAAAGGCTGTTGATCGGCTTCTTCCACATGATGCTGATTGAGCATGTTATGATGATCACCAAGAAGTCTGTCAATTCTTACCAATCAACCTTTACTCTGGTTGGATTAGATGCAGACCCATCAAAGTCTGGTACCTGCCAAAGAGGGTACTACATCAGTTTGGTTATGTCCAGACCATTCCTCGACTTCCACATATGTCTGCTCATAACAATACCATTGTCCCACAAATTGACTTGAAGTTCGCCCAATTCTTGAATCGGGTCCTAACTCCTGAGATATTAAGGGTCCGTTTGGTTTGAAGGAAACAAAGTAGGAAGGAAGGAAAACACGAAATTCGAAGGATGTATTTAGATTATAAAATAGTCCAAATACATGCATTGGTCTCCGTGTTTTCCTTCCTTCCTACTTTCTTTCCTTTCAACCAAACAGACCATAAGAGATCATGCTCTATATTCATGGCTGGTTGTACATAATCTATGTTTTCTTAAAAACTCACTTTTATCATTTTAATAGTGTTTTTTATGGATTTTTTAATAAATTATTTTGTAAAAAAATATCATTTTTGACCTTAAAATGAAAAGCTATTTCTAAAATCTTTTTTTTTTTTTTTAAACTAAGCAACTAAAGTGTAGGAAGTTCAAATTTTAAAAAATAAATTTTTATAAAGTAGCTATAGTTTTTTTAAAAATCCTTAAAAAAATCTAAATATCTAGATTTTTTCAAAACAAAATCATTTTTTTAAAAGTTTAAACAACCGCGCCCTATATCTACAAGTTCAGCCAAGCAAAGTTCCCTATGTCCGAAAATATAAGCAAAAAATAATTTGGGAGGTAGGGCCACGTCAGTACCCAAGCTCTATATATCAGGTTATTTGGCATGAAAATATTTTCAATCAACAAGTTTCCAACCAGGTCAATTTTCCAATTAGCTCCATCTGCAGCTCTTAAATCAGCTAATCAAGCAAAATAAATTTTGAATGATGCAAATATACAAGGGAGTTGCGCCAAACCATTTAAAAATTGGTCATACGAACATAGAACAATGAAATCTAGTAAATTACAACAAAATTATAAATAAACTCAGAATTACTGACAACACATGCTACTCTTAGCAGGGATTTCTTGTGCAGGACCAGGAACAATAATCTTCTTCCCAGATAGAGATGCCGAGTTGCCATTTCCCTGATTCTCATCAGCAGCCAGGTTCTTCTTGTTGACAATGTTAAATATTTCTGTCAAAACAGTCATGAAGGCTGTCTCAACGTTAGTTGCTTCCAGCGCAGAGGTCTCTAAGAAAAATAAACCCTCTTTCTCGGCAAATTCTTTTGCATCCTCTGTGGGTACTGCACGCTGGTCCTCAAGATCACTTTTGTTTCCTATAAGAATTATGACTATATTCTTATCAGCATGGTTACGCAATTCTTCTAACCATCTAGGTATGTGATCAAAGCTCTGACGTTTGGTAATGTCATAAACCAACATTGCCCCAACAGCACCCCTGTAGTATGCACTTGTAACTGCTCTATATCTGCAGAATTAAATAAAACATTTACATATATCAGGAAAAATTGCAACCAACATTCGATGTACTTGTAATTTAACTATTGGTGCCATGATGAAATTATCAGAAACAATCTTACCAAAAATGATAAAGTTATAAACAAATCCTAGAAAAGATATTACAAAACTCAGCAGATTAAAAGAACAACTTTAAAACTAAACCATCATTCCCAAGACAATGATAATCAGCTAAAATATTTAACAATAAACAGTATCCAAAGGAATGAACTCCAAATATAACTCCCACAGTTAATAACAAAGGAATGAACTCCAAATAGATCTCCTACTAGTTAACAGTAGACCAGATAGAACTCCTACAGAATTGGCATAGGTAGGTTATAAAGATGCGGGAGAGAATAACAAAGGGATGCAATTTCTGTGGAGGTTGGTTTTAAGAGAGAAAGACAGGACTCTCTTATTTATTCCTGGGATGTGAAAGCGACGCTTCTTTTACACACTGTTTTATTCCTCTATCCCTACAATCTTACTAACTCTGAGTTTCTGGGAGGAGTTCAAACACTCTGTTTTCTCATACCTTTTTGATTCCTTCTTCTCTCATCCATTTCTTCTTACTTTCTGACCCAGTTCTGTTTAAGCAACATACCTTTTTGATTCCTTCTTCTCTCTGTCACTGAATAAATCTTGCCAGATCAGCAATACGAAGTAGGATCATTCTCCATAAAATTCCTATTTTTCTTCCTAATTTCTCCAGCTTTCAGTGCCAGTTCCTATCAATGTCTTCCTAGGCCTAGCTGTTCTATAAACTATCATTTCTTTAATTCGTAAAGTATGAAATCAGATTACAGTGCACTACTAAGCAAATTAAATAAGCAGTTATGCACCATTAATAGAAGATATGGTTTTTAACAGAACATATCCTGGCTTTACTCACATGCCTAATTTTTTTGACTGTTAACACAAATTTAAATGATAAAGGGAAAAGATTTGTCAATAGCAACAAGTTATATGTACTTGTAACATATATAACAGTGACATTTAATAAGAAACTTTTAAGCATTAATAGATAGATTCTCAGAGAAGAAAAACAACAAAAATCCAACCACATCAGTGTCCGGCATCAAGTAAGCAAAAGGCAAAGTTGAAGTAACGCAAATATTGCAAGAGGAATACTAGCAACACAACTGACACACTTTTCAGCCCCTTTTCTATGACCTGTCTAACTTTTTAAAATTCACCATATTTAAAATTTAAAACCCTAATCAACTTTTGAAACAAGTGTGTTGAATTTTTTCAAATCAGGACAATAGTAGAGTATGTTGCTAGCATTTCTCACATAATAATTATATCATATTTGGAATGTGACGCATCTCCCGTTATTTCAGTTCACAAATTCAGACATTAATTTGACATCAGTCAAAATAGGTCACTTGTGTTATGTTGGGTGGTATGCATTCAACACGAAACCGGTATTACTAATATTGACGGAGAAAAACGAGCAAGTCATGTTTTGATGTAATGCTTGGTGATATGATCATAAGTTTATAGAAATCGTTACTAAGGATTCTACTAATAGTTACAAATGATCTAAAGGTAATTAAGATGTTATCAAACCTCTATTAGAATACTATATGGATTACGAGTCTATGAAAGTTCAAAAAGATTACGTATTTACTTACAAGTGAAGTTCTAATACGCCGATAAAAAGACATATAGCTACATATTTCTACCAGTCATAAATTTCATATAGACTATTCTTTATTCCCTTGTATGTTCCATAAATCTGCTAAGTAGTAACTAGATTAATTTAAGTACTAGTCTCTTATTCCTTTTCTTACATTAGTCCCGCGTGAATCACACCTCACTCATACACACTCAAACTCATCCCAACAAAACCCTAATCAAAAACAATAAACACTAAGATAATTATTAATTACCATGAATGATAGGAGAATTTAAGTTTTAGTTCTAAGTCTAACCTAATGTCAAAATCAGTCAAACTAATTCAACGATGCGTCAAATAACTAACAGCAAAGCAAGCACATAATAAATAAACAGTGAAAATGAAAGAAATAAGATCCACACACACAGTAATAAATATACCGTTCTTGGCCAGCAGTGTCCCAGATCTGAGCTTTAACACTCTTATGTTGAATAACCAAAGTGCGAGTTTGAAACTCAACACCGATGGTGGCTTTTGAGTCCAAACTGAAATCGTTTCTAGCAAAACGAGCTAGAATCTGAGATTTTCCAACGGCGGAATCACCGATTAGAACTACTTTGAAAACGTAGTCTATTTTCTGGTTTGCATCGCCGTAACCTGAACTCGCCATTTTCAACTAACTTTTTCTTTCTTTGCTTTTTGATTTCAAATGTAGCTAGCGGGTTTTAGTGAGTGATTTTATTATTATTTTGAAAACTGAGCGAGCGAGCGGTGTTAATGTCAAAAGGATTTGTGACTGACTGACAGACAGGTTGCGGGGGATTATTGGTCTGTGGGGTCCCGAGAAGGTTGAAAACTGGACCGGGATGCCGTATTCTAAAATTACTCTTTTTTTTTTGCGCATAAATCTCGGCTATTTATTTAAGGGTTTTGTTATAATACATTTATGAAGGTGTACATTAATATTATTCACCTTGTTTAATTCTACATTAAATAAATTTATCTCTCTTCAATTTGTAATTTTTTATTATTTTTATAAAATAACAAACACACCCATGATGTACATTATTATCATTCACCTTTTTTATAAAATAATTAAAAATTCCAAATTAAAGAGAGAAAAAAACATTTAGTGTAGAATTAAACAAGGTGAATGATGCTAATGCACACCTTCATGGATGTGTTATAACAAAACCTTTTATTTAATATGAGAGATCATCTAAATTTTAAATATACTTTTACGGTTAAATAGGTTTTTAATCCTTTAAAACACGATCATCTTACCAAAAAAAAACACGATCATCTTACCAAAAAAAAAAACACAATCATCTTAGTTTAGTCATTATTTAATTTATATTAAATATTTAGTTTTTATAATTTTTTTGGTCGAGACCGAGGTATCTACTGCCGATTACATCTCTTGGATTGTTTTTATAATTTGGTAAGGAGGGATGAATCTCAACCGTTCAACCACACTCCTTGGATTGTTTTGCATATAATTTTATTTTCTGCTAAAATTAAATTTATTTAATTATAATTAAATTTTTAAATTTTTGAATAATTTTTTATCGACTTGCTTAAAATATTATATAAAATTTATTTATTACTTGACCAAAAAAAATTATTTATTAAAATTTAGAAATTTTTTACATGATACAAAATAAATATCAATTTTTAAAATTGTAAAAGTTCGAGATAAAAGTAACGAAAATCAGGACATATAAATCAAATTTTGAACTAATTTTTTAGGAACTTTTTACGATGATATAAACACACTTGCAAGAAAATCATTCAAAAATATATGTTGATTTATCTGTAGAGACCAAAATTGAGTGCATGATAATTTTCCAGGGACTAAAATTTAATAAAAATAAAGTAAGGACAAGACTTATAGGCATTGTTTGGTTTAAGGGAAAATAGAAGGAAAGAAAGAGGAAGGAGAGAAAGATGGAAGAATATTCTACTTTCCCTTGTTTGGTTTACTACTAAAAATGGAAGGAAGGAAAGATTTTTGGTGGGACCCACTTAAAATCCATTCTCTCCAAAACTGGACGGAAAGTAGAGGTGCACATACTTTTTGGATGAAATGACTTGTATACCCAAAATGTTAAAAATAATTACAGCAACTTTTAAAATTTGTTGTTTAATTCGTTTAAATTTTATAAAAGCCATATTTCTATGTTAGAAATATGTTGCTTCAATTTATTAAAATTCTATATTTTATACATGTCTTACATTAAAATAAAATGTTTATTTTAATATTAACCAAAATATTTTATTTATTTTTTCCAATATCACATTTTATTTTATTTTAAGGGTATCATTGTCATTTTATATTTACACATCTTTCTTTCCTTTCACTTTCTATTCACTTTCACTTAAAACAAACAACCAAGTATTCTTCCCACTTTCCATTCACTTTCTACTCACTTTCAATCCTTCAATATTCTTTCCTTCTACTTTCTTTCCATTCACTTTCCTTTCTCATCCAAACAAAGCCATAAGGTCACCATTTTATAGAAACAAAAACACATTTAACCCATAACTTTAACCCATATACAGGGGTGTTTGTTTGATGTCTATAAATAATATTCCCGGGAATATATGGATAGAAATAAAATTATTCGTAGATATCAAGGTTCCTTAGAATAAAATAACTTTTCTTATTCTTATCATTTTATTCCCATGAAAATCGATAGAAAAGAAAAGTTCTCATAAATATGAGAATAAATTTTAAATAACTTCTAATAATTTACTTTTTACTCATGTTTATGAATGTTCCTTTTTATTTGTCGTTTTAGAAGAGAAAAAAAACAACCAAAATAGGAGAGTGTATGTTTGCCCCTTATTTTTCTATTATGCTTTTTTTTAAATATATTAAACATATCATATTTTTAATCTACTAATAAATTCCAACTTTTTCACAAATATTTCTATTTCCAACAAAATTGTAACAAACTTTATTTAAAATTAAGCAAAATTTGTATACAATAAAAAGATTATATTGTTTCAACAACAAGAAATTACCAAATTTAGTCAATAAAAAAATAGGAAGAAGAGTATAATAAATAAAATATAACATAAATTATCAAAACAACAAGTAAAAAAGAACAAATATTTTTTTTCTAAAACGACAAATAAAAAGAAACGGAAAGAGTAATTGATAGTATTAACCATACATGATTTTTTAAAAATACCCAAAATTAAAATTTCTATTATTATTTTCAGGAAATATTATTCTTAGGAGCAAAATTAAGAACCGTGAAACAAACACACAGTCATACCCAAAAAAAAATGCACCCATAGTAAAATAATTTTAACTATTAAGACAAAAAGATTTATATATATATATATATATATATATATATATATATATATATATATATATATATATATATATATATATATATGGGGGCTGCTAACATCCTCCCACCTAAAATCATGTGGGAGGAAGTTAGCAAGCCTCCTCCCACTACAAATTTACAATAAAACCCCCAAAATAGCTCCACGCCCCCCCCCCCTATTTTTTCTCCGCGCGCCCCCCACCCCCCAATTACTAGCGCGCGCCCCCCAATTACTCCCAGCGCCCCCCCACCCCCCTCCTCCCCCCCCCAACCCATATTTTTTTAATTTTTTTTTAATTGTTTTTTTTTTATATAGTTTTTTTTAGTTATTTAAAATACATTCTTCTCCACCTTCATTTTTTTTTTATAATTTTTTTTTAAAAAAAAAATTGTGAAATTTTTTATTTAATTAAATTTTAATTAAATAGATCTTTGAAACCATAAACATTGTTTAATGGTTTTAAGACGTTATAAACTGAAACCATTAGTATGGTCTAATGGTTTCGATACCCTAACTAGAAAAAATTTGAGTAAAATTTTAAAACAAAATGATATGGTTTATAATAAAGTAAAAGAACAATGAAATTATTATTATAAATATTTTTAAATAATGATTATGGCTGAAATCTTAAAATAAACCTTTGAAACCATTAATATGATTAAATGGTTTCAAGATGTTATAACTTGAAACCATTAGGATGGTCTAATGGTTTCCATACATAAAATAAATTTTGTGGAGTTTTTTATTTAATTACGTTTTAATAAATAGATGTTTGAAACCATAAACATTGTTAAATGGTTTCAAGACGTTATAAACGGAAACCATTAGTATGGTCTAATGGTTTCGTTATCCTAACATATAAAAAATTCGAGTCAAATATTAATACAATATGTTATGGTTTCTAATAAAGATAAAAGGACAATAAAATTATTATTGTTAAAATGGTTTTAAATAATGATTATGACTGAAATCATAAAATAAATGTTTGAAACCATAAACATTGTTAAATGGTTTCACGACGTTATAAACTGAAACCATTAGTATGGTCGAATGGTTTCGATACCCTAAATAGAAAAAATTGAGTCAAATATTAATACAAGATGATATAGTTTCTAATAAAGTAAAAAAACAATGAAATTATTATTGTTAAATGGATTTAAATAATGATTATGACTGAAATCATAAAATAGATCTTTGAAACCATAAACATTGTTAAATGGTTTCAAGACGTTATAAAGTGAAACCATTAGTATGGTCTAATGGTTTCGAATGGTTTAATACCCTAAAAAAGAAAAAAAAATTGAGTCAAATATTAAAACAAGATGATATGATTTCTAATAAAGATAACAGGACAATAAAATTATTATTGTTAAATGGTTTTAAATAATAATTATGACTGAAATCATAAAATAAATCTTTGAAACCATAAACATTGTTAAATGGTTTCACGACGTTATAAACTGAAACCATTAGTATGGTCTAATGGTTTCGTTATTCTAAAATAGAAAAAATTTGAGTCAAATATTAATACAAGATGTTATGGTTGCTAATAAAATAAAAGAACAATGAGATTATTATTGTTAAATTATTATTAGTATGTCAAAACCATATTTGCTCCATTTAATAATTTTTATGTTAATTGTCATAAATTAGACATAATTATAGTACATGTTTTAGTATGCAATTTTAAATCAGAATAAAGATATATAAACATCAAAAAAATATTTTTGTAATATATTTATATATTTTAAATGAACAAAAAAACTAAAAAAAAAAGGTTAGAAAAAAAACATAAAAAACAGGTTGGAGAAATAAACTAAAAAAAAATACAAAAAAATAGGTTTTGGGGGGGTGGGGGGGTGGGGGGGGGGTTGGGGGGCGCCCAGCAATTGGGGGGGGCGCGCAGTAAAAAGGGTGGGGGGGCGCTGAGAAATGGGGGGGCGCAAATGAGAAGAGGGTGTGTGGGGGGTGCCATTAGAAAAAATGGGGGGATGTGGAGCAATTGTGAGGGTGTTATAGTAAATTGCTAGTGGGAGGAGGTTTGCTAACTTCCTCCCACATGGGAGGAAGTTAGCAAACCCCTATATATATATATATATTATTGAGTAAAAATAATTTTAACATTATTTTTAAAAAATTGTTACGGTCTGTTACTTTCATATCTTTAGATTCTTTTCGATATATAAAAAAAACTTTCATATCTTTGGATGTAAAATTACATTTTAAGGGTAGAAAATTTGTAATATTATAATATTAATGAGGACAAATTAGATATTTTAGGTGTGATAATTATTTTTAATAGATTGTTACTAGACTAATTTTTTATTGTTGGCATAATGTTTTTTGGTTTTTTTTTAAAAAAGTTGTTATATTTTATCTTTCTTATCTTTAGATGTAAAATTATATTTTTTTGGTATATGATGTAAAATTATATTTGAATACATACCAAAAATAAAAATATATTTGAATGTTAAAGATTTGAAATATTATTAAAATTGATTAGGATAAATTTGATAATTTTTTAGTACTAATATATTATTAATAGATTTTGTCAAAAAATATAGTATTAGTAGATACGTGTCAAAAATATTTAAAAGAATTAAAATTTCTCTTTTATAAAAAATAAAATTAAATAAGAAAAATGTTAACATATATGTCTCAAGGGCATATGTTAGTGATATAAATAAAGAAATATTTGTATCGGTATCCGATACAAATATTAAAAATTAAAAACATCACTTCTTAAATTTGAGGTGTTGACTCTAATATGATATTACTCTCCGATATTTATTATAAGAAAATATTGACTTTTTTATTCTTAGAATGTTTGATGTATTTAGTTGATAAGTTTAGATGCATAAAATATTTATAAATTTATAAAACAATTTTTTTTTAATAATAAGGACCGAAAGGAATTGTTCTATGAATTTTTTTTTTGCGTAAAAAAAAAATGTGTGACTTTCTAGCTTTTAGATTATTTGAAAAAGAAAAAAAAACAAAAACCGAAAGGAATAGTATTAGTGCCCGTTTGGCCCGGCTTATTTTCTACTTTTCTATTTAGCTTAAACGAAATAGAGAAGTATATAATTGAATTTAGCCATATTTCTCTTTAAAAGTATTAGAGAAATAAACTAAAGAATTAAAAAATAAAAAAAAGTAGAATTAAACACATTTTTTTCCTACTTTACTATTTTTAAGGAGAAGAAAAAAAGTAGAAAATAAGTCCGGCCAAACGGGCACTTATATTGGCAAAAATACACCATTAGTCCTTTATCTTATTTATTTGTAACACTTTAATCATTTATCTTTTATTTGTACAAAGTTGGTCCTTTATCTTATTATTTTCCTAAATTAGTCCTTTATCTATTAAATGTGCACAAGATTGGTCCTTTTTATCAATTTTTTTTTAGTAAAAACACTTAATAATACTTTTATTAATAAATTTAATTTTTAATTATAAATCTAGAAATTCATGCGTGAGCTTCAAAGAAACCCAGAAATTCATCTTCATCTTCATAAAAACATCAAAATAAACTAAAAAAAAATAATCTAAAAACCTTGTTCAACTTGTAGATCTGGCCGCGGGTTCCAAACAATTAATTCCATAATCTTGTAGATGTAGTCTTGTTCCCCCTTTTCATCACTACTAGGACATCAACAAGAATCTCCACCCAGTTCGGGTCTGCATTGATGTTGTGGTTTTGGTTGCAACTTTGAGAGCCCTTTCCATTTCCAGAAAAAAGAACTTCCTGGTTTTGTAGTTGATCTCGTTAGACGCGGTCAATTGAGATCAGATAAAAGAGGCATTTATGTATGGTTTCAAGGAATCCTAAATATAAAGATTCATTCGATTGAAAAACTGAACCATTTTCATCTTACAAGGATCAATTAAGGTTTATTTTGATGATTTTTTATGGTGGGTTTTCATGAACATGAAGAATTCAGGGTTTGTATGAAGATCATGAATGAATTATTGGATTTTTAATTAAAAGACATTTTAAAAATTAAATTTATTAATAAAAGTATTATTTAAGTGTTTTTTTAATAAAAAAATTGGTAAAAAGGCAATCTTGTGCACATTTTGATAGATAAAAGACCATTTTATCTATTTCTATTACCAATATATTAAAATGATTACATTACCAATATATTAAAATGATTACATTCAAATTCTCGTAATTATCCTCAACTAATCTACTTATATCATTAATTTGATGGACTAAATTGTCTTTTTAGAAGTTAATTTTCAATTAAAAAAAGTCTAACACATCTCCCAAGTATCTACATAATTTAATGTTTTTTTTCAACCTTTTTCGTATACCGAAGCACACAAATAATTGTAGTATATTTAATTGATTAGTTTAGGAAAAAAAAATCATTTATGATGATGATTCTATGAGTGTTATATTGATGCATAATCTTTATATTTAGCCGAACATAATTATCCCAAAGTTGAATTAGTTGCAAAATAAATTAATTGTACAATTTTCTTTAATTGCAAATATACAGATTTTTAATTGTATTTTACTAATGTGTAAAAAATATTGTCTTTTACTAATTGATGATTATGTATAATTCCGATGTATCAAAAAAATTGATGATTATGTGAGTGCTATTGCTGCAAAATTTATCCCTTATTTTTTGTATCTAAGAAATATCTACTATCAATATATTAAAATTGATTACATCCAAATTCTCTTAATTATCCTCAACTAATCTACTTATATCACTAATTTGATGGACTAAATTGTCTTTTTAGAAGTTAATTCTACTACTACTATATTAAAATTAATTACATACAAATTTTCATGATTAGCC
The DNA here is from genome assembly GCA_951804385.1 of Trifolium dubium. NCBI lineage: Eukaryota > Viridiplantae > Streptophyta > Magnoliopsida > Fabales > Fabaceae > Trifolium > Trifolium dubium. The sequence goes on from OX638064.1 coordinate 17,935,675, forward strand.
CTGTATAATCTCACAATTTCACTAAATTTTGGGTTGTTTATGTCTTTTCTCAAGTTGTCTTTTTCTAAATTTTGGGTTGTTTATGGACTAAATTGTCTTTTTAAGTTTAGTCTTTATTTAATTTTTATTAAATTATTAGTCTTTAGAAATTTATCATGTACTCAGTTTTTGTCTATACTGCTAAATTAACAAGTATTTTTGAATGATTTTTTTTGCAAGTATTTTAATTTCAAATATTTGCTATTTAAAATATTCATATTTAATTCATATCATGTTAAAAAATTCTAAATTTTAATAAATAAACTTTATATAATATTTTAAACATGTTCATAAAAAAATCATTCAAAAATTTAAGAGTTTAGTTTTTTTTTTGGCAAACTTAGATTTAAGAGTTTAGTTATAATTAAGCAAACTTATATTTAGTAGCGACTAAAATTATATGAAACAAACAAATTAGAGGGTCTAAAAATATAATAAAAATTAAATAAAGACCAAACTTAGGAGATCCACAATTTATAGGAACCAAAAACATATTTAACCCTTAAATTATTTTTAAAAAATCTACTACCAATATAATATATCAAAGTTGATTACTTCTAAAAAAATTTAAAGGTTAAATATATTTTCAGTCCCTACAAAATGGTGACCTTCTATAAATAACTATCACATTAAAACTAATAAAAAGAGCAATCATATACGGGATAAATTATAAAAACTAAAAATAACTATCACATACGAGTTAATATTAACGGGGAAAAATTAAAATAACTATGAGATATGGAATAAATTATATGTGTCAACAAAAAAAATGGAATAAATTATAACTGATAAAAAATTAAAATAACTACAATTTACGGCACAAATTCTTTTTTTTGAACATAATTCACGGGACAAATTCTAACTTATAAAAAATCCAAATTAACTAACGTATACATCATACATGACAAACTTTAATTGATAAAAATTAAAAATCAACAAGGGATAAATTTTAATTGATAAAATTTTAAAATTAAATAATAACTATCATTTATAAAATTCTATTTAACAACTATTATTAACAAAATTTTATTTACCAATTAAAACAAATAATAACTTCAAAAATAAAATCATAAAAAACTGTCAATTCAAATAATAACGCGTAATCTAATGACCCGTGAGTAGCACGGGTCTCTTGCTAGTTACAAACAAAAGATAAAGACAAAAGTGTTACATTACAGGTAATCAGAACCGGACCGATCATCGAACCAGTGTAGGTACTGGTTCAAAGGTTCAATCAGAGTTCAACCGGGTCGGACCATTTTTAATTAAATATATATTTTAACTAATATATAAATATATAAATAATTAATAACTCAATATTTCATAGTTTAACACATTAAAAAAAATTCGTCAAAAAAAAGAAACACATTAAAAAAAAATTATCAACAAAAAAAAAACACATTAAAAACATAAAATGTGATGAAGTCAATGTAATATTTCATTGTAATTTTATTTATGTTTTTATTTGGACTAGTAATTTTATAATACTAATTATTTGGACTAAGTAAAAGTAGTAGTTTTATCATATTTTATTATTTGGGCTATTAAAGATATCTTTGCCCAAACCCATTTGTAACCCTAGTTTTAGAAGTGAATAGTGATGGTCTGGAACTTACATACTACTACTTTGCAGCCGTAGCCTCCTCTCCTTCTTCATTCCTATTTTTTGTTTCAAGATACACTCATCTTAATAAATAAAAAAAAATCAAATATTCTTCATCTTTGTTTACTTCTTTTTTTCAACTTCTTCTTCCTTCATTTCGTTATGTTCTTTACATTTTCTATATGTTTATTCAAAGCTTTCGTCGAAAATTTCATCAAAGTTCTCTTCTTCCATTATTAAAAAAAAACCTTCTAGACCTCTGAACCGTCCAGCCGGCTGGGTTACCGGTTTTTACCGGTTCAGAGACGGTTATACGTTTTTTTCCGGTTCAGCGCCGGTTCTTTAGCAGAACGGTTTTAGGCACTGGCCGGACCGGATGCTGGTCCGGTTCCCGGTTTGACCGGTTCTGACAACCTTGCAATAGTTAACATAAAAGATTAATGGTTTATTTTTGCCTATTATATTTGTGCGAGGGTTTCTGTTAACATTTTCCAAACCCTATAAATATTTGAAATCCTTGTGCCGCTCTCTTCTGCTCTCACTCTTTCGACAATGGCAATTTCACAACCAAAACCCTCAACATTCACTTCCATCTTCAATCCATCAAATCCATCCACTTTTCTCCAAAACGTTTTCGACTTCATCGCTAAGGAAAGCGACTTCTTCCAAAAGGATTCCGCCGAAAATCGTTTTTTCTCTTCCGTTCTTGAAGCCGTCAAGGTAAAGGAAGCTAACACCGTTGCATCTGAACAGAATCCTACGGCTGAGAATGTTCCTCCGCCGGAATCCCAGAGCAAAAAGGCCGCCAAGAAGGAAGCTGCAAAGCTGGAGAAACTCCGCCACAAACAACAACTTGCTGCTGCGTCCGCCGCAGCATCAAATCTCTCCGTCGAAGAAGATGATCCTCTTGCTGTCAATTACGGCGAAATACCGCTCAATGAGCTCCAATCGAAGACCGTTGTCAATGTCAATGATTGGACCCGAGTCGAGGCTCTCAACAATTCATTGGAGAATAAACTGGTCAAAATCCGTGGGTGGGCACAAACTATTAGACCAGCTTCGAAGAAGATGGCATTCTTAATCATCAGGTCGTCTGATAGTTTCACTGTACAGTGCTTGGTTCGGGCACAGCCCGATTTAGTCAGTCCGCAAATGGTGAAATTCGCTGCCGCGCTTACCCGTGAGTCTAATGTTGAGGTTGAAGGTGTGGTTTCCATTCCGGCCGATCCTATTAAAGGTTCCACACAACAGGTGGGTTTTGTGAATTAGGATTGTTTAGGATTTTGGTTGTGACTCTGATTCTGATGCTGTCATGTTGTCCTCTGTAGGTTGAAATTCAAGTGAGGAAATTGTATTGTGTGAATAAGGCCGTTGCTCCTCTGCCAATTAATATTGAGGATGCTGCTCGAAGTGAAGTTGAAATTGAAAAGGCCGCTCAGGTATATACATTCATTACTGATCAGCAGAAACTACAATACCGATGAGAGTGTTAATATTGCGTATCACAATTTGAAATCTTACTGATTAACGATTTGTGTTTGTTTAATATTGGTTGTGAAATTTGTCCCCCTTTATATATTACTATATGAATGTTAATGGGGATTTTTAATTTGTGCAGGCTGGTGAAAAACTTGTTCGTGTGAATCAGGATACACGGTTGAAATTTAGAGTACTTGACCTGCGAACACCAGCTAATCATGCAATTTTCCGTATTCAGTCTGAAGTTGGAAATGTAAAGCCTATTATCTCTGATGTTATTCTGAGAAGTCTTCTGTTTATCTTTTTATTTTGAATCATAGATGTTACTGGAAGTTTGTTAGAATTAATGCCTACCGAGACATTAATTTAAGGAATGCATTTTGCGGTGTTGAACAGGTGTTCAGACAATTTTTGTTAGCTGAAAGATTTATTGAAATCCACACTCCAAAGTTGATTGCTGGATCTAGTGAGGGTGGAGCTGATGTCTTTAAACTAGACTACAAAGGACAACCTGCATGCCTGGCTCAGTCACCTCAGCTTCACAAGCAAATGGCAATATCTAGTGGCTTTGAACGTGTTTTTGAAATTGGTCCTGTGTTCAGAGCAGAAGATTCCTTTACTCACAGGCATTTGTGTGAGTTTACAGGTCTTGATGTTGAAATGCAGATTATGACGCATTATTTTGAGGTACATTTGGCAGATTGGAAATTTTGGGTTTTGCATTTGAAACTGCTGAGGGACAAAACTGATATACTAATGATTTAAGTGTTTTTGCAGATCATGGATGTAGTTGACAAATTGTTTGTCGCTATATTTGACAGTTTGAATGCAAATTGTAAGAAGGAGCTTGAAGCTGTGAAAAAACAGTATCCGTTTGAACCTTTAAAGGTGTTTATTTTGTATCATCTAACTTGTCTTATCCAATAGGATTTGTTATTTATTTCATTATCAGTTTCAAATTGTTCAATTGATATGTAATGTAGTGAGTAGGTAATGCTTTGTTGTCTAAGTGTAATATACTAATATTATATGCAAATGAATGCATTTTACATTTTGTGATCTGATTATAGTTCTCTGCATGTGCAGTATCTGCGAAATACTCCACGGCTTACGTATGAAGAAGGTATTCAGATGCTCAAGGTAAGAGGTTAAATATATTTCTTAACTAATTAACTTGCAAGCTGTAGATAAACAAACAAACAAATGTGATAGGTTGATGATGATGGTACTTGAATCTTTGATGTATTTTATGCTTGTTTGTGTATAGGGAGGATGGATGTTTAAGCATTGATAGGGAGTAGTCTGTGCACATTTTTATATAATAGATTATCATGTAGTCAGTTTTAAAATTATGTATTAGTCAAATTATTAAAACTATATTATAAAACATCATTAAAAGGTAAGATGTAATGTGATTTGATGAAAATGAAATTAAGATAGATAGATTGATAGATTGGTAGGATACTAGAACTAAAGTCAGCGACAGATTGGTGACAAATGAGATGTTATTGAGTCATTTCATTGATGACGGCAGTTTGGGCAACACGGGAAAGCAAAAATATCCATTTTTCAAAAATTTCAACTAAATGATTGGAACTGCGGAGGAGTTTTTTCATCTTAATGCAAGCTAAGGATAAACATTTAATAAAAGGATCTCTTAACGATAGCTGGTGTTAGAATGCACCATTAGCCATTAACCGGGAAAATCACTGAAATAAGCACACATCATGCCAACTTAGAAGTATGACGAACAATAAATGACGGATTAGTTATGAGCAAGGATATCTAACTGAATTAGACTTAGGTCCAAAAGTCACACCCAGTAATCAATCCATACAGTCATGTGTGTGTCAATAGATGGGTAGCTTGAATCTTGGCACATGAAGTTTGGCTGTTATATATACTCTATTCCTAATTATAATTTATGAGACCGTTTTTCACTTTTTCCTTAATTTGATCGGTGAGCAAATTGGCGACACTTGTTTAGGTTCCGTATGTTTTGTTCTAAGGTGTGACTGAGAGATGATGTTTTGAGGTATTCCTTGCCACTTTTCATCTTATGGTTAGTTCTGGGATTTCATTGCACTGCCGAGACATTTACATCAAGACTCAGAAAATGACTAAACCTACTGAATTTATGATTGATAGGATGGTAGAAATTTAAGGTTATCTTGTCATGCAGCTAGTAATGATTATGCTTTGCAGGAAGATGGAATAGAGATCGAAGATTTTAGTGACTTGAATACTGAAGCAGAAAGGAAACTAGGCGAACTAGTTTTAAAAAAGTAATTTCATTTCTAAAATCTTTTATAAGATAGTCTTTGTTTGTTTTTTTTTTTTTGACAAATTGTCTTTGTTGTTATATACTATTATTTAAAATTGTTTTTGGACTGTAATCCTATTTATAGGTATGGCACGGAGTTCTACATCCTTCACCGGTACCCTTCAGCTGTAAGGCCATTTTATACCATGTCTTGCTCTGACAATCCCGCATACTCTGCCTCTTTTGATGTCTTCATTCGTGGTAAGTAGAAAAATTAAGATATTTTCTCATGCAATGCAATGCTTTGGTTTAAGCTTTCGGCGGTGATTGTTTGATTTTAACTTGTATGTAATATTTGATTCGTTTTGTAGGTGAGGAAATAATTTCAGGAGGTCAGCGTATCCATGAGCATGAATATTTAAAGGAACGTCTGAAGGCTCGCGGCATTGAACAAAATACACTCTCTTCTTACATTGATTCTTTTAGGTATTATATTCATCTCTTCCTCTTGTCTGGCTTGTTTGTTACGTACATGGGGTGTTCAGGCTGCCACATTTACTGTGCTCTGGTTATAATGATTTTTATAATTGATCGATCATTTGCAGTTATGGTACAACACCACATGGTGGCTTTGGAGCAGGCTTGGAGCGTGTCGTGATGCTCTTCTGTGGTCTGGATAACATCCGTAAAACATCGTTGTTTCCTCGTGACCCTAAAAGGATAGCACCATGATGATGTTTTAGCATTTTGTTTTGCGTGTTAAAAATACCGTGACCTTGTTTAGCACTTTCTAATGGTTGACTTGATGTAAATATTTTACTGGATGCACTCATTTGTTTACCCTACCAAATTTCCAAAGGTCCATTTTTTGGCTAATCAGTATCCATATGATTCAGTGATAAGTTTGATCCCTATCTAAACTAGAACTAGTTTAAAGGCAGTGCGAATGCACATGTTCATTGACTTTTATTCGATATTTAAATTTGCCCTTAAGTTAAGGTGAAAATTTATTTATAAAAAATATTTTAAAAAATTGTTATGAAATATTGTTAAAATATAAGTGAAACTATTGTGCTATTTCTTGTAATTTTTTTTGACACAATCAAACTCAATTCATTTCATTTAAAATAGTAGGATCAAACTGTTCAATACAAGGTGGACAATAATTATAAATTTGTGGACTAGCAATAAAACGAGTCGTTTGAGCTATGTCGTGAGCTACTCGATTGGCTTGTCTTCTAACATGATTGACTTTACAATTATTGTTTAATGCTAATAAGTTATGACACAACAATGATCCTACCAAACTCATTCTTATCTATATGCTTAGAATATATGGCTTGCACAACTTTGTAAACAATCACTCTCCACTTCAATAGCATCAACCTCCCTATAATTATTCCAAAGCCACTGCAATGCTTCTTTTACTCCCAACGCCTCTGCTTCTGCTATAGATGGCAAACCTAGAGCTCTTTTTGTATAAGCTTGCACAAATTTTCCTTTCTCGTCGCGAACACACACACCTATACAAAACATGTTATCTTCCACATAGCAGGCAGCATCAACGTTGCATTTGAGATGTCCTCTGAGTGGTTTAGACCAAGTGTAACTTGCTGGCGTAGTTCTTTCACAACTTGCGAGATTTTTCTTCATCCCCAGTTCCTCACATTCAGCCAGTCTTCATACATGTCTCCAGCGCGCTAGATAACATCATAAATGGTTGGAATTTTATCGTGCCAGCACCTCTGATTCCTTCTCCACCGGAGTGTCCAAGAATCATTGTTATACTATAGACATATTTCCTGTCTCAATATTCTAAATATGTTTTATTGAAGCTATTGATACGTGAATATTATTAATTAAATTATAAATTACAATTAATATGTTCTAATCATTCAAATTTTTATTTTGAATATGGCGCGAGACTTAGTGTTTAATTTTTTTTTTGCAATGTATTATTGTGTATAATTAGAAAATAATGTGAATAAATATGTACTTGTTTTTATGAATGTAATTCGAATTTGGACATTGAATTGTAAACTCTTTTTTTATGAATGTATGAAATGTGAAAATTAAATTGCAATCTTTTTCCCTATTTTTTTAACAAATGCAAAGTGATTCAAATCTATCTTCTAATTTTGTATAAATATAAAAATGATAAAATGAGAAAAAGGAAAAAAAAATAGAAAAATAAATAAATAATGAAAATAAAGGGGCAAACTTAGGGTATGACAGAAAGAAAAATATTTTCCTTTAAGTATTGATGATGGAAGACATGGAAAAAACAATAATTTTTTTATAATTTATAATAAACAATATTGACAGTATATTTATATAATACTTCATTCGTCCCAAATTATAAGGAAAAAATGATTTTTTTTGTCTTAAATTATATGGGAAAAACTATTTTCAAGGATGTGTTTTTTTTATTATCATAAAATTAAATTTCAATTGCATTTAATTTTCTTTTCTCTCTTTCATTTTCTCAATAAACAACAACTAATAAAAAATTATTTTACATCTTTCTATACAACTTATTTCAAGAAAAATTCTACAAAATCATAATTCAAATTCTCATTTTGTGTTTTCGTAATAAATAGTGATTTTTATAGAAGAAATATTTAAATAACATTTTCATTTAGATATTTTTTGAGGAAGCATTTTCATTTAGATAATATTGACTATTGAGATAACCGATCTTTAGTTGGTTCAATGGTAGTTAGCTCTGAATTTAGTAGGAAGGATCGCAGTTCAATTCTCCACAACTGCAATTGAGAAGAGACTGAAACCCTTGATGACAGAACTGACCTTCGAACCGAATTAAACCCCTCTAAAAACCAAAAATATCTTGACTAATGAGACGCTACACTAGTAATAATGTGGCAATGTGTACAACTAACTACACTTCAAAATCGGTCAACGTGCGCTATTGATTGAATGAATGTAAGTCCCGATTTTGTTTATTCATTCATTCACTGGCATCTTAATTTTCATCGCCATTGCTTCTTCTAGCTACCACAATATGCACTCTCTTTCAGTCTCACTTTCCTCCCAAAATCAAATCACAAAAACAAACACTCCAACACAAAACGGTTTCCAACGATGACGACTCTCTCTTCTCAATCTCATTCTCTCTGTTTCACCAGAACCGCCAGATACTTCCCAACTCCGAACCTCATCTCCTTCGGACTTCACCGCTTCAGATCATTCACGACCCGAAATTCCGTTCCGTTTCATCTCAAATCCATCGAATCCGATGTACAGAAACGCGTCGTCAGAAGCAACTGTCTTAATTTCGACTCTCTCCTTTCGGCGATGGAGTTGTCGTGTCTGGTTTCATCGGCGATTTTTTCAGTTTTTTTGGCGGTAAATGGATCGAAGAATTGGTTGATGATGGTTAGTGGTAACAACAAGGTTAGTGTGGTGTGGGGAGTTTTGATGCTGGTGGTGAGTGGTGTTGCGTTTGGAGCATGGATTCGGAGGCGGCAATGGACGAGTTTGAAAGGTGGATTGGTGGAGAGGATTGAGAAATTGGAAGAAGAATTGAGGAATATGGTGAGAGTAATTAGGGTTTTGTCTAGGCATGCTGAGAAATTAGGGAAAAGGTTTCAATATACTCGCCACACTTTGAAGGATCCCATCACTCAGGTAACAATAACTCTTCTTGTTACTACTAATAATGCTGCAAATTGGTAAATTCAAAGTTCAAACTACTACGCAATCATTTGAGAAATGAGGGTGAAAAATAGTATGAAAAAATTAGAAAAATGAATATAGTTTAAAGTGCAAAATGGTAAAATGAGAAATTTCAAAAATTGTTTTAGTGGGAGAAGTACCAAAATAGGTGTTGAGTATAGAAAACACTTGAGTTTGGACCTCAATGTTATTTTGTAAATGGCTTTTGTTTTTAGGTATAAACTAATGTATCCCGCGCGAAATTATTGAAAGCAATCCCCCAAGATAGTTGAAATTCATTTGAAGGATGATTTATTTATACTCTTCAAAAGTGTTTTTGGCTTTTTGCAGTCCATCGATTGGTAGAGAGACATTTATTTATTTCAAAGAGTGAATTTCTAATAATTATGAGAGGCAAAAGGCTAAAGATAAAGATGTAGTATAATGTATACTTTTTCAAATTAGGCTTACTACATTATGTTGATTAGCCATAGAAATACTCACACTATGCACGGTTGGTTTATTTGCTCTCATTTTTTTATAGTTACTGATTGATATAGTTAAAAACTTTCTCACAGGGTTGATAGTTAAAGACTTGGATTTTTGTTTTGTGTCTGTGATTTCATAACTTTTGTGTGTGAAAGACTTGGAATTACATACTAATGTCTAACATAATGGTTAAAAGAAGCTGCCTACAGTATTTACGAAGTTCTAATTCTTTCTCTGTTTCTTGAAGTCTGCAGCTATAGCACAAAAGAACTCTGAGGCCACAAGAGCTCTAGCGTTGCAATCACAAATTTTAGACAAGGAGTTTCGTGAAATTCAAAAGGTTTTACTAGCAATGCAGGTAGGCAATCATCCTTTCACAACATGTTAGTATTTATTCTATGCACAGCTGACAGTATTTAAAATTGAATGCAATTCAATTACTCGTAGTTATATATGTTGTTGCGATTAAGACTTCAGAACTATGCCTATATGCGGCTCAGTTAATATTCTGTGGACAATTTACTCCTTTTTTTTCTTTACCTGTTGGTTGGTCTGGATGGGGAAAAGAGTCAAAGGAACCATCTAATGTGACTTGATTGTATATTCATACATTCATGCAGGAACAACAGCAAAAACAACTTGATCTGATTCTCTTGCTTGGGAAGTCTGGTAAGCAGTGGGAAAGCGAAAGCGATACTCCTAAAGAGTAAGATACATTACAAACTACCAACTCAGCTGACAACAAGGTAAAGTATCTGGAAGACCCCCAAATATTAAGTATGGGTTGAGGAAGAGAACTCATAAAATTTCTGTGTACATTGATTTTTTTTGGTGTCAAACTGTGTACATTGAATTGTTGATTACTCATTTTTTCAAAGTTCATAAAGTTTGCTGTGGATATAGGTTAGGAGAAATTACTCCAAACAGCTGGTCAGGATACTATCAATTGGTTATTTACTTGTGCATGTACTTATATTCAAGTTTTGTAAACTTCATCTTCAACATTCAAGTTTTGTCTTAACATGCACAAGCTTTACAAATGATGCACCATTTGTGAATAAGACTATAACGAATTTAACAAAATTCATTTTTGGATTGAAAATACATGGGGAACTCAATTCACAAGTAAATAATGTTCCTTAGATGGTTGGTAAACTGTATTGAGAAGAAATATTGATCTTGTGGATTGCCAAGGCCTTTTTTGAGACTCAGATGACAAGCGATTTAAGGGTTTTTTATCCGTAAAATTGAAATTTGAGATGCTCTCAAGTCTCAACAGTAAGGGACAAAGAGTGCAGAGAAAAAAGTATAATCCAAAAGGACATGCATCAGACAGACTAAACAAAGTTATAAATAATCTTAATAAAATATAAATATGGGGAAATACAGAAGAGGAAACTTGTTGCACACACTCACCAATGATGCAATTTGGCAAATTTGACGATGAGTTTGTTGGAAACACCACGATTTCAAAGACCAATAGTTTGTGATATTTAGCATACACCAATTGTTATTAAGATTCTTCCAACTATTGATTTTTTTTTCCTTCTCTTTTCCGGAAATCACTATACATTAGTTGGTCCAATTGGCGATGAAGATTTCCGCAACTGCGTTCGGCAGGGATTGTAAGTTACTATTGAAATTCCTGACACGCTATGCACATTGCGGGATATGATGTGCTAAACACTTTATCAGTTGTAACACGCGATAATGCAAAACAAAATAAAAAAACAACAAATAAATGAGACACAATATTTGTTGACCTAGTTCAGCGCACAACGACAACCTAATCTGGGGGATACCAATCCAGGAAGGAATATCACTATGATGATCCTAGCTCTAAGTTCTCAGCAAACGCCCCGTTTACAACTTATCACCTAGGCACGACCAATGACTCTTCAACCTAGGAACTCCTAGATTTGAGATCCCATCTCACTCGCTTACAACCTTACAGACAACAAGGATTTCACAAACACAAAAACAAATACTTTTCTTGGAGACACACTCCTAAAAACTACACACTCGTATCTACAGGCTTAGAGTGTTATAACATCAACCAATCCTAACTCCGTACTTCAAAGCTTAGGAGAGGAACACAAGTAATACAACTCGAAGAGAACACGTCCTAAACTTGCATCAATGAGACACAAGAAAGACTCACAAAATAACACACACGCAAAACCTAGATTACTAGACTCTAGAACAAAAACGGCGTGAACAACTCTCTTACAAAATTAGGTTTAGCACATACATTATATAGACCAGTACGTTCTTGAGTCACAAGCAACTTGAGCTTCACATATTTGATCCAACCTAATTTCTTCATAATAAATAAAATATATTCTCTGCAGAAATATGTTTCAAGGAGATTCTTGATAAAAATATATTTGACAATGATCTGACGCATTAAAGGCGCCATGCATGATTCACGAGAGAGAAAAAGACATTCCTTGAAAATAAAAACGCGTGCGTGCACACACTAACAGTCAGATGATACAATGTTGAAACACTGTATCGCACATCATGTCACAAGGTTTATCAACCAAAAATGCAGCCAATACCAAAGATTCAACAACTATGATATTGGTACGAAGTTTCCACCGCCGTTAGCGATAACTAATCACCATCAGGGAACCTGTGGGACACACAAGGTGAGTTCTACCCTTCCAATCGAATTTTTGAAATACGCATGTTTAAGCAGACTAAAATTCTTACCATTTAGACCAATTCACTGTTGATAGAGACTTCTATAACTTATTAACTAACCAATATTTCCATACCAAAAAAAAAAACTAACCAATATTTAAATTTCCAACTGAGATATATAGTCATGTTTTTTTTTTTTTGACTCAAGATATATAGTCATGTTTAGTATTCAACACACAAACAAAATCTATATGAGTATGTAGTAGAGTTGGTCTTGAAAATATTTTGGGTTTGATAAAGGAAGGCAGAAGAAAAGGAAAAAAAACAAAGAATTGACTAACTAAAAAAGTCATTTGACTAATAGAAAGGACTCAAATTACCCATGGAAATATAATTAAGGATCAAAATGAAATAATAATTAATTGAAGGATTAAAATGAAATTAATAAATAAGTTAAGGGATCAAAAGTCTAATTTAATATTAGGCCCGTGTTAATATTTGTTGTTCAAAAAAAACAAAATATTAGGTCCGTGACATTTATCCTGTTATGCAGGATAGACAAATTTCATCTAGGTCACCACTGTCCCTCGACATGCTTTGTGAAGTACTCATTAACTTACTTTATAATTATTCAGTTACAGACAAACGTTAGATCAACAACAAAATATTTGACTCCAGATCAAAGGTACAAAGTGGTTTCAAGTCTAAGGGTGACATACACCATTATCACCACGTGAGAAACTTATGACATTTTGTATAACATTTCATGTAATACTTTTATAGCGGGTCAATGAAGTATAAATATTACTCCTAATATTTATACCTATGTCAAGACTTGATAACTCCTTAAAGTTATGCTTTTTACCTTGAAGCATGACTATGGATATCCTATTAATAATATTACACATCAAAAGAAGAAATTTTCTCAACCAACCCCAACATTCTTTCACCCCTAACTACCTTAGGAGGTATTTAAGTAAAATTTGGGACGTAGATTCCGAAATAAGGTTCGGGATGTAGAACCTGAAGTTTGTGCAGAGTTTTGGGGGGTGCAGACACTATTTCGGGACCATTTCGGGACCCGAAATGGTGTCTGCACCCCCCAAAACTCCGCACAAACTTCAAGTGGGTAAAGACACCATTTCATAATTTAGAATCTGAAATGGTGCTGTACCCCCAAAACTCCGCACAAACTTCGGGTTCTACATTCCGAACCTCATTTCGGGACCTACGTTCCGAATTAGAGGGCAGGGGTTATAGAGAAACAAGGGGGGAGATTGAGAAATTTTCTCAAAAGAAGAAATAAAAAATGGGTAATACTAACCAGTGCACCTGTGGCACTGGTTAAGGAAGAATAAATTTTAATGGGTCCCATTATTTATCTTGATAAAAGCAAAACTCTGCTATTTTAATATTAAAAAACTGTAATTCATTAAAAACACACGCGCCTATTGTCTTTTGTGTTTTTGCTAATTTAGGAATTTTTTTTCCAGATGACCAAAACACACCTCCACGATGACCATGTTTCTCGCCGGCCACCAACAGCCACCGCCATCGCCGGCAACGTTCTCTCCGCTATCTTCCACATCTCTTTTTTTTCTCATTCACTTTACCTAGATCTGAGATCGATGAGGACCGGTCGGAGAAAAACTCATAAACGGAGAGAGAAGACAACGGCGGCGACGATGAGAGAAGAAGAAAATTATTCGCATTCCAGGAAGTTTACTCCGACGAGTTCTCCGACCACCAAACACCATCTTCTCTCTGTGTCTCCATACATCGCCGCCGTCACTCTCCTCCGTTCCAGATCTGTCTGCCACTTGCGTTCTCCTCCGTCCCAGCTCGCTCTCCCACGTCCGGATCTCTCACCTTCGTTCCAGATCTAACTACCGATGTAATAGTTTATCTAACAGTGAATGAGGATGGAAGAGAAAGCGTTTGAGAATGGAAAAGAGAGAATGGAAGAGAGACTAGTGCAAAAGAGAAAGATGGAGTAGTATTGTTGCAGAAGAAGACTAATGGACTAATAGACTCACGTGACTACACTAAGTGGTGTAGTTTAAATTCTCTTTCTTAACCTTTTAATATGTTTAAATTATTAAAATTAGCTTTCTCTTGGATCTATGCAAAATGGGTGGGACCCATTAAAATTTATTCTTCCTTAACCAGTGCCACAGGTGCACTGGTTAGCATTACCCATAAAAAATAGTAATTAAGACATATTTTGATTAAATGACACTATTCATTTATCTTGTTTTTTTTTCTTCATAATTTATAGATGTAAATGTTAACATATAAGATTTTGTTTGATTTGTTTTGATGAATATTTTCAAGATATTAAATTTTTATAATTTTTAATAATGCACAATTAAAAATATTAATAATTAAAATTGTATATTAACAAACGTGTACTAGTCAGAATGAGTTTTTTATACTTTAGGACGTAGTAGTATAATGTAAATTTTGTTTTCATATATTTGGGCCAAGAAAAATCACCATAAACGGCACGCGGTTGCGGTTGTGGGAGCGTAAACAAGAATGGAAGAGCTACGCAAACTGGAGAAAGTACAGAGAATGGTAGAATTCATGGATTCGCGTGGCGTTTCAGTTTCAAACTCCAATCATCACTGTAACCGCTTCCTAGCTAATTTCATGCTCTTTCTGTTAGAACCATGCGGAGACCTTGCCATGGACGATAAATGCTGCTTGATTTCTGAGCTTATGCCTAGGGTCAGTAACTTCTCCACTCCATCACACTGTATTTTCATTGTGTTTTGATTATAGCGTTTGAAAATTGATTTGAGCTTTTTGTTGCAGATTTCGTTACCTTTTGTTGAGGATGCGCATCAACACATTGTTACAGAACAAGATAATAGTGGTAATTTTATTTGTAACGTAGTTGCGGCGCGTTGATTTGGGTTTATTTACTGTTTGTGCATGAATTAAGTATTCTATAGCTGTTCATTTCGAGAATTTGGTTATTTTGCTTGTGTTCCAAAGATGTAATGGAAAAAAAATATATGCAAGTTAGTAAGTAGGAGTGATAATTATAGGGAAGAGAATGAAAGATGAAGCTAATGATTTTCCTTCGCTTTGTTTGTTAGAAATTTTCTTATTATATTGGGGTAACTTTCGAATGTTCATAAAAATGTATTGAAAGTATCAAAGGATCATTGAGAAATCCCCCATTTTCTCCTTTTAATAAAAACTTAATTGGTTCCCAAGGCGTTGCTCAAGAGTTTGAGCTTTTATTGAGAATGAGGTCCAAAGTTCAAACTCTGTGGTACTGTAGTATGTATATTTTCCAATCAACTGCCAACTCCTACTATGCATAGGTACTAGGTAGCTATTCGTGATTTAAATAGTATTCTTTTAGGGCACAAGGAAAAAAATATTGTCCTAAGGAGTATTGAAAATATGTTCGTTGTTGGGCGGCTGGAATCAAATGCTGCCCACTTCTGTCTTTACCATTGCACATTTCAGTATATATATAATACTATTCATGGTTTTCATTCATATGTTTTGTTGCTTGTTTTTAATATCATGAATTTTAAGAACTTTCATGAATTTTCACCTTAATTAGGTTTCGAACAAAATCTTGTTGGAAAAGCATTGCGTAGTTGCAGTCAGATGAAAGAAAATAATATGATGGAAAGTTATAATGAAAACATAGCGATGATTGGGCTGGATTCCATGCATAAGGCAAATTCTACCCTTGAGGATTTTGTAAGTATATATTCCAAGAGTAATCTCTATGATATGATCATGGATTCATGCTATTATACTAAAATGCTCATCACTCGGTGATTAGTTTGGAAAGTATGCTAGTAGTTTCATATTATAGTTGTGAGTCCGTAAGAGCCTAACAATGGTTAGTCAAATTGGACATGGGTTGTGATCCCAAACAAATTTTACTTGCAAATGTAGAGGTTAGAATCACACTGCTGTCTCTCTATAGGAGGGGGATTTACCTGACCACCACCTTCAATCCAATAATTATTGTTTAAAGAGTTCCCACATTGGATGACAGATGGCTTGAACATAGGTTTATAAGAAGAGGTAGTCCTCGCCTTACAAGCCGGTTTTGTAAGGCCGAGTTAGACCCAACCCAAAATTCTAAAAGGGTATTAGAGCCTCCTCCAAGATCTGTTGGACCATTTGTTATCAGGTTTTCACAATTGGGCCACCTACCATTTATATCCATGCACCAAGCCCAATAGTATTGGGTGTGAAGGGGTGTCTATCACCACTATGAGTCAAAGATTAAAGAAAGCAATGTGGAAATCTTGGAACCCATAAACATACTTGATTGATATCAAAAGAATACCTAGTTTACACCCTTATATACCATAGTGGTTAATGGATGAATAAAATGCCATTTGCTTGCTTCTTTCTACTGAAAACTTACAAGAGTAGTTTGGTAGAAGGCTTGCTACAATTTAATAAATGTGCCTAGTTATGTAAACTTGCTTTGTGATTCCAATGTTGATGTGAACCTTTTTTCAGTGCAGATCATATTTTATGTTTCATGGGTTGGATGTTAGCAAGCCACAGTTGATCTTCAAATTCTTACCTATACTTTCATTCACAGAGAGCTATATTTATCAGGTACAGACTAAACTAGTGTTATTCTAGTTGTTGACCCTTTTATTTATTCAAATAAAGTGATTTTTTGTTCAAAAGTGTTGGGTTCCAAAATTGGTTATACTGTATGTGTCTAGAAGGCAAAAATGGATAGAGTACCTCAAGCTAGATAGAAGGTAAGTTATGAAACTAATTGACCTGTTTAAAATGACACTCAATATGACATCACTTATAAGTTATAAGGACTAACATCGTTTTAGCAATGAGAAGATGAATACGCAGTGCTGATATGTTGTTAGTAGTAAAGCCGTAAAGGTATATCTTTTGAATGAAAAAGTAATAATTACAACTGCTATTAGCTTAGATGACGACTATTTGTTTCTTAAGCTTGGCCTGTATAAGGACCATCATTCCTGCCAAAGTAACACCAATTGTCATCCCTGAACAGTCAACAGTGTATACTGGGGCTTGATGTTTGTCTTAGGTGCTGGAAGCACTGACTTCTCTCTAGTCACAAATTATTTGTGCAAAAAAACTAATCTTAGAAAAGTCAAAGGCCAAGTAACTATTAAAAGCAAACACGCCTCACATTTTTCAGCAAAAGCACTCAAATTTCTTAAGCATCACTACCATTTGCAGCCTTGCAAATCACAAGGACTGTCATTCCACCAAGACACTCACATTTCTATGCACTTGCCTGAGTGTTTCAGAGTGTGATTACTTTGCCTTGCAGTTTGTCGAAATGAGATCCTTGACTCAATGATGCATGTTGGTGATAGAATGTTTCTACTTAGAACTTAGAAGCATATCTTTTAAGAAAAAATTTGTTCATAATTTTAGTGTTACAATCCTAGAATTCAATAAATATATTTTATCAGTCGGTATGAAATATGCAAACTGCTGAAAATCTGTAGCTGTTATGATGCAGCTGGATAAAACGAATGAGAATTTGCTGCCAACACCAAAAAGGAAAGATGAGGTGATTGATTGCATTTACAGTGGCAATTCAAATCTTCATTTTTGAAGTAATAAATTTCAACTTATATAATTTCAATTTTCATGTAGAAAGCAACTGAAGATTTGGTTTCTTCCTTCTCGACCGACCCATTTGGACCACTTGTGACTATTTTTGAACAAAAGGGTCTTTTGACTGAAAGGTACTATTCTGAATTCGTTACCATACTTTTCTTGGGAGTAAGTCAGGTTCAGCTTAAATTGGTTCCTTTTGCTTGTTGTGCTAAGGATAACAGAAGAACTTAGACATGGGGAACAGTACTGGGCTCTTGAAAGAAAGCTCTGTCATGCACTGAATAACAAAGAAGAGGTATACATAATTCATGTCCGTTTTCATTCTCTTCAGAGAATGTATAGATAGAGCGAAATCCTTCTCAAAGTTCCTTGTTTAAAATCTAATAATTAATTTGCTACTCAGATTCTTATTGATGATGTGATGAAGGCTATTCATTTAAAGTCTTTTGATTACCGAGTGCTGAATCTTCTTCTCTATCAACTGCAAGGAGCTAAGGTACAACGGATAATAAGCAAAAAAAATGCCAGAAACATAAATTTCTGCATAAAATGACAAACATTATTAGCTAAAATATATACGATAATTCTGTTCTTCTGAATCTGTTTTGAAGGCTGATGAGTTGCATATGGAGTTTCTTTCAATTTCAGAGTTCTTAGTGGAAGTTTCTGATGATCTGTAAGTAGTATTTTTATTTCAGTTGCTGTTGAATACCATCATATCTCATGCATAAATTCATACTTGGGATTGAATTTTGTAACCACGAGAAACATGAGGTTGGAATGATATGAAGGTCATGGCTTCAACTCCTCCACTACCAAAATAACAACTAACATGTCATTTTAAAAAATAAGTATACAAGAAAGTTCAATGGAATCACACATTTTGACATGCAGCTGTCAGGCATCATTTCTTTGTCTGGTAGCTTTTGAAAATTGCTTCCTATACAAGTCAATTAAAACAAAACTCGCTCGTAATTTTGTGTTTGCTTCTTTGCTGTTCACATTTCATTTCTGTATCTAAACAAACATATATCGATTTCAGTCTTACTGTAGCATATTTCAATTTTGTAATTTTATTCAACATTATAGTTTAGCTCGCTGTGAAAATTTTGCAGGTATGACTACGAAGTGAGTTCAATACTCCAAATTTTGTAACCACCAGCTGTCAATATGTTGTCTGAATTTTAATTTGACTGAAAGCCATCATGCAGGATGATGTTTTAGAAAATAATTTCAACGTTTTGCGCATGTTTATCAGAATATATGGAGCTTCAACTGCCCCTGCTATGTTGGTACGTCAAACTGGTTACAAGTGGTGTATCTAATTTACATGTGTGCTTGCATGTAGAGTATCTCATGATCAGTCGAAATTTGTTAGTTAGCTAGAATCTTTTTGGTAATGATTTCAAATGTATTAATTGAACCATGCTAACTTTTATTAGTGGGGAGATCAATATTGTTTTATTAAAATCAGAAGTGAAAGTGATAGCAATACAGTATTAAGGGCTCTCTTTTTAAAGCACTCTTACTATATTAGGTGCTATTCCATGTTAGCCTCCCACTATTGAATGGGCCAAATGATTTAGTGAGACCAATGTGCAAGAATACATCTCATAAAATCATATCTTTTATTTATTCATTTGTAGTCGATTGTTCTAGACACCCAACATTTTTGCGCTTTCATCTATTATAGGATTGTTGAACTAAAACCCCAAATAAAAACTATTTTACTACTTTGTATTACACATAACATGGTTGTGCATCAAAGATTTTCAAATCTATTATTACTCCTTCTGCTCCCCCCACCCATCATGTAGATATAGAATAGTGCAATAACAATTCTTGTTAGAGGTCTCTGGCATTTCTCGCTTATCCTGAGAAAGAAGGAAAGTTTTACAGTTAGTTTGCTAACATTCTACACAATTGGAAAATATTGCTTATTTTCCTATATTAAGGCCCCGTTTGGCCCGGCTTATTTTCTCCTTTTTTTCTTCACCTTAAAAATAGTAAAGAAGGAAAAAATTGTGTTTGACTCTACTTCTTTCTATTTTTTACTTCTTTACTTTATTTCTCTAATACTTTTAAGGAGAAATATGACTAAATTCAATTTTATACTTTTCTATTCCGTTTAAGCAAAATAGAAAAGTAGAAAATAAGCCGGGCCAAACGGACACTAAAGTTGGCCAAAATATAGTAACGATACGTTTATGTAGTATCTTTATGATAGATATTATGTCAATTTTTCAATTCCAGGCAAAGTGCATTACTGAGGCTGAAAGTAAGTACAAAAGTTTACTGGAACTACTGGATCCGAAGCTGGCCCTGAGATACCAGAAAAGATGCGCAGAAGCCACTGAAGAAGGTAATTTGCTAGAGTCAGTTAAAGCATTCCGGTAGAATATTCAGACCCTAAACTGTTCACGAACTGAATTTTGCAGGTGGAAAGGCATCAGAGCACCCTCTTGGTACGTGGTGTATTCCATCCGTGATTCAAGATGAGGAATTTTATAGATCAAACATGAACTCAGATACTTCATAAATATAAACTTGATCTGTGTCAGAGGTAATCGTACCAATTCTAGTGCTTTCATTTCAAGTGTCTTGTGATGTCAATGATACTTGATAGAGTACTAGAATTGAATTCGGAAGAAAAATATCAAATGGTACTTTTTCATTGTGAAATGACCCTATGAAAAAATGAAAGTGAAGAAGTTTTTGATCCAATTATGATTGCTCAAGGCATTCATGACAATTTTCGTAATAGTTTTTCTACCATAGTCAATTGCAAATTCAGAAACATGTATTGGAATATATTTTTTTCTACTGGCATCAAACACAGATTTTTTATATAAACTTTAATAGGAATAGGAATGCACATGAATATGACAAATTTTGTGTTGACTTGGATTTTTGGTTCACAATCTTTTGAAATCATAAATCTGAGAGTGATGATGGAGATTTACTTCCACTCCATTGAAATTTTTCATGGCGTAGTTGCAGTAATAAAGCGAAATTCGAGAGAGAAGTTGCTTATAGAATTTCAAATACTAGTTGGTTTGTGGTCAAGGGAGTGTTATACTGTGGCCCCATGTTAGGGGCTAGGGTCAAGCCCCCTATTTACAGAGTTGGTGTTGGTTGTGATATGCTTATTTTGAGAAAACATACATTTATATTGATAGGTTATCTTTATTGAGGTCCTCGAAATAAAGCTCTATCAAACTGGATGATAATGTACAAATTACAATATAGGATTTAGGATAGGAAAGGGAGAGAAAAAAAATGGATAGTAAGAAAGATTTCCAATTTTGGTTTCAATCTCGCATAATGGCGCAACTAAATAACCGCCACTGCTCTACTCCCGAGATCTGTTAGCTGTTAAGATTTACTTGAGTAAACTTCAAATATGATTTTGCAGATTGGCCATATGAAATTGTTTAAAATTAACTTAATATTGACATTCAATTAGTTCTTGTTAACAGCATGTCAAAATATTATTATGTAAAGTTTAAGTTTATGCAATATTTTTAAAAGTTAGATTTTTTTTTTTTGATAGACAATGTTAGTTGTTAGTAAATAATATATTACAAATCTCCTTTGCCAGAATTTGAACCTTGGACCTCCAATAGCTCCTTAACCCTTAGCTCAACTGGTCAGCTTAATCAGTTGAGCTACCCATCCCCCCGAAAGCCTTAGAAATATTTTTAAAAGTTAGATTAATATTTAAAAAATCCTCCAAGAAAGCCTTAGAAAAAAACATTCATGTCTAAAGTAAAAATTGAAGTTAAAACATTCATGTCTAAAGTAAAAAATTGAAGTAAACTATGATGTGATAGATGGATAATTCAAATTCTTGTTTTTTGTTAGAAATATTCAATTTGCTTTCTTTGAGGTATTGAATATGCTTTTATGATCACCAATGAATTAGGAATTGCATGTGATGTGAATGTGAGTGACCCCATAGTACTATCATTTTTGGGGTAGAAAGGACGTGCATAATTGTCCTTGTCTTTGGCTCGAAATTCTAATGGTAAATAATTGAATTTCCTATAGTAAACAAATTACAAAAAATTCCACGTACTGCTCCTATTTTACTTTTGATGAAGATTGACACTCTTTTAGTGACTGCAATAACCGATAAGAAAGACACTATACAATATGGCACAAAATTGGTAATATAATACATTTTTTGCAGATATATCTTTTTGCATATTTGTGAAAATGGTGTCCGTACACGTCTAGCCATTGAGTGTCACAATCCCTCTGATTAGCTTCTCAGTGCGATGTCAACAATGCAATGGCAGCTTTGGCTATTGTTGAAAGCTGTTGAAACTTCAATCACAACCAGGAATCCCCAAATTAACCTCCAAAAGGAAACTGAAAAACCAAAGTAGTTCCACATACCTTCAAGCATTTTTTGTGTAAATGTTCAACTCATCTATCTAATGAATATAAACATGAGCCATTGTGAAGAATTTGGGGTTTTATATACAGTAGATATTATATTTAAGACATTAAATTAAATTTAAATGTTAATACATTTTTTAGTTAAAATTTAACTCATTCGTCCTCGGCCTAAAGAGTGAGACAATGTTACGGTTAATAAAAGTTTGGAAAACAAAATTGAGTATCTCAAAACTCGATACATATTCATTTCTCTTTGTTTTTATAGAATAAAATCGAATCAACAACAATAAGTCATCATCTGAAGTAAGGATGAATCGACATCAATAAGTCATCATCTGAAGTAAGGATGATCGTGAACTTTTACTTGACAAAATCGATTATGTCGATATTACAAATAATTTTCAAGTGTTTATCTACCTTATACCATTTATCAAAATAATTCATCTGCATCATAGATCCCACCTTAAAATTATGTGTGTTCTAATTCCAACATGGGTGAGGTTGGGAAACAAAATGTTCGTGGGGTCTTGGATACATACACGTTTCCCTTGCTTGGCACGCATATCAAAGTTTTGGTAATGTGATAAGCAGGAAATTGGGGCTTTTGTTTAGAGTTTAGACCAGTGTTCCATTACTTTTTGTTTCTGTGCATAGAAAAGTTTTATATTGTTCAAAATTCTGAGGCTAAAAGTATTTTGTAAACAACATCACACTCTTCAATATAATGAGACATTTTTTTTATAAATGCGTGAAGCTAACACAATACTCAAATCAAACAACACTTCAAAAATGTAACGTTGTTGATTTGAGGTTGTAACATTGACATTCATGTAAGGGTCGAACGTATGTGAAGTGAACATTATAAAATAGTTTTCAATGTCCGGAGAGAACATTTATGTGCAATATATTTGCATAAAAGTAATTGCAATAATGATTTTGGGAAAAATTGTTTGGAGAGAAAAATCTTCAAATTTCAACTCGTTGAGAATCTACATTAGACAAATAGTTCTACTTAAAAACACTAAAACATCTCAATATTTAGTTCTCTAACCTTATGGATAAAAATGGCAATAGTTTTTTTTTTGTTACGAAGATATTGGTATGAAGTTTCTATCGACGTAGTGATAACTAATCTTTGTCGGAGAATTTTTAGGGCACAAAAGTGGATTCTCCCCTCTTAACTGAATTTTTAGCATACACATGAGTCGGGATTTGAACTTCTGACCATATGTTAGGCGCATCAAGATCCATTATAAATGGCAATAATAATTATAACATGTACAAACAAGATCACATGATATTAAATTCTACTCACATGAGACTATTTGATGATCTATAGGAGTTCCATTTATGAAGGAAAAGTAATAAATAAATGTCGGCATGTATCATTCTGTTCATAAATTCAGTGTTAAACTTTTCTATAATTATAGGCTTTGTTGGATGAATCATGTTTTGGGGCTAAAAACCAAAGGACCACCCTTTGCATCAGCAGTCATAATCAGATGCAAAACTAAAATTAAAATGTAGTACTACCTATATATCTATTCTTAAATATAGAATCTTTTTTGAGTCCTTTCTGTCTCTTTTGTTTATGAAATCCATTCACAATTTTTTAACTGTAATAATTTCTTTTACTAATAGTATATGTTAGTATTCTTTTCTTTTCTTTTTTGGTCAGGAGTATATATTCTTTTTATAACTACAGTATGTAGTATATAACAAAAAGTATATGCTTTTTTTGGCAAGGATTAAAAAATAAAAGTATATGTTTGAAAGATAAACTAATTCTCTCTTTTTAATGATAAACTTAGAAAAATAAAACCAATTGTTTATTTATCCTTTTTGATAAATATAATAATGGCATTACCAATTTAAATTTTTTACGATATAGTCAACTTCCTATATTTACATGAGTATAGTAAGACAAACAAGTTCTTCTCTGTCATAAGAGATTTAAACACTAAGAGGGGTGTTTAGAAATTATTACAATGGAAGAACAACATATGACATAAGTGAAAGATACTTAAGTTCTTAACCATTTAGTTGGGGGTTTATTTTTTGGCCAGTGCATATGATAAAATATTTATTGGGAGAGATTAACTCTTTAAATAAATTTTAATTACTTAAACAGATCAGACTATGCAGTTGCGCACATAGAATATCTTAATTTATTAAAAAAAGAAACAAAATCATTACATGTGAACTAAGAATAATCACACAAATAACTGAATAAGTTTAGACATCATATCTTAACCCAAAGTTGTAGGACATTAGCATATGAATCCCCTCATTTTTTGTTCAATTCTCAAAATTTTCATTCAATATGATATTAACCATATTTAACACACCAATATTATCAAATATTCAAAGGTCAATTAGATATATAACTTTTACATAGACAAAAATCAAATGAGTGAGAAAAAAAAAAGTCACACTGTACGTCAAACAAATTTTCCAACAAAATTAGTCGTTGTTAAATGAAGTTAATACTTGGTAAATATATGAGCAAAAGCAACTTAATATAGCAATATTCAATCTTAAATATTGTGTATTTAACTTTCAAAATTTAAATTGTTGTATTTTCATATAACAATTCTTCTTTTAATTTCTTTAAATGGTGGTCAACAAGCTTCATATCATAATTATAAGAAAAAAAATGTAAAGTGAAGTCAAAGTATAGAATGGTCATTGAAAAGTGAGTAGATGAAGCAGTCTCTAAGATTATTAAATGCTGGTTATAACTACTACTTGTCATTTAGTGTTATATTGTGTTTTTTCACCCCACTCATAGATACAAAATAATCCTATCACTTTCAACCCAGCCCAGCTACTTATAATTATCAGTCTCAAACTACTAATACAACCAAAAACTCCTTCACACTGCTTTGGATTCTCCCAATTTGTTTACCTTTATTGAATCGTTCCTTTCACTTTTCTGCCAACACTCTGCACCCTCTCTCTCTCTCTCACTCACCCTCCACCACTATCCCTCTCTTTCAAGAAAAAAAAAACCATTCATTACTCAAAACTAGAAATAATGACAAACTTTTCATTCTTGGTCTACATTCACAACAAAAAATTATTAGTAATTCATTCAATATTGACTTTTTAAGCCTTTTTATATTTTCTGTCACATTACAACTGGCATTAAGAATATATCTTAGTTAAGTCACATTTAATTTTACTATACTTAGCTTTTTGAGTTAGATGGTGTTTGAATGACTTCTACAAGTGACATGATTGACATCCATGGCTTCACTTAATTCATATCAAAACTCTACTACTGTCCTCATCTTGTTACTATTTATACTTCACCTTCTTCTCTCTCCAGTTTCTTGCTTCAATAATCAACCACATTCTGCTATTCCTCCAAGGGTAAGCTTTAATTAAAGTTATAATTAAAGTCATGATTTTCCTCCCTCATTCACTCTTTCCTCTTCTTTGCTTCCTTGTTTGAAAAGAGTTCAGTGAATTTTCGATTGACAATAGAGTTACAAAATCAGGAGTGGATTAGTATATTTTTGGTAAAATCGGAGTGACATCGTGATTTTGCCAAAAATACGGTAACACACTCCTGATTATGTGCTCAACTGTGAATCGGAAATTCACTGAACTGAATTGAGGTAGCTCATCGTGATTCTGTCAATTCCACTATAAATTCAACAAAATCAAAGTATTAGCGTGATTTCGTCAAACTCTAAAGATATGAACTGAATTAATTGGGTTTGTTAATTATGTGTGCAGGGTTTATTATTTGAGGAGAAAAACAGATTAGGTTCAGCGCCACCTACATGTCACAACAAGTGTAACCAATGTCATCCATGCATGGCAGTGCAAGTTCCAAACCATGAACATGTTCAACCAGGTCATACTGCTTCAAATTCTGCCATGAAAGGTGGTTTCTTTCTTCAAGGTTATGATAACAGGTACTCAAATTACAAGCCATTGAGTTGGAAATGCCATTGTGGTGGTCACTTCTTCAACCCTTAGAAATTTCATTGTATCTTATCTTTGATGAATGAAGATGAAAATTATTGTAAAATTGAAAATGCCCCTTTTCTTCTTTTTTTGTTTTTATTTATTTATTTATTGGACTAAATTATTGCATCAGCATTGATTGTATACATTGGAGTTTGATACACTTGTACAAAGTTTGTTACAGACCTGAAATTTTACCTTTATGGTAGAGTCTAAATTTTGTACTCAAAAAGTTTCACTGAACTGTTTTACTCTACTTCATGTTTTTGTTTAATTTTCTACCATGATTTGTTATTCAATAACTAGACTTGATACTTGTTAAAGTTTGAGCTTACAAAACAAACATGTTCGATTCTACAAAATTACGGTGATTCTCGCAAACTATTGTGATACTAAACATACACTTAGTTTTCTGGTAAAATTTTTTTTCTATTTTTTGGTCAGTCATGTATTGTGATGATCTTAAGCGCATCATCTTCATGGATATTTCCTTGGTCCGCATGTCGAAATTTTCAAGGACCACTACTACATATAGTTGTGAAAAACTTTTACAGATCAATAATTATTGTTTTGTTTGTTTCTGTCTGAGAACTGGTCCAAGCCATTGAATGCATTAACATAATAATCCAAACAATGCATATAATTTTTTTGGAGATATCAAACATGAATTAACTATGTTTCATTTTTGTAGTTTTTATTTTGGTACAATCATTTTTGTAGTTTTTTATTTAGTAAGAAATTGACTCATACACAGTAAAGACGTGAATAAATAAACCGTAAATAGTATGTCAGCGTTATTTTACCTCGAGATCTATCTTAATTTAGCGATCCAACTCACGCTAAACTTTTATCATATCAAAACTTTAAATTACTTGGTATGTATTATATTTTTAATTTTTAATTAACAAGGACACATCATGAGCTAAATGTGGATTTAGCAAATGATTATAAACAAGAAGGCCTTCATCAGAGAATCACAGAAAGGTATAAGGAAACAATTGATTGAAGATGATAGGCAAGTCCATATTCTCAACATTTTCCATGGAAATGGACATCTCAGTTGTTTCTAATATGCATCTTAAACAATAATTGAACATTGTTTGAGTAGATACTTTTTCCTTTTTGGGAAAACCATATAGCAAAATTTAACATAGGTGTGCAAAAAGTTTTTACTATTTTGTTCTCCTTTATGAATAACATTGACTAGGTGCATATAATCCAATGCAGTCAAAAAGCAACATCCAAAAATATAATTTAAATGTAAAAATCCAAGAAAATAAGCAATAGATGATACAGAAAACATGTAATAACCTATTTCCTCCCTTCATATCAGCCTATGTCTATAAGGAGTGATAACTTATATATACCAAGGTCAAGAATGAAGAATCCATAAAAGGAAAAGAAAATTTATGGCACATACAAGTTCCAACTTCCAACAAAATATTATCTCCTACTGGCGGCAGTCTTGCCTTTGCTCAACTCCGAGAGTTCCTCGATAAGTTTTTTCTCATCGCTGCTCAGTTTTTTAGGAATCTCAACTTGCACCCGTACCATTTGATCACCCCTCAGATTCTTTTTATTCAGCAGTGGAACACCTTTCTTAGCCATAACAAGTGTTGATCCTGGTTGTGTCCCGGCTGGGATTTTTAAATCCACCATTCCATCTACAGTTGGAACCTTAATTGTAGAGCCTAAAATTGCATCGATATAGGAAATTTTACAAGAGTATAGAATGTTGGTGTCTTCTCGTTTAAGTACGGGATCTGGGATAACTTCAAGAACAACAAAGAGGTCACCGGGAGAGCCACCGCGCCTTCCAGAGTTACCTTCATTCCGGACCCTTAAACGACTACCGGTATCCACACCGGCTGGAACCTTGAGACTTATCCGCTTTGATTTACTCACCCGACCATCCCCAGAACATGTACTGCAAGGTGTTCGAGTTTCTCCAGTCCCATTGCAAGACGAGCAAGTCATAGACTGCTGAAAGATACCTAACGGAGTCCTTGTTTGTGTGACAACCCGGCCCTGACCACCACAGGTGTTACATCTGGATGATTTAGTCCCTGGTTTAGCCCCTGAACCATCGCAAGTTCCACAGTTCTCTAGTCGCTTAATCTCTATTTCCTTTTCCACTCCAAAAACAGCTTCTTTAAAGTTCAAAATAAGACTGTAATACGCATCTTCGCCATCAACTGCTCCATTCCAAGAGGAGGGTCTGCCGCCCATTCCACCGCCCATGCCCTCAAATAGTGTCTCAAACAGATCAAAAGGATTGCTGAAATCCTGTCATCACAAAGATCATTCATTTATCAGAAACAATAATATGTTATGACAAATAAAAAAGTTCAATCAACTTCGGTGGTAACTTACCCCCATGCCCATTCCTTGACCTTTAAGCCCTGCCTCCCCATATTTGTCATATATGGACCGTTTCTCATCATCTGATAAGACCTGCAAAAGGATTAAAATTACATAAGATCAATCATGATGGGCCATGCATTAGGGTCAGCTTTGTTTTATTAATAACCTCTAGTTACCTCGTATGCATTACTAATTTCCTTGAATTTATCTTCTGCACCAGGATCCCTGCAGCATAAATTGGATGTACATAATAAGTCAACAATAAGAAACATTAATCGAATGATTATGACCACAAGAAAAAATTATGGAACTAGATATTATGACACGACATGACATGTGAAAAGGCGCTTGGCCAAAGATTTAATGTAATAAGCAGTTCATGAATATACAAAAAAAATTAAAAATAACATAACATGCTAAAAGCCAAACCACTTTGTCCACGGCAATAGTGAAATCAGAGTTAATGATTAAAAAGAAAGAGTTGGAACGGGGCAAATAAATGACATTAGGAAGCAGAGAACTTCAATGTGAAAGAGAGGAAAAAACTCACTTGTTCACATCTGGATGAAAATTTCGGGCTAGCTTCCGATAAGCTGAAATATTCACAGCAGAAAGATTTTATAATGCAATGATACAATGGAGAAAAATTGCACAACCAAGTAAATCACAAGTAGCATCTGGCTATAATAATAATAATACTAACTTCTTAACACAAACAACCTCTCCTTGACCCCAACCACTGATGTTTCTGATGATACTAATTTTAAAATTGTTTTCCAAACCTTTCCTACATTAATTACCAATAAAAAGTGAAGTGAAATGAATCTTCATTTTGAACTTCTGCAGTCATGGGCGAAAATTCCTACAGAAGCATATGCCGGAATTCTAATTTTGATTTGTTATGTTAGTCAATACAGAAACCTTACAACACCAAAGAGCAGTCAAAGACGATTAATTTTGAAATTTTAATATTTAGTTTGGAAAGTTAGCCCCACATGTGATTTAGTTGTTAGATTTTTATCTTGCATCCTTCACAGACATTTTATCTGAAACTTTTTCAGTATTAATATTCCAATTAGTCAAGGTTAAAGAAGTGGCAAGAGTTATTTAAAGGAGATAATCACTCGGATTTGGATTTCCTAAAACTACAAATCCCTGTATTTCCTACATTTAGGCAAAAGTTTAGTGTACTTTTGTCTTTACAACATACAACAAAGGCACATACACACACTGGATTCTCTCGATAAATTTTTACGTATATGTCGGAAAATTTAGGATACTCAAATAGAGAAGTTATGATCCTCATCATTTGTAGTTAACAGAATAAGGCTAGTGTGGTCATTGATTTCTGTTAAAACAGAAAATGTTGCTTTGCTAACAAATGTCATACATGAATTCAAAACTAATGAGTAAGTAAATGAAAACAATGAATTTGGTATTGATATCATTACTAAAGTTCCCAGTCTATGTTTTGGCAGACTTGATCGTTTTAAATGTCAGATTTTATTATAAGTACTTATCTTGCATCCTTTACAGGCATTTTATCTGAACCTTTTTGAGTGTTAGTATTTCAATTAAACGATGTT
Organism: Trifolium dubium; assembly: GCA_951804385.1. Classification (NCBI taxonomy): domain Eukaryota; kingdom Viridiplantae; phylum Streptophyta; class Magnoliopsida; order Fabales; family Fabaceae; genus Trifolium; species Trifolium dubium. The sequence goes on from OX638064.1 coordinate 17,965,814, forward strand.
AAAGAAGCAGCAAGAGTTTATATAAAAGAAGAAAATTGTTCGTTGTTAACAGGCTGCGGCTATTGGTGTGATTCGTTTTGGAAGATAAGAGATCAGATCACTGCCTTGCTAAACAATGGTCATTCATGGATTCAACAACTAATGAGAAAATGATGATGGAGAAGACATAATCATATTAGCCAGAAAAGAAGGAACTGAAGGAAAATACCGGTCTTAATTTCAGATTTAGTGGAATTTCTTGACACCCCAAGGACAGTGTAGTAATCCTGCATGTGGGTACATATTAGATTTAGTAGAATGTGCACGAGAGTTATAATTATATATATAACTTAAAAGATAAATACTTTGAGAAGGAACCCTCGTAAGCAAAAACCAGAAACGACATTATTGTTGCATAGAAAACATGAGTAATAAAAACTTACTGTATCAGCTCTAACTATAAACCTTGATCCCCTTCGACGATGCAAAGTTTGATATGAACTTGTGTTAAAACGCAGGGAATCCCGAGCAAAAAAGGTTGAACTTGAGGCAGCCAAAAAGTTTACCCTGCTTGTAACACTGGAAGGAAAATGATTGGATTAAATTACACTCTCCAACAGAATGAAGTATGTTGAAAAACTGTGCGCCTAATTGAGGTCAAAGTTATAAAACTGTGAATTGCAGACCTATATGAGTAGTGACAAGTGAGTCATTTATTGTATCATAATGTAAGATATCACATAAATGGTGTAAGTATAGTGTTTAATAATGTAATGATTTCAAAATGAGGAACCCACCAATTTAATCATAAGGTTTTATATCATAAATCAAAACAAAAACATACCGAAGGTAACCAAAAAAGAACTCAAATTTGTGAGTAAGTAATTGTGTGAACTCCTTATGTGAGCAAGTAATTGATCGAGTGACTTTGGAAGGCCCCCGCTTTATAAGAATAATAATGGAGGTATGGAATATTAAATTAGGGTTTTTTTATGTTTAACAATATAAGTTGTTTGATTCTTCAAATTCTTTGATGAGAATTGGTGAAAAAAGCAAGATGAAAACACAAATTGTTGAATTGTGCAAATCATATTGGTGATAAAAATAACATGATTAGACATGTATTCATCGCATGATATGAATTGTCCACTTGCTATTTGAAGGCCCTGAAGAATAGATTGAGAAGAAAAAAAAAACAAGACGGTTGTCTAATTGAACAATCATGTCCAGGATGTGAAGGCTAGTAACAGGCCCGGGTGAATGAAAGGGGGTTTAAGGGAACTGATTTTGTTTGGAAGGATAATGAAGTATAATCACCATTGAAGTGTAAATGTGAATAATAATTATGCAGGTCTCACTCAAAGAACCAATTCTACTCAGCAGAAAAGCTAAAAAGTTTAACTTCTCTCAAAATCAAGATTATTTCAATTGCTGAAAGCAATTCAAATGATACAACCCTGATTTTCCCAATTCCATTAGAAGCTTAGGGTTTTAACCAAACCGGCAATAAACCATTGCCGGCAGAGATTGAGATTTAATAAGAAATGGACTTCAATTTCTGAAAATCTGAGTCAGTATGCAGAAGTTGAGCTACAGCTAGCTACTATAGTTGACAATTAGAGTAACAAAATCACATTTTCATACCTAATTTTCTGACTAAATTATCAAGTGACAATATGATAGATAAAATAAAACAAACTTAAAAGTAATTTAGCACTTTGTAATATACAAGAACATAAACATTAAGAATTAAATATAACTCACTTGTCGCGTGGCGATGCGAATTTGGCTATGGTGCTGGATCTGGCAATAATCTGAGGACGAATTCCCCATTGAGTAGCTGATGTATTAACAGCCATCTAATAAATATTCTCAAAAGACAATAAAAAAATATAATTTCTTGATGAAATTCCTCTGGCTGCAAAAAGATAAGGTAACAAAAAGCAATTACGAAACAGAAACTGAAAATGAATCTAGTAATGAGTAATGAATTATTAGAAGACAGTGAAATTGAAAAGAACGAGGCAGATAGAAAATCGTAATTTGAGGAGTACAATTAAACAAAAGTAATGAATGAATGAATTAATTAAGATAAGAGGCCTTGTGAAAAATAAATTATAGATAAGATTAAGAAGCAGAAACGACAATAGTCTATTCAATCTAGTACTGGTATAATGAAGAAGTGAATGAATAAAAAGGTAGTTATGTTTGTGTCGCGAAATTCTAAGAAATACTACGAGAATGTTTGTTTGAACTTTGAATATAAAGAGAAAGTGAAACCTGTTTGGTGGTTTGGTTGAAACCTTGTAGGCGCTGTGTCTCTGGTGTGTGTGTGTGTGTGTGAGAGAGAGAGAGAAGATGGAATGAGAGGATGAGGAGGGAAGTGAAGTAGTGTTTCTCTCTCTTTCTCTTTCTCTCTCTAAAAATTGCTTGCTTTGTAGGAGGGATGAAAAGGAACCTGGTGGTCGAGTTTTGTTGTAACTTGTTTAGTTTAGTTTGGTACTTACTTTGGTTTATGTATGTATGTACCAACGTTGCCTTGTCCTCGCTCTTTCTAGAACCCTAATAATGTCCAATCGTCTTTCTTTCATTTGTAATGCTAATGTTTTAGTCTTAGTAGTAGTAATTTTCATTTTCTGTATGGATTTTAATCATGTGACTGTAATTTATCTCAATATATATATAAGAAAATTACAGAAAGAAATCAGTAACAAATTGCGCCGTTACCTTTTCGGATGATAAAACCAATTTTTTTTAAAACTACATCTTGAAATCTAAGAGACACTAATATTTTTTAATTTATGTTATTGAAGTTATTTATAATTTAATTGAAAAATATTTTTATTTCAAATTTTTTGTGTTTTCTTAATCAAGAGTTTACTGTTAACATTGAAATCTGACTTCTAAATAGTCGGGTCGACCCTAATATTAAAGAACTTATGATAATTAAGTAGTAATGTTTATGTTCTTTTTACTATGTTATGCGTATTTGATTAAATTTACATTTTCTCATATGTAGAAGTCAGAAATTAAACGTATATTCACTGCTGAACTGAAAGGTAGTATTTAGTATGATGATTTACAAGTATTTTAAATTAAATATTGTCATAAAAACTATTTTAAATAAGTTAAGTTTTTTTTTTGGACTAAATAAATAAGTTAAGTTTTAAACATGCACAAATAAATAAGAAAAGAAGAAGAACAAATAAGTGATAATTATGTGTTAACATCTTTTTATACCGAATTGTGGAAAATACATCATCAACCGACCTTAGCTCAGTTGGTAGAGCGGAGGACTGTAGTTGGAATGCTGAAATCCTTAGGTCGCTGGTTCGATTCCGGCAGGTCGGATTTCTTTTTTTTTTTTAATTATTTTCTGCCATTAGTTAACAATAACCATATGAAACAAATTCAGCATTTTGCAATACATTGATGAATGATGATACGCTACACTTTTATTTTGCAAATATCAATATGCTGGGAGAGGATAAACAAAACTAGCCTATGATACAACAAAAATACTATACTAGATAATCCATAATGCAGAGAACATATTTTAATTCTTAGGCAGCGTTTGTTTCATGGAATTAAAATGTATTCCCGTCATTAACTTTCCAAGGAATATTATAGTAGGAATCATATTCTAAGGAAAGATTAAAAAATCTGTTTGGTTTATTATTTAAGTTCCTGGGATATATTTTTAAACAAAATGCTATAATTATTAAAATACCCTTGATATATACATGGCATATGAATAGATATAGAGACGTGACCTTGCAGTTACTTAAGGGGTAGAAGTGGACTTTAGAACCATAACCGCTGGGAATAAATTATTACCATCTCTTGAGGTGGGAATAAAAAGTGGGACAAGACAGTTGAAAAATAATACCGGGGAATTATTTTTTCCTTGGAACAATTTTGTATAAATGTATACCAAACATGGGAATAAATTATGCCAATCACATATTCCCTGGAATGTAATTTGTAGAACCGAAACAAACGCCCCCTAGGCTTGAACTTTCTACTCCACCTTATGACCATTGTTGTGGTTTTCTTGTTTAGAAGCTGTGAAGGGATCAATGAGAAAGGATTTCAGGTTCTTGTACAATTCTTTGGGCTTCTCTGCGTTTATTGCATGCCCGGCATTCTCAATTACCACTAGTTCTGCTTCTGCCTTCTCTCCCACATGTCTACACAACATTGCAGACGATGAAATTCAATACAATCAGGTAAAATAAAATGCATAATACATAATCAAAATAATGACCAATCTGAATAGTGAACTTAAAATTACCGTTTCAATCTGTGGGCTAATTCCAATGGGAATACAAGGTCGTGTTCTCCCCAGATAATTAACATAGGCTGCATCATTGAAAAGGTCATTACAGTAAGGCAAATGTGATCAAGTTAACTCAAAATAGAAATGCAGGTACTGAAAATTAAAAACAAACCTGGGTTATCTTGGGAAGGTTAGACAAATTTCTGTCCTTATGCAGTGCTTGGATTAGTTCTTTCTTCTCCTGGCGGTGTTCTATACACATCACCTATAAGGGTAGACTAAAAATTAAGACAATACATAACATGTCGCTGATAAAATGGGGTGACACAAACTATTGAACACAGACACTCTGAACACAACATTGACATGTCAATACTGATAACAATTAAAGAAAAATGATTAATTGAATGTTTACATATGTTGATGTCGGACACCGACATGTATCCGACACCGAGCATGCCTTGCATAACAAAACTACTAATCATCTAGGCTACTTAACATTAATAACATTGCTCAAGAAATTAGTTGCAAAATATAGATTCAATTTTCTTTAATTCTAAACTTGTCCAATTAAACAAGGGGTCCTAACTCCTAAACTTAACTGCTACTACTATTTACTAAACATCACACACTATCACCTAAACATGTCTTACAACCTACAAGTTACATCATATTCCAAAACATGTCCAGTATATTTTAGAGTCCATACAATATTCATGAGAGTAACCTATGAAACACATACACATACATCAAACACGACATTGATACTAGTGATGGTGTGTCTCGAACACTAAGACACTTGTTAGATACTACCAAACACAGCTTCGATCTAAAGTGTTTGTGCAAATTGTGCTACATAGAGAAAAACCACTTACTTCAATAAAATCATTAAGAAACCAATTAGGCAAGGTTTTAATAGGCTTGAAAAAAGTAAACTTAACCAACTCCTTAATCATTTCCGGTGTCTGAGGCAACAAAACATCAACAGCTTCATCAACACTTTTCACCTGAAAAAACCCATCATCCATATCCTTATCTTCCAAACACACACCAGCACAACAAACCACCACTTTCTCCACCTTCTCCGGAAACATCGCCGCCATACTATACGCCACAAACCCACCATAACTCAACCCAACAACACTCATTCTACTCACACCATGACCCTCCAGAACACCCATAACACACTTAGCTTGAAACTGTTCGGATCTTTCATGTTGGGTCGTGTAAGAATCTCCGAAGAAAAGCAAGTCGGGTACGTAGACATTAAAGTGGCGCGTGAGTCGTGAAATGAAGGGGTTCCATTGCCACATTGCGTTGGCTCCAATTCCATGAATGAGAATAATAGAAGGTTTGTGTTGTTTCACTGTTTTGGGGACCCAACAGTGCATGACGGTTCCGCCGCCGAGGTCGGTGGTGGTTGATTTAAGGCCGGATTTGGAGAATGAATAGCGGAACCACCGGTTAGTCCATGTGCTGAAGCTGAAACATGTGCTACTAGCCATTTGTTTGTTTGTTGTTTTTGTGTGGAATTTATTTATATGTGTTGTTGAAGTTTTGGAGAGTGATTGTGTAATTAAGGAAGTGATTAACGGAATGATGGGTCTCTCGCTAATGATTAATGAAGTGGTTGAAGCTTGCAGAGTGGAAGATTGAGTTGGCAAAGACGGACAAAAGACGATGACTTTTATAAAATGTTTGATTATAAAATATTGTTTTCGTCAGTCCTTCAAAAAGCTTTATAACTAATCAAGTTCACGAGGACATGAATTGGATATGGGAAGATTTAAGGTTTAAATTTTAATGGGAGTATTTATCTTTACAAATGTAGTAAAAAAAATAACTAATCAAGCCCAAAAAATAGAGATGTCAAAAATGGGTCGGGCCGATGGCTCGGCCTATTAGCCTTTAGACTTGAGTAGGCTGGGCTTCGAAATAGGCGGCCCAAACACGATTGGGCTTTTTTTTTGCCCAAGCCCACGTGATCCTTCCGAGGATTGAGCTGGGTCGGGCTACCCACCGGGCTTTGGGCCGGGCCATTAACAAGATTTTTATACCATTTCTGTAAAAATAATATCAATAAATACATAAAAAATTATCATTTAGTTGAAAAAATCTTATAAAAAATATAGGTTAATGTATAAGTTCAATAAAAATGGTTATATTTACGTAAAACTTTAGTAAAAACTAATTTTATAATTTATTAATACATATTTAGTGATGATGTAAAAATTATTTACACTTGCATACAATTATATCTCAATAAAATTAATAATTATGAAGAAATAATATATTAGAGTCACGTAAAACTGATAGAATAAACTGGAAAAAAAAATTTGGATTAAGCGGGCCATAAGGCCCAAGCCTTTACAAGGCCGGGCCGAGCTCACCAAATATGGCCCAACAGAAAAATAGACCAGCCAGTCTAACCTATGAATAGTGTAAAGTTCACCGGGGCAAGTCAGGCTGGGCCGGGCCGGCCCATTTGACAGCTCTACCAAAAAGTCAAAAGAAAATTTTAAAACATTTGGTTTTCATTTATTTATAACATTTTAATTCTTTATATACTTTCTTTAGAATTTAGATAGGTCTTTTATCTCACAAAATATATGTGTGATTTGTCTTCTTCTCTAGTTAGGATCATCTCAATTTCTCTAAAAAAATGACAAAAACTATTTCGAGAGCTATAAACACAAACAAATTAAATTTTTAAAAAAATATTTAATGATAGTGAGATATATTTGTCTTTCTTATATGTTTTCTTTGTCATTTCTTTTGAGAAATTGAGAGAATCCTAACTTGTTTTTCTCACTTTCTATCAAAAAGAATATGAAGAACTCATCTTTTAATAATAGAACAAAACAGATCGGTGAGAAGAGATAAATAAATTGTTGCTTAGTTGAGTGAAATGAGAGAATGAAATTGAATTGAGGATTTAAATTTTATATTTCTCTCAATATTTTAAGTTTTTGGATTTAGTCTTTTATAATGTATAATTTTTTTGTTTTTGGTCTCTCTCCATCATTAATCCAGTCAGCCAGTATTTATGTGCCACGTCATTATGGACAAGTGGCAAAACGTTTGGACATAAATTGACATAAATATTTTGGTCAATACATGGACTATTTTAGAATAAAATTAAATACAGAGATTAAAACCAAAATTTGGTGTACAAAATTTTGGTCAATACATGTAACTATTTAATTATTGTTTTTTCAATTGAATCATTTACTCCGTTCATCTCATTATTATATGACATAGTTGACTATGTCACACGTTTTAATAAAAAAAACTTAAGTATCATTTTTGTCCTTGTATGTACCTAAAATTTTGGTTTTAGTCCATGTATTAATTTTTGCTTTTGGTCTTTAAAGCTAAAATCTGTAGGAAATTTCGTAAGTTTTCTACAGATTTTCCTACGAATTTTCCTGCAGATTTTTGGTTTAAAGACTAAAATAAAAAAGTTTAGTTGATTCAGGAACTTATTTAGAACAAAAATTGATACAGAGACTAAAACTAAAATGTTGCGTATATACAGGGACGAAAATGATACTTAAGGCAATAAAAAAATATGTAAATAAAAGAGAGAGTATGACTTTTATTAAAATATCACTCTTTTTATTGGTACTTCCTTCATCTCAAAATGATTGACACAGTTGATTAGTTCACGTTTGACAATGTATAATTTGAATTGTCGATATCTTTAGATATCCATTATTAAAAAAGTATACAAATTATGTATCTCTCCACCAAAAAAAAAATATAGATATGTATCTTGAAAATAGTCATCGAGACAAATAAAACAACATTTTAAATGCTAATATTTGCATTTATATATTAGTAAAAAATTATGGTCAAAGTAGATTATATAAATAGTGCACAATGGTGAAATGTGTCAATTATTTTTATTTTGGGACGGAGGAAGTAGTAAACATTGGAATACCAAATTCAGCTAGGGGAACAATTGTTCAGCGTATCTCGATAAAAGTAGATTTTTGAGTATTTTTTTCTCTCACATATTAATTGATATAAGTGGATAACATAAGAAAAATCAATATTATAAATAATAAAGGTCAATTATGTTGGGATAAAATATTTTGGTTAGTAGGTCAATTATTTTGAGACGGAAAGTATATTCTAAAATGTTAACACCATTATCTTAAAAAATACCCCCTCTATCCCAAAATATAAGAGAAAAAAGTTATTTTTTTTTATAATAAAACATAAGAGAAAAAACATGAACATTTATTTTTTTTAAAAAAATTTACTCCCTTTCTTAACTTTTCCATAATTAATAACCAAAAATTGTCACCTTCATATTTTTACTGGCTGTACATAATCTTCATCCATGTTCCAATTAGCTGCTATTAGCTGTGTGTGTAATATTCCAATTCCTATTTATTTACTCACCATTCTTCTTTCAATATTCAATCATCTATCTGAGTAAATCTTTACTCAAATGTCCCCTTCACTTCCACCTAACCACTCATTTATTTTTACCTACAAACAATAACTGCCAAACCAAAACTAACTTTAACTGTTCACTTCAAAACAATAGTACTTATTTCGTTTTTTACTTCTAATTATGGGTTTTGTCTCTTCTTTTCTTTGTTACTGTTGAGCCCTGTTTGTTAGTGCTTGACCAATAAATAGTGTCCTTTTGACTAATTCATTCATACTTTTTATTCAATTGAATGACAGTTATTGTATTGTAGCTTAAAGGGTTGATCCATTGTTGTCTGTGCTGTTGTGATGAAGATTTTTGATATGCTAATTGATTATTACTACTATGAACATTTTGGACGTGGTTGATGTTTGTGGAAATGAACTTGGTGTTTGTTATATTCTTCTTGTTGGCTAGTGTTTGTTGTTTTTCTCTTCCTCAAGTTGATTTACAAGGTAGTACAATCTTCTATTAACTCTGCAATTTTGTTTTCATTATCCCTGGAATGTTCTGAATTTCGACTTAATATTAGTAAATCGAGACTTTTAACAAAGTCATTGAGCTCAAGTGGTTAACGAGCTTCGCTAAAGGACGAATTGTTCGTGAGAATCCGAGTTCGAATCATGTTGGAACATATCTTGGTCAGACTTTACTTACCTCTCTGCAGAACTCGGGATTACTAGGACCCTATTCCCTTCGGAACCGTAGGGTTAACACAAAAGTTTGTTTTGATAAGTTTGTTTTGTTATGATTCACTATAGACTTTGTTATTTTGCTCCATAGCAAGTTGATTGTGAATTGTGATTGTGTTGCATATTGTTATAAATGGATTATTTCTAGGTTTTCATTTATGCATGTACTTCTCAAAAGTTTAATTTTGTATTTATTTCAGGTAAAAACATTGATGAGAGTGTTTTCTAACAGAATCTGATGATCTGTTTTCATATTTTGACTAGATTGCAGTAGAAAATGTTATGATTTTAAACATATCTAAGACTTTATTGCAGCTATAGCTATCATCTATATGGCACTTACTTTATTGCAGCCCTATTTTTCTATTCATTCATCAATCTATTTAATGAAAAATTGGCAAAAAAATGTAAGTACGAGAATTTATTGAAAATTCCCTACAATATATGTATTATATACGAACAAGATCTGCCTAATTTCTTCAATGTTGCAAGTGACTTTTGAACCTCAGACTAATGTTTATGAGCTACATGTTCATTACAGAAGATGCACTATATTCATTGAAGTCGTCTCTGAATGCATCACCCAACCAGCTTACTAACTGGAACAAAAATCAAGTAAGCCCTTGTACTTGGACCAATGTTTATTGCGACCGGAATAACAATGTTGTTCAAGTGTAAGTGTTTTTTTCCTAATGCAATCTTCAATGATTGTTCTTTTAGTTATTTGATCTGTAGAAGATGTTTACCTTATTGATGCTTGAAGATTTTATGCATGCTTTATGATTATATAAATTACTTCATTGCAGTTCAATAGCATTTATGGGATTCACCGGATCCCTGACACCAAAAATAGGAGCTCTAAAAAGCCTTACGATTCTGTAAGTATATATCACGTACCCACAGTGCAGTTCCTTGTCTCATCATTCTCGGTGTTTTGGATTATATATAGTTTTATGATGATGTGAATTGGTGAAATCATATGGATACTTTAGAGTGTTATTTTTATATGCTTATTTGGAGGATTTGTGTGTTGGGGTACATATAATTTCATTAATTTGGCACTTCTGAAAAATTAAATTATTCAATGCTCTTTGATGAATTTTCTGAATTTAACTCTTCTCTCATTCTTCATGAGTTCGTCTTGTCCACATTTTTCATCTTTTGCTTTGGTTTTTGGAGTAAGACTCGTGTTTTTGTCTCATTAGTCATTATCTTCTTTTACTGAGAATCTTATCATTGATTAATGTTAGTCATACATTTATCACGCAGTTCTTTACAAGGGAATAACATCAGTGGTGAAATACCACAAGAACTTGGAAATCTTACAAACTTGGTGACATTGGATCTGGGTCTCAACATATTAACCGGGGAAATACCATCTTCCATTGGTAATCTAAAAAAGCTTCAATTCTTGTAAGTATGGTTGTCTGTTTCGAGGTTTTACATATATGATAAGTCTTAGCATCTAGCAATATCATCCTTGTATAATGTTTAAAAGTAACTAATTTTGATCTTGTATGTAGGACATTAAGTCAAAACAATCTCAACGGAACTATTCCAGAATCACTTGGCAGTCTCCCAAGCTTGAGCACTGTGTATGTGAACTGCTCTTCAATGCTTTTTATTCTTCTACTTCTTAGTACATTTTATCATCATTTAGCATCTAATAGATGGTTCTTACTTCCCTTTTGTAGTCTGCTAGACTCAAATGATATCAGCGGACATATTCCAGAGCAGTTATTCAAAGTTTCTACGTACAAGTATGTATTGAAAATTAGTATTTTGTTGTATATTTAAAGCTCCATTTAATGACTTTCTATTCACTTTCCATTTAATGAGCTTTCAACCTTGTTTTACTGTGTTTCTTATCGCAGTTTCACTGGAAATAAGTTTGATTGTGGTGCGAGTTATCAGCATCTTTGCGCATCTGATAGTGCAAGTCAAGGTTACATTTCTTTCCCTAACCCCTCCCCCTCCCTTCAGGCAACAGGCAAAAAACTAATTTTCCTTCACTTGGCAGGTTCATCACACAAATCAAAAGTAGGTGTTATAGTTGGAACAGTTATAGGTTTAATTCTTATTATTTCTCTTGGTAGCCTACTGTTTTTCTGGCGCAAAAGGTACAAGCGTGAAGTTTTTGAGGATGTTGCAGGTTTGTGTTCCATTTTTGGTCTGTGCAATGTTTTGTTGATTGTTAATTGTAGCATTTAAAATTCTTAATCTGTTAACCCTGTCTGTGCATTCTATTCCAAACTGATTCAATACTGATAACTCAAGAGTCATTTTGATATAAGACATTATTGACCACATTTTAAATTGATTTATATGAATGGTTATTTCTAAGCTCGTTATGCACAAACAATTTATTGGAAATGCATTCTTTTTCTTCTTGAGAAAATCCTCGTATCCAATGATCCATCATGATGGTCAAGAATCAAGATCATTGACCTGCAGTAATATGTTTCCTTATTAGGGAATTAGTTAACTAGTTAGTGTGTCTATTAGTGTGCATATAAATAGAGAGGAGTGATTAGAGAGATGATTATCTTAACATTTGGAAATAGTTGGTGGCCTTTTAGGCAATTAAGAGAGTCTAGAGTCGCTCGAATACTGTATGAATAGTCTAATGCATTCCATTTTCTATTTCTTATATTTAGTACCCTTAGAAAACTCATTAGACTTTACGTTCATTCCCTGACACCTTGTCTCCCTGTGGATTTGATGAGTACGAATCCAAATGCACCTGGCCCTCCTATGCCTTAAAACCTTCCATGTCCTATGAAGATAGAATATGATGCTTGGAGAATGTACTGGTTGAATCTGTCTTGTAATGCTTTTCGTGGTGAGAGAATTATTAAAATCAAAGTTTTATATGCTGACACACCAAATTTTATACAGACATTCATATTTAACTATCTTTCTATAGTGTGAACATATTTTAAGAAGTAATATTATTTTGTGACAAGATGGTAAAATATTATTGGACGTCTGTATATAACGTTTACAATGTCAGTGTATAGTATTCAACTCTTAAAATAATACAATAATATTCATCATATAAAAAAGGTTTTATAGAATAAAAGAGAAGTACATCAGCGATAGGGACATGATAAGGTATCCTCAAGAGTTAAAAATTATTTAATAACATTATTAAAACTATGATTCATCTGAACTATCTATTTAGTTTTTTGTATTTAATTTTCTCTTGTATTTCTTGTCTCTTTAGGCGAAGTTGATCGGCGAATTTCACTGGGTCAAATAAAAAGTTTTGCCTGGAGAGAACTACAGATAGCTACAGAAAACTTCAGTGAGAAAAATGTTTTAGGACAGGGTGGCTTCGGAAAGGTTTATAAAGGTGTTCTAGCCGATGGGACAAAAATTGCTGTCAAAAGGCTGATTGATTATGAAAGTCCCGGTGGTGATCAAGCTTTCCAGCGTGAAGTTGAGATGATAAGCGTTGCTGTCCATAGGCACCTGTTACGGCTCATTGGGTTTTGTACTACACCAACTGAACGCCTCTTAGTATATCCCTTTATGCAGAACTTAAGTGTTGCTTCTCGACTACGAGGTATTCATACAGTTAAACAGATACCGGGCTTAGTATCGTATTATGTTTCAGTCATAGAACCATCTTAAAATTTCCCTTGGATCTGTGTGTGTTATGTTTACTTTAAAATTTTGCATATTTTAAAGTGATGTTTGACCATGTTGAATACTGATCCAGAGCTCAAACCCGGGGAATCTGTTTTGGATTGGGATACAAGAAAACGAGTGGCTCTTGGAACAGCCCGTGGCCTTGAATATCTTCATGAGCAATGTGATCCCAAAATTATTCATAGAGATGTAAAGGCAGCTAATATATTACTAGATGAAGATTTTGAAGCAGTTGTCGGTGACTTTGGTTTAGCAAAATTGGTCGATGTTCGAAGGACTAATGTGACGACTCAAATTCGTGGGACAATGGGCCATATAGCTCCTGAATACTTGTCAACCGGAAAATCTTCAGAAAAGACGGATGTTTTTAGTTATGGGATTATGCTTTTGGAGCTTGTTACTGGTCAACGTGCAATTGAATTTTCACGTTTGGAAGATGAAGATAATGTGTTACTGCTTGACCATGTGAGTTAACCTCATTTTTGTACCTCCTTGTTTGTTCCTCTGTGTGCCTTTGTGGTTGTTTCTCATACATATGTTTGAACATGCTTCGAGCTTGTTCTTTCGATGACAAATTGACATTTTAATTATTTAAGCATGGAGTATAGGCTTCCACGAGCAAGTAGAGGTTTATGTGGTTATAATAAACTTCATCTCTGCATGCTCATCAATTTAGTAATAAGCTGAAATATGCTGTGTTTTTTATGATCATGGTATTTTAAAGAATGCATGTTTTTGCAATAAACTGAAGTTTGATGTGTTTATGATCATAACATTTTAAAGATGCATGCTTTTGCGTCTGAATACTTATATCTCAATGATATTGTCGATGGTTAGTTTATAAAGAGATGTGATTTTGCCTTCATAATGTTTGATATCCTTATTTCAAAAAAAAAATGTTTGATATCCTTAAAATATAAGCTTTTTTATTATTCAGTTAATACTTTTTGTTTACAAGATTCAGTTAATACTTATTGGTTACTGTTTATATCTAAATAAATATTTGTGTCTTATGTAGGCAAAGAAGCTACAACGGGAGAAAAGACTGGATGCTATCATTGACCGCAATCTTAATAAAAACTACAACATAGAAGAGGTTGAAATGATAGTACAAGTTGCATTACTGTGCACGCAAGCAATGCCAGAGGATCGTCCGGCCATGTCAGATGTTGTTAGAATGTTGGAGGGAGAGGGTCTAACTGAAAGGTGGGTAGAATGGCAGCATGTGGAATTTACTCGGAGGCAAGACTCCGAGAGACTGCAAAGCAGATTGGCTTGGGGGGAAGATTCAATTCATAACCAAGAAGCCATCGAGTTGTCGGGTGGAAGATGAGAGGGACCATAATTTATACCATCATTTTTTTATGGTATGTCACAAATATCTCCTTTTTATTGATTGATTTGATCGAAAGATATGTTGGCCAATTATCTTATATCTAAGGTCGCCCTGGAATTTTTTTGGTGCGCTAGGCAAAATGAATGGTGCCTTGGTGCATTTGTAGTTGAACATGAAAGTTAGTTGGTGATTCGTCTAATAACTCTCAACAACGATTAAGATCAAATCATGACATGTCTACAACTGTCCACTGAGATAACTGTCCAAGCCAGCGTTTTAGGTCCTAAAACCCAAGTTCTACTACTTTAAAGTCTAACCAATGGTTTAGGTTCAATGCATCATTTTTAACCCTATAAACCTCACAACCACGACGCTTACTAACTTGATTGTCAAAGGGTTTGCTAGGTTCACCCCTACGTTCAGGGTCGAAGACATGAATCCAACCAAGTACCACAAGAGTTGAAGATGTGGATCCCGACTAAACACTATTGTCCGAATGTCTAAAGCACCGTTTGTTGCCGCCATTTTTATGAAGATGAGTTGCAGATTGGAATACATTATATTCTTGAAGCGGGATTGTTAGATAGGTCAACAACTTTGTCATAATTCTTTTTTCTTCTTTTTTAAACGGTCGATGTTAGTTGTTAGTTTGTTAGATTAATATTTTTTTCTCCTTTGTTTGAAGTTGAATCTGAGACCTCAAACTTCTTTTAGCTCCATGCATGTAAGAAACATGTTCAAACCGTGATCGTTAATTATCAAACTATGTGTTTGAACATTGAATCCTAATGTTATTTAAATGTAATCAATTTGGAAATAACTATAGATGTCATCATCATATAGTAAAAACAAACATGAGACAACGTCATTCAAAACTTGTAATCAAATAAAATGGTACAGAAAGCAAATTGTATAACGAGTTTGAAACAATGATATAATTTGCTAAACAAATAGGTTTAGTGACAAATTAAGAATGTTAGTGACAATGATAATATGTGCTGAATGAATAAATTAGATTACAAAAAAGAAATAAAAAATAAATAAGAACAAAGTGCATGCATTATGTCCCGTTTAATTCCTTCTTATATGATTATGATTTATGATTATCCATGATAAGAAGAATCTCAGAAAGTGTAAGATTAACTTGAGTTTGATTATTTGATGCAACAGCTGTAACCCATTCCCTCATCTTCAATTTCACCCACTCATCATCATTCTCATGCTCATGCTTAGCCTTTGTTGCTTTTGTCATCTGTTTAAACCTCTTCTCCTTGTAATCCACACCAGCTGCCATGCAAATCCTTCACTTGATGATATTACTATACCCTCACAAAAATTAATAAAATTTTAATTTATACCAACTTAGAGAACTAAATAAATAAACAAATGAATTTTTTTTGGTACAAAACATAGGGTACGTACATGCATTATATATAGTATAGGGAAGTGTTTATAACACATGGTTCTTTTTTGGCTGCTAAAAGTTTAAATGGTTCACAGGATTTTCATGTAACTGAGAAGCATATTCTTCATTTTTCCTTTTGATTCAACTTCAAATTTCTGACTCTGATCGCACGAGTGTTATAATTTCTAGTAATGGCTAGACATAGATGACATATGGGATCACGTCCAAGACTAAAAAAAAAAAAAAAAAGAGGACAAACTATGGTTTTGGTTTGGCTGTCTCACAATTTCCTCATGAATGTATTAAAATTGTAAATATATTGACAAATGTCTTTATTATTAGTCATTTTGATCCTCAAATTTGTTTACGGTGATTTAGTCCTCGATTGTATTTTTCGCTAGTCAATTTAATCCAGAAAAATTATTAACAAAAGAGACAACATAAATGTATTTGCAATTTTAATACATCTAAAGAGTAATAAAAAAACAAATTATACTTCTAAATATTAAAATTGTGGTTTGCCCATGAAAATATACGAGTCAAAGTCAATATAATGGTATAATTGTCTGACCAAAGTAATAGCAAATGATATGAATGTGATCATAGAGCTGGTAAATTTTGCATATCTTATGCAATACTTCCTCCGTTCTAAAATGTAAGAGAAAAATGGTCAACAAAATATGATGTAATTGGTTAAGAATTTGGTCTAGATATATCAACTTTATTTGACCAACTTTCTCTTACATTTTAGTATGGAGGGAGTATACATGTAAATTACGATGCCATTAAATTATATTTTTGATGAACGTATGACGAAAACCATTGCCCATTGTTAGATATTCAATCCATATTTCTATGGCATACATTAGGTGGATGGACATAAATAATAAACTTTGCTTCCTGTATCAAAAAAAATGATAAATTAACTTTGCTTCAATGCAAGTATATGCAGTGTCGTGATGCTACTTTGTTAAATTATTTACGATATATACACTAATACAATATTTCCTTTTATTTTTCTAAAAAAAATCCATTTATAAACTACCGTACAATTGTTGTGTCATTTTAACTCAATCGATAACGACATTGTACATATTGTACGAGAACCAAAATTCAAACATTAATTACAATGTCGTAATTATGTACATAATATACGAAGCTTATCTACTTATTCACTTTTAAAAGATAAAATTCTAGCCACCTGATTAAAATAAATTATCCTCATAATTTATTAAGGTATATAGAAAAATTTGAATAAAATAGTTACATGTCAAACTATTGACTTGACTATAAAGATTGACTAGTAGTATGGATTTCCATGCACTGAATAGTGAATAGCGTATTATCTGTCCTTGTGTTATTATTTTTGGTTTTACTTTCTTTTTTGCTTTTTTCTTTGACATATTCGGTTCTACATTTGAAATTTTGAAAACCTTACTAATTACTTTCATTCAAGTTTATTATAATTTTTACTAAATATTTTTGCAACCTAAAATGTACGAAGAAACCATTTTTCTTTTTGTAATAGTATGAAAAAACAATATATTATAGTATATTTTATCCAAGAACAATTTTTTAGAGAACTTTGTCTTTCATTTCATGTGGTCAACTAAATCAAGGGATTAATCTTTGTTTATGTTATTCTTTTATGAAGTATGAGTTGATAGATTTGTACACTTCCTTCCTTTGAAGTTTTAAGAGTCTAAAGTAGATTATATGCTTAGAAGAAATAATGGAGTGAGTATAATTTCAATTTCTTCAAATGAAATAAAATAAAATAATTCAATCATATTAAAGGAGATTATATATGCTAAACAGTTTTGAAGTGTTATTACTTATTATTCATTCTCTCTATAAACTATATATATGGACTAGTGTGATTATTTCTCTCGCTGAATTGGAGGCACCTCAAAGGTGAAACAGCTGCCCATAGACCATGATTCAGCAGCAGATAATATAACATGGTTAATTTTGTTTCTATTGATAAAATATAAAATTACATTAACTTGGACAAAAATCTACTCATTAGAACACTAATCTCTTGTGTTTTATAATACAAGATAATGATATTAACATTCTAATCGCTCTTGCCATTAATTTCATTGACCTGGAGCATTTTTCTGGCCTTCTAATTTCTGGAATTATATTCCATTTTTCTCTGTTGGCGACAATGAGATAGTCTTCTCTTACATGCTCCTTTAAGTTGTTATTAGGACCATACTTTACGTTGTTGTCCTGAGTGTACTTTCTGGTTCCATTAATGCTACTTTCTTCTTCTTCATCATGATGAGCTAGTAAATGAGGTGGTGGATATTGCTCTAAATCTCTGTGTTCCCATTCTTCAATGTCCATGCTACATTTGACGCCATTTGTGCCTGCCATTGCTAATGCTTCTAACGAAACCACCATTTTCAGAAACAATTTTTCACAAAACGAAAAAGAAAAAGTTATATATTAAGAAAGGATGCGACTGAAATTGATGAAAGATGCGTTGGAAAGTTATATATTAATCAAAGATATATATAGAATAATAGAAAGAAGAAAGCGTGTTTTTACGTACAGTGAAACGTACATTTGACTTGGTTTTGTAAAAATCAAATATGGTTAAGGAGTTCAAAACAGAGGAGAGAGGGTTACATTAATATTACACTCGTGATCAAAAATATTGATTCCTAGTCAAGAGTCATTCTTATTCTTAAATTCTTCTCTCAATTGCTTTGCTTACTATTATGCTAATGAATCATGTGACAATCAATTTATATATTATTGATGATTGAAGCAGTGATGCAAATGCAAACGCATATGCTGTCGTCAAATTTACCTTACAAGGCAACTATGGTTTCTTTTAGTGGAACCCTTAAAGAGAGAATTTATCTTTTAATATCTGGGATCCTCTAGTTAATATGATATTTTTACCGGGGCTAGATTGCCTCTTAAATGAGTCATTTAAAAAAAGAAAATCAAATTTGATTTAGGTGACAACTTGAAAGAGTGGTGGACCTCTTAAAAGACATGGTCAAGAGTTCAATTCTTAGATATTGCGTATTAAAAAACTTCATTTAAGAGAGAAGAATATATCTTGTGTGCTCATAGATTTCTCAACGAAATGTTATGTTGGTGTTAATGTTAACGAATAATTACACTTTCATCATAAGCTTATATATATACACAAGAATTTATCTACTATAATTTAGTAAGGATCTGTTTGGCAAGCATATATTTTAAAGCTTATAAACTCATCTGCCCAAAAAGAGAATATTAATTAGATATCAATTACCATTAAAAAATTAACAAAATGAATGATAGAAGAGGAAGATTCACTTTTGGTGTAGTCAAAAGTGGTTTAGATTCATCTTTACCATTGTGTATGAGATACTTAGCATGTGTTTGGGAACTTAAGAAAACATGATATATTTTCACAGCAACACATAAAACATCAAAACGGATCTTCACAAAATCACGTCACCAGTCAAAGCTAAGGAGTTAGAGGCATGTAGTACCCCCTCCTTTTAGGGTCAATGTTCTATTCTACACTCTAGTACACCATATTGTGTTCCGAGGTATATATTGTATGTTTCGAGCCGCATGTAACCCTCACAGATTTGTCTTTATTAAAGACATTTCGTTGAGTTGAGAAGCGTAGATATTGTGTATAAACTATCATTTACCTTGATTCCCAAGCAACGTAGAACTTTTGAATATATTGGAACAGAAAACATCACAAACACATGCCAATCAAAATCAAGTTTGAACAAGGCAGAACCAAACTAAGAATAACAGTAATCACATAAAAACAAAGTTCTCAAAATCATATGAACATTAAACAATAGACAGCATAGATACTAATCTGCTAATAGAATAAATTTACACAGCATATGTGTATAATGTTGTCTGAATCTAATATGAGAAAGTGCCAACAAAACTAACCCACAAGAACACGACACCTACACTTACAATTACATATGTATCGTCATGTCCGGTGTCTGTGTCCGTGTGCTTCACATCGGTGAAACTAGCTACCACGAAATCCTAATACTTCCTCCAAACAATAGCCATCAATAGACCCAAAATCATCAAAGAACTCTTCATCCAAATCACATTTATCTTTCTCCATAAGATCTTCATTCTCTTCCACCACAACTTGTTTCCCTTTCTCTTTCTCTTCATCATCTTCCAACACAACAGCAGGCATATGACCCTCAAACAAAGCAACATGTCCAAACAACTTATCCTTCCTAGAAAACGTTGTCCCACAACAACACTTCCACCTACACTCACCACCACACTGTCTCATATGACTCTTCAAATCCGAAACCACCGAATATTTCTTCTTATTACAACGGTTACACGAATACATTTTCGGACAATGACTCCTCTTAAAATGATTCTTAACACAAATCACCGATTTCAACGCCCTAAATTTCTTATGCTTTCTGTTTCTGTTACATCCTTCAAACGGACACGAAAATCGCGTTAAACGACGGCGTGCTCCGTCGTTTAACGGCTTCGCTAAAGCTTCAAGCGTCTTGAATTTGTTCCCATGCGCTCTCATGTGCATCCGGAGATTCGCATCGCGTTTGAATCCTTTTCCACAAATCTCGCAGAAATGGAGATGTTCAGCAAGCAATTGCACGGCGTCGAGTTCCACGATTTCGCAATCGGCGTCGATGAAGTATTCGTCGCCGTCGTCGAGTTCGATTTTTGAATCGAGCTTATTTTGCTTGCCGTTATCCACGGCTGAGGATTCTGCTCTGAAATTATTCAACGGCGGGAAGACGGAAGCTCCGGTGAGATTTTGAGAGTAGGAAACGAGGGCGGCGGCGTTGACTATGGTGTTGTGGATGGCGGAGACGATGTGGTCTGAGACGGCGGTGATTTGATCGTTGGTGATTGGAGCGTTGGAGTTGATGGATTGGGAAAGGAAGTTACGTAGAGAATCGATTCTAGTCCGAACCAAGGATAGGTTCCGAAGCGGAACCTGAGGGTCGGGGTTGGTATTTGGATCTTGATGCGGGTGAAGTATTCGGGTCGGGTGATGGGAATCTGGGTTGGTATTAGACATGGGGAAAGATATTCAACGAAAGTCGGTAGGGAAGAAATGATAAAGATTAGAGAGAAAGAAATGGAGATGGTGGATATTGGATACAGATACAGAGAAGAGTAAGGGGACCAAGTGGTGAGTGAGCTAGCACTTGTTTAATTTCTTATATATATTTTTTTAAATAACAAAATATCATAAATTGTACACAAAATCGTTACCAAAAAAAAAAAAAAACTTGCACACAAAATAGAGGATTGAAGAATCATTTGACATTTTGACCCGGTTTTTTTTCAGAGTAAAAACTATTTTAAAATAAAAAAATAAAAAAATTATAAAAAAAAAATGAAAAGTTGTTTGATAATTTTTTTGTATTTAAAAGTATATAATATTTTATACTAAAATAATTTTTTATTCAAAAAAAAAAACTAAAATAGTTGATAATTTTTTATTCTTCTTTGTTAGAAAGAATTCAATTTTTAAAAAATTGAATAAATGAGAGTAACAAATTAAGTTTGAGGAATAAAGCAAATTATTAAGTTGAGTATTTATGGTGTTCCAATTTTAAATTGAAATCTCATCTTTTGTTGTCACCACCAGTTTAATCTGATTCGAGACAAGTTCTATCATCGAGTGGTTTCAATCTCTTCTCAAGCGCAGTTACGAAAGATCGAAATGTGTCATCCCACCAAATGAAATTACTTTTTTCACCCTTTGATAGGATAGTTCGGGGCGAGTTCTAACATCAAGTGGTTACAGTCTTTTCCCAAACACAGTTGAAAGGATGAAAATATCATACTCCCTACTAAATCCAGCGCAAATAACCACTGAGTCAACTAACATTTGGTAGTAAAATCTCTTTTTATTTGAGAGAATTTTATGTGATATTTCTTATTTTAATTATAGACAAAAAAATATATCATTCGAGGCTGATTATATAATTATACATCTTTATATTTAATTCATATGAGTTTTGGTGTTAAATTATGTAAATTCAACAACAATAACAACAACAACATCAAATCATTGATTAGTTCAAAAAAACAAAAAACATCAAGTCATTTATGTAGGCGTGGAAATGGTGAAAATGATTGATTTTAGTTCTCTAAAATTTACACCAAAGCAGATCGATATCCAAGCTTTTCAATTTTGGAAATCTTGGTCCGATGCACAAGATCTACGAAACCAACGGCAACAGACACACAAGGATCAACACAATACAACTTGGACGCGGACACAAGTTGGTTGGCTCAAAGTAAACGTGGATACATGTTTGTATGCGCCCCAAAATACAACTACGGGTTGCTGTGTTAGAAGCCACACCGGTGAGTTTCTCTGTGCAAAAACCAGACAATATTCCTATCATATATCCATTCTTGAAGAAGAAGGTCTTGCAATGTTACATGCAATAGAACTTGCAATTCAACAAGGGTGGAATTTTTTAATTTTTGAAAGTGACTTTCTATCTTTAGTCAATGCCATCAAGTCTAGTATCGAAGGAGGTTCAAAATTTAGTTCAATTAAGGTGTGTGATGACTCACTATTTGTGAGAAATTTAAGCCCTTATTCATGAGTTATTTTCTGCCAATATGGTGATCAAATCATGTTTTAATTCACTTTCATTAGTTTAGAGTCTAGAATTATATATTAGGAGTAATTATGTAATTTTAATGAAAACGAGTTAGTTTAGAGACAACTTATGTCAAGACATGTCTATTTAATTTTGGATGGTCGTCAAATGCATCTACTGATAAGGATTGTCAAAACAATGAGCTCCGTACAAGTCAACAAGTCAAGCCGTCACAAACAGACAAATGAGGAACGTAGTAAAACATTGTTGAAGGTATCTTTTGAGGATAAGGATATTCACTGGCTTGCTAGATGACAGCATAATGGTACTATGATTGGAATGGTCCTTGCAAATGGAATATCCTTTATTCCTTAGTATTCACCATTATAGGTTGCACTTGATCCAAGAAGGATTTGCCTATAAATACATGTTCCTAAACCTAAAAATGTGGTGCTTGGAAACCTAGAAGAAGATCTGAGACGAAGAGAAGAGCTACTGTGCCGCTTGTGCTACTCAGTTGCTGAACGCAACGATTGATAACGGGAGGCACGACAGTGTCTGTAGGAGTATCTATTTCTTTGTAATGGGTATTACTACTTTACTTGTTATTGTTGTTGTCACTATGCTCACTTTGAGCTAAACTCTTTGTAGTTGAAATTATGTGAAGTTTAATATATCGAATGATGCTTTTATGTGAATGAATGATTGTTGTTTTATCATCTTTAACTTTATGTTTTTATGAAAATACGTTTAGATCTAGGATTGATCAATTTAGATTTAAATACAAGTTGCATGTGTAGAGACATGTAGCATGTTAATGGAAATTATAAAGTTAATAAGGTTGTGTCAGGTATTAACATATATTCTTTATTTTTTCTTATGGATAAGTTAAGGGTCTTAGTGAGAAACCAAACAAGCAAACGTTTTTCTAAATTCTAATGAGATTAAGTATGACCTAGACATAGGAACATCTCATCCCTCATTTTAATATCTAACGTTGTAGACATACACCACAAGGCAAGCTTGCTCACAGATGGCACGACAATTGTTATAGTTCACCCTACATCGTTCATGTGTTAAATGGATCATGATTTCAACTCATTTATCAAACTTGTTTTCAACCATCACTCTTACTATTTGCTATTTTAATTATTGTGGAAACCAAATACATTTTGTTACCTTTCCAATAAACTAATTACTATTTTGAATGAATTTGGAATGTACAACCCTTAGGTCATTCTCCGTGAGATCCATACACTCTTTACTTATTACTTGCTACTTTAGACTGTGTATACTTGCACAAGCTCTATAAAAATCCTAACAATGTGCAGTAGAGCAGAATGCACCTCAAGATTTATTAACCATTTTTTAGTTACAACTTTGCTAATGCACACCTTCATAAATATTAATAGGTGTACTTTAGCAAATGCTTACACGAGCTACTAACTTACAATTCCACTTATTTTTTAGAAAGAGTGTTTTAGCAACATTCACTTTAAAGTGTATTTAACCACAACCTTTTAGTTATAATTTGTATAACACACCTTTATAAAGATTAACGAGTGTGCATTAACAAAACCATATATATTAAGATCAAAATTTGCAACAAAAATAAAATAAAAGTACTCGTGATCGAAACACAAAGATATTATTTTTATGTTCATCCTTATGTTATGATATTATCAAAAATATCATTAAAAGAACTCAAAATAGATTTAGTCTAATAATAGGAGCATAGATGAAATATTTGAAATAATGAGCAATTTAAGTCTATACTATTTTCTTTGTAAAAAAAAAAGTCTATACTATTTTTTTGTCAAATAAACTATTGACGAAAATTTCATTTTACAAAATGATTAAGTAGAAAATTTCAAGTTTGAACTCTAACTCTTATATATTATAATATTCCTTCGAATTTGTCAGTCTATACTTATTTAAATAACAAATAAATAGAGCTCTAATGTGCCACCTCAAGATTAACATGTGTCACTATACTGGTTATAATTAATTAGTTAAACAAATAACTCAAACAATTTAGTCTCTCTTGGCCACTAAAAAAATATACTCTTGGATAAAATAAAAATCATATATTGAAATATCATCATGACTATTTTATTGCAAAAGAAAATAAATTATTATAATTATTTTCACATAAAGATGAGTATGAGATATTTTCTCTATCTAGAGTATGAAACATGCATCAACACACATACATATTTTCCCACCTTAACATGAATTTCAATATTCATATTATGTAAAAATACTTATTTTTACACTGCCTATAAGAACAATGTTGAAAATATTTTCTCTTGTGACAATGACAAGTATTGCCTCACAAAGATATACTAATTAAAATTCTGGTACATTAAGAAAAAAATCCCCAAACAATTCACTGTCGGACATCAACGATTCAATATCTGGAATATCTCCTGGAATAACAAAATTTGTGATGCATTTCATTGAATCAGCAGAATAGTTTTTGCTTTTGCTTGGGCCTTCACATGTTTTGGAATTTGCAAGATGATCAATATTGAGGCGGCGTTGATTAATGATCTTGGTCCTACGTTTTTTCACTATCTTCTGCGAATGTAGGGTTGACAGGACTTGCAACAGATCTATTTTGTTGTCGTCAACATGCTGTTTCTTTGGTTCATATTGAGTTTTTCTTGAACTCGTCTTTATTGCCTATATATTATTCCTTCATTAGTCTATGATTGATATGTATGATGAATTTAGGTTATCATACATGAATTTGAAAAAAAGAAAAAAAAATTATTATGCATTAAATCAAATAAATCTCTCTCTCTCTCTCTCTCTCTCTCTCTCTCTCTCTCTTATATATATATATATATATATATATATATATATATATATATATATATATATATTCTCTAACATTTAAAACTTTTAAAATACATAACGTCTTCAACATCCTAATAAGATTAAAAAAAGAAAAAGTGTTAAGAAAGAAAAGAAAAATGAAAAGAAACTTATTTGATGATTTCCTTTAAAATTTTATGTCCTAAAAGAGTTTTAGTAAAAAAAATATAAAAGAGTTATGTTTCTCTTTTTGAATTTTAATAATAATATAATAATAAATAAATAAACAAACAACAACTAACACTCTTGGATCTTAGTGTTTAGTTGGAAATTAGTATTAGTATGAGAAAGTTAAAACCAATAACATGAGATTGAGATTTCATATTTTATATTAATTTATTTTAAAATAATTTGAAATCTTAAATAACTTTTAACTACAAGTTATAATAAATAGATAGATATACTTCAAAATTTTGATAGACAAAATATTTTGTTCTATTTGATAAAGATTCAAAAATTACATTGCAATTAGATTTTATTTATTTATTTAGGGTTAAATTGGATTCTAATTTATAATTGAGTTTAATAATTGTGCACTATTTTTGTGAATTTTTTTGCATAAATAATTTTTATGGTTTATATATATTTCATAATAATGTCGATTTGATTATCATTTTCTAAAATATCTTAATATATCTACATGATTAGATATCGTAACAACCTAAAATTTTAGAGTAATTCAAAAACAATGTTGACACCATTAAAACAATATTCTAATAGAAAAAAACATTTTAAAATTCTTAAATACCTATTTGAAATCAAAGTTTAGATATTCAATTATTAAGTGATAGTAACAAGAAGAAATATATTATATTTTATTTCATAAATATAATACAGTTGGTATATGCAAAAACTTATAATGTAAATTGGAACTTGTAATCCTCTACTAGGTTATTTTGACAAAAATAAAGAAGAAATATATTGTGTTTTAAAGTTTATATTATTAATGTTTCATAATAAAAAACACATGCTAGATAAGAACAAAAATGTATTAGTTCATTTTACAAAAGACAACGTTTATATTCTTTTAAGAACAATTGTAAAATGATTATTATGTGTCACTTTAATAAAAATTCTCTAATGAACTGTTAAAAACTATTTTCCAAGTTCAAATAAACAAAAAGAACAGCAACAATTTATGACCTAAACAAAAACATAAAAATGAATTAAGAAAAAGTAAATTGTACCTCTTTGCTTTGCTTCATTCTTCTCTTTTTCTTTACTCTTTTATACTATATTTTTAGATGAATTAGACTTCAATGTAGAGCCACTAATGTAGCTAAGGGTATTTATATAAGTTTTCAGTTTCATGATGAAGGTGGACATAAAAAGAGGATGCAAAATACATAAATTAATTGTGGATTTATTGGACTAACATTAATATTTTCCTTTTAAATTGATTTACTTATTTTAGATACAATAATTTTATATTATTTTATGTTTTCTGTTTTTGGTAAATCATGTTTTTGGTAAATCAGAATATGATTCACCACAATTGGTGTAAGTGGTAGAAGTTTTGAGTCTCTTAATAAGTAGACGGTCAGGAGTTCGATTTATGATTCTTGTGTATAGAAAAAAATCATTTGTAAGGAAAGAACTCACATTGTGTATCTCACATAATATTTTCTAAAAGAGATTAGTCATCACTAACAACAAACTTTGTTATTATCTCATTATAATGGAAAAAAATGATTCCCACACAATTGTGGCGATTATTCTTTTAAAGTAACTTGGAGTCATTTGATTAATATTTTCCTCATATAATAGTGGATACAATTAGCGCATATAACTAAACTTTAAAGTAATTAAGAATTGAAGTTATCTTTTAGATCATCTCCGATATAGATATCTAATTGAATTTTATGGAGTAACTAGCAAAATACCATAAGCAAATATTATCAATGATTTTTTTAGATTGATTGAATAATTTATTTTAGTTTGCATTTTATTTGAGAAAATTTGATTTTATACATAATAATAATTTTCAAATATTATCAACGAATTTTTAGTGTTTATTTAATAATTATTTAATTTTTTTTATCAAGGACAATTCATCCCATAAGCAAAAAAAAGGAAAATTTATCCCGTAAATAATATTTTTTGTAATCAAATATCTTATATCGGACTTTAGCCCATGCATTCCAAAAAAAAAAATACTTATATCAATTTATATAAAATCTGACTCAAAAGTGTGTTTTCGTTGTCACATCTATAATAGTTGTTATTAAATTTTTATTAGAGAAAATTTGTCCCATGTATAATAATTATTTTAAAAATGTTATCAATGACAATTTGTCATGTATGTAATAGTTATTGTAAAATCTTTTAAGCGATAACTTGTTTGGTGTGTGATATTTATTTAAAAATATTTATCATTCTTGTTTTGTGCATAATAATTATTCTTGTCCAGTATAAAATTATTATTTTAAAAATTTTATCATGAACAACTTATTCCATATAAAATTATTATTTTAAATTTTTTTTATCATTGGTAGTTTATTTCTTTCTTTAAGAAAAAATAAAGTATAGTTGGTTATGTATATAAATAAGGGTTAAATATATAGTATGTTATTAATCCTTACAAAATTTGTTCAAATTTAGTCCCTATTAAAATTTAATGGTAATTTTAGTCCTCCTTAATAATGAAGTTTGTAAATTAGTAAAAAATAAATAATGAAGTTTGTAAAGTAGTCCCTATTTTAAAAACTTTTTACACAAAATTGATAAAGTCCCTCAAAATACTTACTCTCTATAAAATGCAAATAAAGACTAAATGTGAATAATTTTTTTTTGAATGACTAAACTTGAAAGATCGTGATTTTGTAGGGACTAAAAACATATTTAACCCTGTAAATAATGTAGTTTTTTTTCTTTATTTTTTCATTCAAATAAATTAGAATAAAAAGTAGGTTTTTTTTTCTACCATTGGTAGTTCTTTTTCTATTCCTTTTTCATCCAAATAATTTAGAGGAAAGAGTAGTTTTTTTCTATCATTGGTAGTTATTTTATTTAGGAAAATGTAGTTTTTTATCTTTATTTTTTCCATTGAAATAAATTAGAAGAAAAGGTAGTTTTTTTTCTATCATTGGTAGTTTTTTTTTCCATCCAAATATGTTATTATAAGGGACACTTGTCAACTTGTCAAAGTAAATGGTATTTTTGACTTTTCCAGAACATGTTCTTTTCTTTTCTTATATTATATTATATAGGAAAATGTAGTTTTTTATCTTTATTTTTTCCATTGAAATAAATTAGAAGAAAAGGTAGTTTTATTTCTATCATTGGTAGTTTTTTTTCCATCCAAATATGTTATTATAAGGGACACTTGTCAAAGCAAATGGTATTTTTGACTTTTCCAGAACATGTTCTTTTCTTATATTATTATTATATTATATTATATTATATTATATTATATATATAGATGCTCTGACCAGATAGTGTGAGTATAAAAAAATAGTTCAAGTGTCTTATATAAGGTACCGTATTTTCAATTTAATGTTGATTTATTTATTTTAGTACATAATATTGGCTTACTTAAATGAGTTTTTTCTTTAACAAAAATAAAATGATATTGATTCATTCAAATTGGTAAAATACATCAAATACAACCACATTCAACATCGCTAAAAACATAAAGGATGAATATACAAACAAACTCATAACATCCAAGTTAACAACATACAACGGCAAAATGCCTACAACAAATAATATGATAAAACTAAAATCACAAGAATATTCATGTCTTCGGATCTGCAACGTTGATACCAAAATCATTGGATGAAACTGTAATTAACTGAAGCCGATCTTCCAAAAGGAATCAAATGAACACCGTAACAATACGAGAAATCAAATAACGCTGCACAAGACGACGAACAACACAATGCCGCACAAGGCAAAGAACGACACAACGTCGTACTTAGACGACAAAATCAACAAAAAAAAACGTAGTATATGCGAAAACCACTTATTTATATTAAAAGATAATAAAAAACAAATGTAGAGGGTGATTTTAGTAGTCTAAAAATGACCTAAAATCAACCCCTCCAATAAACAACAGAGAAGAAGAGAATTTTGTTTCTCTAGGGCGGCTGCTAGCAAGCCAAGTGTCTATTGTTTTATTTGTTCAACTTACTTAAATGAGTTAGTTTAAGAGTTGTATATTTTTGTATTATTGAAGTAAAATATATATAAGCTATATAAGTATGACATAAAATTATACGGACCACTTGTTAGTTAGTAATATATGAAACTCAAAGTCATATCACCTTTGAAGATGTTCTTACATGTTTTCTTAGGCAAAAAATAAGAGCAATTTTTACCCATTTTATTTTTATGATTTGGCTATTGTTCTGGATATTTAGTGAGAGGTCGAAACCTAGCCGCTTAATTACGATATGAGATCTCTGGGAATTATGTTTAGGTTAAAAGTGTGAATGAATTGATTGTTTGCCCTCATTCGTTTATATAGCCTCTTGGGGGAGGTGAATTCGGGCTAATCTGTTAGTGTGCTTTCCTCTTTTTGCTCCAATCTGTTATGCTCGGGAGACCTAAGTCGGTTTGTTGCACCTCTCCCTGGTATTGGGTTTTAGGCCCATGATCGCCTCTTCATGGTATTGGGTTTTGGATTTATGGTCGCCTATCCCTAGTAATGAGTTATCCATCCGTGGTCGTCTCTCCCAGGTCAGTTTATAATATTTTAGGCGAAGCCCGATCCACAACCCCCAAACATGAGGCTTATGGATAAGCCAAAATGCTTTGTGTTGAGCTACTATGTTACTTTTCAAGCTAGGCCCGGTCCAGCTATTTATTATTTTGTAAATATATAATAGTTTGTAACTTTTACAAAAGTTTTGTCAAAAATAATTTGGAAAAGGTTTTCTCTGCTCTACTTTTTCATGATTTTAATTTATTTATCTTTGAACTATTCAATAATATTTTAACTGATATAAATTTTTATAAAAATATACCGTTAAATTAAAAGTTAATTTTGATGTATTTCAATAATATATCAAATAATTTTAAATTTTATCTAAAATCCAAACAAAAAACAATCTCACTCGTAAATACTTATGAAACTAACAAAATTTATCTCTTCTCTTGAGATTATTGTATGTACTCTCATTTTCACCCATTAGCTTATCAAAAACCTTAATAATATGACTATTTTCATTTGCACTAAAAAACACTATTTAGGCCTCACATTCATTTAAAGGTGTTTACGTGGCCTTCCTATGACTTAGAAAACATGAGAAAGCCTCCACAATGAAAGTTGAGATTCAAAAACTTTTTTATAGGGGGTGGCCCACTTATAGACCCTATTATTATTTTAATATACTAGGATCTATGCTTGTCTTATTACTCCACTTTCCACTGTTCCAACATCTCCGGTGCTCATTGTTGCCTTTGAGGTATAGAAAATTGCAATTGAAGAAAATTTAACAACAAAATTTAAACTTGTGATTTTTGTAAAAAGAAAAAACTCAAACTGAACTTTTCACAAATTTTAGAAGAAAAAGAGATGAAATGGTTGTAGCCAAACTTTTTTGTTTTTTTAGAAGGCAAATTTTATTAGCATATTCCAAACAAGAAGTCACAAAACAAGAAAACCAAATCATCACAAAACCTTATTAGTGTTTTTTAGAGCCCACATTCATTTAAACCGTATTCAGTAGCAGTAAACCAAGAAAACAAAGGATCCTACAAACCAGGGCATTCATCAGAAAACCAAATCAAAACTATTTTTCTTCCTCTAAAACAAAAAAATATCAGAGAAGAGAAGAAGCAGAAGAAAACAAACAAAGAAGGTTTGAAGAATCTATGCTTGCTTATGTCTTACCCACGTGATGGTATTCCGAATTCTCCACCTTTAGAACTTAATAGAACTGAAAAATAATGAGATAATAATTGTTGAGAAGAAAGAGGTGATCGAAAATGGTAGTGGTGTAGACAAAGAAAGCCACACGGAGGCGTGACAGTGGCCGGAAGTAGGTTAGACCGAGAGAGTAAAGTTTGTTGTTGGTGGTTTGTTTTGAAAATAGATAAGAGGGCAAGTTGAGTGGTGGTGGCTGCTCTATTTCACTTTTAGCAAGAAAGAGACAATTAGGGTTAATAATAAGAGTGGGCTTGGGCCTTCACTATAAATTTTTTTTCCTTCACTATAAGTCTTTCAAATATAAGACCCACTCTGTTTTTAGAAACAAAAAAAATACTACTCTTTAATTTGAATTCATTTTTTGTGTATAATATTTTAATTTTATATGTTGACTAATTAAATATTATTTTCCCTTATTCAAAAAAAATATTATTTTCCCATTTGTCAATTTTTTTTTATTTATTTTTCATACCAACTGAATTCAACTCACACGTGTTTGACTTAATATTAAATTGAGTTGATTTAATTAAAAATGTCTCTACAAATTAAATAAATGAATTTTGTAATTTTAAACATATATATGGCACATAACATAAAAATAATATTAAAGGGTGGAGATAATTCTGACCAAAAAAAAAGGCAAAGACAATATGCAAACAAATTAAAGGGATCGATCTCTTTCAACAAATATTTCTCTATATGTATCGACCGAGAGATCGAATCCAAAATCAAATAATTAAGGGACTCAAATATCTATCACTTGCGACACACTATGTTTGTAAAAAAAACATAAGATTGTTTACTTTAATTGTAGTAAAATATAAATTATAAACGATAAAGTTTACTTTAATTGTAATAAAACACAAGATAATGTTTACTTTTCCATAATATTGCAAATATAATGATCCGTAAATTATAAAATAAATTTTTTAAACTAACAAAGGTATCCTTAATAAATTGTTTTGGTTATCTCTTTAAGACATTGTTGTTGTTAAATGGTGATTGATGTCGAATAATTAATAAAAAGGACCATAATTCGATATCTAAAACTGCGTTTATAAGAAGACTAAAACTATTTTAACTCGTCCAAAACCAAAATATCAACCAATATATTTGAAAACAAAAAGAATCTATTGAACCGTGCATCGCACGAGATGGACACTAGTTCCTTAACAATTAATCTCTATGCCAAACACATTCATTCAAGCATCTTTTAAATTTGTTTCAAATAAATTCTTTAAGTTTTATAAGTATTAAATAAGTCGTTTTTCCTTTAAAAAAAGTCATTTTAATTGTTACTCTCTCCGTATTAAAATATATGTCATTTTGAAATATATTGCACCATGTATTCCACCTTTATCTTTTTAAGTTTTATCCATTATCTATACTATATATAAAGGGAATACTTTTATTTTGGTGTAGCTTTTTTTATAATTCCTAAAATGTCTTTAACGGTTTTTTTTAAAACTCTAACTTCTATTATTTTTTTTAAAATTCTTCTTAACTTTTATAACTTCAATCTTCTTAATCTCTATCTTAATAATTTCTATACATTTTTAATTTTCATCAAACCATTAATATTTTTTAAAACATTTTTTCATCAAATTGTATCACACAAGCGAGCACTTCCACTAGTAAAAATATAATGTAAAGGATCTGTAAGATAAAAAAAAAAACAACTTATTTGGCCTAAATCCCTGTTATTACAAAAAAGAACAGAAAGTAGAAACCGGTTGACGTCGGATATTGTGGCGATCCTGTAGGAAAGTATTCACTTTCTACGTGTGGTGTGGCTTCCGTTTCATTCTATTTCTCTTTTCAAAAACGCCGTTCTCTTCTTCTCTCAATTTTCTCCATTTTATTCTCTTTCCTATATCCAACAAACATTTCTTACTTTCATTCCAAAATATCTTCAATTCCGATTCCATTCACTGAGTTCAAAGATCTCATCCATTTCACGCGCTTATGGGTGCTTCTGGTTCTAAACTTGAGAAAGCTCTCGGTGACAATTTCCCTGAAGGAGAACATTACTTTGGCCTTGAGAATTTTGGCAATACTTGTTATTGTAACAGCGTTTTGCAGGTTTCAAATCTTTCGCTTCCAGATTCATAATTTGATCGGTTATTTAGAAAATCATCACTTAATTTGTTTTACTTAATTAACTTTGATTTGATTATTATTACTTCTCTGAATGTGAATGTGTGAGGAACTTGTTGTTTTTGTTTTGTTTTGCTTAATTTAAGTGTTTTATTAAACAATGAGTATTAGGATTAGTTTGTGTGACATTAAATACCTAATGACAATGACGAATCTGTTGCGTTTATGTAAGGAATTTGATTCTGTTGCCTCCGGAATTGATTTGCCGATGTTTATTTTATATATTAGGCCGTATTGAATCAAATGTGGATACTTTTGTTTTTTCAATGAGTAGAAAGCAAAATTAGTTTGTTGTTCTCGCTATCGAAAAGGATAATATAATCAATGTTATTGGTAATTGCATTTTCAGAATATATAGACACTGATAACTGAATTTGTTCAACTAGCTTTGTAGAGTACTTTCATGTTTAAACCCTAGAGAACTGTGTTTGGGGATACTATAAGTCTTTTGAGTATGTAAATTTTGTAGTTTTATCCTAATGATGACTTATTCTTCTTTTTACCTCTCGTTCTACAGGCTCTATACTTCTGTGTTCCATTTCGAGAACAATTGCTACAATATTATGGAAAAAACAAAAGCACGACAGATACAGAGGAAAATCTTTTGACTTGCTTAGCTGAACTATTTTCACAGGTAAGGAATCTACAGTTAGAAAACACTTGATTGCATGAGGCCTCTTCATTAAACCATGGCTAATCATTGTAGAATTTATACTGGTTTCGTTGTTTGTAAATAAGGTGCACGATGTTGATGTTAGATGCTTACATGAATGAAGCAACCCAGTCCACCAAATTAGTAACTTATTAACCACACTTAGACCAATCAATTTTTATCCTAGATATTATGAAAAAAAGTTGTAAGAATGCCAGACAGTGTTGCCCTTGTGACCATCCAAATATAGAATATGGTCATTTGCAAATTGTAGCTAAGTAACATACATTCCGACTTCCGAGTTATCTAGACCATCTCCATACGTTGTTTATCGTTATTATTTAGACACACACTGTAACTTGGCAAAGACCCATATTTCATTCTTTAAGTGTCTGTTGAAGCCTTTTCCTTTCCGCGTTGTCACTAAGGAAATTTCATACCTTATTATCGGTGAAGTTTATCAAAAGTCAAAACATGACTAGCTACTTGTTTTGTAGGGCCTAAAATCTCTTTCCTTAGTTACATTTATGTTCCTTTTTGTTAGCTGTTGTGTTTTGTTCTTTTTTGTTTCCATTATACAAGGGCTTTGCAGCCAGTGGAAATTGCATGCCTGTCTAAATCATTGATGAACTATACATGAGTATACATTTCTTATTATTTTCTATTGAAAAATTGCTTCGAATATATGTGATGGTGCTTAGTCTATTTTTCCCACATGTGCTTTTCCTTTTGAGATATAAGAAATTGGCCGAGATGATTGCATGCTTGCCTAAATCTGATTGTTGTATGTTTATTTTGTATATTTTCAACGTTCTGAACAGTAATGTACTCTCTTGCTTGTTTATTACTTTAACGATTTTTAATTTACTATGTTATATCTTTTGATATAGATAAGTTCCCAGAAGAGGAAAACAGGTGTAATTGCTCCCAAAAGATTTGTACAGAGGTTGAAAAAACAGAATGAACTCTTCCGTAGCTATATGCACCAGGTACATGTTTAAACTAACAAGAATGAGCACAAAAGTAAATGTGTGATTGTTCTGAAAATTATCAACTTTCCTTTGAGAGCAATGCATAGAATATGAGGTTGTATTTGGCTATGTTTATAGTTTATACATACAGACATCTCTTATGAATGCCCCCGATTAGTTGCTTCTCAGTTGCAATTGGTTTAATATGAAACTTAGCTAGAGATGCCCGCCAAGTCACATTTTTTCAACAGGTAGATCATTGGTGGCATCAGAGTTACTGCTGTTGTATCACTTTGTACCTGATAGCAAAATGGTTTTGAGCTTATAGTTAAATTTGATACCATGGTTAGGATGATGGTCAGCTAGCTGAGCCGTCGATAATAAATTCTTTTTAAGCTACATTTTATAAGATGAGAACCTGTTGACGCGATCAGGACCTGTATTGACCCTCTATATGATGAGTATCAAGATATCTCTACCTGGAACATGTGTAGGAAGTGATTTTTATTGACTATTATATGCCTTTCAGGAAATGCAATATTTTAAAACCTGTGTTTCCTTAACACATTCAGTGAGGCTGAATAATGAATTTTTTTAGTTCAAACAAGGTTGTTGTATTGTATATCTCCATCTATTTGTTTACTAGACGTTTCCTTCCTTATCTGAGTTACTTCAAAAGTGAATGTCAGTTCCTGATTTTTCAAATGTGTTGTTTGTTGTATGATGTCTCTTATTAATGTATTTCTTTAAAAAAAGAATTTGTATGAAAATTAAAAAGCAGAAGTCATTGTGAATTTTCTCATTTCTGGCAGGACGCCCATGAATTCTTAAACTATTTGTTAAATGAACTTGTTGACATTCTGGAGAAAGAGGCCCAGGCTGCAAAAAACGATCAAGAGACATTACTACCTTCTGAGAAGATTGCGAATGGACTGAAGAGTGGTTTAGCTAATGGTACTAAAAAAGAGCCGCCTTTAGCTACTTGGGTGCACAAAAATTTTCAGGTGATTCGGCAATTCTATATTTCTATTTTAGCATGTTGCTTGCAGCAAAGCTTGGAGAAACCATAAAATGTGAACTTGTTATTTGCTACTTACTCACACTCCATAATGACCACAAAAATAAGATTTTGAAATTTTCATTTTGGAATTTCATTGTTGTAAATTACTTTGATCAGGGAATACTTACCAATGAGACAAGGTGCTTGCAATGCGAAACAGTAACCGCTAGGGATGAAACATTTTTCGACTTGAGTCTTGATATTGAACAAAACAGTTCAATTACTAGCTGTTTGAAAAACTTCAGTTCGACTGAAACATTGAATGCCGAAGACAAATTTTTTTGTGACAAGTGCTGCAGGTATTTAGCATTTTGACATGGATTTTGATTTTATAATTACCTGAATATTATTTATGCGGCATCAGTGGTAGGTATTCTTCTTCATGAGTACTATTGTGTAGCAAAGGGCCAGTTCAACCGTTTTCAATTGTTTTTGTAGCTGACCTCTTTTACTGCTTTTAGTAAGAGGGTTTTTGATGATGAAGCGCTATGTCAATGATATCAATATTATGTATTACTTGTTGCAATTTGTCTTGTCATTTTAATTGAAAATAGATTGCTGTTTATGTTTATTTACTAGTTATTACTAGTTATATGATGCTTTCTGGGTTTATGGTTTTGAGTTTTGACCACATCACTAGCAAGAGGAACCTTGACAGGTTTACATTCCGTTGATTGACACTTTTTTCATCTATTACCTGAAAGGGTTATGATGGTCATATCAATGTAAATCTGTAAAAACATGCATGTACACATCTATTTTGCTTTTCATGTTCTGTTAATAACCGAGATATGCAAACTTTCTTTTGATATTAGTTTGCAAGAAGCTCAAAAGAGGATGAAGATAAAGAGACCGCCCCGTGTCTTGGTCATTCATCTGAAGCGGTTTAAGTACATGGAACAGCTGGGCCGCTACAAGAAGCTGTCTTACCGTGTGGTCTTTCCCCTTGAACTCAGGTTGAGCGATACAGATGAAGAAGCAGATATTGAGTATTCTCTATTTGCAGTAGTTGTCCATGTTGGGAGTGGGCCCAACCACGGGCATTATGTTTGCCTTGTAAAAAATCATAACCATTGGTTATGTTTTGACGACGAATCTGTCGAAGCGGTTGATGAAGCTTCTGTTCAGACATTCTTTGGGTCAACACAAGACTTCAACAATAATACAGACCATGGTTACATTTTGTTCTATGAGAGCATTAACAGAAACTAGCCAGAGGATAGCCTTACAAATTTTAGGTACTCGACTCTTTTGTACTTGACTTTTTCATCTGTTTGATTACAAATTTTGTTTTGTACATTTTCCCTTATTCAAATTGCTTGAGGTACGATTGTGAAAATGTATACTAGGTGGTTGGCATGTACAGTTGATAGTGAAAGCACTGCTACTTTTTTTTGTTTTGTTAACTGTTCACTAACAGATACAACAATATACATGCTGGGAAAATTTCACCGACAATGCGTTTAGGCGTTAACTGTTAAATGTTCAAATAATTAGAAACACAATGCAATGGTAGAGTTCTTTTTCTACATTTTATTTTACGAGAGCTTGTCATCGAAAAGCGTTCACTAAGACTAATCTAATGATTAATGTATCAAGTATGAACAAAAATTGTATTTATAACCATTCTGCTATTAAATAAATCTTGTATAGAGAAGATCAGACAAAAATGCATCATACATTTTAGAGTTAATAGCACCATTTCTCCGTCATTTTGAGTTCAACTTTATTTTTAATTGAATATTCAATGTGGTTCCATGCTAGTATTAGAAAAATGGATTATAGAGTATTTGCAAACGAAAGTTGATCTAATTGATAAGAAGTTGATTCGTCTCACGTGAACATGAATCCAACTCCTGTTACTTTTTTTTTCTTCTTTTTCACTCATCTTGTT
Source organism: Trifolium dubium (assembly GCA_951804385.1). NCBI lineage: Eukaryota > Viridiplantae > Streptophyta > Magnoliopsida > Fabales > Fabaceae > Trifolium > Trifolium dubium. Next base: position 18,003,697 of record OX638064.1, read on the forward strand.
ATTGTTAAAACATCGTCATATATCATTAACCAAACATCTCTCCCTTTACTTTTGTGAGGATCAAATCTAACATGACTCTCCATTGGTAAAGAGGATCTTAATTCCTCATATAACCAAAACTTACAAATTACAATATTGTGTCAAAATATATTTAATATTATTGAGAAGTGTAAATACATGCAGCAAATACAGCTGTAAGCCTGTAAATGTGGCCCAAATGTAACTGTGAAGATATATGAAATCTTGAAGTTGATGAGACACTAAATAGTAAATAGATGCATCAGTAGCATTAGATGGCAATATAATGTCACTCATAATTTCTCCACAAACATATGTTGAACAATAAATGAAGGGGAAGAAGCTTCAAATTAAACCATAATAATGAAATGATAAATTTCCCTGAACCATCCTCCTTTTTCTACCATCGGAGCAAAATAAAATATGAATACAATAAAAAACATCATTAAATATAATTTTATTTTTTAGTTACTACATTATACTATATAGATTGTTTATGTGAGTACAACACCAGAAAACAAATTGTAATAATAAAATATAAAAAAAATTATCAAGCAATTCATTTTATAATAAAGAGGCCATGTTTGCAATAAATCCTGCACAAAGAGCAGGACCATAATGAGACAATTAAATTCACACTTGCATTCATTCAACCTTTGTTGGCCGTAGTCATCGCAGTTGAAGTTGTTAACAACTTCAAAGAGATATGTAGTAGCTTCATAAGAACAATCACGGGAGTATAGCGACATATAGTGCATGTTTAATTCGCATTGAGTTGACAAAATTAAAGTGAATCAATGCGATTTTAACAAAAATTAATGTTTTTTTTTTTTTTAACAAATCAAAATGAATTATATTATAAAAAAGAACATTCATCTTAGTACAAGATGTACCAAGAAGAATTACCAAAAAGTACAACCAGTAATATGAGTTAGAATATAAACAAAAGCTCAGCCAATACCCATGCAAATAAAAGGGTTCGACCGCCACATATGAGAATTTAAGCCTAGAGATACATTAGTAGATTGCAGCCACCCATACGCATGTAGTTGTACTTTATCCAACTGAATAGAACTTTCCTTAGCCTTGAAAACTCGATTATTCCGTTCGTTCCACAAAACCCACACACAACATAACCAAATCAACTGCAAGAAAGATCTGCGAGCACACGACCCTCCGGCAGAATATGTGAATTGCACAAAATGATCATACACAGAACCCGGATCTACTGAATCTATACAAATCCAAGACCGCACCATATTCCACATAGGCGCAAAAACAGGGCAAGACAAGAACAAATGGAGAGATGTTTCTATCCCGCCACATCCAGTAACACAAGATTGAGAGTCAATAGAAGTAATATTCCGCCTTACCAAATTATCCTTGGTCGGAAGCCTATTACGCATTAGCCTCCAAGCAAGCACAGAAACCTTCAAAGGGACCTGAGGGTGCCAAATCAACTCTGAAAAAGGCGGCACCTCAGCATCACTAGAAACAATGAGCATATGATACGCTCCCTTCACTGAGTAACCTTCTTCAGGGTCAGGTCTCCACAACCAGTGATCTGAAATGTTAGGTTGCAAAAAAATAATATCAAGAAAATTCCTACACTCCTCTAACATGTCCTCCTCCCACGTCCACAACTAACGACGCCACTGCCAAGCTGCCCCCTTCCTCCCACCCTAGCTCACACATCTCCGCTACCGAACTCAACTGATTAGTAGACAAATCAAAAAGGCACTTATACCTTTCACACAAAGAAACTCCCCCTAACCACGAATCCGACCAAAAATAAGTATCTTCTCCATTACCAACCCGCCTCTCTACCCCTTCCCTAAACCACCCTCCACCAACAGTACCCACTCCATCCTGTATCCGCGCAACCTCCCTCCACCATGAAGAACTACTCCTACCCCCAACCGCCAACCGTCCTGCCACCTCACCATACCTAGCAACCAGCACTCTATACCAAAGGCCACCTCGGTCCACTAACAACTGCCAACACCAATTACCAAGCAGAGCAATGTTAAACTCCCTCATTTGTCTAACTCCTAACCCGCCATACTCCTTCCCTAAACACACATTTTTCCAACTGATCCAAGTAATTTTCCAATTATCCTCACACCCACCCCAGAAAAATTTATTCAATAAAGATTCAATAGAAGTGATTATACCTGATGGCACTTTGAAAAAGGAAAGAGCATAGACAGGCAGAGAAGTCAGGACAGACTTAAGCAAGATCAGACGGCCACCAAAGGATAGAAAGCGACTCTTCCAACCAGATAATCTATTACAAATACGAGTTAAAACAGGTTCCCAAAACGCCAAACGTCTAGGATCACCACCAATTTGGAGACCTAAATACACAAAGGGTACCTTTCCCACCAAACAACCCAAGACAGAAGCCGCCTCAGCCAACCAAGAATCAGAAATATTCACCCCCACCAGCATACTTTTAAAGAAATTCACCTTCAACCCAGACACCGCCTCAAAGAGAACAAGAACTGCCCGCAAAGCCCGAACATTACCCCAACTTTTAGACCCCAAAAGCAATGTATCATCGACAAACTGAAGATGAGAAAGAACTGTAGGATTTGACATGCCAATACTATAGCCTGTGAAAATATTAGATTCGACCATAGCCCTCATCATGACATTCAACTCCTCTGCTGCCAACAAAAACAAAAAAGAAGATTTACTTTAAAATTTTAATAAAATTATAGTGTCACACACCTCTTCTTCGATGCGGAGTAAAAAGATGATTAAAACTTGTCCTAATTATTTTTCTTGAAAATCTTAATTTAATTAGGTATTGTGTGTAGCATAACTGGTATTGACTTGATCCTTTTATTGAGTCTTTGACTACTCCCTCCGGTCTTAATTATAAATAATTTTTCATTTTATAGATTTATTGAATAACTAATATATTTGGTCTATAATTAAGGCTGAATACATTAGTTATCCAATGAATCTAAAAAGTGCAAAGTTGCTTATAATTAAGGCCAGAAAGAATATGTAACTCTATTAATTGTTGACCTTATACTATTATTTTTTCATCCACCATTGCAACCTCCAAATCTCCAATGTCATGCGAACATTGAATGCTTACCCAAACTTTGTAAGGATAAAAGAAGCCTTAAATTTTGATCATGTGGCTGATGCCACCAATTGTACCCTTTGAGGCTACACCACTTGGTACAATGACTACTAGTACGTATCCTTATTTGGACCCATCAATTTTTTTCTTTTTACGCATATTCATTTTTCTTAGGATGCAACAAAAACAATTAAAATTTTAGTAACTATATATAGAAATATTTATAAGTGAGTGTTTAAATCAAATATTGTGCCCCAAATCCCGATGCATGTTCACAGTAAAAATTCTGAAGAGCTACAAATTTGTGCTTCCGCATTCGTAAATTTTCACCGTGGTTTTCGTTGATGTGTCGTAAAACGCAAGTTAATTTAATAACATGAGATTTTTTGATAATTGCATTTGCTTCGCATTATGAATTATGTGAACAGGTGTGAGATAGATACAAGCAGGGGCGGACCTACATTGTGGCTTAGTGTGGCTATAACCACACCAGAATTTTTGATTTTTAATAGATATATATACATATTTTTATTATATATTATGGTATATATACATATAATAGTTACTTATAATCATAGCAATGCTTCCAACATAGTGGCTATATAGTGACAACATGAGTACATTTATTTTCATTTCTTCTCTCAACTCTACAACTACAAATTTGATTTTTTCTTTTGTTCTTTGTTATTATATAATTTCTTCAAGGGTTAAGTTGAAGTTTAATATTATATCCTCAATTTTAATTTTCTAAATCTTAACTTAATTTGTGCATGTGAAATAACTCAATAAATTATTTGTGTTATTGCAAATAATTTCCTTTAATATTTAGCCACACCGATTTCAAATGTCCAGGTCCGTCCCTGGATACAAGGAACAATTACAAACAACAATCATGGTACATCTTTTCAAAATCATAACGGTTCACCGTGAATGTATGAAATTTACCATAATTCTAATACGCACGTTAGCGAATGCTGCATATTATAATAAATAGTCTTATTATTTTATTAAAATTATATATATATATATATATATATATATATATATATATATATATATATATATATATATATATTTCATTGTGACAATTTTTGAATATTTTTCTTCTATCTAGTGAAACCTCACTAGCGGTCTATTAGTGAAAACTATGGATTTATTTACTGTGACTATTAAGTCTTAAATTTTGGTGTACCAAAAAAATAGAAGTCTTAAATTTTGGTTAATTAAAGCAGGTGAAAAACAATTATCCTAATTAAATTAATGGAGAGAAAGAGATTGATAATGAAATGTGACTACTAAAAGTATTGTGTAAATTGATATTTATTAAGTGGAATTAGACTTTGTACCCGTGCCTTGCACGGATTTTTTTAGAATGTTATATATAAAATTTAAATTTATAAATGAAGAACTTGCAAATAAATATTTAACACAATCGCTTATAATTAGAATATCTGACCTATTAACATCTAACCTGATATATAATCATTAATGTATTAAATCCAATATATAATCATTAATGATGTCGAAAATGGAATTTTCAGGAGCTATATCTCAAAAAAAGAATGGATAATTCATGTTGTGCAATTGATTTGGATGCACGTTGATACAACTTTATTAAATTTTACAAACTATAAACATTGTTATTCATCTCTCACAGATAATCACATTTACTCAATTAATGTTATTCATCTTGCTATTAAGATTGATATAGCAAAAGCTTTTGACACTATTGATTGGATTTTTCTCATTAATATTTTAAAAGCTTTTGGTTTTAACAACACTTTTTGTAGTTGGATCAAGGCTATTCTCGATTCAGCAAAGTTGTCTATTTCCATAAATGGCAAACAAGAAGGTTATTTCTCTTGTAGTAGGGGGGTTAGACAAGGTGACACTATGTCCCCTTTACTTTTTTGCTTAGCTGAAGAGGTTCTTAGTAGAGGTATTAGCAACCTAGTCAATTCTGGTCAACTTGATTTAATAAAAGGTAATAGAAATGTAGTAGTCCCCTCTCATTGCTTATATGCAGATGATGTTATGATTTTCTGTAAAGGAACTGCTTCCAATATCAAGTCTCTCTCTCAATTCTTCCTAAAGTATTCTCAAATATCTGGTCAGCATATTAATCCCCAAAAATCTACCATATACTCAGGTTCTATACCTCATCAAAGACTTTTAAGAATTTCACAATTTCTTGGTTTCAACATTGGTACCCTTCCTTTTCTTTATCTTGGTGTTCCTATTTTCAAGGGTAGACCTAAATGTCTTTATTTGCAGCCTATTGTTGATAAAATTAAAATGAAGTTATCTGCTTGGAAAGCTTCATTGCTCTCCATGGCGGGTAGAGTTCAATTGGTTAAGAGTGTAGTTCAAAGCATGCTTATCTATTCTATTACTATTTATTCATGGCCTGTTTCTTTAATAAAAAAACTTGATAAATGCATTAGAAACTATGTATGGAGTGGGGACCTTGACACTAGAAAGCTGGTGACTGTCTCTTGGTCTAAAGTTTGTGCTCCAATTATGGAGGGTGGGCTTGGCATAAGGTCTATTTCTGCTCTTAATGAAGCAACTAACTTGAAGTTGTGTTGGGAAATGTTAGAATCCGAAGACCAATGGGCTCTCATTTTCTTAGAAATAGAGTGGTCAAGAAAGATAAAGTCATTAATTATCACATTTTTTCTTCAATCTGGAGTGGTATTAAATCTAAAGCTCAGATCATATTTGATAACACTTGTTGGATCATTGGTAATGGTAACAAGATTAATTTCTGGACTCGTGATTGGAGTGGCACTACTTTGGTGCAGTTGTTGAATATCCCTCAACCTAGACTTCACAATCTGCAGAACCTTGTTAACGAATTCATTATAAACTCTCAATGGCACATTCCTTTAGAGCTTCAACTTGAATTCCCTGCTCTCATGCCTTTTATCAACAAAATCACTATTCCTTGCAATGAGAAAGAGGATCATTTAGTTTGGAAGCCTTCTCCTTCAGGTGTTATGACTCTAAAAGATGCATATAACTTTTAGAGGCCCCAAAGCCATTGCTGCAGTTGGGCTAAAATGATTTGGAATTCTGCTATTCCACATTCAAAATCTTTATTATTCTGGAGATTGATGCATAACAGATTACCAACTGATGAGAACCTTAGCTTGAGAGGTTGCAATCTTCCGTCCATTTGTAACTTGTGTCTTAAGCAAGCTAAATCCTCTCAACACCTTTTCTTGCAATGTCCTTTTGCTATTTCTTTATGGACTTGGCTTTGTTCTATTTTAAATTATAACATCAATTTGTCCTCTTTTTCTGATATCTTGGATATTTGCAATAGAGGTTGGAGTCCTCAGTGTAGAATTGTTGTTACTGCTGCAATCTTAAACATTGTCCATCTTATTTGGAGCAGTAGGAACAACTTGCGATTTAACAACATCAAGCACAATTGGAACTCAACCATCTCCTTAATTATATCTAATGTTGTTATGACTGGTAATCAAACTGTTCTTGCTACAGGCCCGTCTATGCTTGATTTCAGAGTTTTAAAATCTTTCAAGGTAAATACTCATCATCCCAAGGCTCCCAAGATCATTGAATTTCTTTGGCATCCTCCTATTATTGGTTGGATCAAGTGCAATACTGATGGTGCAGCTTTGGGTTGTCCAGGCCCAACTGCTTGTGGCGGTTTGTTTAGAGATAACAATGGTGAACATCTAGGTAGTTTTGCTGAGTTTTTAGGCAATTCTAATGCTTTTGTTGCTGAGCTTTCTGGTATTATGTGTGCTATTGAAACTGCTTTTGACAAAGGTTGGATGCATTTATGGATTGAATGTGATTCTAAGCTAGCAACATTGGCTTTTAAATCACCTCAAATGGTTCCTTGGCATGTCTGAAACCGTTGGGACAATTGTTTGCACAAAACTTTGAATATGAATTTTATGATTACTCATGTATTTAGGGAAGGTAATCATTGTGCGGATAAATTAGCAAATATAAGTCTTTCTTTGAATCAATATGTTTGGTGGAATGAATTACCGCATGTCATTAGAGAGGACTTTTTTAGAAATAGAATTGGCCTACCATGCTTTAGATTTTGCTAACTTGAGGGTTTTGGTTAATGTCCCCCCTCTTTGTATCATTTCTTTTCTTTTAGTAATATATTTTGGTGTCCTCTAGCTTGATTGCTAGGCTGACCTAATTTAAAAAAAAAAAATCACATTTACTCAATTATAATAAAAATCAAATTTTAGCTTTGATAGTAATAAAAATTAGAAAGAAGTATAACGAATCGTATTCCTCGTAGTAGTATCTTATTAGTACAGTTCAAAATGATTCAATTTTTATTTCGTCAAAAAAAAAGTCAATAAATTCAATAATAGTTAAACAAAATGAATTTGATGCAAGGAGGCCATAAGCCAACGATGACAATTTATCGTTGTTTTTTTTTTTTTTATGATAAGCAATTGTCATCGTTGGTTTGATTTTAATGTAACGACCACAATTGTTTTGAATACATGCATGAATCATGCAATAGACACATTCCTTAGTTTCTCTACTATATTCATTAATTTAAGCGATTTGTTTCACTTATTTATAAAAATATAAAAAGGAAAAAACATTTTTGATTGATTGGTTCATATTTTGTTTAATCATAGTACTCTTTTTGTTTTAAAATGAGTGTCGCTTTTGGTATTTTTACACATATTGTATTAAGAAATGTAATCATTATGTTAAAAGTAATAATAGTTTTATTAAATTAACCATATTTTATTCTTTGTTTTCTTGAAAATAGTGTATAAATAAAGTACTACCTCCAATCTTAAATATAAAAGAACTTTTACTTTTTAGATTCATGGAATGATTTATGTATTTGATCTATAATATGAACCAAATACATCAATCATTCTATGAATCTAAAAAGCAAAAGTTCTCTTATATTTATGACCAGAGGGAGTAATAATTAGACGGTAGAATTGGAAAATGTTGCATTGGTGTTTTTGGTGTTTTTACACATATTAAAGAATGCAATTATTATGTTAAAAATAGTAACATTTTTATTAAATTAACCCTACTTTATTCTTTATTTTCTTGAAAATAGTGTATAAAATAATAATTAAATACTCCCTACGTCCCATTATATAAGCACCTTCTTGCAAAAAGTCTAGTCCCAAAATATAAGTCCCTTTACAATTTAAAGGTACATTTATTACTTTTTTACTTACACATACCTCTAATTATTACTACTAAGTAATAAATGTACCTTTAAATTGTAAAGGTGTTTATATTTTGGGACTAGACTTTTTGTAAGAAAGTGTTTATATAATGGGACGGAGGGAGTAGTTGAATTGAAAAATATTAGATTGAAAATTAAAAAATAACACTCATTTTAAAACAAATTTATCAAATTAAAACAACGTTCATTTTAAAAGGGAAGAGGCTAGATTACAACTACAAGTTTAATGTTTCTTTATGTCAATTGAAGAGAATCGTTTCACGGACAAATAGAGAGATTTGAGGGTGGGAAATAGTAATATTACTCCTTCCGTCTTAAAATAAATATTTTATTTGTTAAAATTATTTGGCTCAAAATAAGTATCATGTATTATTTATAACATTAGTTTTTACTATTTTATCTCTTAAAACAATTATTAGGTGAGAGAAAATGTACACTTAAAGAACTACTTTTTAGTATTTTAATGTCTACTACTAATAAAAAGAAAGGATATTTTAATAAAAGTTATATTCTCTCTCTCTTTCATTTACACACTTTTCTTAAATTGTGTAATTTAGTCAATTATAACACTTAAAATGAGACAGAGAGAGTAGTTAACAAACTCGCGACTACTCTCTCTACTAACTACTCACCACCTAGCTTGTTACCAATACCACTTACTCACTCCGTTCCAAAATATAAGCAAAAATGAGTCAAAAAACTTGATATATTTGATTTACAATTTAGATCAAATACATTCACTTTTATTGACCAATTTTTATTTATATTTTAGGATGGAAGGCGTACCGATTACTACCAAGTTATCAATGCAAATTCAACTCCCAATGCTTAAAGAGCAACGGTCTTTTACTGACTTTCTCTGTATGTATACCTAGTCACCTATACATAAAAAGTTGAAATAGTTTTTCATTTCACTTCACCTGCAATTAATAAAAGTCTTCATATTTTTGTGGTTCAATTTTTTTATTTATTTGGTTCAAAAAAGTCTCCATATTTATTAGTACCTGATCTAGATCTAGATGGATAAAAACTTTCAGAACATCATCTTCTCCTCTTGCAATGCTTCTTTTCTAGTTGTTGTAGTTCAACGAAATTCATTTAAATCATCTTCCCCTCTTTTGTTTTATTTTTATACTCTTACAAAATTTGGATTGTATCATTTTCACGTTTTGCACAGCCCTAATATAGTACTCCACTTTTGTCCCGACCCATTTTTTATCATAGTCATATTTAAATTTATTTTAATTTTAGAGTAATAAAAACTTTATTTTTAATGTCATGTACTTATAACTAATTTTTATGCATTTAATCAATTTTTGAGAAAAAAATCAAAAATATGCATTTTGTTTCTAAAATACTTCAAATTGTGTAAGATTTTATTGTTTGTAACTTTATTTGAAAAAGAAAAAAAACTAAAAAAAGAAAATAAATATAAAAATGAGTTCATTAGTAGTATTTGTCTAGCCAACTAGACTTAAACTCATGTTATTTTCTTCATTATTATAATTTATTTTTAATGTCATGTCGTCCCCCTCCCCTTCTTTTCATTTTTCAATTATTTGTTATAGTTATATTTAATTAGTAAAAGCAACAAAAATATCATTAAAAAAAATCTGAAAAGAACAAAAACTACATGAAAGTAGCAACTAGAGTGTTCGCCCTTTTCTTCTTGTTTTGCAGGTGATGGGTGATGTTTATTTCCCAAATATGACTTTAGTCATTACCAACAATACAAGTAACCAAAAGATTAAGTCATTTCATTCTTCTTTGATTTTTGCTAGTCTAATTTTTCTGCCAAAGCACGCTACAATCCAACACTCAATTAAATCTAATAGACACGAAGTTTTATCAATAAATTAGGAATAAAAAAGTAAAAAAAAAAGGGAATAGAAACAAAAATCAAAACAACAATACTGCTGTAGAAGCAGCGCCCCCCTTTTCTATGTTTATAGAAATCTTTTTTACTTTCAACTTTTTCTAAAAATGGTTATTTCTTTCTCCAATTTTTCACTCTAATCAAAAGCTAAAATCATTTCATTCTTTCTTTGTCTTAGCAATACCATTTTCTTTGCCAAAACATCAAACAATCCAAAACCCAATTAACCCAATGGTCACAAACATTCATCAATTGAGTGTATAAATAGGAGGAGAAAAACAAAGGTTAGAAACTAAGGAGAAAAACTAAAGTGAGAAAAACAAAGGGCAGAAACTAAGAAGAAAAACAGAACTTAGAGGTTAGAGAAAGTAGAACAAAAAACAGAAAAAATAGAAGAAAAGGCTTGGGAGAAAAATAGGAAAAATCAGTAGCACTACCACCACCATCAATCCTCATTTCAACACAATCACAACCACCATATTCAACTACCATAACCAGAAAACAAAATCAATAGCAAAAATGTAGAGATTAAACACTACAAACCACACAAATCCACTATATTCAATCACTACCCATTTTCCATTCCTTTCACCTCTTGCAAATCATAACATCACTCTCAAACTTCCATTTATCACCTTCACCATAAATCAAAACACAAAAATCAAAAGAAGCAGAACGAGAAAGAAGGAGAAAGAGCTCACTGCCGTAGAATCACTCCGCTGCCGTCGACCACCGCGCGCCTACTCACCCCTCTCTCGCCGCCGCCATCATACCGCCGTTCTCTCTCTCGGTGAAGCTTTCTCTTCTCTATGTCTCTCGTGTTATTATATTTAGAAAATGGTTTTGCATTACTGTGTTTCTTTTGTTTGTTTGTTTTGTTTATGTTTATTTTTAGAAAATGATCTTCAAAACATTTTCTTTCTTTGCAAACAATTATCATAATAATAAATAAACAAATATGAAATTAACACTTAAATAGAGCTAAACTAAGTAACGGATGCGAGTGGTGCTAATATCTTCCCCTCGCATAACCAACTCCGAATCTGAAATTTGGTCGCGATGACCTTGTTCTCGTTCTTGAAAGATTTTATCGACGTTTCCTTTGAAAAATAAAACTTCGATGACAACTCTACTGTTTAGCGAGCATTTTCCGCCCGCCCATTTTTCCGGCCGCTTCACCTAACATCAACTCCTCTTTAATCTTACTCTCTCTTCTCTCTATCAAAGAAAAAGAAAAAATATTGTTCTGAAATTATTGTCTATGGAAGACATGAAAGGTTCATGCTCTTCAACAAGTACAATACCAACAAAACGAGCGTATTTGCTCGGGTTGAAATATCATGATCCAGAAGTGATTTACACGCACAATGATTGTCGTCGAATGAGTGAAAGAATGAAGAGTGATGTCGATGAAATTCATAAACAAATAGTATATATAATCAAGTTGTCAAAGCCATGAGATGTTTTAGTGTTGTTTTTCTCTTGTCATCGCTATATAGAAAAATTAACAAAAAGGGATGCTTTAGTCGGGATTGATAGGAGTAATCTACATTCTATTCAACTCAAAAAATATTTTGAGAAGAATACTCAAAGGGTGTTCTACAACCATCATCGTGAATGTATGCTATGGTGGTGGTTTAAAAGAACCAGTCGAAGCAATAGGTTATGAAGATATTGTTTTATTTTTATCCTGTCATAGTAATCAAGAGGGATATTATTAAAGATAACAAGAAAATAAGAATGAATATATGATATTGAAATTCCGACAACTATTCATTGAACGTGGGTGTCTACAAAATTGGTTCTCGTTTGTCAAAACAAATTATACACAAGTATTTTCGAATAGTGATAGAGAGTAGTTAGTAGATAATTATTAAATAATTATTAGGTACTCTCTCCGTCTAATTGTTATATTTTAATAAGTGTGATTTTTATTTTTTTTCTCTTACATTATGAGACGCAGAGAGTACTTAATAATTATTTAATTATTATCTACTAACTACTGTGTTTAATTTATTACGGCAAACAAGAACCGGTTTTTATAGACACCCGCGTTCCAGGAATCGCTGTCGGAGTTTCAATATCAAAACTTCATTGCTTATTTTCTTGTTCTCTTTAATAATATCCAAAAAGTTGCGGATAAACTCTGAACCTGAACTACCATTTGCCTCTTGATTACTTTGATATGATGAAAATAAAACAATATCCTTAGAGTCTATTGCCTCGATTGCTTCTTTTAAACCATCACCATAGTATGCATCCACAATGATGGTTGTAGAACACACCTTGGGTATTTTTCTCAAAGTATATTCGAGTGGAATAGAATGTAGATTACTCCTATCAACCCCGAAAGTCCTCCTTTTTGATAATTTTTCTATATAGTCATGACAAGAGAAAAACAACACTAAAACATCTCCCGGCTTTGACAACTTGATTATATCTACTATTTATTCATGAATTTCATCGGTATCACTCTTCATGCTTTCACTCATTCAACGATAATCATTGTTCGTGAAATCATTTCTAGATCTTGATATTTCAACCCAATCAAGTACATTCGTTTTGTTAGTATCACACTTGTTGAAGAGTATGAAACTTTCATAGCTTTCATAGACAACAATTTCAGAACAATATTTTTTCTTTGATAGAGAGAAAGAAGAGAGAGCGAGATTAAAGAGGAAATGCCTAAAACTAATACTTCCAAATTTGACAAAGTAGTTTTGGTCTTTATTCAAACACTTTATTGCATAATTTAAGGGTGCAGGCTAACATCATATCAAATCTGTATGAAGGGTGGAGTGCGCATTTAACATGGGAAAGTAGTATTCTTCCCCACCATGGGAAAGTAATATTCAACCATCAGATACACAATTTTATCATACTCTTTTAACACTAGATTATTTTTCTTTCTTGTTTGTACTGCATTCTCTTTCCTCCATATCTACTCATCCATCTGCAACATTAAGTCATCAACCCACCCAGTATCAATTTTATTTTCCAAAAATTAAAACCCAATTAGAACAAGGATGTTGTGATGGATATTCGGATTCTGGGGGTAATTCTAAGATCAGTGCAGAGAATCATAAATCTTTAAATTCCTCTTCAAATCTTTAAATAAGAAAAATTCAACAAAAATAAAATACAAATATTACATAATTTGGTAAAGAAAGCAAAGAAAAAACTCAGATAAATTTGAACATGAACACAACCCATAAAAAATCTCAACTTGTTTATAAGTTCAATCTATTAATTTTACAAATTTCATGGTTTGCTTTTTCGTTTTGTAAAGTTCATAGTTTACAACATGGAAATTATCTCCTTTAATTTGTTGATAAAGAAAATAAAGGTATACATTATACAATATGGAAGGCAAGAAAATGTAAAAAATTTCAAATCAACCTAAGTTTTGACTTGAGAGACTGATAAAAATTTATCAGATTTATGCTTTGTTCTGTTTGTGTTTGTGTTTTTTTTTTAATAATTAGGTCTTTGTTCCTTTTTAAATTTATGATGAACTTTGTCTTGTTCCTTTTCTTTTTTGTTCTAGAACTTTGTTTCCACCATTGCAATTTGGATAAGAATGGCGAGTGAAGTTCCAAGTGTTGGGTAATACCAGTGTCGAAAGAGTAAAAACATAAAGAATGAGAGCAATCAACAACACAAGAATATAATGTGGAAACTCTAAAACCGGAGAAAAAAACCACGACCGTTGTCAAATCGACAACCAGAGAATAATCACTATGTGAAAATTGTTACAACACATAGAATAACAGAGAATAACACTATGTGAAAATTGTTACAACACATAGACTACCCTCAACCATCCCGGCCCCAGTACACCCACACACCCTCCAAAGAAAATATTTGAACTACATCTCACTATACTCTAAAACCAGAGCATAAGAGAAAACAAAGTCAGATATAAACTTAAAGTATTTCTGACTGGTGCGATTTAAAACAAAGAAACTAAGTCTCTATATATAGCCTTGGTTTCCCCCTTACTTCACCACACTAAGCGATGTGGGACTTCTCCAATAGCTAATTTTCAACTTCCTTCTTTATTCCTTCATTACCAATGTGGGACTTACATTGCAATCAACCCTAACAATCTCCACCTTGATTGTAATGGTCTTCAATCTTCATTGTCTACATTCACAATCAACCCTAATACTAAGGAGGTGGATGTTGAGTTTTATGGTGGGCCCAAGAAGAGAGATGTGTTGTAGATCAAATGTTGGTAGACCATGATAAAAATGTATTCTCTATTAAATCTAACAGTCAAAAATAACTTGTGTATGGTGGGAAATTTAACAATTTTTTCCATGTTAAATGCCACCCAAAATTAAAATCATATGCTAAGTTTTTATCAATTTAAAAAAATAGCAATAAATGATAAGTGGCGTATCCATAAATTTTTGCAGGTGGGGGCTAAAAAATAGTGTATTTTTTCTGATAACAAACAACCCGCATCATATATCTTATTAAAGTGAAAGTGTGAAACTCAATATCATTCAATCCAACTTGCTATATTTATACTTGCTATAGTTACACATAATTAAATATCTATTTTTTTTTAAAATAAAACACAAAACAAACATAAATATATTTATACGAATTTACATAAGAAAGACAAAAATGAAATTGACTAAAGTATCCTACATTTTATGAATGAATGCACTAAAATAATAGACAAAATTAATAACATTAGAAGTAAAAAAGAGTGAAGAGTCAAATATTATTAAGAGAGAATGACTTTGTGATACTTAAGTAAGGGAGAAAAAGAGTGACATATTTGATATACACCGACTGTTTAATTTTTTTTACACATTCATTCTAGATTTTTTTGAAGATATTTTAAAAATTTACTTATGAAATTAACAATATGATAATGATGTGATTTAATCGGATGCATATGTAAAAAATATATTGATAAAAATAATAAAACTCAATAAAAATAGAAACTTTTAATAATTTAACTAGTAGTTAATAGTCCAGACTTAAATAAAATTTGTAATGAGAGCTTAACAAAAATATATAACTAATATTTAAAGATCTTTTTTTTATTTGGTGAGGAAGTATGGAGTATGATCATTTAAAATAATCGTGCTCCATACTTCCTCCGCTATATACTTACTCCATAAAATCAAATATGTATTTTTTGTCTCTCTCTCACTCTCTCACTCTCTCACCAGTCACCACTGCTATATACTTACACCTCTTTTCTTATTTTATTTTTCTTCTAGCCCCACTCACACTTCTACCCTACGCCTACATTTAACTTTCACGCCTATTTTCCTTCCAAGGTAGCCCTAGTATATACTTTTTCTGTCTCAAAATATAAGAGAAAAAAATTCAATTTTTTTATCCTAAAATATAAAAGAAAAAGTCTTAATATTTATCTTTTTAAAAAAAATTTACTCTTTCTTTTACTTTTTCTATAACCAACAATCAATAAAAATTGTTTTTACATCTTTCTATACAACTTTTTTCGAAAAAATATAATTCCAATCATTATATTTTACTTTTTTTAATAAGTATGATTTTTGTTTTTTCTCTTACATTATAGGACGGAGGGACTATTATATAGTACTACTGCTTAGTATTTCTCCAGGTAATTTTACATATTATTTAATTGTAAAATTTTTATTTGATCTAAAAATAAAATTGTATGTGACTTAGTTTGATTTTGGATGATTAAATAAAAACACATCCGATCAAAATTATTGCATTTTAATTTATTGATAAATTTTCAGATATTAAAATCGCAAAATGTAATATTTTTTATTAATATTATAAAGACACAATAAAATAAATATTTTGATGTAAAGTATAATATATAATATATTAAAAACTAATTAATTAATGCAATATATCATACTAATTGAAAATTAATGAATGTTCAAATACTAGACAAAAAAATTTGTATTAATATGTATGCATGCATGCGGTTTATAGAAACTAAATCATTTCATAGTTTAATTAGATGATAATAAATAGTTGGATTAATAAAATTTAAAATTTTCAGATGAAGGTAATAATTTTATTCTTTCTTTTATGACCCTTTAATAGAAACTAGTGTGAATACCCGTGCTCGCACGGGAAAAATTTTAAAGTAAATTAAAAATAAAATACTTTATGCTTCATACTTCAATTGTTTTTAAAAAATAACGTGTGCAAAAAACTTTTTTAAAATATTGGGAATTAAAAATCCAACTTAAAAATATCTTTGGAAAACTTATTGTAATAATCAATTATATACCTTTAAATAAAAATTTATTTATAAGTGTGTCGCTTATCACGGTGTTTTGGATTTTTCTTTGTAAATTTTTTACATTCGTAGTGTTGTTAGGCACATCATGTGATTAATTTACTTTGACTTGTTAAAAAATAATTTTTTAAATTATGATGTTGAACCAAATATACTTTTTATTGTACTTGATCAGAATTTAAAATAAAATTTATGTAGTATGTTTATAATTTTGAAGTCTAAATTTGAGTTTTAAGTGCCCCAGTATTAATAACATTATTAGGTTGGATAGGCCAGACTTCTATGATTGGAGTTCGATCCCTTGTTCTTCCACTTTATGTTGTAGATTTATAATGACCTTATCATTTTATCTATCTAAAAAAACAATATTTGGTACCAAAATGAAAAATAAGCAACATTTTGCTAATCTAAGTTAAGAAGATTCCTTCAATTATTTTACAGTTTAATAATGAAAATATTGACAAATTGAACGTTTTGCTCTAACACAAACATTAGACCTCAGCTAAAAGTCTTTAGTGCTGCGACACAATCCGATGCATGTCACATACATGCATGAATAACAAAGATCTTCGAATAACATGTTGAGATTCATCAAGGTTAGAAGGTGTTATACTCAACAATGTCTATAATTAGATAAAAAAATAAATAATAAATTAGCACTCCTAGCCTAGAAATTTAAAAGACTACATGATAAGTTTTAGAAATTAGTGTTTGGCTTAATCCAATCTTACACATTAAAATTATCTCGCAATTGATGTGAAACTTTACTAAAAAATTTGATTAATTACTTGTTGATTAGACAATAATATGCATTTTTCATTTGACCGAAAGAAGAGTACACTACACTTGGATCTAAACCATCCCAAGAATTTCATGTCGAAACCTGCTGAAATATTATGGTGCAACTCCTATGTTGGCTTTTAGGAAGTTCTTCAGCCATCGATGTGGGACTTCTCCAATAGCTAATTTTCAACTTCCTTCTTTATTCCTTCATTACCAATGTGGGACTTACATTGCAATCAACCCTAACAATCTCGACCTTGATTGTAATGGTCTTCAATCTTCATTGTCTACATTCACAATCAACCCTAACAATCTCCACCTTGATTGTAATGGTCTTCAATCTTCATTGTCTACATCGACAATCAACCCCATCAATCTCCACCTTGATTGTAGGAGTTTCATCTTCCGCTTCCATTGTCTATACCGACAATCATTGTCTTCACCGACAACCATAATTCTCATTGTCTAAACCGACAAATTAAATTATCATACTCCACCATAAAGAGTACACTACACTTGGATCTAAACCATCCCAAGAATTTCATGTCGAAACCTGTTGAAATATTATGGTGCAACTCCCATGTTGGCTTTTAGGAAGTTCTTCAGCCATCAACACATCTCACCACACACCTTGCATCAATGCCAACCAATGTCTGTGTGTTGTTCTGAATCCGCTCAGAGTCTTTTGCTCCATCTGGACAATTTCATGCCCAAAACGCCTTGTGTAACCCTGATTGCATCAACTCCACCATTCAACTTCATCGCAAAATCACTGAATCATTACTCATCTTCAGCACCTCCAGAATATCACAATTGTGATACCTCATCGAACCGGAAGCTCAAACCGGAAGCTCTGATACCACTGTTGGGTAATACCAGTGCCGAAAGAGTAAAAACATAAAGAAGGAGAGCAATCAACAACACAAGAATATAACGTGGAAACTCCAAAACCGGAGAAAAAAACCACGACCGTTGTCAAAACCGACAACCAGAGAATAATCACTATGTGAAAATTGTTACAACACATAGAATAACAGAGAATAACACTATGTGAAAATTGTTACAACACATAGACTACCCTCAACCATCCCGGCTCCAGTAGACCCACACACCCTCCAAAGAAAATATTTGAACTACATCTCACTATACTCTAAAACCAGAGCATAAGAGAAAACAAAGTCAGATATAAACTTAAAGTATTTCTGACTGGTGCGATTTAAAACAAAGAAACTAAGTCTCTATATATAGCCTTGGTTTCCCCCTTACTTCACCACACTAAGCGATGTGGGACTTCTCCAATAGCTAATTTTCAACTTCCTTCTTTATTCCTTCATTACCAATGTGGGACTTACATTGCAATCAACCCTAACAATCTCCACCTTGATTGTAATGGTCTTCAATCTTCATTGTCTACATTCACAATCAACCCTAACACTAAGGAGGTGGATGTTGAGTTTTATGGTGGGCCCAAGAAGAGAGATGTGTTGTAGATCAAATGTTGGTAGACCATGATAAAAATGTATTCTCTATTAAATCTAACAGTCAAAAATAACTTGTGTATGGTGGGAAATTTAACAATTTTTCCATGTTAAATGCCACCCAAAATTAAAATCATATGCTAAGTTTTTATCAATTTAAAATAATAGCAATAAATGATAAGTGGCGTATCCATAAATTTTTGCAGGTGGGGGCTAAAAAATAGTGTATTTTTTCTGATAACAAACAACCCGCATCATATATCTTATTAAAGTGAAAGTGTGAAACTCAATATCATTCAATCCAACTTGCTATATTTATACTTGCTATAGTTACACATAATTAAATATCTATTTTTTTTTTAAAATAAAACACAAAACAAACATAAATATATTTATACGAATTTACATAAGAAAGACAAAAATGAAATTGACTAAAGTATCCTACATTTTATGAATGAATGCACTAAAATAATAGACAAAATTAATAACATTAGAAGTAAAAAAGAGTGAAGAGTCAAATATTATTAAGAGAGAATGACTTTGTGATACTTAAGTAAGGGAGAAAAAGAGTGACATATTTGATATACACCGACTGTTTAATTTTTTTTACACGTACATTCTAGATTTTTTTGAAGATATTTTAAAAATTTACTTATGAAATTGACAATATGATAATGATGTGATTTAATCGGATGCATATGTAAAAAATATATTGATAAAAATAATAAAACTCAATAAAAATAGAAACTTTTAATAATTTAACTAGTAGTTAATAGTCCAGACTTAAATAAAATTTGTGATGAGAGCTTAACAAAAATATATAACTAATATTTAAAGATCTTTTTTTCATTTGGTGAGGAAGTATGGAGCATGATCATTTAAAATAATCGTGCTCCATACTTCCTCCACTATATACTTACTCCATAAAATCAAATATGTATTTTTTGTCTCTCTCTCACTCTCTCACTCTCTCACCAGTCACCACTGCTATATACTTACACCTCTTTTCTTATTTTATTTTTCTTCTAGCCCCACTCACACTTCTACCCTACGCCTACATTTAACTTTCTACTAGTATATACTTTTTCTGTCTCAAAATATAAGAGAAAAAAATTTAATTTTTTTATCCTAAAATATAAAAGAAAAAGTCTTAATATTTATCTTTTTAAAAAAAAATTACTCTTTCTTTTACTTTTTCTATAACCAACAATCAATAAAAATTATTTTTACATCTTTCTATACAACTTTTTTCGAAAAAATATAATTCCAATCATTATATTTTACTTTTTTTAATAAGTATGATTTTTGTTTTTTCTCTTACATTATAGGACGGAGGGACTATTATATAGTACTATTTCTCCAGGTAATTTTACATATTATTTAATTGTAAAATTTTTATTTGATCTAAAAATAAAATTGTATGTGACTTAGTTTGATTTTGGATGATTAAATAAAAACACATCCGATCAAAATTATTGCATTTTAATTTATTGATAAATTTTCAGATATTAAAATCGCAAAATGTAAAATTATTTATTAATATTATAAAGACACAATAAAATAAATATTTTGATGTAAAGTATAATATATAATATATTAAAAACTAATTAATTAATGCAATATATCATACTAATTGAAAATTAATGAATGTTCAAATGCTAGACAAAAAAATTTGTATTAATATGTATGCATGCATGCGGTTTATAGAAACTAAATCATTTCATAGTTTAATTAGATGATAATAAATAGTTGGATTAATAAAATTTAAAATTTTCAGATGAAGGTAATAATTTTATTCTTTCTTTTATGACCCTTTAATAGAAACTAGTGTGAATACTCGTGCCTGCACGGGAAAAATTTTAAAGTAAATTAAAAATAAAATACTTTATGCTTCATACTTCAATTGTTTTTAAAAAATAACGTGTGCAAAAAACTTTTTTAAAATATTGGGAATTAAAAATCCAACTTAAAAATATCTTTGGAAAACTTATTGTAATAATCAATTATATACCTTTAAATAAAAATTTATTTATAAGTGTGTCGCTTATCACGGTGTTTTGGATTTTTCTTTGTAAATTTTTTACATTCGTAGTGTTGTTAGGCACATCATGTGATTAATTTACTTTAACTTGTTCAAAAATAATTTTTTAAATTATGATGTTGAACCAAATATACTTTTTATTGTACTTGATCAGAATTTAAAATAAAATTTATGTAGTATGTTTATAATTTTGAAGTCTAAATTTGAGTTTTAAGTGCCCCAGTATTAATAACATTATTAGGTTGGATAGGTCAGACTTCTATGATTGGAGTTCGATCCCTTGTTCTTCCACTTTATGTTGTAGATTTATAATGACCTTATCATTTTATCTATCTAAAAAAACAATATTTGGTACCAAAATGAAAAATAAACAACATTTTGCTAATCTAAGTTAAGAAGATTCCTTCAATTATTTTACAGTTTAATAATGAAAATATTGACAAATTGAACGTTTTGCTCTAACACAAACATTAGACCTCAGCTAAAAGTCTTTAGTGCTGCGACACAATCCGATGCATGTCACATACATGCATGAATAACAAAGATCTTCGAATAACATGTTGAGATTCATCAAGGTTAGAAGGTGTTATACTCAACAATGTCTATAATTAGATAAAAAAATAAATAATAAATTAGCACTCCTAGCCTAGAAATTTAAAAGACTACATGATAAGTTTTAGAAATTAGTGTTTGGCTTAATCCAATCTTACACATTAAAATTATCTCGCAATTGATGTGAAACTTTACTAAAAAATTTGATTAACTACTTGTTGATTAGACAATAATATGCATTTTTCATTTGACCGAAAGAAGACACAGTTCATTAATATCTAGAATGTATGCTAAAATCACACTAAATAATGTAAAGTGTGAAACAAACAGAGCACATAAGCAAACCAACAGAGATACAAAAGTAAAATAAAAATATTACCTTGAAACAAATTGAAAACCAAAATTTATTACCTTGATGAATTAAAGCTAATATCACATATTGCCTCCCACAAATCATAGAGTCTCTTGAACCAATCAAGTAGCAACTTACAAAAAAAATATATAAACATAGTCAATTAAAAGACATTAACATCAGAAATCGATCAATAAAAACAAACGGAATTGTTGTTCCTTTCTATCTCCTCCTTCTTGATAAACTTCACTAATCTTTATCTCTTCCAATATTTTTCAATAACCCAATAATACGTTAATGACTATTTTATGAAGAAGAGAATCTCATCTTTGTTTCTCCAAATTGCAACAAAATCTCATCTTTAAAGAAGAAAATAAAAAGATTAAAAAAAGTATCATAGTTTCTTCTACAACAAAAAATATCATAAACTAAAATTAAAAATCAATAAAGAAATAGAAGAAGTGTATCAAACGTAGAGAGGGTGAGAGAGAAGAAGAAGCTTGGCTTTGCTAGTATTAAAACATGCAAATGGTTTTGTGTATTGAAACTTGAGTTGAAAACATGAAAAGATAAAATTTTGTGTATTGAAACTTGAGTTTATTCATCAAAATTCTCATTCATTTTTAGTATCAAGTGGTTTCAGTTCCTCTCAAACATAATTTAGTAATAGAATTGTAGTCCCTCATACCAAATTCAGCAACAATCACCACTTAATCCACTAATATTTGATAATATAAATATAAAATGATTTTAGGATAAATAAATTAGATTTTTTTTAGTAGAAAAATTAGCTTTACACTCAAACAAAAAAAATAGCATTACACTTTTTTTTTGAATCCAACAAACTTAACACATCTATTTTAATATATTAAATCAGAACCCCAAATTATGCTCTTGCCATGTGGCCACTTTCATCCACATCCTCACAAAATGCCACGTCTACCTAAAATCTGATGTGGCCACTTCTCATTCTAGCTGCCTTCCTTTCATATTCAATGTATCTCATATTCATTGTTCTCCTCTTCTAATCCCTAATTCCCAATTTGCAAACCTACCCCGTCTCACGATCTTCGTTCGTCTTGGTCCACCACCGTCAACCTCCCTGCCTCACAACCTGCCCCTTTCAGCCGCCGCAGTGTCGGCATCACGACTCGCGGTTGTTCACACTCCTAACAACGTCGGGGTTTCGGTTTCGACACCGTCTCATATGGACGTAAGTTTCCCTTATGCTTTAGTAATCAATCTTTCTTTTGTTAAATCTTCCTCAATCTAATGTCAATTATTATATATGTAAATAGTATTTTACAATCAGTCAAGTGTTTATTGTGGTCCATTATTGGAGATGAAAACTTTTTCCCTTACTCAGTTGTTGATAATGAGTTTATATATCCCTTTATTCATGTTCCTTATGATTCACTTTATTTTTTTCATCCTAGATTTTTATAGAGAGGATATTTGGAAAGGCAGCAAATACTAGCTAGCATTGTGATTGCCAATTGAAGAAGGTTTGCGTGCAAATTAAAGTTATACAAAGTAGGTAATAAATTCATCATGTTAGTCTTACTTGATTTTACATCTTCTGGGTTACTTTGCATATTAATCTAAGATTAGATTATGAAGCCTTTGCCCTCAGAAAACTTACAATAGAGAGGCATGTAATGTAATATTATGCTATGTTTATGGCTTCCATTCAAAAAACAAGAGTACAAATAGTTGTCATTGCTTTTGGTAACTTTTTCCTAACTCTTTATCAGTTTTTAGTCTGCACATAGTGATTAAAGGCACACGTTTTTATAAAGAAAAATGTGTAGATTAAATATGATCACAAATTTTATAAGCGCTACACTTGTAAGGTCGGTAATTTTGTAGAGACTAAAATTTTATATTTAACCTTGTAAGATATTATACTAATTGTGAAAATTTTCATAATTAATAAATTATGAAACCTGGTCAAAATTCTGCCTTCATTGCGGTTTGCCCCTAGCTGCCTAATTGCGGCAATTGCATTGCCTTTGTTGCACCCTCCAAAATCTTCATGGTGTTGGGTGTGAAGGGATGGATGTGGATTTAGTCCACATTGCATAGAGATATGACCTATGTAGTGTTTATGAGTGTCCGTCTCAATAAGTAGGTGATAAAGAGAAGCTTATGTTTTGAAAGTTGTTAATTTTAATGTCTCATCTATTTGGTATGTTAATGCCTTATGTTTGAATTTTTTTTTTTTGCAGATAATGCCCTTATTTAGAGATTGAGATAAGTTCCTTGAATAGTTGATCCAATATACCTTAAAGTTCAGTATCAAACAAAAGGTCTCTACTTGACTCTTTCAAATTGATCCATTTTTATATTGAAAGTTTCAGTATATAAGAAGAGCAACGTAATATGCGTCCTGTTATAATTGACGTGATTACTACTCTAAGTTACGATTTTTTCAAAAAATATGATCCACAGTTTATCCTATATAAAAGCTTAGACAAAAAAAAGTCCATCTCCACAAATTATGTATTCTCTTTAATTTGATTTTTTTAATCCAGTCTTATATCTGTTTTTGGATTATTTTTTTCTGGGATTTATGTTGTAGGCTTTCTACTATCCATCCCATGATATCTCATTAGCTTGGATTATCTAAAAAGATCGACCCTATATAAGCTGAAATTTGGTGTAGGTGTGTTTTCCAAAGTCGAGAGTTAGTTGGTTTTATCATTATAACTTTTACCATGTATTTACTCTCATCAATTTTTTCTCCCTTCAGATTGGAACATGGAGTAATGTTGATAACATTGTTTCTTATCATCTAAGCCCACCTCCGCGACCTCTCAAATGAGACAATCAATTCTATCAAGCTCTCATGTATACACATGACTGATTAATATCAACTCTAGCTTACAAAAGGACATGATAATTACTAAATTACTATGAATGTTTTAGTTTACAAGTTCAAAAAATCTACGCACAATAAAGAGATATGTTATGAAGAGTTGAACACAATATGTGATGTATACATTGAATAGTGTGTTTGTTGGTCCCTTCGCAGGGCAATGTCTTTTATGACCACTCGAATTTTCAAAGAATTGCCGGAAAAACTTAGCTATTATGTGAATCTCTTCCCTTTCTATATTTTCTTTTTCTTAATTTACCGCAACATTGATTTATAATTTTATTTTTAAATATTTTGTTTTTTTGTGACAATCATGTGTATCGATCAAATGAATGATCTTCTTTATTAATAATATTACTTTTATTATACTGTCTTATTTAAACTTATTTTAAAACTTGCCACAAAATAACTTAAAATAAATTTAGAACCTCCCGCGCAACGCGCGGGTCTACTGCTAGTTTCATTATTAATTAAAGAAGCTATACAAGGAGGTATAAAATCAAAGAAACGGTGACAAGACCAAGAAATGGCCGTCCGAGCTAAAGTGTGAGCCACCATGTTCGCTTGTCTCCTAACAAACTTAACCTCAAAGTTTGACAAACTAGCTAGACTCTCTTTAATCCTAGTAATAATGGAACAAAATTAATAAATCCCTAGAGGAATATTATGAGAAGCAATAGCATTGACTAGAGATTGCGAATCGCTTTCGAACATCATAAAGTGAGGCCTTGAAATTGTGCAAGCTTGATCGCGTCCAAAAGTGCCAAACCTTCCCCTTCTAAAGTAGACATTTTTGCATTGTATCTTTGCGTTTGAGCACATATAAGAGCACCGCTACTGTTTCGAATAACAGCTGTTGTTGTAGTAACCCCATTGAAGCTTGAAAAACCTGCATCAATGTTGCATTTGAGCCACCCCATTCGCGGTTTTTCCTAGCTAGTGTTGGCAGGCGTCTGCTGCTGGTATCTAGCACGCTGCTGCCTCTGTTCTTGCGTTGTGTTCCATGCTTGCCATGCTGCATTTGATTGCAGCCCCACTGTTGCAGCTGGTACCTAATGAGAGTTCCACACCGCATCATTACAATTTTGCCAAATATGCCAAAGTAAGATTGCAACCCGCCCTGCAACATCCACATCTTCATGTCTGCAAATATTAAAAAGTAATTCCGATATAGAATTAAAAAGACGAACTCTATGGTTGATAATATGAGAAAGACCAACTGCTGTCCAGCTCTCAACAGCATGTATACAAGTGAAAAAAGCATGAAAATCATCCTCTACACAATCATGACAAACAGGGCAGTGGGTAGGACAGTTCACATGGCATTGTGTAAGTCGAATATGCGTTGGAATACTCTCTCTACAAAGTCTCCATAACAAGTGCCGGCTCTTGGGAGGAGCATTAACACGCCACAACTTTTCCCAACAAGAAACACCCCCATTAAGTAATCTTTCCCACTTCTCACTCATAATAAGACGGTATCCCAATCTCACCGTGTACATACCTTCCTTATCACCTTCCCATACTAGCTTATCCTCTTGAGATGATTCAAATAGAGGTATAGAAAGAATTTTCACTGCCTCCTCTCTCGAGAACAACCCCTCCACCTTATTTCTATCCCACTTTTTAACTTCGTCGAGCATAAGATTTTTAACACATAGTGCATAAACTTCCTCTTGTTGCGGGGAACACACCCATCGACCCTTACCCTCTCTAAGCCACGGATCTTTCATCACCCTCACCTTGCTCCCATCACCAATGACCCACCTACACCCCTTCAACAACACCTCTCTAGAACTCCACAAACTCCTCCAAAAAAAACTTGGGTTAAGCCGCCATTCACCCTTTGCATCGTCCTCCACCGCAAAATTTATAAAGTTCCTGCTATAATTCACCACCCTACAATGACAAGAATCTTTCCACAATACCGCCAAGCCTCCACTACGACCAACTACATCAATCGCCAAACAAGAATCATAACCCAGAATAACACGTACTTTCTCTAACGACCTTCCATACGATAATGTTTCTGAGAGAAAAATAATATCAAGTTTGTGCCCACGAGCAAGACCTTTAAGATTAGGGATTGCAGGAGGTTTGCTCAATCCCTTACAATTCCAACTGAGGATTATCATTGGTTCCGACAGTCCTGGCTGCCAGGACCTACTGATAAAAAAATGCTGGGTTAAGTCTTACTTTCCACTGTTATTTTCCTCCTTCTCCTCTCTGTGACGTTTTTTCTCAGTCTGAGTATCGGGTTCAGCTTGGTCTGCTTGGTTCAGTTCTGGTTGGGCCGTCCAAGACAAATAGCATTACACTTGAGCAAAAATTGTCCTCCCACCCCTACAATTAAACCTTCACCCCTACAAACTACTGATAAACCTATTTTGTCCTTTTTATTATTAAATTTTATTACATTATTATTTTTATCATTCATTTCACCTCTACAATACACTGTTCCGGTAATATTTTTATTTTTTTTCCGGTTTGATATGTTTACCGGAACAATTTTTCAATATGTTCCGGTATGATAATTTTAACAGCTAATTCAAACATTCATACCGAAACAATTTAAAAATTCGTTCCAGTTTATTAAAATATGCATATCGTATGAATATATGTTCCGGAACATTATTCAAAATTGTTCTGGTTTGTTACTTTGTAAAAGAATGTTATCCGAACACATGAAAAATTAGTATAAATTGTTTCGGTTTGTTTTTTTGAAACAGATGGTTCCGGTTTGTAAAATACCTTATAATGAAGAATGAAGAATGAAGAATCGCTGCATTTGAGATGAAGAATGATAGATTATTAACTTTAACATCCTTTTATTTGAACAATGGATTGTGATTTATTGTGAAACATTTGTTGCCTTTGTATAAATTCCTTAGGTAGATTGTGTTCTTTATTACTCATCAATTGTCTACCCACACAACTATGATTTTATCCTAAGAACCATTTGTGAAGATAGTGATCCTATGGATGTCCTGGCTCTGATGCATGATGCAGGTAGCAACACTTAAAACTATTTTAACAAACTGGAACAACAGTTTTTACTAATTTTCCATGTGTTTCGGTAACAATTTCATTTACAAAGTAATAAATCGGAACAATTTTGAACAATGTTCCGGTACATATATTTATAAGATTTACATATTTTAATAAATCGGAATGAATTTTTAAACTGTTCTGATACGAATGTTTGAATTAACTGTCAAAATTATCACACCGGAACACATCGAAATACTGTTCCGGTAAACACAGCAAATCGGAAAAAAAAATATTAACGAAACAGTGTATTGTAGGGGTGAAATGAATGATAAAAATAAAAAAGAAAAATTAATAATAAAAAAGGTAAAATAGGATTATCAAATGGTTTGTAGGGGTGAAACATTAATTATAAGGTGGGAGGGCTATTTTTCACACTTGAGTAAGGAAAAAAATAGCGTTACACTATTGGGTATTAATGTATTATTACAGTATTAGAATTGTGCAATGAAACATTGTGGAACTTTTTAAATTTTTATATAAATATTATTATGAGTGGGGTCTCTTTTTTTTTATATGTTTCAAAAAGTCATATACAAGTTGTCAATATAAGATCTTGTCCATTAAATTAAAAAATTATTAAATTTATGGCGTTAAATCAATTTGTGCATTATGAGAAAGTACTGAACTTACTTATGTTGTGTCTGTTTGGCCTAATTTTTTTTAAGATTAAAAGTTGCTTTAAGCTTTATAATACTCTCTCTGATCTTAAATATAAGAGAAATTTTACGTTTTAAATTGATTGAGAATCTAATGTATTTGGCTTATAATATGAACTAGATACATTAGATTCTCAGTAAATCTGAAAAGTAAAATTTCTTTTATATTTAGGACTAGAGGTGGTAATAAAAAGAGCTTTACAAATAAAATATAATAAGTTGTTTGGTAATTTTTTTGTATTTAAAAGTACTTGTATTTAATTTTTGTGTCTTAAACTAAAATATTTTGATATAGTTTGTAATTTGTACTTATATTTTTTTTACAGAGTATATTTTAATTTGTTTTGTCAAAACAAATTTCTATATTTTCTTCATAAATAATAAGCCACTTTTTTAATAAGAGCTTCATCAAATATATGTTTGACCCTACTTATGACTTATAAGAGAAGTAAAGTTAAAATAATTAAATAAAGCCGGACCAAACGGACGCTAAATCCCACCGTCTAATAGTTATAATGGGCTTTTTTATTTCAGCTTTAAAAAAAATAGATTTTTTTTGTGTTAAATAATTTTATGTAAAAAAAATTTACAAAGAATTTTTTTTATCAAAGCTTCAAATGAAAATTTGGTTTGAATAGTTCTTCTTACAATGTTATTTTAGATATTTCATCATTTTATCGAAACAAATTTGGATATCAAAATTTCAAAAAGTCACTTAATTTTGAAGCTATTTCAAATAGATTTTCTTAAAAATCATTTTTGAAATACTACTTTTTAAAAAAAAAATTGAGATTTTTCACTATGTTTTGATCTTCAATAATGTGTGTTTATATTATATGATGTCCAAATTAGTGTTTCAATTTAGAAAAAACGAATATAAAAAAACTTGTAATATTTTAGAAAATAATTTTATAAAATCTATTTTCAAAAATACAAAGAAAAATCTATTTTTTTTAAAGCCGAAACAAACGCATCCAATATCTCTTTCAAATAATCACTTTTATAAAAACATTTTTCGCTGTCAAGTCAATTAAAATATCGCTAAAATGTATTCTACTCTATTTTTATGTATTTTGACAATTATCAAATCGTGGAGGTGAACCGGTGCACTTACAAAAAAGGGTTCATTGTCAAAGAAAAGTTCAGAATTTTAAAAGAAAAGTGGGTTAAAGTGGGCGATTCCAATTTACACTTTTTTCATGCAACCATTCGACAATAGCGACGAAGGAATCAATTGATTGCTTTTAAAGATGGTAATCAATGGATTCAAGGGGTGTAGGCGGTGAAGGGAGGGGTGAAGAGTTTCTTTAATATTAATTTTCGTGAAGAATGAGAGGATAGGCCGTTTTTGGATGGTATTCTTTTTGAAGCCTTAACTGAAGCCGATAATCGTTTGTTGTTGGAGCTGTTTACTTTAGAAGAGGTAAAGGAAGTCATATGGGATAGTGATGGTAACAAGTGCCCAGGTCCGGATGGTGACAACTTCAATTTTTTGAAGGTGTGTTGGAATATTGTAAAAGAGGATATTCTGAATTTTCTTCAAGAGTTTCATGGTAATGCTTCACTTTTAAAAGCATTGACAGCTACTTTCTTGGCCTTAATTCCTAAATGTGATCATCCACAAGCTCTTACGGATTATCGGCCTATATGTTTGGTAAACAACTTATATAAAATTTTGTCTAAAGTTTTGGCTTTAAGGTTGAAGAGAATTTTGAGCAAGTTAATTTCGCCGGTCCAATCGACAAATTTTAGATGGTGTATTAATTGTAAATAAATTATTGAAATGATAAATTTCTCTGAACCATCTTCCTTTTTCTTCCATCAAAGCAAAATAAAATATGAATCCAATAAAAAACATCATTAAATATAATTTTTTTTGGTTACATTAAATATAAGTGAATACAACACCAGTAAACAAATTTTAATCATAAAATATAGAAAATTATCAAGCATTCATTTTATAATAGAGGACATGTTTGCAATAAATCCTGCACAAAGAGCAGGACCATAATGAGACAATTAAAATGACACTTGCCACAGAGCATTCATTCAACCTTTGTTGCCCGTAGTCACATGCAGTTGATGTTGTTAACAACTTCAAAGAGATATGTAGTAGCTTCATCAAAACAATCACCGGAGTATAGCAACATATAGTTTGATTTGCATTGAGTTAACAAAATTGCAGTGAATCAATACTATTTTAACAAAAATTAATGTTACTTTAAAATTTTAATAAAATTATAGTGTCACAATCATTTTATCAAACTCTACTATTCCAAACATGCAAATAGTAAGGTTATAGTTTCTAATGGTCCCAATTGTAGTTGTTGGAAAAACATTGTATTCTACCCACACACCTCTTCTTCAATGTGTTGTGGAGTAAAAAGATGATTAAAACTTGTCCTAATTATTTTTCTTGAAAATTTTAATTTAATTAGCTATTGTGTGTAGCATAACTGGTCATTGACTTGGTGTTTTTAGCTATTGATCCTTTTAGTGAGTCTTTGACTATGTAGCTTTATTAATTGTTGACCTTATACTATTATTTTTTAATCCACCATTGCAACCCTCCAAATCTCCAATGTCATGCGAGCATTGAATGCTTACCCCAAACTTTGTAAAGATAAAAGAAGCCTTAAATTTTGATCATGTGGCTGATGACACCAATTGTACCCCTCAAGGATACACCACTTGGTACAATGATGCTAGTACTATATCCTAATTTGGACCCTTAGGATGTGCAACAAAATTACAAAAACAAATAAATTTTTAGTAACTATATATGGAAATATTTACAAGTGTTTAGATCCGCGTTTGCCAATCAAATATTGTGCCCCAATGCATGTTCACAGTAAAAATTCTGAAGAGCTACAAATTTGTGCTTCCGCATTCGTAAATTTTCACCATGGTTTTCGTTGATGTGTCATAAAACGCAAGTTAATTTAGCAACATGAGATTTCTTGATAATTGCATTTGCTTTGCATTTTGAATAATATTTCATATTTTCTTGTCTACCCCCACAAGATTTGGGGGTATTTACCCCCAATCATTTAAAAAAAATTTAACCGATATAAATTTTTATAAAATACACCGTTGGATTAAAAGTTTATATCATATAGATCATTTGTGTAAAATTTCAGAGAAATCTAAAATCATTTGATATGTTATTGAGACGCGTCAAAATTAACAGTTTCTGTGATTTCTTAAACACCGTTAATCTTTATGTGTCTCAATAACATATCAAATGATTTTAGATTTCTCTGAAATTTTACACAAATGATCTATATGATATAAACTTTCAATCCAACGGTATATTTTATAAAAAATTATATCGCTTAAAACGTTTTATAGTGGTTGGGGGTATATACCCCCAAATCTTGTGGGGGTACACAAGTTGTCACCTAATATGAATGGGTGTGAGATAGATACAAGGAACAATTACAAATACCAGTCATGGTACATCTCTAACGGGTCCTTTTTCAAAATCATAATGATTCACCGTGAATATATGAAATTTACCATAATTCTAATAACACGCACCGAATGCATATTATAATAAATAGTCTTATTATTTTTTTAAAATTATATATATTTCATATTTCATTGTGACTATTTTTGAATTATTTTTCTTCTATCTAGTGAAACCTCACTAGCAGTCTATTAGTGAAAACTATGGATTTATTTACTGTGACTATTAAGTCATAAATTTTGGTGTACCAAAAAAATAGAAGTCTTAAATTTTGGTTAATTAAAGCAAGTGGAAAACAATTATCCTAATTAAATTAATGGAGAGAAAGAGATTGATAATGAAATGTGACTACTAACAGCATTGTGTAAATTGATACTCATTAAGTGGAATATATATTATTGTAGTAATTCAGTTTAGAAACGCTACCACCATTCTTATCAGCATTCCTAAAATTGATTATTCCCATCATATCATCTAATTAAAATTTGATGTCATATAAACCCACACAGATGATTGGTCATATTCATAGCAGTATGGGGCTATTACTAGATCACGTCAAATTAACACTAAGTTAATGCGATAATTCAAGTTTAATTAGTAGCTGAATTGTTTTCTTCTTGTTTTGATTGAAAAGAAATTATTTTAATTTTTACTACTATTGTGGTATTGGATGAGTGGATGGTATTACTGTTATTAGCATAATAACACACAATGTTTTTGGTATCATTGTAATTTTTCTTTATTAACCTTTCCGTAAATTTAAGATCAATTAGGAGGAAAATAAAACCGAATGCCAATTATTTGTCACATTTACACACTCAAATAATTGTCATCGTTTTTTTTTTTTGACGAGAAAAATAATTGTAATTGTTGGTTTGATCTTAATGTAACGACGACAATTGTTTTCAATACATGCATGAATCATGCAATAGACACATTCCTTAGTTTCTCTACTATATTCATTAATTTAAGCGATTTGTTTCACTTATTTATAAAAAAAAATGTAGAAAGGAAAAAACATTTTTGATTGATTGATTCATATTTTGTTTAATCATAGTACAAGACTAGATTACAACTACAAGTACAATGTTTCTTTATAGTCAAGAAGATAATCGATCCATAGACAAATAGAGAGATTTGAGGGTGGAAAATAGTTAACAAACCCGTGACTACTCTTCTCTACTAACTTTTGTCTCGTTGTCCATGGCACCCAAGCCAACTTTTTTCCTTTCACAGCTTCTTCTTTCTTTGCATCAAAATCACATGCATTACATTGCATTGCATCCCTTACCAACAAACAAACAAACATCAATGTATATGAATATTTCACTCCAATTTTGCCCTTCATTATGTAGCCAACTAAGGCAATCTACTAAAGTCCCCACTAGCCATTTCAGCTATTTATTCTTCTGTCTCTACAATTTAATATGCAGAGTAGTGTTATTAATTAATTTGGCAGACAACTACCACATTGTTTTATTAGAAAAATTACATTCTTTAACCACTATCATAAAAAAAATATTTTTAAAATTTATTAAATAACTGATGTATTTAAATTATATTATAAATTAAATGTATGTAGTTATTCAATAATTATTTAGTAAAGTTAAAAAATAAACTATTTATTTATAATAGTGACAGTAGAGTGTACAATGTTACCATAAAATACTTCATCCGTCTTAAAATATAAAAAAATAAAAATTGATCAAAGAAAATTAATGTATTTAGGCTAAATTTTTATCTAGATACATCAATTTTCTCTAATATTTTGGGATAGAGGGAGTATACAATAAGATCATCTTATTTTATTCTTGTATTTTAGACAGATAATAAAGAATTAAATTACCAATAATAAATTGATTTAAGTGGTACAAAATTTAAGCAAGCAATAATCACAAGCTTGATCTTATTGACTCTTATGCATGCAAAAAAATTCGGTTCAAAATCACTTTTAAAACAAAAGTAAAATGCTTAAAGTGCTAAAGACAAGAGAATATTAATTTTAGACACTACTTGTCGTACAATGAGACAAAATAGAAGGTATCAAATAATGATATTAATTATTCTATTCTATATAGTAAATTTTGGTTAGTCAATAAAATAAATTTTTTTTAGAAGGGTTAAACCATTCGTTTTTATTTTTAAAGACTAAAATTTAAATTCACTGTATTTTTAGAGACTCAAAATTTATTAAACTCAAATGGTTAATGACGAACTTTGAAAGAACTTGGATTCTTGTTTTTGGTAAACTAGTATGTATTTTTTTTCCATTCCTATATCTAGAGCTGATAAAATGAACTACCTGACTCGTAACGGGCTCGGGCTATAAAAGGCTAGGATGATGATTGCGCTTAAATTTATATGTTTAAGCCTGACCCTTCACGGGCCATTTTTTTGGGACCAGCCGGTTACTATAAATTTTAATTTTTAAAATTAAAAAATCCAAATACTAATACTAATACTAATAATAATAATAATCATAAAAAATGTAACACAATCAAAGAAAAAGAAAAATGAGAATAATAATAACAACAAAACAATATGAAAATAAAACACTAAAAAAGTAAAAGAAAAAATTAATACAACAAAGAACACAAAACATGATTATTGAATAGAGAACAATGGAAAAAATAATTTAACTCAAAAGTAGTGAGGTATGAACTAAAGAAGAAAAAAACAGAATATAATAAAAAAAACAAAAAAAAACAAAAAAATAAACAATTAGGTTAGAACTCGTGCTATAACGAGCCAGACTAATAAAATCCGTATTTTAAACGGACTCTATTTTTTGTGTTCAAATCCTTTCTATTTCGGGCTTTTGTGTGTCAGCCCGTATGACCCAATTCATTTTGCCAGCTCTACCGATGCTTGTATTTGTCTACTAAAAATTTCATAAATGATGTTCAGAGTTTAAATTCAGGTGCCTCCATCTATTTTTCCATTAGCATATTTATTGTTTATTTGATGAATTATATTTTTTTGGTACAATGTTCCACCAAAATTCGAACTCTAGACCTCTCCTACTCAACCTATGTCCCCTAGCTCTTATCACTTGAGTTATTCTACGGAATTTATTTGATGAATTATATGAGCATCAATTAATGAATAATTTGTGTCAAAAAAAATGATTAATCTAATATATAAAAATAATATATTATGCTTACTAAAAAAAAAGTAGGTGAAAAGGAAAGGTAAATTATGGTCACGGATGAAGAGAGGGTTTTTGTCGTGACAGTCGAAGTCACATTCAGAAGGAGCTAGCAACTGTAAGGCTATGTATAATTGCACACTACTTTCTTCTATTCTATTATATATACAGTTGTTAAATTTAAATGTATTAGTAGTAATAAACCAAAGTACCAAACCCAAACTAAACTACAAAAAAAACAGCCACATAAATAAATAAATAAAACCTTCTTCCTTCTTCACTCATCTTTCTCCGATGTCCTAACGTTCATATCCGCCGCACCAATCTCTATCTCATTTCATTATTTTTTAATTTTAATAATAATTAAAACCTTTTTCCTTAAATAATAATATTAATATTAATAAATTAAATTATAATTATAATAACCACGACCACCAGCACCGAATACTTGTTCATTCACGTGTGTGTGTAGCCATTTCCTCCTCCATGACAATGGCCGTCGATTCTTCCTCATGTAAGGTAACCGTAACATTCATTCTTTCTTTTCTTCTTTCTTCTTCGATTTCAATTTCAATTTCAACCTCATTTTCGGTTATTCTTTCTCATCCACATTTCCAATTCTCTTCACTACTTTCAACCGAATCCGAATCTCAACTTCTTTTTTCTTCTCTTTCTTTTAACAACTTGCGTTTACAGTGTCGAAATCGACGTTTATCTGTAATGTTGACACACTTTCAATTCAAAAACAGTTGGAATCAAAATCTCAACGAGACTCATGTGTGTCGAACTCAAACTCAAACTGAAACCACACGATTTTTTTTTCTTTTTTTTTTCTTCTAGCTTTTCTTTACGGTTTGAAATTCAAGTTGATTAGTTTAGATACTTACATAAGATGCACGGATTTTGAAGGTTTATTTTAGATCACATTATTAGGTTGAAACTTACTTGAAAGTTCTTACTAGCTTTTATTTTTGGTTCATTGATTAATGTATAATGTTATTGTTAATTACGATTTAGTTTCTTTTTTCTATTTTTGATATATTTTTATTTGGCGATTTTATTGCAGAAAGATCATCGAGTTCCGGAGTTTCTTGAGGGAAATGGAAATGTATCTGTTGGTTGTTCGTGTTTGAAGTTTAATAAATCAAGTGTTGATGATCTAGGTAATTTAATTTAATCTATGAAATTTCGTTAAGTTATAGTATTTGCGGAAATTATTTTAGTATTTACAACTCTTCTATAGCTGATTTTTTTTGTCGTTCTTTGTTTGTTTTTTACTGCAGATATACCGCCAATTCTGGTTGAAGAAACCTCAATTCCAGTAGGATTGCACGGTTCACCGGTTAGTTTCTTGTTTCCATCAGTGTTGTGAATTGTTGTGGATCACTAAAAATAGCAGTTTGTTCAAATTTTACTATGCTACAGTGTCGTAGCCACTATTTGACATAACTTTTTTACTAAATTGTGTATCGTGAAACGATAGCAGTTTGTTAAAATTTTGCTATGCTATAGAGCTGCTATATCCACTATTTGACAATACTGCTTTCCATACAGCTAACTAACTCTTTCTATTTATTTTTTGATGTGTTAATTTAGTGCATTGCATATTGTGTGCGATTTAATGGTAATGATTTTATAATCTGGTATATCTTGTATTGCATTTCAACTGTTTATGTTAGTGAATACTGATGGTTTAAAACATCAGATTGAGGGGAGGCTGAAAAATCTTTGTCTGCAGTCATGTTAGTTACATCCTGATTAGGAAAAAACACTGTTAGGACCAGAATTTCCATTTAGTAATGGGTTAGCTAGTCACGTTATTTTGGATCAAATGGTATCTTGAAATGTGAATTACTGAAGCTCCTTTTTCTGAAACTGTCTACAAGGATGAAAGAGACATATAAACTCAAATGTTTTTCTGTCAAAACTCAAAAAAAACAATTCAAATGCTTTTTCAACGGTTCTTATTTGAACTTACGTTCTTGTTTTAAATGGTTCAATTGATTTGTGCAATAAATAATTCTTGGTAAACATTTTAAAATATGTTCTCAGAAACTGGTGTCATTCCATTTTTTTCAGGTCCAAGATGTTTATAGTATTTCAATGGTACCAGAGGAAAGCAAAAATACAGGCAGTGCTTCACCACTAGCTTTCTTAAGCGTTGTAGAGGTTCCTAATCAAGCTAAAAGTGGAATGTGTTTAGACGCTCATATAAATTGCCAAAACAACATTGATTTTCAAATGAAGAGCAAAGATATTTATGCCCAGTGCATAGTTGATATACCTAATGTGAACGGTAACTCGGTTTCACCTGAATCCTATGAAGAGGGAGTTGAAAGCTTTAAAACTGGGAACTCACCAACAGTAAGTCTCATAAATTCATCTTCCTTACTGTTGTTTTTTAAGATATCATGTACAAGATAGATTTTGTTAACTACGGATAAAATACTACCCCTACACATATATGTATATGTATGTCTGTATGTCTCTCTATAGTCTTTATGTCTGTTTATCAATATCCATACACGAGGGCTAATATTTTACTACATTGCAGAGTGTACTATGGAGAGAATCTAGTCTAAAAGCAGGAGCAAAACTTATGCAGAGTCTAGTGAACCTCAGCAATCCCAGAGGTATTCTGCCGTTATTGGGTATCTTAATAATTTTCATTTCAGATAAGCCTGTGTAGTTTTCTTTACTGGAATCAACTACATAATTGGGAGATAATGATATATGCAATCAAAATAGTTTAGAGATGAACGAAATCTTGTCCACACAATACAAACAGCTAGATTGACAAAAGAAATACATGTTTATAGCATAAGGATCATAAATAGATTATCTTCTCAGGCTCAGGTAATGAGGAATAGGAAACCTCATACTCTATGTCATTTAAAGAATTAAAGCATGTTTTTAGCCAATTGGATCGTTTCTGTCTGGTCCTGTAAATAATTAGTATAAGATTTCTGGTTGGTTTGCCTTTTCAAAAGCAGTGTGATAAAAGATATGTGGGTTTTGCTCTGGCATTGGCTTGTGTAATTGAAAAAACATATGAAATGTTCATAGTTCAAATGGTTTATTTGAAACAAGGGTATCTTCCATTCAAAATTAAAATTGTCCACCATAATCTTTTTGTTTTCCATTGTTAATCACATTGATAAAACTTCATTGTCTAACATGCTAAATTATGATATTTCTTTATCTTTTATCTATAATTCATTTTTTCATATGATTAAACCATCAATTACTCTCTTGTACTTGGACTTGTGCTCATAATTTTGTGTGCAGAACTCATTAGGTTTGTGATCCGGATGCATTTTTAATTTTCTTATTTTTTTTAAATTAACAGATAAACCAGTCACTGAAAAGTTACATGATTTGCCGAGTAACAAATGGAGAAGATATAAGCGCTCTACCTCCTTCGATTCCAGAAAAGTTGCTCTTCTGTTTTCAATATTGTAAGTTACATCAGATCGAACAGTAAAGCTTGACATAAAATCATAGCTATCCACATAACCATATACATTTTATCTTAGTTATTTGTCTATCTCACTTTGTTATGTTCATTTCTAAAGTATCTCAACAAATACATTTTATCTTAGTTATGTTGCTGTTATTGCATACCTCGTGAACTTTTTTTTTGACAAAGTATATCTCGTGAATTGTGGAGTTATGTTCATGTAATTGTATGTAGACAACCTAAATCTTCATAAATGGTTATACACATGGTTTTGCCGTTTTGAAACTTGCATTTCATAATATTAAGGGTGAGTTGTTGTTTTGCATTGCATGTCTTGTGAACTGTGAACTTAATGAGAGATGCCACTTCAAGAATGCTAACATGTGTTTCATTTTAGCTGAAAGATTCCCAATTATTTGTCAAATACTACATATTGCACTCTAACAAATTCTGAGTGGATATTCCATGCAATGGGAAATAATGCACGTAGTCATTTTTCCAAGGAACTGACATATTGTTGCCATGTTTCTCCGGTGTCTATGTTTTTTTGTATTTTATTTAAGATGCACATGTGTTATTTTTTTCTCTACTAAATTTGACCAATTTACTAAATAAATCAATTACCCTGCAGGTCAAGTTTGGGAACATTGGTATTGATATATCTGACATTGAGGGTCAGGCAGAAGGCTGAAGGGTTTGTTCTTATTTGAAGGTCCAGTCCTCCTGTTTAAGTGTACACTTCTAAGTTTCTATGGTTTTTAACATAAATGTGTCTTTTGAATTGTAATAGAGTTCCTTGTGATGTTGAAGATAGAATTTGGGAAGTGCTATTTCGTACGAAAATGTAGATTACGTTTATCCTAAAGCTTCCTCTGTTATTTACTCCCTCCGTCTCATAGAGCTTTTTTTTTTTGTTGTAAAATAGTGTTTCTTATTTTGAAATTATTTTTTATTTTAGAATATGAATATGAATATGAATAGAGTACTGTTAATTATTTTCATTCACCAGTATTCCTCTTTTTTTATTTTATTTATAAAAAGGTATTTTGGCCTTTGAAGCTCATTTCATTATAAATTTTAGTACACTCAATTTTTTTTAAAAAGAACGAAATCTTAATCAAAACTGTAGTTGTATTAAACAGAATGAATATTAAATTACCTGCCAAACCCAACAATCTAATCATGTAATAGCAGAGTCAACCTAGGACGGTTGCATGGAAACATAACCAGAAAAGACCGTTAATCGCCCAATTGGACTCGAGGTGCACGGAGGAATAAATGTTGTGTTTTGATCATATTTTTGCCATCCTTTATTTAGCTTTGATAGAAGACTACAAAGCACTAGTTAGCAAGACCCTAAAAGTAATTGTATATAATGTATCAACGGGAAATGTGTCTAGTGGAAAGACTAGACTCCCGCAACATGGTGAATCAAAACTAAAATCCTGACTAGATCATTACATTACATTTAAAAGTGTCTAACACATTTTAAATAAGATTGTTTTTGGTGGAGAAAATCTATAAGAAAAATATAAATGTATGTAGTACATAGTTTCTGCAATGAAGAATGATAACATTTGTCGATAAAATGCTTCCAACAAACCTCCATTTTGAAGCTTTATCAAAAAGTATCCATTACTTGATGATGTCTCCTATGTGTCAATTGGTAAACAATGTTTAGATCAGTTTATTATATGCATTCTTACATAAAGTGACTAACTGCATAGCAAATTAAAACAATTAATTATCAAATTATTTTTAGTTTCTTCTTTTTTTATCTTACATTTGAAACCATTACTGCTAAGTGCTAACCCCTACCAAACTAAGCTGAAGAGCATTGGTACAAAAGCACATCTGGCCTATGTGCATCTTTCCATTTTAGTTGTCAAGCCAATAACTATGCCAAGTGAAAAGACTCACGCCGGCCTTGTTGTGAATAGCACTTGTTTAGCATGAGCAACCTCCTCCTTGCTGATCATTCTGGGATGAATTTGCAGTAGATTTTAAATTTACATCAACCATGTCTTCATTCCTTGTTGAAGAAAGAGTTTCCATCCCGGGCAAGGATCCAGCAATCTTGCGAAATAAAGGCTGCAACGTTTTATTCATTTGAGTTAATACGGGCATAGTGAATTGATGCGAGAGCAACACATATGAAATGAGACAAACTTGTCAAATAGAGAGACAGTTGACCACAAATTTAAAATCCCTGAATGGTCTACTTTACGTTTTATGAAGATGCAGCAGGGAATCATTCTAGGTTTCTCAGATTGATATAAACATTCAGAAAACAAAGTTCATAATTCAGAAGCATAACAAAGTAAAAAATATGGGGTGACTTGGAGAATCAACAAAATCTCACCTTGATATTAAATCCTGCTTTAGCACTAGTTTCTATAAACATGATCCCGCCCTCACGCGACTTGGCATCTCCTTCCTCTATAGAGACTTGCCTATTTAAGCATTATAATGGCATTATAAGTGTAGTGAAAAATATTGTCATTTAGCATAGGAATCTTATGGATATGTGACTGGAAGAGGGGAAAAAGGCAGAATATGATAACATGAAAAGTGAAAGAAAAAACCAGCTACTCTTATAACAATAACAAATTTCTTTTTGTATTAATAATTAATCTTTAGCAAATATTTAGACAGTGATATCAAAATAGTTAAATCGCAAACATCATATGCAAAGCAAACTGGAAACATTGTGCCCAATAATGAAATTTGATCATCATGGACCTATAAATTTACCTAATAATAAAAATGATTTTGAAATAACAACTTCTAGTTATGGCAGTTTTGTAAACCTGTCTGAAGTTTGAGTGTTACATAATCTATTTATTCGCAAAACAATCATAATCAAACACTTTTAACAAAATTATTATTTAACCAAATCAGTTGTTAGGCAACAAAAGGAGAGACTTTGTCCTACCATCATAGTATTGAAACAGAACATAAACTAACAAAGAATTATAGAAAACATAGTATGGAAACAGTAAATAAAAACCATGTGTCTAATGCACAAAGAAAAGCATCTGCAAAAAAAATCATGTCAAGTTAGCAAACCAGTGGATATGTAACTTGAGAAAAATGCTCAATGTCCTGACTGGTTGACTCCCTGCTCACCTTTTTTCAACTAGATCAGTTTTGTTTCCAACCAAAACGATAATAACATCACTTCCTCTTTCTGTACGTACCTCCTCAACCCACTTGTTAGTGTTCAGAAATGATTGCCGATCTGCATCAGAACAGCTTGTTAAGAAACTTCATGATTATAATTTGATTTATGTCTCATAGGTTGATAAAAAAAATTAAGCACGTCTAATTCCACAAGCAAACAGAGCATAGTGAAACATAGAAAACACACATAGAGAGGTAGGGATTGGGGAGCTGACGTTTTCAATCATTCTGTGGTGCTTATCTGATATATAAAGATCATAACAGTAAGACAAAAATCAATCTTAAAAGAATGGATTTAATATAACAGCAAATCTAGCTTCCACTAACTGGGGAATACCTAGATCAGATAGCATCATAATTTCCTGTCAAGCATTAAGTGTTAAGACAGTTTGTTTATCTCTAAGCCTCATACTAGTTTGGCCTATAATTTTTCTTAATTCCCCTCTATGTTAGACTATACTCCATTCAGTCAACCAGTGCTTTGAATTCTTCTCGGCACGTGCTTAGATCACCTAAGACCTTACTGCCATCTTCTCTAGAAAGGGAACCACCCAATTTTTCTCTCCAATAAATGTATTTTTGGTCCTATCTTATCTTGTGTAAACGTGTCCACTGTAACATTCTTATCACTGTGACGCCAAGTCTTTCTTTTTGGCTCGTTACAACAAAATATTCAGTCCCATACAACATTGTAATTTGTAAGTTTACAGCTATGCTGT
The DNA here is from genome assembly GCA_951804385.1 of Trifolium dubium. NCBI lineage: Eukaryota > Viridiplantae > Streptophyta > Magnoliopsida > Fabales > Fabaceae > Trifolium > Trifolium dubium. The sequence goes on from OX638064.1 coordinate 18,045,950, forward strand.
AAAATCTTTCTTTAAAGTTATGTGGTATTTTATATCATAAAATTAAACTCAAATTGTTCCTCTATTTTGTCCACCCTACCTGGATCCTATAATTTACATATCTTATCTGTGGTCATTTTGTACATGGAACTGTTGAAAGAGAGAATAGAGAGACATATTATGAAACTGTGTGTCTCAATTATGCAACAAAGATTGATTTTATATAGGTTAAATGTAATAAATACAAATAAATATAGATATTATTCCAAATTACATTATAATATATGCTTATAAAGTAAACTATATAATAATTACAAAGATCATAATTATATTTTCAACATGAACCAAAGTACTTATAATGTAAAGACTTGCAGTATTTTTTTATTTTCTCCAATTTTCACTTCTAAAGCTAGACACACACCTCTTACAAAACTTGTACTATTTCATAAACTTATTTTAAGTTTCATGGAAGCCTTGTGTTTCCAATACCGACTCTGTATCACTAACTTCCATTACTTTTTTCTTGAGTTTCCAACTCGGACTATGTTTTCCACAGTCCACACACAAAAAACACACAATGACATTGTCTCTTGAATATCTTCAGTGAGCATATCCAAAATCAAGACAAAATTATAAGCACTAAAGGTTGACTCTTGGAGCACACCTATAGCTATAAAGAGATTTTCTGTATTCTTAGTTTGGATATGTTAACTTGACAATTACATATTTCTCTCTCAACTTGGATATCCATAACTAAAAAACCTATGTTGGATGGTCAAACTCTTTTCTGATAGCACATCGAAGTTCATGTCCTTTTTTCCTGAAATAAGTGTTAACTGTGGGAAGATTTATAATTTAACAAAATCTAAAATGCTGTTACTTCCCAATATATCATATCCCGATAAACACTCTAACACCCTCCGTTTAGAATTTCACCTTGTATTGCTCTTCTAACTTTACTTGTGGTGCATAATGCATATGCATTGATAACATCAAAGGTTTGTCATCAGACCATATCTTCTAACCTTGTACTAATATACACAACTTCTTTTATATAATACCTAGATCTTATTTTTCCAGTTTTTCAAATCTTGAATTCGAACGCGTCTAGTTCTTCATCCTTCTCTTCTACTCATCTAGATTTTTGCAAGTACTTAAAATTTATCCTTCTCATGATCATGATTTCTAATTTCTAGTGCTTTTAATTGATCTACCCGTGAGTGTGCCTACATTCAATGTTCCAAAATGAATATTACACTCGTGACTAACTTCTATACCCACTCCTGTTCCAAAAGAAAGCATTCACATGCTATAAAAACTTATATGAGCAAATAATTTGGAATAATTATGTCACAAGAAAATCTATAAAGACTAAGAAAACAACCTTGCTATTTCATTTTTCTTAACGAACAAATAAATTAATACTTATTGGGGTTTTTCCTAATTATAAACATAATACTTACTGGCTACGTCATATACAATAACTGCAACTGAAGAATCTCTTATATAGCTTGGAATTAAACTTCTAAATCTTTCTTGCCCTGCAGTATCCCTGTTGAGTTAAAATAGATTAAACTCAAAATATGCACACACAAAAAAAAAGAGGGTAAAATAGTGTCTACATAACAATTTGAAATTTTAAAATATAAATAAACATATATTCCATAAACAGACTGATGATGTTATATGACTTGAAGAGGAATACTGCCTACCAAAGCTGCAAACGAACTGTTCGATCTTCAAGGTACATTGTTTTTGACAAAAAGTCAATGCCGATAGTGGCCTGAAGATAATACGATAAAAAAAAAATGTGTCAAGAACTTAGCAGATGGAAAGGGGAAAAAGAAAATGCAAAAGTTGAGACCAAAACAACATGAAAGAGATGACATATTTTTCTATTTTAAGTAACCTTGTATGATAAGTTGGTAACTGACATAAACAAGGAGCATTAGTCATTACAAATGAACAACTGTCCTTAACCAATCGTATCCTAAATTTTTCAAGGAATGGCGTATCCCCGTATTGGATACGATAAATATCTGATACTCGTATCTTGTCTGTGTGTCTTTGCTCCATTAACAAAATGGCAAAATGGCAGAAACTTCATAAATTCCCATGAAACTAAATTCAATTAATTTATAACATTAAAACCTTGAAAATAATTTCACAATCACTAATAAAATCTCTTCTTCCCACTCTAGCCCTTCACAAACTTAAACATAAACCTGCAGATATGATCATTACACGAGTAAAGCATCTCCTAGAGTACATTGAAGAATAAAATATTTTCTGATTCACCTAAATCCTAATCAAGTGTTGCAATTTTGTAAACACAAAGATAGTTATGCTTGTTTCCTATTAGCAACATAAATAACAAATTTCAAATATGCAATCAATGACGCGATCCTTTTGTCTTTGTTCTTAATGCACACAAAACAATCACAAAATTAGCAAAAAAATTCATGATTAAAACGGCGATAACACTCTAATATTCTATTTAATATTGATCCTCGTAAAATCACACAAACATTATGTAATACAAGATCAACAGAAAAACAAATCGATCCAGATTGATAGAAACGGAATTGTAACATATTGAAATGAAAATTGAAACGGAGAATCGATCGAACGGATCGATAAACGATCGATCAACAACGAAATCTTCTATTAACAATAAATTAGAATTGAAAATTAGAGAAGAGAACCTGATAGGTATTGTCGAATTTGTCATACATGAAGCGAGTGATGATACTGGTTTTACCAACGGATTGATCACCTAAGAAAACGAGTTTGTATTTGGCGAGAGGAGATACAGTCGCCATTTTTGTTTTGGATGAGATCTGAATCTGAATCTCTCTCTTTCAAAATTCGAGAGAAACAGTTAGTTAGAGCAAAAACGAAGAGAAGGAGAAAATGCAGTTAGTTAACGACACCTGTTGCGATTTCAAAGTGCCAAAGACTATATATATTGGCACCACTAAGCGCCAACCATCATGTATTTATTGATTGATGACTAGTTCTACTGCCCTCGTTTTTTTATTTCCAATTTCACCCTTTTAGTTTTTCAATTTGTGTGTTTGGTCCGCTAAAATTAAGAGACAGTACAAATAAGTTTAGTAGAATTGTATTTGATTTTAAAATTGACATCGAATTAGATAAATTCGACAAAAATGAATATTATTATCTCCAATAAACCATTAGAAATTTTTTTATCCTTAGCAGAAATTGTCGAAATCACCAAAATAATACTGTATGAGATAAGAGAGAGATGTTCATCTATTTCTCTGTGAGTTGTGTTTCTTTGGAGACCTTCAATGGAGGATAACTTCCTTACCTATTAATGTTGGGGGGGGGTTGGGCTGTACTCAGCAGTAGGGACAGTCTCATATGCTTTTGTGGCTTTCAGAGCTTGGTTTTGGGTGTTGGAAGATCATATATTGAGAAATAGTGGAGTATGTGGTATGAATCCTGATTTGGATAATGCTTAGGGTGGTTGCCTGATATGATTCCAACTTTTAATTTTAGTAGTTTTACTAGCAAGGACAGTGTCCCCTCTAAAGTCCAACATATTTTGGTGAGTGCTCTGTTTAGTAAAACTGTTAAGGATACAGAAGTTACATTTCAATTGACAACCTGGCAAAAAACAGTTTTTGGATGTTTGTAGGCCGATCATGCTCAATTTTCTTCTAACTATCTCCATCGATGGATTAGGACAACATATGTCCCGATCAAGTATCGCAATATCCTCAAATATCACTGGATGATTCTCTTATTTCCTATTAATGAGGTGTGTCCTATTTGTCGTAAGACATATCTGAATAGATTTGGGGAGCATACAATTCATTGTTGAGAGATTCAAGGCTTCAAATACAAACACGACCTTGTTTGGGATGTTCTATTTAATGTTTTTAAGTGCGCATGAGTATTTGTGAAGAAAGAGATGTCTGTCAACTTCTTGAATGACCCATTGAAGGGGGGATCTACATTGAGACCGGTTGATATTATGATAATTAACATGCGTTCATACCTTTTGCATTTAACATTTTAGTTTTCTAGCACCATAGATTATAAATATTTTAAAATAGTTCAATGAATCATTCATAACAATTTGGTGTCTCTTAAGTATCAAGATGCAGTTTTAAAAAATAATTAATTTTACCATCCAAAAAGTACCAAAAAAAAATATCATACACGATAAAATTTATTTAATACTTTAAATATTTATTTTTTGCTGTTTTATCTTATAATATATCTAATAATTTTATCTTGCGGATCAACCAAACCTTGCCTAATATCCTACCACAAATCTTAGCAGGCCAGACCTTACCCCCAAGAATAATTCAAAAATAATTTAAAATGTAATTCAATATTTTATTTTTATGTCAGTGTGTGTAATAGTGCAATAGTATCTATAATTTTGTGACGATAGAAGACCTGCTGTTTTTTTTATTTATTTATAAGTAATGTTATAGTTATTACTCCCTCGGTTTATTTTTACTTGTTATTTTAAAAAAAAAACTAAAATAGAAGAGTGTATTTTTACATCTTATTTTCCTGTTATACCTTTTTTTATATGTCATATTTTTAATCCACTAATAATTTCCTATTTTTTCACAAACGTTATCTATTCATAAAAAAATTGTAACAAAGTTTATTTAACAACAAACAAAATTTGTATACAATAAAAAGATTATATTGTTTCAACAAAAAAAACAAAATTTAATCATTAAAATAAAATAGGAATGATGGTATAATAGGCAAAATATAACCTAAATTGTCAAAACGACAAATAAAAAAGAGCAATTTTTTTAAAACGACAAGTAAAAAGAAACGAAATGAGTAGTATATTAGTACAAAGGTAAGTTTTCTCCTTTTGCTCAGAATTGAACCCTGGACCTCCTGCTTCTTAACCCTTAACTCAAATGATTAGCATAACTAGTTGAACTACCCATCTCCATACAAGGCCTGTTGTTGATTTAATTAACTTTTTCGATTGTCCTAGATAAGGTGAAACCTATATATATTTTGAGAAGATCATTTTGTATATATATATATATATATAGATATATATATATTTTGTGAGTAAAAGATCATTTGTTTGTTATTATGCTATATGTATGCAGTTTTAATTATTAATTTTGGGATGAATTGTATGTTAATAATTTTTTTTGACAAAGAATTGTATGTTAATAATAAAAAATTATAAATATGTGTAACCCACTTAAGTATAGAAAAACTTTATTGCCTCCTAACAAAAGTTAAATACTCCCTCCGTCCCATTATATAAGCCCCTCTGACCAAAATCACGCTTATTAAGAAATATTAGGAGTGTAATTAAAGTGTGTATTTTATGCATAAAGATTACTAAATTGCCTTTTTTTGAATGCCACGTAAGTAGATTTTTTTTAAAAAAAATCTTCAAGAAGCTCTAATTGAATGCCACGTAAGCAGATTTTTTTTTTTATATTTTTTTTAGATATGTTTTTTAGCATAATTTAGTTGCATAATTTTTATTTTTGTTGTTATCCATAATTTTTATTTTAATTGCTTAAGATTTTTTTTATTTTAATTTCTTTTTTGTTGTTATACTTAGGGGTATATTTGGAAAACAATCTTAAATTTGTATAAAAATTTGAAAAGGTACTTATATAATGGGACTAAACTTTTGTTAAAAGGGTGCTTATATAATGGGACGGATGAAGTATTAAATATTACAATATTACATTAATCTCTCCCCGCATATTGTTAAATGACATTCACAATTAATTCCTAATTTTCTACAAGTTTAACTGAGTTTGTAGGAATATTGCACATAATATACAAAAACCAAAATTCGAATCATAATTTGCCTATTTATTCATCTTTAATGAATAAAATTCTAATCACTAAATTAAACTAATTGAAAAAAAAAAAAACACTCATACTTGATAATTTCTCATTCCACCTCCCAACACTCTCTTTCTCCCTTCCCCACCCCCCTTCCCCTAAAATGATTTTTGTATGAAGGTAAAAACTTATTTATATAAGAGAGTGTTTGGAAAAAAAAGAGAGTATTGGAGGATGGAATGAGAAATCACCCTCATACTTCTCCAAGTCACACCCCCTTCTAATTTTAAAAATGAACATACCTTCTCTAATTTATTTTCTAACGCACATAGAAGAATTTTTTATTAGAACACACATAGAAGAATTGATTTTCAACAATGCTAATTAATTAAATCCTTTAAAAAATACTAATTAATTAAAATGAAATTTTTCTTTGTTGGAAATTGTTTCAAACTTTATTTCTTTTTGATAAAATTGAAATGCGATAATTAAATTATGTTTCTAGAAGTAAAATTTTTTTGTAGTAAAAAAGAAATAAATTATTTTTTAGACTAAAAAAGAATAATACATCAATGACTTTTAGGACCGTTTGATGTGCAGAATAGAGAGACAAAATATAATAAAATTATCATATCCTACTTAATTATTTTGTTTGGTGCATCAGTATAATATGATAAATTAAACTTATTGTTAATCATATCATATTGACTCTTTGTTATTTTAATCTTTATTTTAAGTTGGATTACCAACATGATAACATAATTATCCAACACAGTATTCATTCTCATCTTTCCACAATTATATGAAATTAATTAATTACGAGTATTTTTAATTAATGTCAATTAATCAATAAAAAATGTCAATTAAATATATGTTTTTTTAATAACACATTTATTTATTAAAGACTAGCGGGCCAAATTGACACGTTCCGTGCCCGTTTGTGTGATACCTATTTTCTATGATATTAACTTATATGTTAAAGATGATTATAAATTTTGATTTGATGAAAACAAAAATGTATAGAAATTATTGAGACGGAAGTTATAGAAGTTAAAAATAGAAGTTATAGTTTTAAAAACAAATCAAGGACATTTTAGGAATTACGAAAAAAGGCTACACCAAAAAAAGTTTTCCCTTTATATATAGTATAGATTAGATAAATTTGATTATTTAAATATAATATATATCTTATCTTTTTTTTTACTAAAATATATATCTTATCATATCAATATGAAATGTGCTTCAAACAAGTGATAGAAAAAAAAATCTAATTTTTTTTATCATGGATACATCAAACACATGATAAAATAATATTTATCATGTCATTAATTTATCATATATTTATCTATTTTGTTATCATATTTTATCTTTATTCTATCCGACGCATCAAATGAAATGTATAAATATAGGATGAAACCAAGGTTAAAGTACAGAAACCAAAAGTCAAAACAAACAAACAAAGCGTATCCAACACACCGCTTCCCCGACACGATTCCACGAAACTTAAAAAAAAAAAAAGAAATCCAATTCTTGTACGCGCGCCAAAAAATCCCTAAAATAAAACCGCGCACGAATGCGATAATTTTGCAACTTTTATAAACCCTAAAATCCCAAATATTCTCACTCTCTCCATTCTAGTCTCTTCTGAAACTAACAACAACACAGAAAACAAAAGAAACAAGAAGAAGAAGAAGCAAGAATGTTTTACTCTCAGACATTCTTGGCTCGAAAAGGACCACTTTCAACGGTGTGGATCGCCGCTCATCTTCAACACAGATTGAAGAAATCTCAGTATGCATGCACTGACATTCCCAAAACAGTTCGTAAGTCCCTTTTTTTAGTTTAAAGTTTCAAAGATTGTGTTTTTCCTTGAAATTCTATATGGGTTTCGGATTTTTTGAGGATAATTGTTACACATTATACTGGGTTTAAGTTTTTCCATAAAAAAATCCATCTGGGTATTTCAAAGATTGTGTTTTTCCTTGAAATTCCATCTGGGTTTTGGATTGTGTTTCAAAGATTGTGTTTTTTCCTTGAAATCATAAAAAATCCTTTTGTTTTATCTCAAAATCTGAAAGTTTGTATTTTTTTATCAAAACCCCATCTGGGTTTTCGGTTGAGAGTCTTTGATGGACAATGTTACTCATTCTACTAGGTTTAAATTTTCCACAAAAAAAAATGATTTTTTATTAATTGAAAACAAAAAGAATGTTTGTGTGTGTTGGCTACTCTTGTGGTGTGTTAATGTCAGTTGTGAGAAAAACTTTAGTGTTAATGTTTGAATAATGTGATGTTCGCAACTTGAGGATATGCACTCGCTCAAGTTGAAAATTGAGACGAAGTAGGTTTTAAATGTCTTAGATAGTTGCAAAATGTTATCAGCGAGCTCAACAAAATAGTGTGATTTGGTTAATAAAAGCCTAAAAAAATAGTTTTCCACCCGGTGAAACCAGTTGAACTGCCAGTTGTTTGCCTGTTTCACTGGTTTTCGACTGGTTATTTGGTTCGTTGAATGCCTGATTTGCCTTTATTGGACCAAACTCGGGTATAGTTCATGGCCCAACCGGTCAAACTAGCCAATGTAGCTCAGTTTTTATTACCTTTTTGTTTGGAATTGTAAGGTTCTGCTGTCAACAAAGTTTAGCAATATTGTTGTTTTTATTGTTGTTGTGATCAATTATTGTTTTTGAATGTTTCTTTCAGTACATATAATGGATCCTGGGGTTCCGATTGCATTGAGAATGTCAGCTCACCTACTCTTAGGTGTTGTTCGTATTTATTCGAAAAAAGTTGATTATCTTCTTAGCGATTGCAATGCTGTTCGTAATGTTCTGTACAAAGTATTTCCTTCTGTATCAAATAATACTTTACCTGAGGATACAAGACAATGCCCAGCACTTTCGATTACGATGCCCGCCACTTTCGACCTTGATATGCTTAACCTGGACTATGAAGTAGATGTTAACAGGTAGAATTTCTTTTATCTTTTCAAATTATTACCAAAATCTATATACAACTGATATATAATTTGGATGTGTCTTAGGTATGAGGATGTTCACACGAGGAGTCAAGAAGAGATTACTATTCCAGGTTATTTGACTGAATCCATAATTTTAATTATGTATTTTTGAAGTAACACATAGAGGTTTAAAATATTTTAATGTTTCTTCATGTGCAGATGAAAATCCTCTTATACTGGATAATTATGTGACTATACGTTTCGATGAGGTGCATGCTTTTTTCTTTCTTTCTCGTTCCTTTCATCTATGTATAACTCATGCTTTTAATAATGAGAATAATTGTTTTCTTGAGTTACAAATTTATATCATCTACTTGTTTTCTTTTATTTTTAGGGTGAAACATTTAGTTATTCGAACGAACAACCACAACCAGATTCTGAGCCAAGACCAACAGAGGAAGTGTAAGCTTTGCTGGTTTTGGTGATTTAGTTGCATTTTTTAATTTCTACTTTCCCTTATGAACCAATAGAATAATACATTGTTTGTTATTGTAGCATTATTTCCCAATCTCCATCGACAAATGTAGCTGATGTTCAAGACGGTGGTCCAAGTTTCCGAAGTGCGTCACATACTATCGATCATAATGGCGATGATAATACAGAAGAGGCAATGCCTATAGAAACTCTTCGTAATACATCCACTGATCATGATACTGTTGGAAATGTACCAGACCATGGGTGTAATGATAATACTGAACCCATTACAAATGTCGATCAAACTGTGAGTGAAGAGGTTCAGACTGCCGAAATGGCTGAGATCCATGTTGAAACGCCACAAATTCAACCAGCTGGACCACCGACTCCAGTTTCTATTCACGATGGTGGTGCCTCAGATGCACAAGTTTATAGAGGTTAGTGCTTATCTGTCTCTTACATTTACTGATTTACATATGAATTCTAGAATTTCGTAACTGATTTTTCTCACTCAATCTTAGGAGAAATTTCTGAACAAACTTTAGGGCATGGTTCTTTCGATTTTGGGATGATTCCTACCCCTCAAGCGGAGCAGCGACAGGATCAAATGGAGCAAGGACAGGATCAGGGACAGAATCAGAGGCAACAAAGAGGAAGGAAGAGAAAACAATTCTTCGATGATCCCATAGTGTTAACAAATAAGTAATTTTTTAATTGTTTGATTCAACTGCTTTCGCGTCCTGCAACATATAGTTATTTTTAGAAATGTCCGGTTTTCCCATGCTTGTCGCTCATTCATGTTCGGATGTCTCTGTAGATTCATGAGAGAAACCCTGAATGATACTCGCAAAATACGGCGGAAGAGAAAGGATGTTACTACCTGTGATACATGGGAATTGAAGAGCAAACGATTGAAAGATGATATTTTTGACCAGCCTATATTTACAGGTAGGCTTTTCTTTATCGTTTAATTTACAGATTTTGGTACTTGCAACATTTATGAATTCGTCATTTGAAAGTTGTGGTTTCTTATTCAGGATTATGCAAGGAACTTGTAAACATACACAAAAGAGAATATATACTTTCAAAACCCCACCTGGTCATCGCTGAGGAAGATCATTCGGATGATACAACTACTAGTACTCCTCCAACTAACCAAGTCCCTGACGAACCAAGGACTGATGCACCTGAGATTATTGCTAATAATAATACTACTACTAGTACTCCTCCAACTAACCAAGTCCCTGCCGAACCAAGGAGTGATGCACCTGAGATTATTGCTAATGAATCTGGTGTGGAGGATATTGAACACATTTGTTCTGTTGTTGATGCCCCTCCTTCCATTATCCCTAGTCTTAGTATAGACACTGAACCCGTTATTGAAGGTACTACTTACAAGAGTCCTGTTAGAGATGTTCCAACTCCTACTTCGGTTTCTGAGACAGTGGAGATACCATACGGTGCAACATCACCTCGTGCTCATGTATCGGAAATTAGAAGCCCAAGCACATATCAAGATACCATACTTCATAACTATGACATTCCAGATACTGATCAGCTGGTCAATTCTCCTGAAAAAGAAGTACGATTTAATGTTTCTTTATGAATGCTTTCATACAGTCTTACTTGATGAATCATATTCCATTTCCTCCCATCATAAAACTTTAATTCTTGTTAGGATGTTTAGTCTGAGCTGAAAATTTGTGAATGAGAAATATATTTATATTAGCATCTTTTGGCTCTCATATGATCGGTAATGATGGACACATGATGTATTGTTACTTGTTAGTCTCTGTTCTGTTCCACTGTTTAATGAATATTTGTGTGTGACGAGCTTTCTTCTTGAATTGAAGCATTTCAAGTAATCTAATATCTTATCAACCTTGTCCTTGTAGGAGCTTTGGTTTCTCGAAGCAGAGAACAACACACCGGCCACAACCAGTAAGTTCTATTTTCATGTCATCTACTATTTGATTCATGACTGACAGTATTTTACTTAATGTGTTGTTACTTGTATTATGTCACGATGAGTTAATATTAGATAGCCGATTTCTGCTATCAATGGCAATTATATTATAGTTGACATGAATGTTTTAACTTTTAATGACAGGTTCACCAAGTACAAGCAAAAGTATTAGCTCGTTGTCTGGGAGGACTAGGTACTTATCCATTATTACTATCGTATAATATAAATTAAATCACGTTAGTGAAAGCCCTTGGAAATGCTTTCCACTTGGATTGAGAACCGACACAAATTTTAATATTGATAACTAAAACAGAACTTTCAGTAAAAAAATTGACCGAAACACTTGAGTTAACTAGCTATTCCCTTTACATATTTGCCAATAATTTTCGATTGTTTAATTTCAGGGGTCTAGCTCAATATTTAAAAGAATATTCTCCTTGTACCCCAATTCCTGAGCATCCTGCTGAAGACTTCAGCTTGAACAAGATATTGGATGGAAAAACTAGAAAGATCGCTGCTCGGATGTTCTTTGAAGTTTTGGTGAGTTTCATGACATTTCCATTCATCGGAATGAACTTCAATTATGTCCAAGGAATTATAATATTTGTGGCATGTCGAATTATGGTTTTGAAGGATTCTGTTTTGATTTTTAAAAAGTTTGTGGCATGACATTGCTCCACTCTTGTGATTAATTTTGCTATGAAATGCAAAATTTTGTTTCATGATTAATGTGACAGTTTTATTTTACTGTTGCATTACAGGTGTTAAAGACTCGTGATCTTATTGATGTAAACCAAGAGGAGCCTTATGGTGATGTCAGCTTCAAATTGACTCCGACACTTTCAAAAGCTCAAATTTGATATTTTCAGCTATCTATAGTCCTGTGCAGTCCCTAATATAGATAGGAAAGGTTCTACAATTTTTGTGTAAACTATTTGAGACTGATAGTGGAAACTGGAAACTATTAGTATTTGATTTGGCATAATGTGAGATGTATATTTTACTTTAGAGTAAATTACTCTTTCATTACAAGTTTACTACTCCTAGTTTCAAGTGTGTTTTGTTTTTTAGATAGGCTATTGAGTTTGAAGTGTGAATAAACTAGCCTAAAATAGACAACAGGTTAAATAATTCTCATTTTTATCTCTTGAATATTATAAAAATACTGGTACAGTATTACTATTATTTATTCTATTTTTGATATATATTACTATTATTTCTTAAAACAATTGGTATTGTTTTTCTTATTTTCTCTATTGATAATTGTTAGAAACGGTAAATTAATACTCCCTCCGTCCCAAAACTATTGTCCTTTTAGCTTTTTATTTTTGTCCCAAAACTATTGTCCTTTTCGGAAACTAATGTAAAATTAAAGTTAGTTTACCATTAGTTAAACCATTAATTAAATATATTTTCTTTTTCTTAATAAAGTAAGGGCAAAAGAGACCTAATTTATCAATTTTTGTTGTTTCTTAATCTACGTGCACAATTCTAAAAGGACAATAGTTTTGAGACGGAGGGAGTAATTAAGACCAATTATGGGTGCGTTTGTTTGAAATTAAAAAAAATTTAGAGATTTTTTATAGAGATTTTGAAAAAAATCTAAAACTATACAGTAATTTGTTTGTTTACAATCATAAAAATTGATTTTGCTTCTTTGACTTCACTATGTTCGAATAAATAGATTTTGAAAATAACTTTTTATTTTGAAGAAAAAAAATATTTTTTTTATTGAAACAAATTTTTTTAAAAAAAACATGAAACAAACACAGTAAAATAAAATTTTTTGCAAAAACGGAGCTTATATTTTATTTTCAAAATGATTGAATCTCACAAGAACGGCAAGAAATGAATGAAATGAGGTGAAATCATAAACAAAAGATTAATTTGAGCTCCTATGGTTTCTGTTTCTGGGATCCACTTTCTTTACATCTAATTATCAATTTTTATTCCAAACCTAAATTTAGAAATGTAGTTTTCCTTTTATAGCCAAATCGCATGTGCGCACCATGCGTCATAATAGAGATTTTTATACTAAGTATAAATATTTATCTTTTGAATACAAACATATTTATGATCACGACCTTAATCATCTATTCATGTTTCTGTTTTACCGTCATCTTAAATTTGGAACTTCATAATTTCCATTCCGCGTATAAGCAAGCATTTGGCTATGCATAAGAAGAATTTTATGAACGTATGTGACAATCACCTTGGCCTTTAATGTCTTTGGCTAAGACACGGTTGTTATCCAAGATGATATCAAATGATACGATGCAATTACAATTGTAATTATATTATTTTCATTCTTTAAGTTTCAAACAATCAAAGATTAAAATCAATGATTTGAAATGAATTTTTAAGTTAATATTTATTTGAGTTGTTTTCAAATGTCCTAAAATATGCTGATGAAAGGGTAACATAATACTCTAACATTGCAGAAAAAATAAAGTTTAATTGCAAGTATATACTATATGTCTGGAGAAAAAGGGAAAAAAGAACCAAAATGCAAGAAATATGCCGGTATATTAATTTGCAAACAAACTTTTCATTTAAGATATCTCTTCATACAAGTTCAACAACAAATATCATCTAAACTTTGAATCACAAATAATGTTTCTGAATCACAATAAAAAAAAACAATTCACTTTAATACTTAATATGTAGGGGGCATGGGCAAAAACTAAAATTGCACCAAAGTGGAGCTAGTCCGAAATGTTCGGGTGGGCTTTAATTTTTTTTATATAATTTATAAATTAAATATACAAATTATATTATATATAAAAAAATATTAAGTTGTAATAAACAATTAAAAAGAAACTAAGCTACATAAATTAAAATAATATATTATGAAAATATTTTATATATAATGGAATTTGTATATTTAACTTATAAAATATAATTTTTAACATATACACAATAAAACAACAATATAAATTAAAAAATGAAGAAAAAACAAGTAAGACAACACAAAAGAACGAACAAACAAAGCAAGAGTAAAACAACATATAAAAATAAGATGACAACATAACTGAAAAAAAATAATAGACTATAGACTGATGTACACAAATAGAAAAAAAGACAACCAAATAATTATATATATAATTATGTATTATTAATTAAATGAGCATAATTTATAGCTAAATAAAATAGTTGATTTATTTTATAGCAAGTTTCAAATCTAAGTTTTATTATATAAAAAAAAAAAAGACAACTTATATGCGCATTTCTTTAGGTACTATTCGTATGTCTCTAAACATAACAAATTTAGATTTCCCCAAATTCATGATTTATTTTTTCTATGTTTGTTAGAACCACTAAATTGAATTTTATGTTAAGAATCATGCGAAAAACCTAATGAAGTCTACCTAAGTTTTGTTAAAAATATCCAATATGTTGGAAAAAAAATATGAATGAGAAATCAAACTCACGGCCTATAGAAGCAAAATAAAAACAACCACCAAGCCATAAACTATGACGAAATAATTAGCACATCATTGACCTAACTGGATACTATTAGTATTTGATTTGGCATAATGTGAGATGTATATTTTACTTTAGAGTAAATTACTCTTTCATTACAAGTTTACTACTCCTAGTTTCAAGTGTGTTTTGTTTTTTAGATAGGCCATTGAGTTTGAAGTGTGAATAAACTAGCCTAAAATAGACAACAGGTTAAATAAATCTCATTTTTATCTCTTAAATATTATAAAAATACTGGTAAATTATTACTATTATTTTTTCTATTTTTTGATACATATATCTATTATTTCTTTTTTTGGTCGAGACCGGGGTATCCACCGTCGAACGCAGTGACTATTCCCTCGCTAGATTGGAGGCACCTCGATGGATGGGATAGCTGACCCAAGGATTTAAAGCTGCTCCATACCCAAAGTGAGGATCGAACCCTCGACCCTTGGTTAAGGGAGGATGAGCCCCAACCGGTCAACCACACCCCTTGGGTTTATTACTATTAAGACCAATTATGGGTGCGTTTGTTTGGGATTAAAAAAAATTAAGAGATTTTTTGTAAAGATTTTGAAGAAAATCTAAAGTTATATTTTGTTTGTTTGCAATCATGAAAATTTATTTTGCTTCTTTGACTTCACTATGTTCAAAAAAATAGATTTTGTAAAAAAAAAATATATTTTCATTTTGAAGAATTTTTTTTTTATTGAAATGAATTTTAAAAAAACCTGAAACAAACACAATAAAATAAAAAAATTTGCAAAATAAAACTTAAACAAACGGGGTTTATATTTTATTTTCAAAATAATTGAATCTTACAAGAACGATAAACAAGATTAATCTCAATCCCACTGATCCTGGTCCTGTTTCTGGTATCCACTTTCGTTATATCTTTCAAAATTCGTAACCTAAATCTAGAAATGAAGTTTTCCTCTTTTATAGCCAAGCAACCAAGTCGCATGTGCGCGCCATGCGTCATAATAGAGATTTTAATCCTACGTATAAACATTTATTTTTTGAATACAAACATATTTATGATCACGACCTTAATCATCTATTCATGTTTTTGTTTTACCGTCATCTTAAATTTAGAACTTCATAGTTTCCATTCCGTGTATAAGCATGCATTTGATTATGCATAAGAAGAATTTTATGAAAGTATATGACAATCACCTTCGCCTTTAATGTCTTTGGCTAAGACACGGTTGTTATCCAAGATAATATCAAATGATACGATGCAATTACAATTGTAATTGTAATATTTTCATTCTTTAAGTTTCAAACAATCAAAGATAAAAATCAACGATTTGAAATGAATTTTTAAGTTAATATTTATTTGAGTTGTTTTCAAATGTCCTAAAATATGCTGATGAAAGGGTAACAAAATACTTTTTTTTTTTATCAAATAATTTAGTGGCTAAAAATTCACCCTTTAAAAATGAATAAGTGAGATGATAAAAAAAAATACTCTAACAATACAGAAAAAATGAAGCTTAATTGCAAATATACAATATATGTTTGGAAGAAAAGAAGAAAAAGACAAAAAAAAAAAAAAACCAAAATGCAAGAAATATGCTCGTATATTAATTCGCAAACAAACTTTTCATTTAGGATATCTTTTCATACAAGTTCAACACTTAACAAATATCATCTGAACTTTGAATCACAAATAATGTTTCTGAATCACAATAAAAAAAAAACAATTCACTTTAATATGTAGGGGGCATGGGCAAAAACTAAAATTCACCAAAGTGGAGCTAGGCCGAAATGTTCGGTGGGCTTTAATTTTTTTTAATATAGTTTATAACATAAATATATAAATTATGTTATATTTAAAAAAAATATTAAGTTGTAATAAACATATGTGTGTTTGATTAAAAAGAAACTAAACTACATAAACTAAAATAATGTATTATGAAAATATTTTGTATATAATATAATTTATATATTTAACTTATAAAATAAATTTTTAACATATACATAATTAAAAAAAATGAAGAAAAAGCAAGTGAGACAACACAAAAGAACGAACAAAAACTGAGTAAAACAACATATAAAAATAAGATGACAACATAACCGAAAGAAAGTAATAGACTATAGACTAATGTACACAAATAGACAAAACTTATATGTGCATTTCTTTAGATACTTTTCGTATGTCTCTAAACATAACAAATTTTGATTTCCTCAAATTCATGATTTATTTTTCTATGTTTGTTATAACAACTAAATTGAATTTTATGTTAAGAACCATGCAAAAAACTTAATGAAGTCTACCTAAGTTTTGTTAAAAAAAATC
The DNA here is from genome assembly GCA_951804385.1 of Trifolium dubium. NCBI lineage: Eukaryota > Viridiplantae > Streptophyta > Magnoliopsida > Fabales > Fabaceae > Trifolium > Trifolium dubium. The sequence goes on from OX638064.1 coordinate 18,062,921, forward strand.
CAATATGTTAGAAAAAAAATGAGAAATCGAACTCATGATCTATATAAGCAAAATAAAAAACAAGCACTAAGCCATAAACTATTACAAGATAATTAGCATATCATTGAACAATATAGTACAAAACAAAACATTTAAGATATTGAACAAATTTTGTTTTGAACGATGTTTGTTGAAAAAAATATTATTTTAAAGACAACTTGTACTGAAGACAAAAAATTGTCCAGTGATTCAGTAGGGGACAAAAATATTTATTTTTGTCTAGTCGTTTGACCTTTAATTTGTCTAGTCACAGTTTTAAAATCAAATACAGTACAACAAAAGTTGTGTCAAGTTCTTTATTATTTAACGTATCAAACGAACCCATAGATCAAAATCAACAACTGCCATTCAAAAAAATAAAATAAAAATCAACATATATACACATAAATATCATTTAAGAAAATAATAATAATAATAATTTGGGGTGGGCCCCAAGGCAGCTCCGCCCCTGCCAAAGTGGTTATTTATACAGGTGAACCGGTTCTAGACACCAAACCACAATTTCAATTAAATTGGTCTTGAACATACCGAACTGTTAAGATAGGCCTAATACAGCTATAGGTCCTTTAAGTTTTTGGTTTATATTGTATAGGTCCTTTAAGTTTTTTTTGTAACACATAGGTCGTTTAGGTTTTCAGTTTGTACCACATAAGTCCTTTAAATTTTTTTTATAACACATAGGTCATTTAAGTTTTAAAAATGTAACACATAGGTCCTTTCAAATTATACTCATCATGTTATACAAAAAAAAAACATAAAGGATCTATGTGTTATAGTTTTAAAACTTAAAGGACTTATGTGTTACAAAAAAAACTTAAAGGACCTATGTGGTATAAACTGAAAATTTAAAGGACATATGTGTTGCAAAAATAACTTAAAGAACTTATGCGGTACAAGCCAAAAACTTAAAGGACCTATAGATGCATTTGGCCGTTAAGATATGATCTTACATTCTTACTTGCTGCAAAAATAGCACATTCAACTCATTGCCTTACAAAAAAAACTATATAAAGTACTTTTAAGCAAATGCTATGAGCATTAGACAACCAATATAGCATAATCAAATGAAACTATTGTTCATAACTGTCAATTGAAAATGTCAAATGCTCATAGCATTTGCTTAATTATGCTATAATTGTAAGGCAATGAGTTCTTAACAGTTCTGCAACTAGACTTCATAATCATAAACAACCCTAAACAAACAGAATGAAACAGAGGATCCAAGACAATTGTATTGTCAGGATAAAATCCGAGTAAAAACGAGTCAAAGTAATCTAAACCTTTTTAAACTGAACCGGTTCATAAAACCTTTTCGAACCAAACCCAAGAAAGCTAACATTTGTGATTGTGTGTTCATACCGTCCATCTTATAGTACCAAACTCTTAACATAATATCATTCATCAACAGGCAAGAAAATATGTAGTCAAAAATAAATTTATAATTTGTTTGTGTAATATAAATAGATCACAAAGTTAAACATAACCAGAGAAAACACAGCTGCAACTACCTAGTATTTGAGACGGCTAATACAAATAGAGTCAATAGACCGTGTGAGCATATAATGTTACACACAAACACACAGACACCATATTTTCCAAACAAACAATACATAGCAACAAGTAAATAAACAAAAAACAAGCAATATCAGTGAAAACAAGCGAAATCTATAGTTACTGATTGAACTGCTAAACATATTTACTAAATAAATACCAACTAATGAACATTTCAACACTAACAAAACCACATTGTTTCCCAATTAAGTTCAACATGTTTTACCAATTTAATAACAACTTGCATATGCAATATCATAATCATCGGTGCTCAAATGCGAAATTTCAAACAAATTTATTTCATCAAAATGAACACCATTATCACTAAGCAACAAAAATCCACTAAACCACCAAAACCCATAACACACAAACACAAAAACAAAACTACCTACTTCCAGACCTCATGTTGCTCCATGGAAACTTGGCAGCAGCAGAACCATCATCAGACCGGTTCGAACCAGTCCGATCAAACCGTCCCCGTCTATCCCGGTTCGAACCGGAACTCTCAAACCGTCCCCTGTGATAACCATTTTGCGGCTTAAACCGTTGAGCCTTGTTCTCATCAAGCCAGTGACTTTTACTCGGAGCTTCATCAACAAGACTAGTCATAGCTTGTTTATTCAAATTCTTCTTATCCTCTTCAATGACTCGGATCGGGTAAAGATTCGGGTCAATAGAAAGCGGGTTTTTTAGGGTAACATAAGCTTTTTTGTAATCAGGTTTTGCGATCAAGATTCCGCCGCGTTTCTTCTTCTTTCCGTCCATGTTCAATGTTCGAACCTTTTCGACTTCGAATCCGTAGAGAGATTCGAGAACGCGTTTGATCTCGATTTTGGTGGCTGATGGAATGGTTTTGAGAGCGATTTCTTGAATGTTGGTGAATGTTGTTGGCATGAGAAGCTTGATTGGTAGGTTTGCGAAGTGTATGACTCTTCTTCCTAATCTGCTTCCCATTGTTTTCGTCTCTCTGAAATTCGATTTCTCTCTCAGATGAACAATGGAACCCTCGCTGTTCAATTTGCAGTGGTTATGTTTGTTTGGAAATGGATATTTCAGGGCTTTGCTTCTTATGAACTATTTCCTATTGGGCTTGAAGATTAGTCATGTTTTTTAAGATTATTACTTTTTGCGCACCCCATAATTTCTTCGTGCTCTTTGAAATGACCGTAATATCTTTTGAATTCGCACTTTAAATAGCGAATGATTTTTTTTTACGAACAATCACCAGCTTCTACGCCTTTTACATACGCCTATAAATGAAAATATTATGTAAAAAACTCAATTCACAATATCTACACCTTTGCTTCTTTTATGGTGCAACATTGTCTCTGTTGGCTTAGCTCAATTGGTAATGTGTAGGGATTGGAGGTTCAAACGCCCACTTATTCACTTTTAAAAAGGTGTAGTTCAATTCACTAAACTACTTGACGAAAAAGTGCAAAGTTCAAATCAAACATCTAAAATGAAATGGAGAGAGTAATATTTAATCGGCCAAATGCGTTGAGGAGTCTTTAAGTTTAAAGTTTGTATCAGAGTAGTCCTTTTAGTTTTTTATGTTTTAAACTGATTCTTTAATTCTGTAACAGATTAAATTATTACCCTTATTTGTTAAAAAAATGCTCATGTGGTCGTTTACTGAGTGACATAATATTGTATACTTACATGACCGTTACAAAAATTTTATATGATCCTTAGCTAAAAGAATCCATGTGTCTTAAAGACAATGAACAAAATGTCTTAAAATACAGACAATATATTGAGCTTGATGAATGATTGTTAAAGGTGTAAGTATTATGGTGATATGACACTTACAACTGTTGATAGTGATCTAAATGATCAAATAATATTGTAATTTTTTTTGAAGCAGTTAATAATAATGTTGTAAATAGCAATTGCAGATGTTTTTTTTTTACGGAGCAATTGCAGATGTTGAAGAATAACGACCACATAACAATTTTTTGTAGCATATGATCATTAAAATGATAACGAAGTTTAAATGATACATGTTAATTTTCTCTAAATTTAAGTACTTAGAAATACTAAAAGAGGCTACTAGATTACTTGACCTACTTTAGCCGTCTCAAAATAATTGTCTGTTTAGCATTTTATTTATTTATTTTTTTAAAATATTAATGCAATATTTATTATTATTTTTCCATTATTATACTTTTATTTATTGAATTTCATCTAACTTATCTACTTCACCAATTATAATTAATAAAAGCATTTCAGTAAATGATATCCACTTTACTATTAAAATCAATACAATTAATCATTTTCTTAACGACTATTATTTTTAAACGTGAGAGTATTTAATAAACATTTATGGGTTTGATTTTGAGGGGTCCTAGGGATCTTTTCTTTCCTTTTGTTTTGACTTGTTTTTACTTATTTTAAGTTATTTTGACTTTTAAAAAAACAAATATTTTAATTTTAATCACAAACACATTATTCTAATCTTACCAAACAAAGCATAAATCTTGAACTATCCTACATTCTACCACTTTCCATAGTAAAAAAAATCATTTCAATTTGACCTCATTCATTTTGTTGTTGGCGCAGCCGTCATCATGTGCGGAATCTTAGCAGTGTTGGGTGTGGTCGACAACTCTCAGTTGAAACGCGCCCGCATAATCGAATTGTCTCGCAGGTTGCGTCACAGAGGCCCTGATTGGAGTGGTTTGCATTCTCACCAAGATTGTTACCTTGCTCATCAACGTCTTGCTATTGTTGACCCTACTTCTGGAGATCAACCTCTTTACAACGAAGACAAAACCGTTTTTGTCACCGTATGTTTTACCTCTATGTTCTGTTACATTGTTTTTCTGTACTTCAAAATACTACACTTGCATTGCATGCAGCCGCTTTTTAGGTCAAAAAATCACAACCACTCATATTTTCTGTCTAAATATAAAGAAGTAGTTACCGTCAATGAAGCTCGGACACTCCTCGGACGTCTCACAATTACATTGAATTATATCAATTTTTCAAAAAAATTATCCGTCAGTGAGTGTCTGTGTCATGTCCGGTGTTTGTGTAGGTGTCTGTCTGTGCTTCATTGGTTACCGTCATTCATTCAATTGACAGTGTAAAATAATTTTATTTTTTTACAGTGATGTGTCAAATAGAATATACATTTTTGGTTCATTTTGTGTTGAAACTATGGTGACAGGTAAATGGGGAGATATACAACCACAAGAAATTGCGAGAGAAGCTGAGTTCTCATAAATTTCGAACTGGTAGTGATTGTGAAGTGATTGCTCATCTTGTAAGTGTTTTTTGGAATATAATATGTTTGATTTTTGGTCATTATTAATTTATTATATACTATTTTTCAAATTATTCTGATGATTGATGATTGAATATTATGATGTCAGTATGAAGAACATGGTGAAGAGTTTGTTGATATGCTGGATGGGATGTTTTCATTTGTGCTACTTGATACTAGAGATAAAAGTTTTATTGCTGCTCGTGATGCTATCGGCATTACTCCTCTTTACTTGGGTTGGGGACATGATGGTAAATATATATGTGCCTTCTTCAATTGTATCTTTTTACATTATAAACAACTTGATTAAGCACTTATAGCATATCGGAGCTTATGATATAAGTACTTATGTATAAGTTGTTTGTATAAAAGAAATTTAAATAAAGTAAAACTATTTTCATATAAGGTGGAAAGTATAAACTTATTTCATAAACTATCGTGTAGATAACTCAAAATAAGTTAATCCAAACATGCTCTTAATCTCGTTGGCAACCGCTCAAATTGAGTTACCTATTGTTCAATTAAGTCAGTTCGAGAAATGCATGAGTTTTGGTTTGGATATGCTAAGTTGCGTACTTTTTTTCAATAAACTGAAATTAATCATTCATGTATGAGCTGCTATATAAATTTTGAAGCTTCAAATCAATGTGTTGATTTAAGAAAATAGCATAACATAAGCGTGCCATGGTTGTTGTTCACTTGTTCTTGCATCTTTATCAAATGAACGAATTAGATACTATCGATGGAAGTGCTGATTTATTTGCAGGATCAATATGGTTTGCATCTGAAATGAAAGCTCTGATGGACGATTGTGAGAGATTCATACCTTTTCCTCCGGGGCATATATATTCCAGCAAACAGGGTATTAATAATGTCATTTATGCTATTTTCTGTTTATGATTACTCTTGTAATTCAATTCCTATTTTCCCCTTCCTTTTACTGTCTAAATTTTACACTAAGATATTGTTAGAAATAATATAAAACCATTGATGTGGCCTTTCCTAACAGCTTGCTTTTGGGATAATCGGTCATCTGACATGGTATCAGAGCCTCTATGACTTAAAGGTCTAGAGTTCGATTCCCGCTCCCCTCACTTTCTAATTAAAAAGTGGAATTTTAAGCATATGGTAGGTGGGCCTATGCATTATCCACGCTTCAAGCCCAATGGGCTCTTGCGTGAGGGGGCGTGTTAGAAATAAAATAAAACCATTGATGTGGCCTTTCCTAACAGCTTAAGCTTTTGGGATAATCGGTCATCTGACAGATATTATACACATTTAAGCACCCTGTTAAAATTTGTTGTATTTGCAGGAGGATTAAGAAGGTGGTACAATCCACCATGGTTCTCAGAAACAATTCCATCAACACCCTATGATCCAATGGTTTTGCGTGAGGCCTTTGAGAGGGTAGGCTGTTACTGTCTTTTCCATTGACTTCCGTCACCGTTTTTAGTTTAGAAAGAAAGTTATACTCTGTGTTGTTAAGGCGCTATAGCATAGTGGAACTTGAACAAATTGCTATTGTTCGTGATACACTATTTGTCTTTTTAGTACAAAATGTTGTTAAATAGCGGTTATAGTGGCGCTATAACGCTATTGTGTAGCAGAATTTGAACAAACTGTTATTTTTCACAATAATACAAAACTGCTAAATTTGCAACAAATTTAGGAATGTCATAACTAGAGGAGGTGATGAAACCAAAATGCACCATGAAATGCAACCCAGTGTCTTTTGAGAAAGTATACTTGATTTCTGGAAAACCTTACATGCATTTTAGGAATGATACATCATTAGTATCTGTTGAATTCGATGTCCAAATAATGAACAAGTGGTCGCAAGATCTTACTTGTGAAAGATGTAGGCCTTCCATGCACTAAATTATTTGATACATTGCTTATGTTGTGTGTGGACAATAAGCTCAGGGTTGGAATTCTGAGCTGATTACTGTGTGCTAGTTTGTGAAGAAAAAAAAAACCATTTTGTTCCTTTTATATTTAGGGACTTCTTTTGGTGTACTTGAGCCACTACTAGCTGATAACCTTATAAACATCCCTTTTAACTATTTACTTATTTTAGCTGTGATATCATGCAGGCTGTTGTTAAAAGAATGATGACTGATGTACCTTTTGGAGTTCTTTTGTCTGGAGGACTGGACTCATCACTTGTTGCTGCAGTGGCCAATCGATATTTGGCTGAATCTGATGCTGCTCGTCAGTGGGGATCACAGTTACATACTTTCTGCATTGGTTTAAAGGTCAGAATTCTTTCCGCTGTGTTACGTGACAATGAGTTGTATTATCCATCTTCTTCAACGTCCAAAACTAGTAGTCTACTAGCATTTATATGCTTCATGACATGATCTTTCCATCATCCAGGGCTCTCCGGATTTAAGAGCTGCAAAAGAGGTAGCAGATTATCTTGGCACTTGTCACCACGAACTTCATTTCACAGTTCAGGTGACCATCTCACTCATTATCTCATCATTTTTTATCTTGTTCAGATGAGATTTTTATCGCTAACTCATAGGCAATATTTTATTTTGGCCATATCAGGAAGGTATAGATGCACTTGAGGAAGTCATTTACCATATTGAAACATATGATGTAACGACTATCAGAGCAAGTACTCCAATGTTTCTTATGTCCAGAAAAATCAAATCATTGGGAGTAAAAATGGTTCTTTCCGGAGAAGGTTCAGATGAAATATTTGGAGGTTACCTGTATTTCCATAAGGCACCTAACAAGGAAGAGCTTCATCAAGAAACATGCCGAAAAGTAATATACCATAATTGTTATGCTTATCCCCCATATTTTGATCTAATTATTATGCTTCATCATTCCTTTGTGTACTTTTACCCGTTATTCAAGTTTTAGGTGGCTTTGATGATTTGACAGATTAAAGCACTTCATCTTTATGACTGCCTGAGAGCCAATAAATCAACTTCAGCTTGGGGTATAGAGGCACGTGTACCATTCTTGGATAAAGAATTTATCAACACAGCCATGGCTATAGATCCGGAGTGGAAAATGGTATTTTATCTTACTTCTGTCTTGGTGTTCATCTTGTCATGCAGCATACAGCTCCTGCTTATCTTATGATTTGGTTGCCTACATTGTTTGTTGATAGAGATTATGTTTACTTGATGTAAAATAAATTTAAATATCATTTCAATTTTTTACTTTAGTTTAAACGTTCGAGTTTGCTTCATTTGATGATCCTGTATCATGATTCTTCTTGTTGCATCAAGTCCTCCCTCTACCCTTAAGTTAAGGCAAGGCACTTTCGCTAGGACACACGATGTTACTTACTGCATAAGTCATGTTTATGAACAGTTCTAAGTTTCTTACAAGTCTCTATGAAATTGAATTTACTAGTATGTGAAATTACTCTTGTTGACTTCATTTTTTAATCACCTCATGAAATTTATGACCAAATCCACAGATAAGGCCTGATCTTGGAAGAATAGAGAAATGGGTATTGCGCAATGCATTTGATGATGATAAGACTCCATATTTACCAAAGGTTTGTATCAACTTCTCCTGCATAATGCTATTCATATGTCTTTAAGGATTTTTTATATAATTATTCTTGTACTTTTTCAGCACATATTGTACAGGCAGAAGGAACAGTTCAGTGATGGTGTCGGATACAGTTGGATTGATGGTTTGAAGGATCATGCCAGTGAACAAGTAGGCTCTTTACCTGTGACATTGAATTCAATGACCAATTTTATAGAATTCCATTGATATTATTCTTGTTTCTGTCCCTTATCCTTATAAATGACCAGGTCACAGATGCAATGCTGAAGCATGCCAACTTTGTTTACCCTGACAACACTCCTACCACAAAAGAGGGATACCACTACAGAACAATTTTTGAGAAGTTATTTCCAAAGGTGAATTTTATAGTTTTTTCTATTAAAAGTAATACATTTTCATCGGAACATGAGGTTATTTACAAATTTCAACCATACCAAACCACTTGTTGACTATGTTGAACCATTTCATTTGAACAGAATTCTGCCAGGCTATCAGTGCCAGGAGGTCCTAGTGTGGCATGCAGTACTGCAAAAGCTGTGGAATGGGATGCAGCATGGTCCAAAAATCTTGACCCTTCTGGACGTGCCGCACTCGGTGTTCATGCAGATGCATACAAGGATGCAGTAGATACCAAAATAGCCGAGACCAACAACAAATCTCTCTAAGTCCATGATGGATTTAAATTCAAGTAGATGAAAATGAAACTACTGAAAATAGTTGGTTTTTTCTTCTAATTTTTCACAAACCAAGTACAATTAATGTTTTAGAAATTTACAGCAGGCTAATAATATTTATGATTTACTTTTATCATATATACACTAAAAATGTGGCTTCTTTTAATATGGGTGAATGCTTAAATTTTCCCATCATAGTCTATTACCCTTTTAGCCATAGATTTAATCATTAAAAATTTCAATGGCTGAGATGTAAGAAAGACAACTTAGTGATCTGATTATGTACATCTAAAAGATTTATACAGCGGGGCTGGTTGAACAATGTAATAGACTATATCTTAATTGTTCGTTTTCTATTGCTTCGTTTCTATAGCCCCCCTAAACAGTTTCCAGTTCATCTCCTGCACTGCCATTTTTGTCGCTGCATCATCATTGATGTTATATTCAACCATCAGTCTCTATTCTCCCTCATGCTCGATTTCAGATTATTGACCATATTAAAAGTCTCCTAACTAAAATAGATATGAATCCAATGTATTATGCAGGAGATATCAAAAGTGTACTAAAACATGTTCGACGTGTAAACAACAAAAGTTTCTATTGACAAAATGTCTTTCATTCTTTTTTTACAAACTCTCATGTTGAGTTTACTAGGAGACAAGCCAATGGGGTGGCTCATGAGCTAGCAAGGGTGGCCCCATATTTAGCTAGTTTCCAACTTTTTATTAATATTCCTACATGTATCCAAAATTTGATTATTAATGAAATGCTATAAATTTCTTTCGTCAAAAAAAACAAAAGTTTCTATTGAATTTTATCTGTCCATCATTAGCTTTTCAAATTGCTAAAACAAATAAACCTGCTCCACTTTTTATTGTGTACAAAATTTGCAAAAATGTGCATAGACTATATACACAGGCTGTGTAAATATTTACAGATACATTTGTTAGTTGAAACATAATTGGATACATGAAAACTTCTCCGGTATCATTAGCATTGTTCAGTCAGTAGGAAGTGACCTTTCGATGAAATTCCGGCTGCAGGTTATTTGATTAACATCAGGTAAATATTCAGAGATGTTTACCATCGACAGATCCCTGGCACCTCAGTTCTGCTCAATGCAAGCATTTCCTCATATCTTGAAATCTGTACAAAGCCCCACAACTGCATGGATCACAGACCAATTAACTTTTTTTTCTACAAATGTCTCAAATTAGCAACTAGATTGTATCTGGAAAAAACCCAAATAAAACAAGGGTTGGAGAGGTGCGCGATAGGCGTGTGTTTATTGTGTACCTCTACTTCCTTCACTTCAAACTCCTGAGAATTTGCAAGGCAAGGATTCCCGAAAGTTTCTGATACTGAACTTGAGCCATTCAATCTTTAAAATAACAAAAGTCAGGTTGATAATCTTTTTAAAGAATTAAGAAAGGGATCACAATGAAAGTACGAAGTTCTTACAGATCACCGTCCAGATAAAGTGCAAAATGACCTCCTCCGCCAATTGCTATGTAGTCAGTGTTGCAAAGTGTGAAATAACGATTCACCCCTGTAACTTTGTGGTTAATAAGCAGCATTTGGAAGACTAAACCAAGCTAGATATGAACCTCTTTTTTTTGACAATAGATATGAACTTTTTTAATACGACACATTGACATATATTTGCAAATCAAAACTTAGGCCCTATGCTGATGCTGAATCTTGCAAAATTACTCTATTGAATGTCAAAATCCATTTTATAAAGGGAAATGTAGCATGAAAATAGGAGTTTAGCAACTTCTAAAAGACTGAAAAGCATATTTCGGGCAACTGTTAAACGTGCCAGAAAGTTGATTATTTTCAACAGTTCATATATTTTCAGAAGAATATGAAATCACACAATGGATTGAAAATTAATCTATATCTCATTGACAAATGTATCTAGAAGACAAAACTCCGTAGATTCTAAAGAAAAGGAAAATTGAGTATTCCTCAACCGGGAATTAGTTCCATGGTCAACTCAAAAGATGTCATTCTGTTAACTAGCTATCATGTTTGGCCAGAGGAACTAAAGGAAAACCTAAATGTCATTAGCTTTCATCAATCATAACAATAAACAAATTTTAAATTCTCTTGTCATTCCATATAGTTATAAAATCAATTATTCTTTGATTTTGATTGCTTGCAGAAACACAGTATGACTATATTCAAATGTAAGTGCATACCTGTTGGACGATATATGATAGGATTACCAGAGATATTTGTGAAAACATAAGTACTGTTTGTTCCCTGTACACAAAAACTACTGTCAACAAGATAGAATAACAAGTAGCATCATTGCATGATACTAATTCAGAAAGCCAGTCTACATGATAATCCATATGATTACAGGATTAATGGGTTTTCGCATGACCTGATATTTTCTCTTGCTGGATGGTTTGAGAGGTGTTTCAACCAAGCTGCCAAACACAGCTCCTTTTTTATCTCCAACAACCTATAGAATGGAATTACTCTCATTTATTGAAAACTAATACATGATTGTAAAATAAAAAAAAATTTGCCTTTCAGTTTTAAATGCAGACCAGTCTAGGATAAGTGCATGATTAAGGGTCTGTTTGGATAAACAACATATTTGCAGCTTATAGCATAAACATTTATCTATAAGCTTACATAAGCTATTTTTATAACAAAAGATAAATTGTTTTTATATATGATATGAGCTGTGTACATAAGCTATATTGGAGAACTTATGAAATTAAGCTGAAAAAAACTTATGAAATTTTCATAATCTTTTTCATAAGTTCTTCAAAACACTCACAAAACTTATGCCAATAAATAAGCACAAATAAGCCAATCCAAACAGGGTCTAAGTTTTACATCTCCTATTCTGTTTAAGGATTGTTAATCTGTACCAGCAAACTCACTCCAGGCCAAAGCATGCTTCTCCGGTAAAGAGTTGAAAGCGATATACCATTCCTCCAAGTGCTGCAGAAAATGTATTGAAATTGATTAAATAACTCATCATATCAATTGAATAGTTAATTATCACCAAAGCAATGAATCTTCATCTTCAGATACCTGTATAGCAACAACCATTTCCTTCCATGCATAAGAGGTGGAAGAGAAGCATAGAGCACATTCCTTATACCATCTGAAAGAAGAACCGAAGGTTCAGAAATTCCTGGCAAACCATCCAAAGCCAAAGGCAATGACTCTTTCACAGGAAGTGATTCTTTCCTCCTATCTTGAAGTTTCATTTCAAGATTATTATTAGTATCCTTCCGATTCTGATCGCGTAATCCACGGATTCTAACAACTCGGTGAATAGCTCTACCAACTGATTGCTTACTTCTAGAAAGCAAACTTTTCCTACCACCATTTTCCTTAATGGATGAATCAGGTAAAGGGCTATTATGATTATTATCAGGTTCATCACCTTTATCATCATTCTCTTTAGAGTTTGAAGAAGACAATAAAGAATAGAGGAATGCAGTGAAAGATGAAGTATCAGGACCATCATCAACTACATCATGATTATTATTATTATTACTACCCTCTTCATCACTTTTTTTTAATTCACCTACTTCTTCCTGATAAGAAACAAAAAAGGAACCTTAACTTTAATTTGAAACAAAATGTCATAAAAAAAACTTACTTGAAAAAGTTAAAGAAAAAAACAAAAAAAAACAACCTAAGACTTAATGTTAAAAAGACATGAACCTCGTACAGTGAATACGGAGCTAAAAAAGAGAACTTACTGAAGAAGGTGGATGGTGTGAATCAGGATCAGAGATGGGGTTGAGAAGGACAGAGACAAAGTTGGTGGCTTTGGTACGCAAAGATTGTTTCTTTTTCATGTTTATGCGGCAAACTAAAGAGACAAAGATACAAAGTAATGGTGTTTTGTTCTTTGTTGATTGATGCAACTTTACTATGCTATGCCGGTGAAGAACATAATTCAGATAGGTTGACTTGGTAATTCAATTCAACATACAATTGTTTGTATTGTGCAGAAAAAGTATGCCATGGATAGAGTTGAAGAATCAGCTTTTTATGAATGCTTTGATTAGAAATATAAAATGGGAAAATTGTTCACAACAGGACTTCATGGCCCAATGGATAAGGCGCTGGTCTACGGAACCAGAGATTCTGGGTTCGATCCCCAGTGAAGTCGATTTAAAGAGGTTGCTTTTTTTTGTTTCTTTCTTATCTTGTGCAACAAGACAATTTGAAATATGATTTTTTTTAGTCAAATGAAGAAAAAATATCGGTGCTATAGACGCTAGTTTACTCTCCAAACGAATATAGCCCATTGTTTTGGTTGTTCAAGCGCACTACAAAATCCCGAGCTGCAGGAAATACCTTTGAAAATATATCTATTTGAGTCTTGAGATTATTATAAATTTATAAAAGACCAAGGCAAGTTGAGAGTAGTCTAATAGATTTTGAAGCAACCTTGGGGTGGAGTTTGCTTTGTACTTTCAATTTATCTACTTCTCTGTTTGTTCTTTTCATGACTAACCAATGATTTACTATCCTTGAGGGAGTGAGCTACAAGCCTTGGGAGAGAGAGTTTTGCGATTCTATTGGACTAGTGAAATTAGTTTATACAGTTGAACGTAGATATTTGATTCATATAAAAAAATAGTTTGCTAGCTTAATTATGGATGAGCTCTTCTTATCTACTTACCTAATTATTGGCCTCAAGGTAAGATAAAATAAGTGTTTCTAGCATTCCTCTTAACTTGATTAGTAACCCTCATTTTTGAACACTCTTCAATTCTTTTTTTCTAATTGATTAAAATTCACGTGAGACCCACATTTTAAAATTAAGTCCGCATAAAATAATGAGACTCACACAAATTTTAACCGATTAGAAATAAAATATTAAAAAGTTTAAGAAAAAACGAGTACTCCTAGCATTCATCTTAACATGATTCTGCCTGCCTCCGCACCAAAATATAAATTACTTTGAAAAAAAAATCGTACCAAAAATATAAGTTATTTTACAATATCACTTCATCAACATTTTGGATTTTTGCGGCAGGAAAGGAGAAAGAAGTTATCCATTGCCCATCCTTGAATTTGATTTGATTCCGGTGTATGTTAGTTTGATTTGTTACTTTTGTTTAATTTTGGAGTCGGTTTCTGTTTGGTTTGATATGATTTGTTTTGTTATTGTGTTTGGTTCTGTTTGGTGAGTCAAGATAAGATAGTACTCACAATCTGAATCTGTTTGAATATGAATCTGTTTGAATATTTGAATCTAGTAGGGGAATTCAGTGTAATTGTAAGTATTGGTGTCAGACACGTTTAACTTTATTATCTAGCACTTAGCAGATCTATGAAGTACGGACACACTTCAAATTTTTAACCATATCAACTTGTCAATGTCTGTGTTGTGTCCAATGTTGGAGCTTCATAGAGCGGAAATAGTCCAAGCATTGTTGTTTTCGACTTTTCTCTCTCTCAATTTCGGTATTCTCAATGTAATTCTTTTAGGTAAGAGTAACACTATTCTTGTCACACCCCATTTGGGTATCGATAAAAACAGTCGTTTCTATTGAGAAAGCTACAAAACCAACATCTTTTTGAAATTAAATAGAGCTAAGGCACTTCTCAAAGTAATTTGGTTGTACTATTGCAAGAAGTATATGCTAATTAACTTCTGAGTTAGACACATTCCTCATGCTGGTACCTAGAAAGATGTTTCTCCAACAGTGTCATTTTTCCAACATTTGAATGAAAAAAAATTCTTGCTAATTACCTCTGTAAACTGTAGAATCATCGGTCTGGCCAAAATACATATTGTTGAGGTAATTATTAGGAACCTTAAATGTTAGAAATTAAAAAATAAAATAAAAATAAATTACATATGCTTTTTTACTTATATTTTATTTTTAAAATAATAAAAATGAAAATAAGGTGATTTTTTTTTTTTAAAAAGGCTAATATTATTAATGCATCACCTTTACAAGAAGTAAAGAGAGCTAATGACAAGAACAAACATACAAAACATAGGGGCATGCCCCATCCACCAATTACAAAACAAAACACAACAAAGCTCAACTCAACACACACATTTCCGGAATACAAAAATCCAACAAGTACCTATCAACAACCATGATCAAGGCGCCCTGGACAGTCCAAAGCAAGCAAACAACCACCACTCCCACACCAACCGCCTATCTCCTAAAACAATCGCCAGGGTTCCAAGACCACTTATAAAATAAACACGGAGATGATTTTAGTCTAACGAGCCCCCATTTCCAGCTCAACACCTTGATCTCATCCACCAACAAATCCACCTCCATTAATCCATTTGCTAAAATCCTATTATTCCGAGCCTTCCAATAGTGCACAAAAATAAGGTGAAAATGATATCAGTTTTTTTGACAAAAGGGTGAAAATAATATTTTTTTTTACCATTTTTGCAAGATGAGAGTAAACATAAGTAATAGAATATTTTTATGGATTTGATAACCACAATTTGTAAGAAGTTGTATCATTTTAATGTTTAAATATATAGAGATTAAATTTTTTTATATTGGGCCACATCATCACAATGTTTGTCTAAGAGCTTAGTATTTCCCAATATATATATATATATATTGATGATGTCATGATGATTGATTGATGATTTACATTTTTAAACTATCATTAATTTTGTAGTATTAGGTAACTTTACCAAAAAATATACTATTTAGGTTAAAAAGAATGTACATAGAATAATAGTTGACCCAGCCTCAAGACTTGTTGATAAATTTCAATTTCTTGATACAAAAATCTTAAAATATTTTGATTTTGAACAAAACATCTTAAATTTAAAATATTAGTTTTACATACATTACATATTATATTTACTATTAAGACTTCATGGCCCAATGGATAAGGCGCTGGTCTACGGAACCAGAGATTCTGGGTTTGATCTCCAAGCCGTTATTTTAATTATTTTTAATTTTCATGTTTGGGATGCAAAGCTAGTAACCACAAAACTCAAGTTTCATGTTGCCATCTTCTAAATGTTAAAGACATGTTCATTCATAGTTGAAATTTGAAACCTAAAATGCTGTTAATCCGACACACTTACCCCCTTCTACTGAAAAATATGGGAGTTCAGACAGAATTATATAGTGCCTACATATCAAAGAGGCTAAGCTTAAATATTTAAATATTATGCATTAGTTAAAGCAAGGCAATGCTGCTGTCTCCACCAGGGGGTTTGCGAGCACCTTTAACAGGGTCTTTGATTTCTGGCTTTCCATCAGCAAATATGTCACTGCCGGTTATTTCTCTCAGCTTTGCCCTGCTCAGAGATTTTTCAGTTGATCCTGCAGGAACATCTCCATGGAAAATATTATTGCCTGAAAGCTCCGCAAACTTTTGGTCATGTATTTTCTTTGATGTCTTCTCAACAGGTGCGTCACCGAATAAGATATTACTTTGACCACCGGCAGGCTACAAATACAGGAAAAGGAATGTCAAACTAGAGTCATAAATATGGGGCAAAATGAAATAAATGAGATTATGGTGTGAACATGCTATGTATTGACTGGAATTACGGCGAGCCATTGCGATTTTGGCAAAAACCACGTTTTAAAACTTCAATAAAATCAGTGTTGCCAAGATTTTGCCAAACTCACCGTCAGCCGAAACATATACTCGCACACATTTTATTTTAGAAAAATACTTATTATTACTAGAAAGTAGAAACCCAACACCCAAAGAAAGACTTAATAATTTATACACAAAAATCTAAAAAGAACAATACCATCACAAGGTACATGTTAACTGATGGACCTTCTGGATGCAATGCATGTGCAGTTTTGGCCTCAATTCAATTTGACAGGTACATGTTCAGAAAAGGGAGTAACATGCAAAATAAATTTTTAAGATGTTCACATGATTGGATTTCAAGAGCTGCAACTGTATTATGATTATCTCTAGTACAAATATGAGTTGTATCTTAAATAACCACCCCCAAAAAAAAAAAAAATAATAAAGAATTGATCTACATTTGAATCTCCCATTCAAGGAAAGCATGGGGTAACATTGATGGACTGTGTCAGGGGTCAAAATTCAATACCACAAAGAGTAATGTAGATGTTACTGGCAAACAAATAGACCAGAAGCCTAGCTCAGTTCACATACCACAGTGATAACCATGTTATAAAAAACATTACACAGGACCTAACAATTCCTCAGTCATCCATTCACACAATATAAAATGATAGAGGACATTTAAATATTTTCATGCCTAGAATACACTTACATTAGAAACTTTCACTGATGTTCGCAAATTTCTAGGAAGAGGTTCTCCCATGTCCTGGCTTTCCTTTGATTCCAAAGTCCGTGCAACTGCCGTGGAACGCGGCACAATTTCAGGAGGAGGGCCAAATATATCATTTCCAGTAAGCTCCTTGGTCTTGGCATTTGATATTTGTTTCTGAGTCTTTGCATCTAAGTCAGTTTGCAAAGTTCCGCTCAGTTCACGCTGCTTTGCTACCTCAGGTAGAGAGGTAGGCTTCTTAGGACTAACACTTTCGTCAGTGCTGAATGATATCTGACTAACTCCATTTATTGCTTGCTGAGATACAATGCAGTGACAGCAAAAACAAAAGAAAACCAGAACATTGATATCAGAAAATTCACATAAGGTCTCAAATTGTACCCAAGATAAAAGAAATTATCCAAGTAAACCTGATATATGCGAATGCTAGTTCTGTTATTTGGATTTGCAGAACCAGCTTCTGATGCAGAATCTTCAGCATTGTCCGAAAATATACCATTTCCACTCATCTCTTTCATTTTATAGCCTGAACACGGCTTGCTGAAAGCACCGCATGTAAAGACATTCAATTAAAAAAGGTTAAGCAAAAAGTGAACATACGAAAATTAATCATCTCCTAGCTTAGATTCAACATATGAATTGTCATAATATAAAACAACTTGAATTGTACTGAGTTTGATTTTAAAATTGTTTCTGAGACTAGACAAATTAGAGGGCAAGAGACCAGACAAAAACTGAAATTTTTGTCCCTCGCTAAATGCAGGATAATTTTTTGTCTTAGATACAAGTTGTCTAAATTCTAAATTACTAAAATAAATTTTTTCCCACCAAACATCGTACGCGACAAAAAGTTATTTAAACCTTAAAAGTTTGTCATGTGTTGTCATATCTAGTATTTACATTTTACAAATCAACCTAACTCTAATTAATGTTCAACGCGCTCAATCATATAGAAATACAGATTAATAGTAGTAACAAAAATGTAGTACACATAAAGTTTCAATAGTTAATCAATCAAGCTTGAGGAACAATACAAGTGATCCATTTCAAGCTCATGCACCATTTTTATTTTTGTTAAGCTCATGCATTAAATGTTACTAAAAAGAATCCAAATAAACAAGCAAACGAGTTTATCGGAATTACAAATTAAGAAACAGATCTATGTAGCAAAAAACACAAAAATTAAATCAGATCAAAGAAAAATAAAAAAGGAAATAAAAGCATAATAAGATCTGATTCTGATCTTAGTTAAGGTACCTTTTGGAGAGAGTTTGAGCTTCTTCTTCAGTGAGCTGGTCACTATTAAGAACCTTACTGATTCTATCGGACGGCTGTGATCCAAACAAATGCAGAAAATAAACGATTCAAAGTTGGTTGAAACAGAGAGATTAAAGAGAAACAAAAAGAGTGAATAAGTAACTAGTTCCGGAGGGCCGAAACTACTTAATGTTAGAACTATCCCGAACCGAACTAGATTAAACCGATGGTGAAATAATAAAATAAAAAGAGTGAATAAGTAGTAACCTGGCGGGAGCGGGTGGCGGAGACGGGAGCGGAGGATTGAGGCGGAGGAACTTCGGACCAAGTGAGTAGATCGGAGGTGTTAGTGTGTGGCTTTCTCACCGGTGTGCTTCCCATAATGTTTTGTGCTGTTGAGTTTGAAATGTGAATGAATGAATGAATAATAGAAATAGAAATAGAAATAGAAATAGATTGTGAAGGTACGTGAATTTAGGCTTTGAAGAGTGGGAGATACAAGATTAGATATTCAATCAATTTTTTGAATTGAAAATTACGTTTCTTTTGTTTTAAATTTAAATTAGATAGAGTAGATCATATGGTGGGTCCCATTTCATCTAATCTTTTCACATGAGTTTTCTCTGTGGTGGCTTCGATGATCACCGCGTGTCCTTTTGTCGCTGATGCAAAATACTCCTTTCAACGTGCTTTCCTCCTCAGTAAGTATCTCACTCCAATTTCAAAAGTTTTTGAAGAGCTTTTTAGTACTAAGTGAAGCAGATTAGTAGCTTAATTAAAATAGTATGATTTAAAAGTGATTTTTCACCTTTTGAAAAAAACTATAACACAATTATGAGTGTTTAAGAAAAAGGATCTTGCTAATGACTAATGTGCATGGAGTATGCTAGTTATAGTTAATAAACTAACAAAGAAAATAACAAAAAGTTGTATGCATTGAAAAAATTAAAATTTTTAGTTTTTGATTTATACAATTTTTAAGAAATTTCAAATGCATATGGTGTTTTTTTTAAAGCTAAATACATTTAGTCTTTTTTTTGTTGACATATAGTCTTATACATGTATGATAGGTTTATGTAGGCCTTGTTTGGTTGGAGAGATATATACATGAGACTTATACATGATAGGCCGATGTAGCACCACATAAACATGTGGTCTCATAATATGTGATTTGATACATACAAGCTAGCTAGTGTAGTAATAATGTTTTTTTTTTTAATAAAAGTAATAATGTTTAATAACATAAAAAATTAAATTGCATAAAAATTTAGACTTACATATTTTTTTAATTGTGCAATTTTAGTCACTATATTTACCCCTTTTTACAATTTGAAAGCCCCCACTCATTTGTGGGGTAGGAATTATTTGATCTCTATCATAATAGTATCATATATCTTTCACACTGATCTTATTTCTCATTTCATATCCTCCATTCCATTCTGAATATATTCTTCAATATTTCCAATGAGATCCCTCAAGTTCTAATTTTGAATTTTTTTTGATTTTGATGTTTGTTTAACTTGGTTGCATTTTTGTTGTTGTTGAATATGAATAATTGTAGATCAACAATTTTTGGGGTTAATTTTGTGCTAATGGTGGTGAGATAGATTTAGCCCTTTTTCTTTCACAGTGTCTCAACTCAATAACACCATAATCATCAATCTTCATGTTTCTCTAAAATTGCAACTACACATGACTGGGGACTTTAAAATTGCAAAACGGGAAAATTGCACACAGAAATATTAAGGAGGCCAAAATTGCACAATGTAAGAAAGTAGGAGGTTTAAAATTGTATTCAAGCAAAAATTTAATAGAAAGTACAATATGATTAATTTAGTTTTATTTTAAGAACTACAAATTACTTTTTTTTTTCTTCTTCTTATAAGAGACTAGTCTAATCTAAATTTAGTCCATTTATCTACCTTTCAATTACTATCTAAATTTAGTCTATTTATCATACTAATTATAATCTGCTGATAAATCTTTTTAATTATCTTTTTGTATTTAACTCTCTGATAAGCAAATTGTAAATGAATTGTCGACAAATGGAGTGCATTTATACTCTAAGACATTAATCTGTATTCCTTATTTTCTATGAAGTACTTATGTCTACAATAATGGTGTAACTGCCATCAGAAAAAAAAACAATTTTTTTTGTCCTGTTCTGAAGTCTATAGTTTCATGTGATCGATATTCGAGTCTATGAAACTTATACATATTCATTCACATGTTTATTACCCTTGCCATTTGTATATTCATTTCTGTTTCTTTTTCGCTATGTTTGTCACGTTATTTGTTCTCTTCTTATCACACATGTTCATTCATCCTTCTCACACCCTCTTCACCACCCTCTTCATATTTCTAGCAAAAGATGTTTCCTTTATTTTTCCCCCCTATTTTTCCACACTTTGCTTCCAATTTTGGTAAAAAGAATAACACTAACTTGTGTCTCAATATCCTTTATTTCCTCTAACAATTTTTATTTATTTTATGTATTTATAGGCCTTTAAAATATTAAGTCAGGTGTATTTGTGTTTGATACTTCAGCTTCTCTGCATCTGAAAATGAAGGATCACGTTGCAGAGAAGAAGAACAATGACACAAATGATAAATCAAAATTAACACCAATGTCTCTTCCTTTAAAACTTGAAAGAAACTCTTCTCTTGACACTGAGCCCAAAACTTTACTTCAGGATGAGCTAAACTTAGCAAGGGTTCGATTTTGTTTTTTTGCTACATTTTTTCTATTGGTTTTACATGGTAAATATTTTTTCTTTTTATATATATTGAATTGAAAATTTTTGTTACAGGAGGAAGCACTCAAAATTATCAACACTCACTCAAAAGAAGAAGCTTTGAAAATATTCTTAACGGTAAATACTTATTCTTTAGTATTATTCAATTTTTTCTTTCTTTTAGTTTTAATTCCACATTAGTTTTAATATATCAGCATTTTATAAAGTTTATAAGTTATACTATATGTATATTATTATTTCAAAAATGAAAAACTATAGAACTTGCATTGGTGGTGTTTTAGGGATTGAAGCCAGTGACAACAAGCTCAACGCAGACAAAAGTGGAAGATAATAATGTTGCATCGAATTATAATGACAATGAATGAACATTCTGTGGAATTTGGAGAACTATTATAAATTTGGAAGATTTTAATAATAAAATTAATTGGGTCATTTCGATTGGAAAATGTGTTAAATGTTATTGATCTTTGTTGAGTTTTGGAAATTGTGTATTTGAAATATTTTTCATGTAATATTTTCTCTCTCCTTTTTTAAATTCAACTGAATTGAAATAAGTTATTTCTTGATGTATATATGTTCTTTCCCAAAGTTTTATATTTTATTCTCAAAATTTTTGTTTACCGTTAACTATAACCTAATATTAATATATGACTTATCAAACTAAACAAATATTCATGCAAAAGGAAAAAAATGTTAGAATAAATAGATATATCTACCAATATTTATATTTTTATTTCTCAAAGTATCGTTTATGTAACTTCATATATTATAATATGAATCTAATAGGAAATCGATAACTTATTATATAAGAGTTTTGCTTAGAGGAGACATTGTTGCGTGAAGTTGGTTGTGGGGTTTGTATGATGGTGCTTGTGTTATTAGCAGGGGCTTGAATGATGAGATGGGGATTATGTGGGTCTTGTGTCATTTGTGTTGGGGGGTTGTGTTTGGTTGTTTTATGCAGGTGTCTATTTGTTGTTTGTATTGGTTGCTTTGTTGTGCTACTCATGTACACCTTGTATTAGAGTATGCTTAATAATATATTTGCCATTTCAAAAATAAAAATAAGAAGATCGATATAACTTGTTTTAATAGAAATTTAATATATATATATATATATATATATATATATATATATATATATATATGAGTTTTGCTATAAGCCTATAACTCACCCACTAATTTTTATGAAGGTGTGCATTAACAACCTTCACCTCTTTGAATTGGACAAAAATATAATTATTTTTAAATTAAAATAATCCAAAATTGAGGATATTATTGTCTTTTTGTTGTTATTGTTTCCTCTCTCTTCTACATCTTTCTCTCAATAAAATTCTCAGCAAAAACTTCCATCAATATAAAGAACAAAATCAATAAATCCAAAACCAATAACAAAAATTTTCTTTTAATTTAACAGACCAATTTCTTTTGAATTTGATTACTCATATATCTCCGTTGTTTTTGTTTCATTTCCAACACCACACTATTAACTAACTAGGCTGATTTTTCATTTTCCCCCAAATTGCAATTGCCGTGTATCCTATTCTCCAATTGCAAATTCAGTTTCAATTTCAAACTTAGTTTCAAAAAACAACCCAAATTATTTTTATTTATTATTATTATTATTATATAAATTATTTTTTACTAAAATCCGTATACCCTTTTTTGAGAGGCATATATTAGATGAACAATACAGTCGTGCACTATAATAGAATCTTATGATAATTTTAAGCATATGATTATCTCTTTTAAATAGTAAATTTTTACGTACCAAAGTTAAAAATTAAATTTCTAATTGCATGCTTAAAACATTAAATGGGGTGACACTCGAAATAAATCTTTTCTCCGTGCCTACCCGATATATGCATGGACATCAATCTGCACATTTTGTGTTATTCATATTATATGAATATTTGTTTTTTTTAATGTATTTATGGATATCTATTAAAACGTAAAAATTAAAAAATATAAAAAAATTAACATAATGCAATCTTTTAAAATGTTTGCAACAATAAATCTAAATTAATAGAATATAAGTAGTTATAGTTAATATATACAAATGTCTATTTTTTTTTATGTAAGTAAACAGTATGTTTGGCCAATGACAACTTACTGTCAGTGCTTCATAACAAATAATCATGAATAAATGAAATTATATACTGAATATGTTGTAATATGTCGTTATCTATATAACTTATCATGTGTATACAAATAACGAAATATTATAAGTAAAAGATATGTATTGACAATAATAAATTAATATCAGCATTGAATAATAAAAAATGATGAGTAACGACATTATATGCTGATATCAGAATTTCGCTATTTATATCACTTTTCTTGTTGGAAATTAATTGATATTCACATATGGGTGTAATTTAATACAAATATATGATATTATGAGTCTTATAGCAAAATTGATTTATGTGGTTACGTTGCACGAGATAATTTTTTATGATATATATACAACAATCAATTAATTAAGAGATTATGATAATTAGAGAAAAAGTATGCAAAGCTAATTGTAATTTGTTGTACGTTGGCATCGAACGAAATTTAAAATGTCTGCTAAACGATTTGTCAAAACACAAATAAATCATAAATAGGAGAATTACTTCATAAATACAATATGATTATAAAAAAACTCTATTATCATGTCTACTTCATAAATACATCTGCTTATAAAAAAACTTCATAAATACAACAAATTCTCTATTATCATGTCTACTTAAAACGTCACAAATACCATTTTTTACTATTGAAATAAAAAATAGTTAAATTGGTTCGGTGTATATATGATCAATCTTTTAAAGAGTTGAATTAACACACTTTGATACATTAATTTTCACCATAAATACAACTACATTTTCACTTTGAATACAAGTTTTGCAAGCATACGCCAAGTGATCAATCACAAAGTGTTGAATACCAATATGTATCAAAACAAATAATTATTCATAGATTTAATTAAAAATATAAGAAAGTAGGAGGTTTAAAATTGTATTTAAGCAAAAAAATTAATAGAAAGTACAATATGATTAATTTAGTTTTATTTTAAGAACTAAACATTACTTTTTTTCTTCTTCTTAAAAAAAACTAGTCTAAATTTAGTTCATATATATATATATATATATACCTTTCAATTACTATCCATGTATAAAAAAGATAAACAGAAATTATAGATTAGTGAAACTTATCATACTAATTATAATCCACTGATTAATCTTTCTAATCTTCTTTTTGTGTTTAACTCTCTAATAAGCAAATTGTAAATGAATTGTAGATAAATGGAGTGCATCTATACTCTAAGACATTAAACTGTATTGCTTATTTTCTATGAAGTACTTACGTCTACAATAATGGTGTAACTACCATCAGAAAAAAAAAAGCAACTTATTTTTGTCCTTTTCCGAAGACTATAATTTCATGTGGTTGATATTAAAATCTATGAAACTTATACATATTCATTCACATGTTTATTAAAATCTTTCTAATCTTCTTTTTGTGTTTAACTCTCTGATAAGCAAATTGTAAATGAATTGTAGATAAATGGAGTGCATCTATACTCTAAGACATTAAACTGTATTGTTTATTTTCTATGAAGTACTTACGTATACAATAACGGTGTAACTGCCATCAGAAAAAAGGCAACTTTTTTTTTTGTCCTGTTCTGAAGTCTATAGTTTCATGTGATCGATATTAGAGTCTATGAAACTTATACACATTCATTCACATGTTTGTTACCCCTGCCATTTGTATATTCATTTCTATTTCTTATTCGCTATATCTGTCACATTATTTGTTCTCTTCTTATCACACCTGTTCATTCATCCATCTCACACCCTCTTCACCGCCCTCTTCATAATTCTAGTCAAAGATGCTTCCTTTATTTTATTTTTCCTATTTTTCCACACTTTACTTCCAATTTTGGTAAAAAATAACACTAACTTGTGTCTCAATATCCCTAATTTCCTCTAACAGTTTTTATTTATTACTTTATTTTATGTATTTATAGGCTTTAAAACATTAAGTCAGGTGTATTTATGTTTGATACTCCAGCTTCTCTCTGCATCTGAAAATGAAGGATCACGCTGCAGAGAAGAAAAACAATGACACAAATGAGAAATCAATATTAACACCGATATCTCTTCCTTTAAAGATTGAAAGAAACTCTTCTCTTGACACTGAACCCAAAACTTTACTTCAGGATGAGTTAAACTTAGCAAGGGTTCGATTTTTATTTTTTTTGTTACATTTTTTCTATTATGGTTTTACTTGTTAAATATTTTTCTCTTTTTATATATATTTTATTGAATTGAAAATTTTTGTTATAGGAGGAAGCACTAAAAATTATCAACACTCACTCAAAAGAAGAAGCTTTGAAAATATTCTTAACGGTAAATACATATTCTTTATTATTTAATTTTTTCTTTCTCTTAATTTTAATTCTACATTATTTTTAATATATCAGCATTTTATAAAGCTTATAAGTTATACTATATGCATATTATTATTATTTCAAAAATGAAAAACTATAAAACTTGCATAATGTGTTTTGGTGGTGTTTTAGGGATTGAAGCCGGTGACAACAAGCTCAACGCAGACAAAAGTAGAAGATAATACTATTGCATCAGATTATGATGAAGATGAATGAATATTCTGTCAAATTTAGAGAATTATTATAAATCTGGAAGATTACTTTAATAATAAAATTATTGGGTCATTTCGATTGGAAAATATGTTAAATGTTATTGATCTTTGTTGGGTTTTGAAAATTGTGTATTTGAAATATTTTTTATGTAATATATTCTCTCTCCTTTGTTAGATTCAACTAAATTGAAATAAGTTATTTCTTGATGTGTATATATGTTCTCTCCCAAAGTTTTATATTTTATTCCCAAAACAATTTTGTTTACTGTTAACTATAACCTGATATTAATATATGACTTTTTAAACTAAGCAAATATTCATGCAAAAAGAAAAAAAATGTTAGAATAAATTGGTATATCTTCCAATATTTATATTTTTATTTCTTAAAGTATCATTTATGTAACTTCATATATTATATATGGGAGTGTAATATGAATCTAATAGGAAGATCAATATAACTTTTTTAATAAAATTTAATTAAATGTTATATATATATATGAAAAAAATAAAAAGAATTCACATCAAATTATATGTATGACTTTAAATATAGTTATAGTTATCAAGGTAAAAAATATTTTTACCGACAATTTATATGAATTATGCTCAATAATATAATTAGTACTAGTACTACTTTCCAGTTTGATTTTATAGGTTACTAGGAAATGCTCACTTAACAGCAACCCAATCGTGTGTCCCAATCATGGGAAGAAGCTACTAAAAATTCATCATAACATACTTGTTATTTTCCACGCACTACAAGTTATAGGATTAAAATATGAGTAGATCATTATCTTAGAGTGGTTTTTACTTTCTGTTGCAAATTACTCCTTCTAATCATTATTATAAAAGAAAATTTACTTTTTAGGTTAATTATTCAATAAATATAAAAATAAACATTTTATTATACGATAATGAGATAAATACAGAGACATGAAATGCAATTACAATACTTTATCAAGAAAAAAAGGCAAAAATTAATGAAAGTTCAATGTAAGTAACCATAAGTCCTATGGGCAAACCTTTATGCAAGCTTGTAATTGTAACAACTAAGGTATGTGATTTGTTTGCTACTCTCAAGTGTGAGAAAAACACTACACAAAAGATAAGGTAAACAAATAAGAGAAAATGAAATTAATTAATGAAAATTTCTCTTAACTTTTTTCTTCTGAAGAAGCTAAATTAGTTAACTTAAATCTGCACTAGAGAGAATTGGACTTGAGACCTCGAAGAGAAGTACACTCTCAGGTCCCGAGCCAATACCACCAGACCAACTTAAGTGGGTTAGAATTTCTTTAAACTTAAACAAGATATTCTCACAACTAGATTCTCACAATAAATAATTTTGATTTTAATACCTAAAACTAAAAATGTGATATAAAAAAAATTGTTTTATTTTTAGTCTTTTTTTTATAAGCAAAAATTATATTATAAAGGAGTACAAGGGGTACTCAATCTCTTACAATGCTAAAAACAAAGGTATAACCTTTAATACAGAAAAAAAAAATCAATACACTAATTGGAAAAAGAGAAGGGGAAGTGGCCGCCCGAACGGGAACGACTTTATTTTAAGTCCCTAATAAAAAATTTATGTTCATTTTAATGTTAATATTATAACCTTTTATGTTCATGTTATGTGTATTTATTATGTTAAACTATGTTAAAATTTCAAAAACATGTAAATTCTTATTTTTTGTAGATACACACCTTATAATTCTATAAATTTAAACCTCTTTATATTTTATTTTATAATCAATCGCTCATACAGTGTTTCACTCAAAATCTTTACTTGAGAGGTGAAGGAAAATTTCACTCTTAAACTAACGAACTGTATTTTATTAAAAAAAATTTCATGAGAGGTGAAGGAAGGGTGAGGAAATAATTTTTTTGATTTTTATAAGGTTCGTTACCTAAATAGCGAACAATTTTTTTCTCCAATTTTTGTAATTTAATACTCTTTAGTCTTTACCTAATTAACTAACAAGCTATAAGAGAGTAAAGTTACTATGAATTATTAAAACTACATCCATTAATTCCTTTGAAAAGTTAATAAATGTGAAATGTAAACTTAAAATTTACCATATAAAAAAATATGTAGATTTAGGCCATCTATTTTAACCTAAATCAGATATTCTCTTTTTAAATATGTATTGGATTGAGATTTTAAAAGAATATTTTAACAAAACAAGTCTTTTAGTCAAAAAACATAGTCTTGATGATTTTAAAAGATTTTGTGGGATTTTATTAATTTTGTGAGATTTCAACATATTTTATTGAAAGACTTTTCATAATTAGAATTCTTAAACCAAGATTTTAAAAGATTCTAACAAAGATTTTTAAGATTTCAAAATACTTCATAAATATTTAAGATTTCAAATAAATGAAAGGAATGTAAATAAAATACTAACATTTCAATAAGGAAAAGTAACAGCATACAAATCTCTCATAAGAAAACAGTGAATTCTCTTAAGAAAACAATGAAGCAATAATTAGTAGATACCAAAAGACATTTTAGAAGTTATAAAAAATCTCAATCGAATATCATTAAATTTTGTTTTCTTAAAATAAGTCTTAATTGTCATTTATTTAGATTCTATAAATGTTAATTAAATACCACAAAATTATTTTATTATAAAAAAATCTTTTAAAATTCTTTAAAATCTTAATTCAATATACCACCTAAATCTTTTTAAAAAGTCTATATAGCTAAAAATGGGCCGGCTTAAATCACATTCATTAGTGCAACCCACATCACTTTGAAATAATTTATTCGCAAAACAGTAAGTACAGGACAGAACAGTACAGTACAGAACAAAATAGTACAGGACAAAATAAGATGGTACATGACAGGATAAAATTGTATCGAAGCAAGATAAGGAGAGAAAATTTTCATATTTGAAAATAAAAAGGATATTTTTGTATTTTTTATAGTTGTACTGTGGACAAAAAGTTGTCCTGTGGTTTAGTGAAGGACAAAAATTCCTGATTTTGTCCTGTCCCTTGCTACCTATTTTGTCTAGTTCCATAACCAGTTTTTACATCAAACAGGGTACAAAAAGTTGTCCTGTCCAATACTCTGTTTTTTAACAGATCAAACGCATCCTAATAGTGCATTTCTGGAGAAGCCATGATGAATCTCACAACTTTCTCCACATATTAATATTTTTAAGCCGACTTATTTTATTTATCACTTGACAATAGTGTATCATATTTTTAGTCAAAAAAAATACTGTATTAATTTGGAGAAAAATGAAGTACAATCTTATAAAATCAAACAATTTGTATCTACTTGTATATTGATATAAGGTCACTAGTTGATGTTAATACATATGTTCATAGCATAGCAAAATCTTTGCATCAAAATCAAAAAGCCTCTAAAGCAGCACCAAGTGCAAATATATCATAATCTTCAGTATTGCACCAAGCTTGATGATCATGTCCATTTTTGCATCCACACTCATTCCAATTATTCTGTTTTTTCATCTCAGCAACCGAAGCTACTCTTACTTTAATCTCAACTTCCACTTCTGGTGCTATGAACATACCCTCTTTACAATCACTTCCACTTACCAAATCAATTTTCAACCATTTTTTTAACTCCATGTTTTGTGATTCAAGAATCACTTTCCATGAAATCTCACTTTTCCCTATAAGTTTTGACCCCCACACCTTCCTTTGCCTTAGCTCTAACACTAGGCTTTGATGATTAAGGTTTTCCAAGAATTCTTGGGGGCAAGAACAATCTAGATTAAAAGACTCATCCCAAAAGGGTAATGATTTGGTGGAAACACTTTTGCTATTTAGTTGAATTCTTTTGTTGTTTCCTGTGGGAAGATACAACCTTGCAAATAAATTTTTTGACGACTTGATGAATTCAATGTTTCGAGCTTGTATTATTCTTAGTTCACAGCTGAAGTTTGCATAAGCAGCTATGTGGGATGAATCCATTGAAAAATTTATAGTTAGAAATGTTTTTAGTTATGTGTTGTAGCTAGAAAAAGAGAGAAGAGATTAAAGCTAAAGAATATATTGAAGGTGTTTGTTTGAGTTTGAGTTTGAGTTGTTCTGTTCTATTGTATGTGATGCATTATATAGTGTGTGGAAAAAGTGAATTGAAATGCTTTCCATGAAGTTTCTCTTATCCTTAAACATTAATATAATATTGGATTATGCAAGTAAATAAGAAAGCACTGAAATAGTATTGTATAATATTGTCAAGTATATATCCTAGTTGTGCTTTTGTGTGAATATTTTAGTACCAGCTTAATCTTAAATCACATACATGAGATTGTGTAGAAGATTACATGTATTAAAGAAAAGCTTTAGAATCTCAAAAGGCTAGATTTTCAAATTTGGCACTTGGTAGTACGATATGGTATTGGTTAACAAATTAATAGTATCTTGATGCAATCCGTAACAAGGGACCCCAAATATAAGAGTAGAATAAACTAAGTAAAAGGCTTAAATGCTGGCCTCAACTAAGAGCCATCTAAAAAGCTAGAACGCTCGGTAAGCATTCTTATCAAGTACACTCTCTAGTTGTAATGGAATGATATATGATATGTACATACAAATATAATAATTATAAAACATTGCCAAATTTCCCTCTACTCATTAAGCTTAAAAAACATTCTCTGTGACATATTTTTTCATCATAAGATTAATGTCATTTCATTATAAGTTCCACCCAGGAAACGAACCCAGATTCTCCTAAAATCTGTCTTTTGGTAAAACTCATTAACCATTTTGAGTCAACAAATTTTGAAAGAGTTACTTGATAAATTATTAATTTATTAATACGCCCAAAAACTCAAAAGTTTGAACCCTGAACCAGAGTCTTTGATACTGCTTTACATTTGAGTTGCAAACAAAATTCACATTTCATTAAATCTTGAGTTTCTTGCACTTTTATGCCTTTACTTTTTATGGTCTGTCACCATGAAATGGCGCTGAGGCTCCATAGATGTCATGCAAATGTTAATTACAGGTGGTTAATTAAGGCGCAACAACGTTGTTGCTACTGGTCGCGTAGATTTTCATGCTTACGATGCTGTCACAAACCTGTTAGTGTTGCTGCTGATCTTGACTCTGGTAGTCTGGTTAGTTTTCTTTCTAAATCTTTACCGATGTGTTACCATAATTATACTAGCTCAGCAGTTCACATTTTTATACATTTAAGTAAAAGAATTGTTACTATACTAGCATGTTATGAGTTTGATATTTAATGACGAACTTTAGAGGAGGTTCTGAAAATCTCACTAACTGACTTATATAATCAATTTATGATTAAGATTATCCCCTTAACTTAATCTTTGTAGATGTTTATTTCTTTTCAAACGTCATTATTGGATGATTGTTGATTGTTTGAGTTAAGAGTATGACAAAGGAATCAGTTTCTACTATATGCTTTAGAAAAACTTTATAAAAGTTCATTCCTTTGCAAAGTCATTGTAGAGTGGAAACGAAGTAGAAAACTCTAATCATATATATACAATCAATCAATTATAATTTTGTCAAAAAATCAATCCATAAGATATGCTAATTAGTAGATGTTAGTACATATGTGCATCGCATAATCTTGCATCAAAATCAAAAAGCCTCTAAAGCAGCACCAAGTGCAAATATATCATAATCTTCAGTGTTGCACCAAGCTTGATGATCATGTCCATTTTTGCATCCACACTCATTCCAATTATTCTGTTGTTTCATCTCAGAAACTGAAGATACTCTTACTTTAATCTCCACTTCCACTTCTGGTGTAGTGAACATGGCCTCTTTACAATCACTTCCACTCACCAAATCCATTTTCAACCATTTTTTCAATTCCATGTTTTGTGATTCAAGAATCACCTTCCATGGAATCTCACTTTTCCCAATAAGTTGTGACCCCCACATCTTCCTTTGCCTTAGCTCTAACACTAGGCTTTGTTGATTAAGGTTTTCCAAGAATTCTTGTGGACAAGAACAATAATCTAGATTAAAAGACTCATCCCAAAAGGGTAATGATTTGGTGGAAACACTTTTGCTATTTAGTTGAATTCTTTTGTTGTTTCCTGTTGGAAGATATAATCTTGCAAACAAATTTTTCGAGGACTTGATGAATTCAACGTTTCGAGCTTGTATTATTCTTAGTTCACAGCTGAAGTTTACATCAGTACATATATGAGATGGATCCATTCAAAAATTGAGAGTATATATAGTTAGGATTTTGTCTAGTTATGTGCTGTAGCTAGAAAAAAGAGATGAAATTGAAGGTAAGATTATATGAAAGGTGTTTGTTTGTGTTTGGGTTATTTCTATGTGATGCATTATATAGTGTGAGAAAGTAAATTTGAAATGCTTTCCATCATTGAACACAAATATAATATATATGATTTGATATAGTATAGTATCGTATAAAATTGATCCGGTATCTCAGTTGTGCTTCTTGTGAGAATACTTTAATACCAAATTAATCATAAAAATGCACATGAGATTGTGCCAAAGATTATATCTTATTAAAGAAAACCTTAGAATCTCAAAAGGGTAGATTTCCAATTTGGCTCTTACAACTAACAAATCAAGAGTATCTTTATACAATCCATTTCTAGGGACCCCAAAGATATAAGATTAATTAGAATAAACAAGGCTGTAGTGTACTAAAATTAAAGACTTAATGCTGGCCTTTATTAACAGCCATAAGAAAAAAGCTAGAACCCTTGGTAGGCATTCTTATCTAACAGACATAATTATAAAACTGCAAAATTTTCCTACCACTCTTTAAGATTACAAAAATATAGTACTATGTGACATGCTATTCCATCATAATGTTAATATATGTCACCTTTCTCTTTATTTTGATTGCATAATATTCCATCATAATATTAAGGGGAATTTTTTAATTTTATGCCACTAAAAAATAATTACTATAAATTTTGATCCGAACTAAAGATCAGCTATGGCCGAACAGTGGAGTTGGTCAGTGACATTTTCCGGTGAAGCGGTGGTGGTATCTATAAGCACTTCAACGCTCAAATGCAACAATATTCTGTAAGTGATGACATATGTAGCGTCAATTTAATGAAGTAGCTTTGTCTATCGAAGTTCAAATGTCACTCTCTACTTTGATAAATAAGTGATGATATTGAAATCACTTTATTGAGGTTTCTTATTCTACCTCAACAAGTCATGATATTAATTTTACACCCTCTATAGAAGCATCTTCATCTACCAAAAGTGCAAGATGTCTTTCTACTTTAACAAAGAAATGATGAGACGTGACATCCCTATATTGAAGCGTCTTCGTCTATCAAAGACCAAAATGCCATTCTACTTTGATAAAAGAAGAATATCACATAGCATCGCTAGAGCGATGTAGACCGTACTCCTCTCCCAATGTTCATGATATCGATCTACTTCATAACGGTGAACACTACGATGAGTATGTGGATGACAAGACAACAACAAGAACAATGACACACGATGAACAACACATCGAGTCTTCACTGTAAGGATAGGTTATCCTTATATAGGCAATTAAAAACACAAGTCATAAGACTAAGCTCACTTAGCCACTGTACAAAACACCAAAACTTAACTTGTCTAGTAAGTAACAAGTAAAGAACTAAACCCAACATATACTCCCCTTAATCTGAAACTTACACAAAGTTTAGATTACAACATAAAGCAAAATCTAATTATTCAAATTCACTAAATCACAAACACCAAGCATCTTTCTCAATAATGAATCAATCCAATTTTAATAGTTTAGACATGATGTCTGCTATTTGTTCTTCTGTCCTGCAGAGACACAGCTCCATAATACCATCTTTAACCAAATCCCTTAGAAAGCAATACCTCACATCTATGTGCTTGCATCTTCCATGCATAATTGAATTCTTTGACAATTTGATAGAAGGGCTATTATCCCAAAAAATAATAGTTCTTTTCACTTGAGATATACCAAGTTGCTTTAGAATTTTCCTCAGTCAAATTCCTTGACAGGCACAAGAAGCAGCTGCCACAAATTCTGTATCAGTAGTGGATAAGGTAACTATTGGTTGCTTCTTTGAAGACCATGACACTGCTCCTGAACCAAGCATGAACACATAGCTAGAAGTGCTTCGCCACCGGCAAGCTCGCTTAGCTACAGTACAAAACACCAAAACTTAACTTGTCTAGTAAGTAACAAGTAATGAACTACATCAAACATTCACAATATATTGGCAAGTGCAAATAGACAAAGTAAGGTGGCTTAAAAATATTAAAATATGACAAAGGCGGCATATATTGTGAAAGGATTTGATGATTTCTGAATTGAAATCAATACGAACATGGTATTTAACTATAGCGATAGAGTTTAAGAGAAACCATAAACCATACAGTACCAGAGCTACATGCAGTCTAGGGGTGCAGCTGCACTCCCTCAATTTCATACAACTTTTTTCTTCATACACATATTCATAGTAAATTATATTTGTTTAATCTTGAACCTCCTGAAGTTTAAATTTTGCATCCCTTTTGCACCAACCTCAACTCTCTACACATCATATATATATATATTTAGGATTCAAATATGGAATTGTTTTCTCCAATTTAAAATTTAATGCCTTTGCAAAATCATTTTAGAGTGAGCACAGAGAAGGAAACTCTAATTAGTAGTATATAATCAATCCATTATAATTTTGTCAAAAAATACATCAATCCATTATAATGATAAACTAATTAATTATGTTAGTTCATATGTGCATCAAATAATCTTGCATCTAAATCAAAAAGCTTCCAAAGCTGCTCCAAGGGCAAATATATCATAATCTTCAGTGTTGCACCAGGCTTGATGATCATGTCCATTTTTGCATCCACACTCATTCCATTTATTCTGTTTTTCCATCTCAGCAACCGAAGCTACTCTTACTTTAATCTCAACTTCCACTTCTGGTGCTATGAACATACCCTCTTTGCAATCACTTCCATTCA
Source organism: Trifolium dubium (assembly GCA_951804385.1). Taxonomy (NCBI): domain Eukaryota; kingdom Viridiplantae; phylum Streptophyta; class Magnoliopsida; order Fabales; family Fabaceae; genus Trifolium; species Trifolium dubium. The sequence continues at coordinate 18,097,877 of OX638064.1, forward strand.
CCAAATCAATTTTCAACCATTTTTTTAACTCCATGTTTTGTGATTCAAGAATCACTTTCCATGAAATCTCACTTTTCCCTATAAGTTTTGACCCCCACACCTTCCTTTGCCTTAGTTCCAACACCAGGCTTTGTTGATTAAGGTTTTCTAAGAATTCTTGAGGGCAAGAACAATCTAGATTAAAAGATTCGTCCCAAAACGGTACTGATTTAGTAGAAATACTTTTGCTATTAAGTTGAATTCTTTTGTTGTTTCCTGTTGGAAGATACAACCTTGCAAACAAGTTTTTTGTGGGCTTGATGAATTCAATATTTCTAGCTTGTATTATTCTGAGTTCACAGCTGAAGTTTACATCAGCAAATATATGGGATGAATCCATTGAAAAATTGAGAGTATAGTTAGAAATATTTGTCTAGTTATGAGTAGTAGATAAAGAGAGAAGAATATATTGAAGGTGTTTGTTTGAGTTTGAGTTGTTCTATTCTATTGTATGTGATGCATTATATAGTGTGGAAAAAGTGAATTGGAATGCTTTCCATGAAGCTGCACTTATCCTTGAACACTAATATAATATATGATATAGCAACATATATATCATATCATATAAAATTGATCCAGTATCTTAGTAGTGCTTATTGTGAATATTTTAATCTCAACTTAATCTTAAATCATGCAGATGAGATTGTACTGAAGATTATATCTTATTAAAGTCTTTAAAATCTTGAAAGGTTAGATTTTCCAAATTGCCTCTTGCAAGTTGCACAATGGTATTGGGATAGGATTCAAAAGTATCTTGATGCAATCCTTAACTGGGGACCCCAAATAATATAAGATTAGAATAAACAAGGTTTTTAATGTGCCTAAAGGCTTGAATGCTTGGCTTCAAATGATAGCCACAAAAAAAGCTAGGAAGACAATTACAAACAATTCACTAGTTGTAACAATAATGGACATCAGTTATATAAAACATTGCAAAAGTTTCATAGCACTCAGCCACAGAGTATGTTATGCCATTGTAACATTAATATTTAATACTGTATCATTTTAAATTAGTCTTTAATCTTTATTTTGATAGCCATTAATGAACCACTACAGTATCATAATTTTGGCTTTTATATAGTAATATTGAGGGGCAAATTTTGAATTTTATTGTCATTCCAAATTAACATATATTCTATCCAAGCTTCTACACATCCATCTTTGAAACTGAATGTTTTCTCATTACGACATTTTCAAAATATCCAAATGCAAGCAAACCAAATGACACTTAATCTTTCCCTAAACACCTTTCCATTTCCGATTGATCCCCCAAACTGTCAGAAATTCGAAATAGCAGAATTGTGAACTGCAGTCGAAATATTTAGACCACGACAAGCAGACATGATGTTTGAGATTAGACCAAGACGTCTCTTTTAATAAGGTTATCTTTTGTCGTAATTTTGTTTTTCCATATTCGCCACACCAACACCGATACCTTTAAATCAAGAAGCAACTAATTCTTTAGCTTCATTGATGAAGGAACCATATCAACTACTAGACCCATATCATGTCCTCAAATATTAATTTATAAATGCCAAAAAAAAAAGGTTTATCAATGGAAATCAAAATTAAAGAGTAATTAAAAATGATAATTAACGTTATGATGGAATGGCATGTCATAGACTACAATTTTCTAAGCATAGGTAAGAAAATTTTGCAGTGTTTTAAAATTGATGCACATTATCACAATGAGTTATAAAAGAATGGCTACTAGGGTCCTAAATTTTTTATGGTTGTTAGTTGAGGCCAGCATTCAAGCCTTTTACTAATACATTTACTCATTTATCAAATTATTCTAATCTTATAGTTATTCTAATACATTTGAGGTCCCCTGTTACGGATTGCATCAAGATACTCTTTATTCTTAACCAATACCATATTGCAAGAGCAAAATTGGAAAATCCAACCTTTTCAGATTCTAAATGTTTTCTTTAATTAGTTATAATCTTAGACACAATCTCATCATGTGCATGATTTAAGACTAAGTTGATATTACTATATTCACAAAAAGCACAACTGAGATACTGAATCAATTTTATACAATACTATACTATATCATATCATATCATATCATATCATATCATATCATATCATATCATATAATTTAATGTATTTTTCCACACTATATAATGCACCACATATAATAGAACAACTCAAACTCAAACCTCTTAAACATATTCATTAGCTTAAATTTCCTCTCAATTTTTCAATGGATCCATCACATATACATGCTTATGCAAACTTCAGTTGTGAACTGAGAATAATACAAGCACAAAATATTGAGTCCATCAAGTCCGCGAAAAACTTGTTTGCAAGAATGTATCTTCCAACAGGAAACAACAAAAGAATTCAACTCAACAGCAAAAGTGTTTCCACCAAATCATCACCCTTTTGGGATGAGTCTTTTAATCTAGATTGTTCTTGCCCTCAAGAATTTTTGGAAAACCTTAATCAACAAAGCATAGTGTTGGAGCTAAGGCAAAGGAAGATGTGGGGGTCACAACTTATTGGTAAAAGTGAGATTCCATGGAAAGTGATTCTTGAATCACAAAATATGGAGTTAAAAAAATGGTTGAAAATTGATTTGATGAGTAGAAGTGATTGTAAAGAGGCTATGTTCACTTCACCAGAAGTGGAAGTGGAGATTAAAGTAAGAGTGGCTTCAGTTGCTGAGATGAAAAAACAGAATAAATGGAATGAGTGTGGATGCAAAAATGGACATGATCATCAAGCATGGTGCAACACTGAAGATTATGATATATTTGCACTTGGTGCTGCTTTAGAGGCTTTTTGATTTTGATGAATGATTATGTGATGTATATATGCACTAACATCAACTAATTAGCTTATGATTGTAATGGATTGATTTTTTTGACAAATTTATAATGAATTGATTGATTCTATAAGACAAGAGAGTTTCCTTCTATGTGCTCACTCTTAAATGATTTCTAGTAGAACTTCGTGTTGCAATAATTAAATCCCCTCTTGAAATTTCACTAACACATGTCGCATATCATAGTTCATAATTTATAGAAACATAGTCACGATTCAAAATTCATAGACACGCGGAGGAAAAGTAGAACAAGTATATAAAGTGACCTTAAGAAGAGTATGGGTCTCCACATCCCATATTTTTTTTGTCGAGACCGGAGTATCTACCGTCGAACGCAGTAACTAATTTCTCGCTAGATTAGAGGCATCTGGGATAGCTAACCCAATGATTTAAAACTGCTGCCAAGATGAGGATCAAACCCTGCCTCAACCGCTCAACCACACCCTTGAGTTCTCCACATCCCATATTTGACACAACATAAGGTGAGAATGTTATTTAAGAGATGAACCACCTAAGGCAACAGTAACAAAGATCCAATAAAATATTGGTAATAAGGGAGTAGGGTTCGGTGTCGGTCGCGACATTTTGGAGATTGAAGGTAAATAATTAAAATGGACTCTTAGCCGCCGCTCCCTCACTTTTTACCCTAGTTTTTCTTCTTCTCTTCAATCCATCCAAAGGGGGTGATTTTGGATCAATTTTTGATCTAAAATCACCTCTCTAATTTATTCTTTCCCTTTTTTTTTTTATTAAAATAAGTGAATTTCACATAGTATTTAGTATTTTTTTGTGTGATTTCGTCGTCTTATAGTGTAACGTTTTGTTGTTCGTCGTCTTGGTGCGGCGTTTTGCTGTTCGTCGTCTTTGTGCGGCGTTGTTTTGCTTTCCCGTCTTGTGCGCCGTTGTGTTTGTTCGCTTCAAATTCTCAGATTATATTCATTTAGTGCAAATTCAATATATCAATGACTTTGGCGTCATCAACGTTACAGATATTGAAACATGGTTATTTCAGACACACTAATTTTGTCATATTTGTAGGCATTTTGCCGTTGTAAGCTATTAACTTGGATGCTGTGAGTTTGTTCGCAAATTTATCCTTTTTAGTTTTTAGCGATCTTGATTTGTGTTATATGATGTATTCTTTGATTTTGAATGAATGAAGTTTACTTTTAGTCAAAAAAATTAAAATGGACTTCTAATAAAAAAAATTGTATAAAAAAATATAAATTTTTTTAAAAGAACATCATTTATTTAATTTATGAATAGCATCAATAACTTCAAAATTAGTCATTTATTTATGTAACTAACATAAAAAAATGTCTTGCCTCAAAAAAATAAAAAAATATCATATTTTAATCAATATCATCAAAATACATTTTAACTACTTAATAAAAGTCTCCCTCTTAACATTTTTTAATACAAAATTTTCAATCATGTCTTCATATATAGTATATTATCTAACACACATAATTACTTTTTTTTAGGCTCCTGATATTTGGAAGCCCAAGAATGCAGCCCAACTTGCCTAGGTGCAAAGTTGGCCCTGGTAAGGTTCTTGGGACATATTCTTAGACTCGTGCATAGTAACATCTTAATAAACAAAGACAATTTTAGATGAAAAGGGACATTGCTCAAAAACTCAATATATAACGAGAGAAAGATGAATGTTACCCATGAAAAATATGAAGTAGAATAGATATGATGTTTGATACGTCGATGGTTGTCTCATGGTCTGTCTTTTTTTTTTTTTGAAGCACTTGCCTCATGATATTTCTACGGGGAAAAATATTCTCTAACTTTGAGTTTCCTAATTTTGACATGCCTTCAAGCTAAATGAGAAAGCAAAAGAGTAAAAATGTACATGATGAATTATGGAAACTAGTGCGGGAGTCATGCACGGAAAAAAATATGATTGTAAACATAAAAATAAAAAAATCATTATAATATTTTAATAACACTTTGTCAAAAAAATATTTTAATAACACATGTTAAGAAGGACACTCTCTCTCTTTTTTGATAAAAAAAGGACTCTATAAATAAAAGGAAAAGGAAAAGGAGAAGTAAAAAAAAAAATAAAAAAAAAAATAAAGGAAAAGGACTCTCTAACATGTGTCTATCTTTTCTCAATAAAAAAAATCGGTTGAGAGTAGAGAATTCACTTTGTGTGCTTTTATTGATCTAAGTGGTAAGTGTCTTGGTCCGCTTAAGTATGTGGTCAGGTTTTCGTCTCATGACTCATGTGTACGCAGAAAATTCGGTTGAGAGGAGAGAACTCACCTTGTGTGCTCCACAGATTCCCCGACGGAAATTAGTTATCGCTTATGACAGTAGAAACTTCGTAACAATATCATAGTAACTTATTTTTTTTATAGATTTTTACTATAAAATGAAATTTATATAGATGTCAATTGTTATAAGTATATATTTTAAGTGTCACTTAATCACGGCCGGCTCTGAGTATAGGTTCAGGGTGCGACGGTCTAAGAGCCCATACTTTTAAGAGACCCAATTTTTTTTATAGAAATATATGTAATAATACTTATTTTTTATTGGAGGTGTATAGCAAAAAATATAAAAAAAGATCATAACATTTAACATTGAGTTTCCTATAATTTTGACATGCCTTCGGGCTAAATGAGAAAGCAAAACTGCAAAGAGTAAAAATGTACATGATAAATTATGGAAATGAATTATGTGCAGTTGAATTGTTGAGTATTAGTGTGATTGGACCATTTGTGTTGTAAGGCCCAACTCACTTAGTCTTGTAATCACTCCTATATAAGGAGGTGCTAATAATGAATGAGTAATGCATTGGATCATTTCTTCACAATTGGTATCAGGAGACCCAAGACCCGGTTCTGTACCCGTTTCTGACCCGCCACATCTCTAACAATCATAACCGTTTTTTCCCGCGCTTCTCTTTCTTTCTTCTTCTTTGCTTTCACACAAAGCTTCAATTCCGATCAACAATGGCGGAAAGTTCCAATTTTCTACAACCTGCAATACCAAAATACGATGGTCACTACGATCACTGGGCGGAATTGATGGAAAACCTTCTTCGCTCAAAAAACTACTGGACATTGATTGAAAATGGAGTCGTCACTGCACCGGTGAATGCAACAACTGAAGAGTTACGTGTTGCCACGGAGAGTAAGAACAGTGATCTGAAAGCGAAGAACTATCTCTACCAAGCGATTGAAAGATCGATTCTTGAAACGATCTTGGAGCGAGGAACTGCGAAGGATATATGGGATGCTATGAAGCGCAAATACCAAGGATCTAGCAAGGTGAAACGTGCTCATCTTCAAGCTTTGAGACGTGAATTCGAGGTTCTTGCCATGACTGATACAAAGACAGTTGATAACTACTTTGCAAGAACAATTGCTATTGCCAATAAAATGGCTTCCTATGGTGAAAGATTGGAGCAGGTCAAAGTTGTTGAGAAGATTCTCAGATCAATGCCAATACGGTACAACTATGTCGTTTGTTCAATTGAAGAATCAAACGACATCACAACCCTTTCCATTGATGAGCTGCAGAGTAGTCTTATTGTTCAAGAACGCATGAAGATGCAGAAAGACAACTCTGAGGAGCAAGCTCTAAAAGTCACCAATGCAGGTAGAGGCTTTGGAAGAGGGAGAGGAAGATATGCTGCACGAGGAGGACGTGGCAGAGGGAGAGGAAAAGCATCAATTGAATGTTATAAGTGTCATAATCTAGGTCACTATTAGAGTGAGTGTCCTAACTGGGAAGAGAATGCACATTATGTTGCATTCAATGATGAAGAAGAAATGCTATTGATGGCTAACACAGATCAGAAGAACTATACAGATGCAGAAGTATGGTTCTTAGACTCAGGGTGCAGTAACCACATGACTGGTCACAAAGATTGGCTGTTTGAATGTGATGAAGAGTTCAGAGACTCTGTCAAGCTAGGAGATGACTCAAAAATGTCTGTTATGGCAAAGGGAAATGTGAAGCTGTTGATGAATGGTAAGATTCATATCATCTCCAATGTATACTATCTGCCAGGATTAAGAACAAATCTATTAAGTATAGGTCAATTGCAGCAAAAGAAAATTAGCATCTTGTTTCAAAATGACTTGTGCAAAGCTTATCATGATGACTATGGTTTATTATATTGTTTTCCACACAAATGACAAACAATAGAATGTATGTGATTCATACACAAGTCCTGATTCCTATGTGTTTGCATGTTACCAATCAAGAACCAAGTCAGTTATGGCATCATAGATATGCTCATCTCAGCTTCAAGGGACTTAACACTCTAGTGAAAAAACAAATGGTAAAAGGGTTGCCACAAATCAATGAATTAGAAGAAAAGTGTAGTGATTGCTTGACTGGCAAGCAACACAGAGAGAGTATTCCCAAACTAGCCAAGTGGAGAGTTACTTCTAAACTGGAATTGATTCACTCTGACATATGTGGACCAATCAACCCCACATCCAATGGTGGAAACAGGTACTTCATAACTTTCACAGATGACTATAGTAGGAAAACTTGGGTTTATTTTCTACAAGAAAAATCTATTGCACTTGATATCTTCAAAAAATTCAAAGCATTGGTTGAAAAAGAATCCAAATGCTTGAGTCTATGCCTTAGAACTGATAGAGGAGGAGAATTTACATCTAGTGCTTTCAATGATTTCTGTTGCAGTGAAGGTATCAAGAGGCAATTAACTGCTGCTTACACTCCACAACAAAATGGAGTGTCTGAAAGAAAGAATAGGACTATCATGAACATGGTGAGAAGTCTCTTGTCAGCTAGGAAAGTGTCCAAGTTGTTTTGGCCAGAAGCAGTAAAATGGGCAACTTATGTAATGAATAGAAGTCCAACTGTTGTAGTGCAAGACATGACTCCAGAAGAGGCATGGAGTGGTAACAAGCCATCAGTTCACCATTTTAGAGTTTTTGGCTGCATAGGACATGTGCACATCTCTGATCATCAAAGGAAGAAATTGGATAATAAAAGTATCAAGTGCATATTGTTGGGAGTCAGTGAAGAATCTAAGGCTTACAAGCTCTATGATCCCATTCAGAAGAAAATTATAGTTAGCAGGGATGTTGTGTTTGAAGAATCTAAAGGTTGGAATTGGGATACTACCAGTCAGACAGAAGTGCCAATTGCAGATAATGAGTTACTTGAAAATGAAGAAACTCAACTGGATCCAATTACCAACAATGGGGATGAGGATAACACTGATATAGATATGGTTGTTGACTCCAGCACTGATGAGGACATCCCAGTCAACAATGTCAATGATAGATCTACCACTAGCATTGTCCCACCTAGAATCAGAAAACCGTCAACTAGATTGGATGGTTTTGTAACTGGAAGAGCAGCAGAAGAAGAAGGGGAATATGATGAAGAACTGATGAACAACATGGCAATGTATACTTCATGTGATGATCCTGGTACATATGATCAAGCAGCTCAACTGAAAGTTTGGAGAGAAGCAATGGATGCTGAAATAGAGTCTATAGAAAAGAATAATACTTGGAAACTAACCACTTTACCATCTGGAAGCAACACTATTGGAGTCAAGTGGATCTATAAAACTAAATACAATGAAAAAGGAGAGGTGGAGAAGTATAAAGCAAGGCTTGTTGCAAAGGGGTATACACAGAAGTATGGCATAAATTACAATGAAGTGTTTGCTCCTGTGGCAAGGTGGGACACAATCAGAACCATATTAGCCCTAGCTGCACACAAAGGGTGGAAAGTATTTCAGCTTGATGTAAAGAGTGCATTCCTTCATGGTGAATTAACTGAAGACATCTATGTGGATCAACCACTTGGTTATCAGACAAAGGATAAAAACCAAGTGTACAAGTTAAGAAAGGCTCTATATGGGTTAAGGCAAGCTCCTCGTGCTTGGTATAGCAGAATAGAGGCTTACTTTCAACAAGAAAAATTTCAAAAATGTCCTCATGAGCATACTCTATTTGTGAAATATGGTGAAGAAGATAGTATCTTGATTGTTAGCCTCTATGTGGATGATTTGATCTACACTGGAAATAATGCAGTAATGATGAATAGTTTCAAAACCTCAATGAAACAAGAATTTGCCATGACTGATCTAGGAAAAATGAGATATTTCCTAGGCATTGAGGTTAGTCAAACAGAAATAGGAATCATGATTCATCAACAAAAATATGCTAAAGAAATTCTCACCAAGTTTGGAATGGAACAGTGCAATTCTGTATGCAGTCCTATTATTCCTGGCTGTAAACTTGTGAAAAATGAAGATGGAAAAGCTATTGATGCCAAGCTATACAAACAAATGGTAGGTAGTCTCATGTACTTATTGGCTACTAGACCTGATTTAGCCTTTCCAGTATGTTTGGTAGCTAGGTTCATGGAAAGACCTACTGAGATGCATGTAATGGCAATCAAGAGGATCATGAGGTACCTAAAAGGAACACTTGATTATGGGATCATGTATAAAAAGAGTTCACAAAGCTTTCTGTTGTATGGATATAGTGATTCAGATTATGCAGGTGACTTAGATGACAGGAAAAGTACCACAGGTTATGCATTTATGCTGGGGTCTGGAGCTATCTCTTTGTCATCAAAGAAACAAGCTATAGTTACTCTATCAACTACTGAGGCTGAGTTTATTGATGCTGCATCTGGTGCATGTCAAGGTGTATGGTTGAGAAATGTGCTTGAATACTTGCATGAGAAGCAATCTCAAGGAACTGTGATATTTTGTGATAATAGCTCCTCCATCAAGTTATCCAAGAACCCTGTGTTACATGGTAGGTGCAAGCACATTCATGTTAGGTATCACTTTCTTAGAGAATTAGTCGAGGAGGGAACTGTGGAACTGAGGTTTTGCAAATCAAGTGACCAACTAGCTGACATTTTGACAAAACCATTGAAAGTTGAGGCCTATTGCAAATTGAGGATGCAACTGGGAATGATTGAGCTCAGTAACTTGAATTGAAGGTGTTTGCAGATGTTTTGCATTGCTATGTGACTGTTTTGAGGAGTTTTGATCAAATAAGATGTTTTCAATAAGTGCTTATAACTGCTTAAGTGCTTATTCTGAGTACTTATGAAACCTGTCTACTATATGGAGTAGCTAATCTGTTAGTCCTCTTAGTTAACTGCAAGGCTTTAGTTTAGTTTGTTTTTCTTTGCTTTATGTGTGAGCAATGCTTGTATGCGCTAGGAAGCTCAGCTTTGTAAACTGGTATATGTTTTTAAGCTGCTAGTGTGTGTGTTCTAGACCCATACCCAGTTTAAGGGAGGGTTTGTTGAGTATTAGTGTGATTGGGCCATTTGTGTTGTAAGGTCCAACTCACTTAGTCTTGTAATCACTCCTATATAAGGAGGTGCTAATAATGAATGAGTAATGCATTGGATCATTTCTTCACATGAATTACCTGTAGTCAAGGTGCAATTAGTGCATTACAATCATCTTATTTTAATCAGACAGATCATATTTAAATGTAGTTTTGATTTTTTTAATATATTAAATTCTGATTTTTAAGTTTAAATTGTCTAATCTTAATCGCACGATCATGATTTCGTTGGTTTAACTGCACCAATGGAGAAAAAAGATGAAAGAGAAAATAAAAGATGAGATAGATAATAAAAATAAAGACATGTGTTTTTTCTACTATAAAGATATAAAGATAGAGAATCCTTTTTCATTTCGACAGTGTGAATTTGAGGAAATAAAAAATACTTATAAATAATTCTATTAGTGACTCGTCCGATATCAAATATGAAAATCTCTTTCAGTCATTATTTGTGTATCAATTTGTTACCAAAGGAATATTAGTAACTGTTATGAATAATTATGTTAGTGCATTAGTGGATGTCCATTCATATAATTTAGTGGATGTCTTAGTGCATGATCTTCCACTTTCTTCCACTATATAAGTGAATCTTAATTGTCATTGTTCTTTCACTTCTCTATTTATATCTTATAAATAGAAATCTTGTATATAATGTAAAGACACACATGAATAGAATAATACAAAGCTCTTTATATCTAATTCTCTATATTCTATAGCTCTAGAAGTTTGTTGCTAACAATAATGTATAAATTTATAATGGCAATCAAAATAAAGAGGAATACAAAATGATATTAACCTTATGATGGAATTACATGTCACATACTACATTTTAGTAAAGCTTAATGAGTGGTAGGGAATTTTGCAATGTTTTATAATTGACGTACACTATTACAACTAGCTAGTGAATTAGATAAGAATGATGCCTACTAGGGTTCTAGCATTTTTGATGGCTGATAGTTGAAGCCAGCATTAAGGGCTTTTAGTCTAAAGTACACTAAAAACCTTGTAATTAATTATTCTAATCTTATATTAATACCTTTGGGGTCCCCTGTTACGGATTGCATTAAGATACTCTTTATTTTTAACCAATACCATATTGCTACTTGCAAGAGCCAAATTGGAAAATCTAGCCTTTCAAGATTCTAAAGGTTTTCTTTAATAACATATAATCTTCAACACAATCTCATGTGCATGATTTAAGATTAAGTTGGTATTAATATACTCACAAAAAAGCACAATGAGACACTAGATCAAAATTTTATACACTACTATGTAAGTGCTTTCCAATTTACTTAACATAATCCAATATTATATTAGTGTCCAAGGATAAGAGAAGATTCAAGGAAAGCATTTCCAATATACTTTTTCCACACTATATAATGCATCACATACAATAGAATAGAACAACTCAAACTCAAACAATATATTCATTAGCTTTAACTTCCTCTCTCTCTTTCTAGCTACAACACATAACTAGAAACAATCCTAACTATACTTGATTTTTCAATGGATCCATCATATATACCTGCTGATGTAAACTTCAGCTGTGAGTTGAGAATTGTACAAGCTAGAAATATTGAAACCATCAAGCCCACAAAAAACTTGTTTGCAAGGTTGTATCTTCCAACAGGAAACAACCAAAGAATTCAACTTAATAGCAAAAGTGTTTCTACCAAATCTTTACCCTTTTGGGATGAGTCTTTTAATTTAGATTGTTCTTGTCCACAAGAATTCTTGGAAAACCTTAATCAACAAAGCCTTGTGTTGGAACTAAGGCAAAGGAAGATGTGGGGGTCAAAACTTATAGGGAAAAGTGAGATTCCATGGAAGGTGATTCTTGAATCACAAAATATGGAGTTGAAAAGATGGTTGAAAATGGATTTGGTGAGTGGAAGTGATTGTAAAGAGGCTATGTTCACTTCACCAGAAGTGGAAGTGGAGATTAAAGTAAAAGTAGCTTCGGTTGGTGAGATGAAAAAACAGAATAATTGGAATGAGTGTGGATGCAAAAACGGACATGATCATCAAGCTTGGTGCAACACTGAAGATTATGATATATTTGCACTTGGTGCTGCTTTAGAGGCTTTTTGATTTTGATGAATGATTATGTGATGTATATATGCACTAACATCAACTAGTTAGCTTATCATTGTAATGGATTGATTTTTTTGACAAATTTATAATGGATTGATTTTATATCATAAGAGTTTCCTTCTGTAAATTTATAATGTCCATCATAGGAACTTCGTGTCGCGATAATTAAATCTCCTCTTGAAATTTCACTAACACATCTGGCATATCACAGTTCATAATTTATAGACACTTAGTCACGATTCGAAACTCATACACGCGGTCACGATCATAGTTGAAGAACTCACAAGATTAGAATTAAGGAGAAATGTAAAATCTTTACCAAAGGAAAACTAGAACAAGTATATAAAGTGACTTTAAGGAGAGTATAGGGTCTCTCAACAAGTCATCTTTGACACAACATAAGGTGAGAATGCTATTTAAGAAATGAACCAACCACCTAAGTCAACAGTAACAATGACCCAATAAATATTGGTAAATGAGTAAGGTTCTTGGACATATATTCTTTAGACTCATACATAGTAACATCTTAAAAAACAAGACAATCTTAGATGACGGGACATTGCTCGAGAACTCAATTTATATATGATGTTTGACACATTTGGTCATTTGAGAGCTTTTCATGGTAAAAGGTGATGAATGTTAAAGAAGTCTCACATTGAATATATGTTTATAAACCGGTTTTGTAGGAATAAGTTAGGTCTCACTCTCAATTCTAACATAGTATTAGAGCTCAAATGAGTTCTGAATCATTGTTTTCCTTCTCTCTTTAGTTCACTCTTTCTTCTAGAGGCTTCATCAATGGCACTCCAAAACTACACTGATTTTTCCACCAACTCTGCGCATCCATACTACATGCATCTAAACGAGAATCCAACTTTGGTTCTTGTTTCCCCTTCTGTCATGGCCAAGTACTACAACACTTGGTCTTGATCAATGCACATTGCGTTAATTTCCAAGAACAAAGACAAGTTCATTGATGGATGTCTTCCCAAGCCATCCGTTTCTGATTCGTTGTATCACCATGGTTATGGCTTGGATTCACCTATCAACTTCTGATTCCATCGCGAAATCAGTGCTTTGGATTGACATTGCTGCTGGTGTTTGGAAAATCAATTTTTGTTGCTTCTTGTACAAGAATATCCAGATTTTGCAAATCCATGATAGTTGGAACTTTTTTTAAGTGTACAATAGAGTCAATAAGATTTGAGCTTAGACCTCATGCATATATATTATCTAAACTCCTCGCCAATATGTGTATGTTTGGTATTTTGTGGATATTGCAGAATCATTGTGATCACCGTGATTCTAACATACCTACCAAGATATCAAACATAGGCTATATGTACACCTTACTTTAATCGGTCTCAACTAATGCATATTTAGTACCTAAATTTTCTATAGATTCTCTGCACGGTGATAATTCTATATTAGAGGTTCATCGGACATCAAATGTGAATATCTCCTTCACTCATAATTTGTGTATCAATTCGTCACCGATCAAACATTAGTTTGTCATGTTGTGAGAACTAAGAATTTCACCTCTTCCGATATATCTATCACATATCCATCAATATTAGTACTTTATAAAAGCCAAAAGAAAAAGATACCGTATAAATTTATAATGGCAATCAAAATAAAGAGTAATACAAAATGATATTAACTTTATGATGGAATTACATGTCACAGAATACATTTTAGTAAAGCTTAATGAGTGGTAGGAAATTTTGCAATGTTTTATAATTAAGATACACTATTACAACTACCTAGTGAATTAGATAAGAATGATGCCTACTAGGGTTCTAGTAGCTTTTTTCATGGCTGATAGTTGAAGCCAGCACAAAGGGCTTTTAGTTTAAAGCAACTAAAAACCTTGTAATTATTCTAATCTTATATACTAATCCCTTTGGGGTCCCCTATTAAGGATTGCACTAAGATACTCTTCATTCTTAACCAATACCATATTGCTACTTGCAAGAGCCAAATTGGAAAATCTAGCCTTTCAAGATTCTAAAGGTTTTCTTTAATAAGATATAATCTTCAACACAATCTCATGTGCATGATTTAAGATTAAGTTGGTATTAATATACTCACAAAAAAGCACAAATGAGACACTAGATCAAAATTTTATACACTAGTATTATGTAAGTGCTTTCCAATTTACTTAACATATTTGAATATTATATTAGTTTTCAAGGATAAGAGAAACTTCATGGAAAGCATTTCAATTGACTTTTTCCACACACTATATAATGCATCACATACAATAGAACAGAACAACTCAAACTCAAACTCAAACAAACACCTTCAATATATTCTTTAGCTTTAATCTCTTCTCTCTTTTTCTAGCTACAACACATAACTAAAAACATTTCTAACTATAAATTTTTCAATGGATTCATCTCATATAGCTGCTTATGCAAACTTCAGCTGTGAACTAAGAATAATACAAGCTCGAAACGTTGAATTCATCAAGTCATCAAAAAATTTGTTTGCAAGGTTGTATCTTCCCACAGGAAACAACAAAAGAATTCAACTAAATAGCAAAAGTGTTTCCACCAAATCATTACCCTTTTGGGATGAGTCTTTTAATCTAGATTGTTCTTGCCCCCAAGAATTCTTGGAAAACCTTAATCATCAAAGCCTAGTGTTAGAGCTAAGGCAAAGGAAGGTGTGGGGGTCAAAACTTATAGGGAAAAGTGAGATTTCATGGAAAGTGATTCTTGAATCACAAAACATGGAGTTAAAAAAATGGTTGAAAATTGATTTGGTAAGTGGAAGTGATTGTAAAGAGGGTATGTTCATAGCACCAGAAGTGGAAGTTGAGATTAAAGTAAGAGTAGCTTCGGTTGCTGAGATGGAAAAACAGAATAAATGGAATGAGTGTGGATGCAAAAATGGACATGATCATCAAGCTTGGTGCAACACTGAAGATTATGATATATTTGCACATGGTGCTGCTTTAGAGGCTTTTTGATTTTGATACAAGATTATGTGATGTATATATGCACTAACAACAACTAAAATAGCTTATCATTATAATGGATTCATTTTTTTGACAAAATTATTATGCATTAGTTCTATAAAATTTGAGTTTCCTTCTCTTTTGACAACAATTGCGCCTTATATTCTTTGCTGAAATTTTTAAAAAGTAACAAAAAATCAGGGTACCATTTTATCAATTTAGAAACGAGGGAACTAAAATCATACACAAATGGGATGACCAATATTTTACTAGGTTTCATGTTTTTTGATCAAATATTACACGATGACGCTACAAATTTTGTTCTTCAGCTTTTTTTTTTTTGTTCCAAAGAACCTAACGACAAAACTCACACTGAATAAAAGAAAGATATTGTATTTTAATCCACACTCCAACATGTTAAATGCCCTTACATCTTTTTATCATTTGAGTTATACTTGTACGATTTCTTTGACCTTTATTAATTTTACAAAATAAATGAAATTGTTATCATAATATAAAAGTGAGTGTCACCAAATTAGGTGTGGATTTTAAACAAATTTAAATCAGTCTTTCTTGACAACACCTCTTGAATGTGTCCACCGTTGGCCATGATTTTACCCACATCACACAGTCATTTACACTGGTAAAACTCTTCAACACAAGGGAAGCCCGAGGCAATAGAGTGGCCGTTCATAGAGATTTAAAGGGGGGATGTCATGATCTTTTAATATTTGAAACTGACTATAGTAACAATAAATTTGTAGATGTCATCTCACAACAACGTAGTCCCGTTCATTGGGCGACAAAATATTTCAAGGAGCTATTTCTATTTCAAGCTGTTTTTATTAATAAAACAATGGTTACAAAATATGAATAAATATCAACTACCTAGGAATATGAGGGGAGAAACTGTACATGACTTATATTTAATATACTGCAGCGATCATGACATAGTTGTGTTTTGACTTCGTATCAACCATTTTGATTGTTGCTGCTGTTTCAGTTTGTTTTTGCCCTAACACAAGTCTATGGAGCAAAACTTGAAGCTTGGAGAATATAGTAAATGGCAAACCCAAAATGAAAGAAAATAGGAATACCATCATCATTGGCAAACCTTATTTACGCTCACAATCAGCTAATATGTTCAAAGACTCCGCAATATCTCAAATAGTAACAATCGGAATCTGCTGCAACACTATTTACCGGAAAATCATTGCTTGATCAAACGGAGTTGCCAATTACCCTCACCATCAATCAGCCGCAATTCCATGGAATGAAATGGTATTAAAGCAGGACGCTGAGGTCATTAGACAAGACAATTAGTTTGTGACCATATTTGGAATTGGATGGCTAATATTAATGTTTAATAACTGACTCAGCTAGAGCTACAAAAATATCAGTTATGGGCAGAGAAGGAATGTGCATCTATAATCACAAAAGGAATCACATACCAAATGAGAGCAAACCTACCCTTTGTAGTGAAACAATGAAAACTAACTACTGGTCTGCTCTTAATACTATAAATTTAGCTAGACAAAATTATAAATTTGACATTTTAAATAAAGTCTTACTTGTGAGGAAGTAATAAATGTGATTTCCATTTTCTTCGCAAGCCCATATAGGTGTTCTTCAACATCAACACTAGTTGCACTGCAAATCATTTTTTTCAGGAAGACAGAAAAATAAGGTTAGCAAACAAATAACAAAACAATTTCTAAAAAGAAAAAGGCAGAGTAAAATCATACATACTTGGTACACTCGTCCAAGATGCCAAATTTAGGTTTATGGAAGAACAAGCGTGCCTTGCAAAACATAAGGTAAATGTTAAAATTCAAACAACAGTAAAACACCACAGATATATTATTACTGTCAACCTCTGACTAACTCAAGATCAAGACCGAGGTCTAAGACCTATATTAAAATATTATTGAAGAAATTTAACTAAATCATTCAAAAATTACAAATTTAAAATAAAATCAATGCACATACCATGCCTAATCTCTGCTGTTCTCCAAGAGAGAGAGTGTCTTCCCAATTTAGATTTGCATCCCAGCCATTTGTGTCCCTTTCTAAAAGATAATTCAACCGAACATTCTCCAAGATAACTTCCAAGTGCTTGTCCAACAACTTTACAGTGTCAGGATGTTTTTCACCTGAATAAGCAAGATTTCAACGATCAGAGCTAAAATGGGAAAAGTAAAATAAACTAAATGCATCTTTGAAATGATTACAAAGAGAACAAAACGAAACTAAACAGTAATTTTGCGCAACTAAATTTAAATGAAAGGAAGCCTTCAATGCTATCAATATGAATAACATATAATCAATTTCAAGCATTATCACGAATCACAACTACAGGGCAGCTCAGAAGAGAACCTATTCAAGTGGTGGTGATTAATCAAAATCAAAGCAGACAGTGTCATTTTAAATTAAAGTCAAATGAACCACTGGTGCTTATGTACAGTCAGGAAACATCATATTAAACCCGACAAGAGCATTTCTGAAGCCAGTGATATTTTATGTGTGCTAAAGATACCTTTTCCATAAATCTTCAATGCTCTAAACTCAGCTTCCTCGCGGGATAGAGGGTATATAATTTGGTCCCTCAGTGTTCCCAGGCATGTATACGGCCGTTGAGGAACATAAAAGATGCCACAACCTGATCCAGCATCTAGATCCACATCTTCAGATGGTCTAGAGAATCTTCCACTTGCAATTGGCCAAAGTCCTCGAAGAACTCTGAAAATGGAACTTTTCCCGCTTCCATTTGGACCTTTTAAAATATGATATTCAAGATTTAAATTTTTATCAGAATAGAATTCCCTCTTCCAAAAGGAAAAATATACTAAAGTAGCAACTATACCAACCAGTAACAAGCAGGCTTCTCCCAAGCTCAACATCACATGTCAACTCCCTGGCCAACATCTTCTGAGTAGGGGTAACAATATTAGCCTTAGAAAAGGAAATAACATCTTTAGAATGATAATCCATCACTGGAGATATCGCACTGCCATTGCTGAATTCCCCTGTACATAAAATATATGATTAGCACATGATGACTGTTATAAAGAATTACTGCTGCAGAACGACGACATTAAATGGCATTTTTGCATATAAAACAAAGTAACAATGATGATGTACCAGATTGTGCTGCATCCAGCAGCTCTTCAAGCTCAAAAATCCTATTAATACCACCAGAAAGCTCTACAAGTTTCCTATTCAATTCAAGAATGTCACCGAAAGCTAAAAAGCTTTGAGACACGACAGATGCTAAGAACCTCAATGCATGTGCCAGCTCACCTGAAATATAGTACTGTGTATATCAGCGTGGTACAAGAGAAATAAAGAAAGTAACTGAGAACGGTCCACCAATCCTACCCTGGGTACTTATCGCTGCACGGTCTCCTTTGTGCTCCATAGCATACAACAAGCTCAGCAACCAAGTCACATTATGAGGTAGTTGTTTTGTGATGAAATCGTCTAGTATACCAAACAGCCACTTCTTTTTCAGAAGATACTGGGAGTGTGTGAGAAGATCGCGGAATCTTGATTCAACCATCTGCACAATGTTAAGAAAGTAAATTTACAATCTGCAATGATCAAAATGCATAAACTACAAGCTCAAGAGAAATCAACAAGCCATACATTTCCTTTTGAACCTCCAACATAAGCACATGCCCCGTATTAAAGCCTAAGATCAATACAATTTTATAAAACAAAAACGCATGCACAAGTGGTACATTTAGGGGTTGTTTGTCTAAAGTATGTGGTAAATGAGAAAGTGAGAATTGCTCCTTATCGCTTGTTAAAAGGGTCATGTAATGGTGTGTCCTATATATGAGGGGTGGAGTGTAAATGAGTTGCATTTCATTCCACTGTCAATTGTTCCACATTTGACTGTGGGGAGGTGTAAGTAACTTTCAATCTTAATTTAACATATTCAATAAGCACACCAAAAAGAGAAGACATTAAATATTGTAAAGTTGCTCACAGCTTTTTCTCGAGCACCGCCTCCAAAGAAAGCAACGGATTCAGCATGAGTACAGAGTCTTTCATGCATGAACCTAGCAGATAAGTGGGATTAAAAAAGGTCAGTATCATTTTCACAACACTATTGACATGATTGAGGAAGCACAAACAGTTATTGCTTTACCTAAAGATTCCTTCAAGTTGTTGTTCTTTGCTTATCAAATCACCAAAATCGGGAGTAACAGTTCTTAAAAACCCAAGGCCAAGTAACATGTAAACATAGAGTATGGCAACTCCCCTTTGACCAGTTAATAGCTTCATTCTCCATGTGAACCTTGAAAAGTAAAGTCATAAAAGAAAAGAAAAAAGGATCAAATATGTTGACTCAAGTGCTACTAAAATGCATACTATACTTGTAATATAATAATTCAAAATTATGAATGAGTCCCTCACCACAAAATATCTACGGATGGCTTTACCAATCCAGTTACCAGTCCAGACAAGTCTGTTGTTAACTTCTCCAAATCTTGAGTTATCCTCTGATCTGCGTCAACCCTTTTGCTTGCCATGTGGAAGACCTACAAAAATATGCATATAACAGAAATTTGAAACCAAATCCCAAACTTCTTCCTCAAGAGCTTCAAAGCCCAAATGAAACAATAATACTATTAATTCATATCATAATGACAGAAAACAAGTCATAATTCCTATCCCTAAAATTTAAACATAAGCAAAGGGAGTATGAGGCATCTTTTAAGACTCCTATGAATGAACCTTTGAGAATTTTGAGCTTCTGTATTTAAAAAATTTAATACAATGTATTTGTGCCTTATTTTTCCACATTTTGTGGGAATATGAATCCTGTGTAAAATAATACTATTTCACTATCAACCTACCAAGCTACACCCATCAAAACTCTTATACTCACTCTTTGCCTCAGAAAGTGTCCCTTTAGAGAAAAACTGTACTATGTATTCTCCGGTAAGTCGTTCATAGCATTTTAAAAAGCAGCCATCTCTTTCAAAACTACCTAATTGTGGTCTGTAGTTCCTTATTTTGAAAGTTTTTTATTTTTTATTTTACTACATTTTGAATTATTAAAAAAAATATTTTTCAATATATATATATATATATATATATATATATAGGACAGGAACAGATTTGAGGAACATTTTAAAAATTATTTTTAAATATATATATGGGACAGGAACAATTTTACATTTTCCCTTGAGGGTAGTTTTGGAGAGTAACAAAATCCTCAGCAGACCAATTGTTACGAGTTCACCAAAAGCAACAATAAATTTTTTATGAATACTAATGTATATTCCCATGACAAAACAAACATCCACCATGCTTTCCAGTTTCCAGCTATTGTTATACACATGGCTCAGGAAATAAATTTTAGATTCTGCATACCCATTGGTCAAGGTAAACTGAAGAGGTCAAGGAACCAAGATTAAAATTTGAAGCAGAAAAGTATAGAGCAATCATAACTACATAATAAACTGATCTACAAAATTATTCCAAGACTTCTTCGCATTAAATAGTACAAATGATATTTACCGTGAGTTATCAAATAACTAATCATGCTTGTAATGTGCAAAAAATAGGGGAAGGAACAAAACTAATGAAAAGTTCATATTCAATTACCTTGTAGAACACATTGCTTCTCAAATAGTTCTTGAGTAGATGTTGTGTCAGACGAATCCTCCACCCAAGGGCCAGCCGTGCTGTCAAATGTCTGAGGAGCAACATAAATTAACTCAAATTTTCTATATGAAAGGCTTGTTAGACTATCGATTCAAATTTCTTTCTTTTCATTTTTATATACATCAGAAAATTTTCCAGTAATTGATATGGACTTCTTCAGATATTCAAATGTTTCATTGACAGTTATTAGTTAAAGATACAAGAAATATATTCCAGATGGATTTGTACCCAATTACCTTATAGAAGGTGCAATGAAAGAAGATGCAGCACTTTGAAGTACACTTATACCAATTAACCGAATAAAGGCAACTTTATCCTGCTCCAAAACAAACTTCACAGTGGTACCTAAGAACATAAATTTTATTTAACATTACATGCAAGGATTCTCAAAATGATGAGTCGTGAAAGATAAGAAAATACCATTTAGAGATGCAATACGATCTGACACCCATGTTCTTGAAACAACAAGAAGAGCAACGGCAAGCAGTTGTGCGCCTTGTTTATCAAATACAGTGGGTACCTAAACACAGCAGCAACAGTCCGTGCATAAAACATATTGTAGCAATAGAATATAGTTTATACATTATAAACTATATAAGAATA
This sequence comes from Trifolium dubium, assembly GCA_951804385.1. NCBI lineage: Eukaryota > Viridiplantae > Streptophyta > Magnoliopsida > Fabales > Fabaceae > Trifolium > Trifolium dubium. Next base: position 18,119,418 of record OX638064.1, read on the forward strand.
GGTGGCTCATCTTAAGACATCAATGAGATAGTGCACAAACATGTATTTGCGTCTACTTAATCCCAATAGCATTGTGTGATTGCAAATGCCTTAACTGAAGGTAAGTTCAAATATAATGTAAAATCTGGTTTAAGTAGGCATTAATATTACTATAATTTGTTAGAAATATAAATAAGTCATGGACCTTCACCTAATACAGCTTAAGAAGCAACGTAGATCTCCCATTTTGAATTTAGTTTAAACTCCAACAAAAATGGGCCTATCCATTGCCCACACTTTAAGTCTAGAGGACTCGAGTAAAGGGTGGCATATATTAAGTCATTGTTTGTGACCCCTTTACTGTTGATCAACAAAATGATGGGAAAATTTGTGATATAATTTCTAAGAGGGCGTGAAAAAAGAGTTGAGTATAGAAGTTGAAACAGAAACCAACGAGGAAGCAGTTTAGAATTCACCAGCAGCTGGACATACTAGTTACGTAGCATTGACTTGCCACTGAAGGCAGAGGATGATTTAATCCTTGTATATTGAATTGGGTTGATATAGATTCAAGTAAGTTAACAGAGCCCAACCATTGGGTTAACCAAACCATAAGGTTATTATGACTTAAAATTACAACAATTAGTTGAAACAGAACTTCTTTCTACCCAACTTAACTAATAGTGGGTATCATGTACAGTAGCTATACATGCAAATCTAACGATGGCATCATCTAACAGCTTAAGCTTTTGTAGGAGTTGGTCTTTACACATTTTTTCAATAAACTGAATCAGATTTCTATATCATATCTTTATGTTATTTATGGAAATGTCATTTATTTCAAAAAAATAAAATCGGAGTCCCTGTTTCCTGTTCTGTATTTGGGTTTGAGTCTATGTGGCTGATATTTCACATGATTGCATTTTGATGTCCAAATCTTACAGGTTTGGTTATATTTGGGAGGTAGAACCCATAGAAATAAGGAATTTATGTAGCCTTAGTTAAAGCAACTTTCTACATTTTTTGTAATTGTCTGCAAGTTTTACATTAAAAATTAAGCATGTTATGAGCAACACCATAGATCCCCTGATGAAAATAAGTGATGTAACCTTAATCAAAAGCAGCTTGCTACATTTTCCTAATTGTCTGCAAGCTTAACATTAAAAGTTAGGCATGTTATGAGCAACACCATAGATCCGGTGATGAATGTGCAAGTCAAAAAGTGTGGTGCTAAGCCATACATTAAAGCTACAAGATTTTTAGTTTCACATTAATAAACAAGTAAACAACAAACTGAAAATCAGAAGAAAAAATGAAGTTACAATATGACTGCAATGATTTCCCAACCAAACATATCTGACTGTAAGTTAGTCAACATATAACAACAATTCTGCTACCAATGGCCGGTACTAAAGTCAAAAGTTGTAGGTTCCAGGTGTGAACTTGAGTATATATTAAATTGGTTAAGCATATGTATGTAGTAAATTTATAATGCTTGGACATGATTACAACGGCCAAATATCACTACCTAAGAATTTTGTAAATAATAAAGCGGAAATGAATACAGAATTAAGCACTAATTTTCTACTATGGAAGTCTCCAACTATACAGTTTATGCATACACACACAATGGAGGGGAAAAAAAACTAAAAGCTTTGTAAGATCATATCTACAGAAGGTACTCACCAATACTTTGCACATGGCAGCTACTCTCAGTGGCAATATCCTTGTATTACCATGAAGTTGGGGAATAGTAGATGGCAACATAGTATGATTTGTAGATGGGGATGAATGTATCACATCTGCAATATACGACTCTGCCTTTGAATTTGAGAATGCAGAGTCCTGGAGGAGAAGGGTTGGAATATTCAAAACCAATGTAAACGAAGAAAAATGAAGACATCACAATCAAAATCAGAAAATATCAGCACCTTTTTATTCATGGCAAATGCTCGTTGAACTGCTTTTGCATCATTCTGTCGTTTTGTTTCTGATGCCTTCATTGTATCAATCCCCATTTCAGTAGAAGAGTCCTCCCTGGTGTTTAAATCTCAATCCCATCAAACATAATTGTAGAGTTTTTTAATCAATAACATAACTATAGAGTGGAACATTGATATACAGTACAGCATAGCTAAGTCCCAACCTTCTATAATGAACACTCCATCCTCCTTCACCATCTAAGGATAAAACCACATCGTGGAATGCAACCAATGCTGGACGATGTGATATGGTAATGCATGATGTTCCCATGGCCCGAACTTTAGCACAAAATCGTTCTTCCATGTCAGTAGTGACAGCACTTGTGCACTCATCAAGAATTGCAAATTTAGGTTTGTGGTAAAAAAGTCTAGCCATGCCCAATCTCTGTTGCTCACCCAATGAAAGTTCATCGCCCCAATTTACCTCCTTTTCAGGTGGGTAACGGTCCAACAGGTATTCAAGGTCAACCTTGAAAACATACACATGCGATTTTAGTGAACAACGATAACAACACACCAACAAAATTATCAATAAACTGCTACATATGTATGTGGCTTTGAGAAAGACATGGGGTTAGCTGTGAACTTTACATTTTTCAATAGCTCCACCATCCCATGATTTGTGAGCGGTTCAAACTCTTGATTGGAAGTAAGAGGATAAATCAACTGATCGCGAAGTGTTCCCACAGCAGTGTACGGTCTTTGAGGCACATAGAAAATCTCCTTATTAAGATCAGAGCCGATACCAGGTTTCACAATATGCCCAGAAATCAACGGCCAAAGACCGCCTAAAACCCTGAAAAGCGAGCTTTTACCACTTCCATTTGGACCTACAGCAAAAGAATCATCAATAAAATGTCAAACGACCAACAGTTACAAATAATATTTTACAGACTTTTGCAACAGAAATGCATTACAAAATAACATCAATTATCAAGGCTGAGTCAACCACGGAGAAAGCAAAAAACATTAGAAATAAAGGCCATCAAGAAGAGAGTTCAGATGACTACCTGTAATCAAAAGATTAGATCCTGGCTCAACCCTGAGAGTCAGATCATCCACCAAGACATTACCGGTGGGGGTCACGACCTGAATTTAGGAGCGACATTGCTATTAAAACATAAAAAACGCAACATGAAGTCATGGATGATAAATCCTTGGATGGATTTGACTTGCCTTGACATTAGAAAATTCAATGTAGTTAGCTTCGCTTATGCAATTTCTACTTCCTTGTCTTTGAAGGGATGATTTCTCATCCACCAAGCTTAGCTCCCTTGATACAGCCATTAACTCATAAATCCGATCAGCATACCCACTGTAATACATAGGTCAGAACTTGGCAGACAACATGAATCTCATGCAGAAATTGCATATAAACCACGCTTATCAATTTATAAAGAAGGAAGAAAATAAAGATCAAATATACCTAAGACGATTGAGCTTTCTTGCACTAATAGAAAGAGTTCCTAGAGACTGAAATAAGGAAATTATAACACTGGTGTGATATCTTAGATTGCTTAACATCTCTGCACGCCCTAAAGTTGAACTGTCGGGCCTTAGATGACCAGAAAAGAAAGGTTCAATAATCAAAATAACAGCAAATGTTGCACCGAGGTATTTCAACAAAAAGTCTTGAATCATGCCAAACCACCAATGGTCGTGTAGCACTCTACTCATGTGCCTAACCAAGGTCTTAAATTTCTGTTGAATATGAGATTCTTCTCGCCTCTCTCCACCATAAAATGCTATACTTTCTGAGTGAGTCCTTAATCGTGAGTGAAGCTGTCGATACTCTCCTTCCAGTTGTTGTTCTTTGGACATAAGTTTCCCAAACGAAGGAGAGAAGTTTCTGATCGCAGCCCCAGCTCCAAGTACATAGGCCTGAAAAGGCCAAAACAGTAAATTGAGAGGAAAATCAGTGATTCTAACATCAGATCTAAGCTGAAATAGCCTATAGCAATCAGGAAAAACTCAAAAAGTAAGAACTGAAGCTGCTATGATAAATCTATTTAACAGTGTAGTTCAATTGCAGACATACCAATATCCAGAAGACATATTTTGGGCTAGCATACGAACACAGCCTCCAAGTATATAGAAGTCCATCAGTAACTGCTGTTAGATCATCTTGAACAATTTCACTCAACTCGGAACAGAACTTTGGTACATCACTAGCAATTCTTTGCTCTGGGTTTGTTATCCGACCATCGACGTGAGATATTTTGTAATATACCATGTTCTGAAAAGCAAAATATACAATAAATATACAGCTACAACAACAACTAAATTGAATAATATTGTAATGCACTCATTAGAAATTACTCAGACAACTTAGACAATAAAAAATATGAATTCTGCCATTGCATATCAAAATTTTAAAGAATCTATTGGATACTGGAAAATTATTCTGCTTTGAGAGGGTAGCATATCTACTCAAAGTCGAAACATTCTCAATGAACTTCCCATTAAAACAAGAGGTAGAAAAGCATCTAGAATGATCCTGGCCAGGACAATCCCAAGATCCTAAAGCTATGCCAGATGATAACCAGCTGGACGATCAAGCCCTGTTTCCTTTTCTTAATTATATTATTAATAAGACCATATTCCAGTAGAAGAAGAAGCAACAGACTTTAAGGTGCTAACAGAAAATTTCAAAATTTATTTTAGAAGTGCAGTTTCAAACATGACAAACGGATGCAACAGATTTATCGTATACATATGAAAGGGAAACAAACAGAGTGAGGAAGTTGATATCTAAATATATTTAAAAAAGAAATTGATAGCTAAATACAGATACTTCATAGGGCAGAAGGAATTAGGAATACATTAATAATCAAAAGTTCTCAACACAAATAATCTAGACAGATGTATGCAATTCAACAATTTATACCTCAAAATAGTGAGAATGGATAAGTTTCGTCAATATTTTTCGGAAATGAAGACTCAAAGTTCCTGTTATATACTTTGATGTAGAATGAATGGTTGACAAGAGGAAGCACAAAATAATATTTTCTGAAATTAACCGAAAAAACAATGGTGCACGCCGAAGAAAAGCAGCACGAAATAGGAAGCCTTGCACTTTAGCTAGCCTGTTGCTCAAAGCAGTTCGCAGCACCTGTAAAAACATGAAAATTTATATGTCATTGGTTTGGGCTTTTTAGTATTCATATATTTTTGGGGTGGGGATGAACTAAAATATTGCTTAATATGGAAAGCGAGGCATCACCAAGTCAGGAATACTGGAATAGATTATCTATATCCAAAGATAAATAGAAGCAATCAAATACCATGATTTAATACACTTGAAAATGTATTAAATTATGGCTCATCTCAAAAAATGAAGAAAAAAAAGGCAAGCAGAAAGCATAATTTCCACGGAAAAACAGCCTTACCACTGTGGCAACTAAAGATAAAAGATTCTTCACACCTAATTGGCCCATCTCAGATAGAAGAATTGCAGTGAGGACTTTAAGTGATTTCAAGCCCCCTTTCTTTTGTTTATTTTTTGGTGCGGTAGAGCCATTCAAAACCTCTTCCTTCGTTGCTTCTTTATCATTGTTTTGATCATTGCTATGACCAAATAAATCATGTTTATTAACTCTAAACCTTGATTGCATATATGCAGCTGTTCCACCAGCAATTAAGATACCGGATGTAAGTAGTATGGCTTTCCTGTCAGTAACCACATGAAGAAAGCATCAACAATAATACAGTATACATGCAAACAAGTTAAAAACCTAATGATTTTAATAGTAACATGAGCAACCCAATTATGAAATCAGTAAAAATATACAGCTACTAATACAAGGAAGCATGGCAATAATCAATGCAGAGGATAATACGGTATTTCATGCAGAATCAACCAAGCAATAAGTATTGCCCCTTAAATGAAAAAGAATCAATGAGAAGGAAATTCTAAGGTCGAAATATGAAATTTTATACCGATGCATCAGCCTCGGCAAGATTTGTCTCTTTTCTAAACCCACCTTATTGCACCTAAGTTTCTCTAAGTGTGATGAACAGAGCATATTTGAGAGAGTGCTGTTTGCATTTCTTTTATATTATTAGTTTCTAATAGTTTCAACGAAATAGCATTGAATAGTCTTGAAGTTGCAGCAGATGGATTTGGAAATAGTTTAACTGTTATGCTGCCATTCAATCTTTTCAATTTGGATGGATATCAGTCTACAGTTCTGTTGCAATTCCATTTTGATGTTTTTTAACATTCTTTTTCATTTTCATCATTAGAATGCAAAAAAAGATAATAAAAATGAAAAATTCCAACTAAATGAAAACCATGCACAAATCAGAACTTACTAGAGTCTAGACATTATAAAACATAGCTGATAAAACAGTAAACTTGATTTAGGTCAACATGAAAATAAAATTAGGAAAATGATAAGGCAAATTCAATGCTACATATAACTCAATACCTCCTCGAAGCCAGAAAACTCTGGCCATGCCGAGTTAGTTTCAACAGCTGAAGGGAAGGCATGGCAGAAGTTCAACCTCTCCCTTATGTACAAAAGAATAGAATAGTTGAAGTTGCTCCTCTTACAGTCAGGAGCATGAAAAATCTAGCTTACATGAAAATCCAACAAAAAAATGATAGATAAGTAAACAGAATTGCAGGAATTAAAAATCTTTAAGCAAATCACATTATGAGGGTTCCATTTTCGTGTCAAACTATGTGAGTATAATATTGACATACAAAACTCCAATAATGATGGATCAGAGTTCTCTAAGCCTCTACGGCCCAATCAATGTTCTGTCACTATTTATTTCATGGCTCAATTAACATTGGAGCATTGTATGAAGCACAGACACTCTTCAGATCAGACTCAAGTACAGGCTAGTCCATATAAAATACCTGATGAAGATTCCCTACAGTCCACAGGTATGATTACCTACCACCCACGGGTATGATTTCAAATAATCTCACTATCACACTGTCAGTTTATACGGTAAAATAATCTCAGCCGTTAATCTAGACCGGATGGCTGAAAGTTTACAGCGGGAAATCCATTTCCCTACATACCAAACTTTTCTAGAGGAAACAAACTACTTGTGCCTATTTAACTCCTTAAAAACCTGTACTACCATGTTTAAATATTTCTTATGATTTTAAATATTTCTTATGAATTGTTTATATTTTTATACTTTTCTATATATCATGTTGTACCCATACTCTATAGTTTTTAGAAATTATGCAATACCCCTATTGGTAGGTAATCTTACCCATGTACAAACGAATGTAGTAAAAAAAAATTGGTCATTCACACACAGTTAAACCACTGACGTGGTAGTACTAATCATTTACAGTAGCACGGAGATGAAAAAAAATGATTAACCTTCAAAGCTCAATAGTGTTAACCATGCCCCATCACGTAAAAGCCTTTGAATTCCACTTTACACAATATAAAATCCAATTTCAGCACGTGCTGCAAACATTTGTAACCATTGAAAATCGCTGATAGTTTTCAAAACCGATTCAAATCAAGAATCAGAATCTGCAACAAAAAATTCAATTAATCAACTAAAAAATGTTTCGATTAATAACAATTCAGATAGAAAATTAAACAAAATCAGAGTATGAAGCTATGAAATCAGCACCGAAGAAGAAGAAGATAAGAGAATTGAATGAATACCTATTAGATTGAAGATTGTGAAGAGCACACGAGGTGTTTGAAGAAAATCCGCAAAGGATTTGGGTGATGGAAGATTATGATAATAACGAGTTATGTTTAGTTGTTGTTGTTGTTACAGTTTCTTTCTTTGAGTAAAAGGACGGGTTTTTGTGATCGGGTCGGGTTTTCGGGTGATTCATTTAATCAACAATGAATTGCATTGAATATGAATAGTGTGAACGGTGACGGGTTTGGTATGGAATCAAATGAAGCGATACGGTGCGGATATTTTCCCTTACGCAATGTGTTAGCTGACGATTATTTTAACCACACCTGGAAGGTTTTATTTTTACCATTTTTAGATTAGATTTGATGTTACGTGTAAATGATTATCATTATCATTATGTTTATGGTTTGTGTACTTGTGTTTCTTTTAATTTAAGTAATGTTGGATCAAATATATAGAGCAGATATCTGTAAACATCTTTCATAATAAATGAATTCAAGTTTAGTGGGACACAAGATTTAGGTTATCTTTCTATTAATTTTTTTATAGACAAATGTTAGTTGTTAATGATAGTTAGTATATTGTCAATTTTTTGTCTTCTTAGTCAAAATTTAAACCTTGAACCTCCACTAGTTTCTTAATCCTTAACTCAACTGGTCAGCTTAACCAGTTGAGCTACTCATCCCCCCGTTATCTTTCCATTGATGAAATATAATGAATAAAATAAAATACATTAGAATAGAGTAAAATAAAATAAATCTTTTTATTTATCAAATGTTTAATTGGTTTAGTGATGATTGAAGTTGGATTTGGTAGGACAAATTACTATTCGATTCTTCACAATTATGTTTGGGAGGGGACTAAAATTATTTGATGTCAAAATTTGTCCCGAATCGAATTAATCGGTCTAGTGGACTGGATACTAATAGTGAAAACCGAAAAAATATATAAATCTTTTATTTATTAGATGTTTTATGATGCATGTACTCGTAGAATAGCTCAAGTGGTAAGAGCTGAGGGACGTGTGAGTTGAGTAGGGAGGTCCAGAGATCAATTATTAGCGGAAGTAATTTACCTTTTCGATTTAACAAAAGAAATGTTTTTAATGCAAGGTAAGTGAGAATGAACTCTTGAATCACACTTTTATAGACCAAAAATCCGGAAGTTAAATAGCTTAGAGTATAGTTCGATCCGCCTTAAAACACTTGTTGCTTCAAAATTGACCCCAATTCGAACCGACAAATCTTGCAAAATCAATATCACTTTTGATTCTGTAAATAATCTAAACATCTCAAATCACATGTTACACTTATATCACATGTTAAACTTATATCATTTGTGTAATACATCAAAGCTACTTTTTATCGAGCCTCATCAATATTGATAGAGGTTGGAAAAGTTATTGTCCATAAATGTGATTTTTATGCACCATCTATAAACTTAAAAATTACTCATGTGCGCCCCCCACTATTTCCGCGCGCGCCCTCCACCCCCAATAATTACTCATGCACGCCCCCCATTTATTTCTATGCCCCCCAAATGGGCCAGAAGGCCCATTAGACTAAACAGAAAAATAAAACATGTATCAGCAAAAAGAGGTGGTGGGGATAACGATGCATTGGTGGGGGCTGAGGGGCGCGCATGAGTAATTTTTAGGGTGGGGGTGCGCGAGCAATAATTGGGGGGCGCGCGAGTAATTTGTTTTGGTTTATGGATGGTGCATAAATATTGTTTATGTACAATAACCAATCTCATTGGTAGAAGTGCTCAAATTTAATTCAATTTAAAAAATAATTGAAAATTGAATTGATAAAATTGAAAATTGAAAATAACCGGAATTTTTTAGATGTGTTTGGGCCACCTTATATCAAAATTGATTGGTTCCGATCAAATTTTAATTTGGATGATTTCATAAAAATCGAATCAATTCGAACCGAACTGAAGTTTGTATCATAAACTCAACTATTTATCTATTTTTGTTATCACAAAAAAATAATATTTCTCTGTTTGTAAGACGCGCAAAAATATAAAACTTATTTTTGCCGTAACAACACACAAGAGAAATGTTTATGTTATCTCAATCATTACCGCCTCCCTTAAACTATTGTAGTCTCACTCAGTTCTATCTTTAGTTTCATCTAGCACATGGGTAGATATACCGTCCGGGCTCAACCGAATTATTTTGATATTTTATGAGTTAATTTAGGGTAAAATTGATATTTTAAGATAATTTAGGGTAAAATTGAGATTTTTTTTTGTTCAGAATTGAGATTTTTCATTGTAAAACAGAAATTTTGGTGTTTTTAAGGTTAGATTTATAGTAAAACTGAGATTTTTAAGGATAAATTTAAGGCAAACATGAGTTTTTTTTTAAGAAACTGAAATTTTTCATTACAAAACTAGAATTTTAGTTTAAGTTTGAGATTTTGCCCGGACTTTATAAATTTCCTGGCTCCGTCACTGATCTAGCAATCTATTTTAAATCTAGCAATATAATTATCATTGTAAACCACATAAAATCCAAATTAAACCGCATAAAATTGGATCAAATCGAATAATTTTTTTAGTCGTCGAAAAATCAAACCAACATCATACTATTTTATCTTTAGTTCAGATGATTTTTTTTCTATAATCAATTCGAACCGAACCGCGAGCATCCTAAAGGTTGGTTGCCAACTACTCAGGCCGTTCACCCTGTTCTTGTTCATGTTTTTTGGAAAAATTACGCTAGTGTACCTTTATCTTATTTATCTTTGTTTTGTGTCAAATTAGTCATTCATCTTTCTTGTTTGTAACACTTTAGTCTTTTATCTTTGTTTTGTATCAAATTAGTCATTTATCTTTCTTATTTGTAACACTTTAAGTCCATTTTCTTATTTGTTATTAAAAAAAAACTGATTTGGCAATTAAAAAATTGATGAGAAAAATGGACAATAAAGTGTTACAAATAAGAAAGATAAATGACCAATTTGATACAAAACAAAGATAAAGAACCAAAAAGAATATCAAAAAAAAAAAAAGATAAAGAACCAAAATATTATAAAAAAGATAAAATAAAAGACCAAATTGATACAAAACAAAAATTTGACTAAAGTATTAAAAATAAATAAGATAAAGAACCACTAATATAATTTTGCAACTTTATCTTGTTTTTCTTTCGATAGTTTTTTCTCTTACCCCACATCTGCTCCTCTTACCCTCATATTTTTTTTTATTATTCTAATAATAACCACAAAATAAATTATCATATTTCAAAAGACTTTTTATACAGAACATAAATGAAATAACAACCAAAAATTCATGCACATAAAATAGAAAGACTGAGGTTCGAATCTCGATAAACATTCATCTTAATAATTTTAGTATTTTTTATCCATTAAATTAGGACTTCTCGACAAAACATAAATGAATGTTATGAATTATATTGAATGAAAAATGTCATTTTAACAATTCTTTTTAGTTATAGAACATTGTATATTTATATAATGCATATACGATTTTGTTTTTTAATTATTTTTTTCTCATAAAGTCACATCAATATAAACAACATAATTTACGTACAAAAAAAAAAGTATTTTTATACAGTGTCAAACACTATAAGAAAATACAATTTTTTAGAGGGTCAAATACTCTCTTGAACAATAAAAAAATCCTTAAGTAATAACTTGTTGACGGCCAAAATTCGTCACGAAATAGCTATTCACTAAGTTTTTTGATGGCTTTAACTATCAACAAGTGGGAAAAAAATGGCGACAACTTTGTGTAGATAAAATCGCCAACAAGTTATTAAACCTTTGTGGTAGTGAGGATCATGGTTTGATCCTATAACTATGTTTGAAAAGCTGAAATTACTAGATGTCACAACTGACCTCCAAACTAAACTAGTGATGAAAAAAACTGCCAACAAATTTCTGACAAATGTCTTACCATTATGTCTTAAAATTATTATTATTAATTAAGTGACACTGATAATCATTTTATAACCAAATAAATTTTAAAAGAAATTATATTGCATATCTTTTATCTTTTTTTTGTTTGTGATACTTTGGTCCTTTAAAGAAGATAAAAATGTGAAAGAATTGATGAAGATGAATCGAACATATTCATCAAAATTATGAGTTTTTTTTGCATTGAAATTATGAGTTTTATTTAATTTTAATAAAAATTTATCTTAAAAAATAAAATTCAACATATTTTTATTAAAAAAAATAATGAGAAAAAGGGTTTATATGTAAATGTTAAGAAGATAAAGAACTAAAGTAAAGTGTTACAAAAAAAATAAAATAAAAGACCAAAATATTACAGATAAATAAGATAAATGACTAAAGTGTTACAAGGACCAAAAGGTTACAAAAAAAAAAAGATAAAGGACCTACCGTGTAATTTTACCGATTTTAAACCATTAAGCTACTAGATTTTTTTTGGTAAACCAAAGGTATCTAACAAATATTTCTCCATACACACCGATCGGGGATCGATCCAAATATCTACCACTTGTGTCGCACTATGTTGGTAAATCCACTAGATTTAGGGTGTGTTTATTTAAGATTTAGTGCCGGTTTATTATAGTTTTTTTTAGAAAATAATCACTTACTCCCTCCGTCCCATTATATAAGCACTTTTACTACAAAAGTCTAGTCCCAAAATATAAGCCCCTTTACAATTTACTAGGTACATTTATTACTTTTTTGCTTACACATACCCCTAATTATTACTACTAAGTTGCATTGGAATACAAAAATTGTAAAGGGGCTTATATTTTGGGACTAGACTTTTGTAGTAAAGGTGCTTATACAATGGGACGGAGGGAGTATTTTTTAAAAATAATCACTTTTAAGAAAATAACATATGTTTGTTATAGCTTTTAAAAATAATCAGAATCTGAAAGTAATCTAAAAACAACTAAAAATCTGAAGCTGATATTAGTAGCTTTTTTATAGATTTTTTTAGAGGAAAGAGAAAACAAGTGTCAATAATTTTTAGACAAAAATATCCTTAATATTATTATAATATTCCAATAATATCTTTTTATAATTTATAGGATTAGTTTGTTATTTTTAAAAGATAAGATTTAGAAATTTGTTTTATTGGTAGCTATATATATAAAGTCATATGACCATAATGAAAAACAATAACTTAAGTATTTTTCATATATTTATTTTATATGATATATTATATTTGGATAATTGTACTTTATGGTAATTTATGGTGATACAAAATAATTGTACTTTATGATAATTTTGTGATACAATAACTTAAGTATTTTTCATATATTTATTTTTTGTGATATATTATATTTGGATAATTGTACTTTATGGTAATTTTGTGATATAAAATCACTTGAAAAGCTATTAGAAATAACTTTTCATTTTAGAGTTAAAAGTAATTTTTTTTAACAAAATAATTTTAAAAAATGTTTATAACAAACACTTTTATAATGATAAAATGGATTTTTTTTTAAAAAAAAATCTATTTTTTCTTAAAATAATCCATAACAAAAGGACCCTTAGTCTAGTGGTGAATGATTTAGATGGTTTACTAGAGGTCGTAAGTTCGATCCTCAACTCCATGACAATAAAGTTATTGGGTCTAAATTATTGAGTTTGTTATAGCTTTATAGTCCATTAAATTTTATATATTAAGTTATTGGTATTTTAATGAGATCCTAGCAGTTGTTCCTTCTCTTTTTATGTGTTTTGTATTTGTAGTGTTAATTGATATGTAGAGCATGATTTTTTTTTTGATCAAATATGTAGAGCATGATGTAATCCGCCTTGATACACTTGTTTACTCCTATTGTCGAGTTCACAAAAATTTGGAAACAAAATCGTGAATCGAGTTTGTGGATTTCTTGAGTTACGGTTAGTTATCTAAATTCGTTTGATTTGATTCTGTAGATTTCTTCTTTGATTGTTGGTTTAGAAAAAGGAAAAAAAATGTAGCCAGCAGGAATTTAAAGAAATTGGTTTTGAATTATAGTAAAAAAAAAAAGAAATGCATGTGGCATTGTGCTTTGGTTGGTCGATGGTGTTTGATCTGATTTGAACTCCTTGATAACAAAAATTGGCTCATGTTTAGAAAAAGAAATAGCTCATGTTGTGAAGGTGCCCTCCATTAACATGATGGTAATCTAATCTGGTACATAGCTAGGGATCACTTTCTCATATGGCGACTTTGCAACTAATTAATTGGATGGCGAAATCAGTAAATAATCGGAAAATTTCTCCTTTGCCCCTCTGCATTTCTCTCCCCCCCCCATCTAACTACCTCATTTGTTCTTAGGGGGTGTTTAAGCAAACTTCGGGACGTAGATCCCGAACTGCATTTCGGGATGTAGAACCCGAAATCATTTCAGTATCGATGCTGAACGTAAAAACTTGCACCATTTCACCGCAGAAATCAGTTCAGCATCGATGCTGAAATTAAAAACTTGCACCATTTCGGGTTCTAGATCCTGAAATGCATTTCGGGATTTACGTCCTGAATTGAAGGATAATTTGGAGCACCATTTCGGGTTCTAGATCCTGAAATGCATTTCGGGATCTATATCCCGAACCTCATTTCGGGATTTACGTCCTGAATTGAAGGATAATTTGGAGTTTTAGGGGGTTAAAGAGATTATAGAGGGCTAAAGAGAATTTTTCAAGTAATCGCCATTAGCCCATCCCCATCGGTAAAATACATAGGATAGGACCAAAATTTAACACCAATTTTTGTAACATAAATACCCATTTATTGCACATGAACAAGTTTGTGGTTACTTGAGGTTCTGCTGCTATATCCATACAACCATATGGCCAAAGCAAGATTACGTTAATAACGTTACATAGCACCGACACATACATGGTGCGTGTAGTAGTATATATTTGGATTAAATGTCGGTGCTAGCTCCTCTTAATTACTATCATAGCCTCTTCTCATCCCGGTCCCTACAATTACGTTTCTTCACGTCTTATAATATAATGAATTGTAAATAATTGATTCTTATAAGCCCGTATTTGCTATTTTTTGTATATCACCTAATCAATTACTTCGCAAATTTGATACATAATTTGTTGTTATATTGGCATAACTCATCCTTGCAAGAAGAGAAGTGCAATTCATTTTTTTGGTGCATAGACGAAATCGTAAAGCTATCATAAACTCGCATAAACTCCTCCCGGTCCCTACAATTATGTTTCTTCACGTCTTATAGGGTCTGTTTGTTTCAGCTTTAAAAAAAAAAAGATTTTTTTGTGTTAAATAATTTTGTGTAAAAAACAATTACAAATAATTTTTTTTTATAAAAGTTTCAAATGAAAATTTGATTTGAATAGTTATTCTTAAAATGTTATTTTAGATATTTTATCATTTTATCGAAAAAAAACTGAATATCAAAATTTCAAAAAATCACTTAATTTTGAAGCTATTTCAAATAGATTTTCATAAAAATCATTTTTAAAATACTACTTTTTGAAAAAATTGAGATTTTGACAATGTTTTGATCTTCAATAATGTGTGTTTATGTTATATAATGTCCAAATTAGTATTTCAATTTAGAAAAAACTAATATAAAAAAACTTGAAATATTTTAGAAAACAATTTTATAAAATCTATTTTCAAAAATATAAAGAAAAATCTATATTTTTTAAAGCTGAAACAAATGCACCCATAATGAATCGTAAATAATTGATTCTTATAAGTCGTATTTGCAATTTTTTGTATATCAACTGATCAATTACTTTGCAAATTCGATACATAATTTGTTGTTATATTGGTATAACTCATCCTTGCAAGAAGAGGTGCAATTCATTTTTTTGGTACATAGACGAAATCGCAGAGCTATCATAAACTCATATATACAGGTGAGAGAGTCGTGATCTAAACCACAATTATGATGTTTGACTTAACAATTTCCACAATTTTTTACTAGTTAAGTTAGGACTTGTAACTACATATCATTTTAAACTTTTGTTAGTTTTATATTTGATTAATATGTATTTAATTAAGTTGTCCTCAATTCACAGTCATATCATAGAGAGTGGTGGGGACTATTGAACTTGATGTGTGATATAAATCATGAGTGACCGATCAAGAGATTGATTCTGATATCAATATTAAGCTTTTATATGAACTGATCCCTTGAGTCAGATAAGATGTATAAGGTGGTAAAATTTTCTCTCAAAAAAATTTAATATTATTGTATTTTTATAACTGATTTCGATCTTATAATCTCTTACTAATTAAACTGAAAGAAAACTCTTATACCATTTCATCCGAGTGCTATCGACGCATCTTTAAAAAGTCGTTTTATTATAAAAATGAATTAAATTCAATAATACATTTATCATTTTCTTTAACCATTGTTAAATGCCAGAAGGGAGTAACAAACCATCACAAAAGTATTATTTACGGCAAAAAAACAAATGATAAACATATGAAGAGAAAGAATTACACGACTTAATTTGGATGTATTTTGGAATTTATATGGAAAAATGCAACTTAATCTGGTTTAAGCAAAAAATGCAATTACATGCATGATGCATTCATCTGATTTATAGAAAGGGAGACTGATAACAACATTAGTGGACGGAAGACTACTCAGTACTGCCGCCTCCACCCACCATGTTGACATTCCTGACTGTTATTGCTACAAGACAAATTTGATTTATTGCTCCTACTTGTGATTGATTATAAAAATGTATTTATTTTTTAGAAATGAAATTATATTCTTAGAAAAGCAAAATAAGAAATGTATAAATCACTATTCAACGCGGCAACAGGTGAAACAGAACTCAAAGACAGACAAATGTTATCCAAAAGGACCAAAACCATGTTAAGGAAAAGCACAAACATATTCAATACTTTTCATTAACAACAAATGAATAGGTAGAGTCACATTCCACATAGGACGTTACAAATTTATTTTTTAATTCAAATCCAACATCAACATTTCTTAACAAGTTAGGTAATGCTATCGCTAGCATTTAGAAATATATATTAATAATTCAAATTGAGTGTAATTGACACCTATAGCTAGACAGTGTTAATGAAATTATGATCATCTTAATCAAAATCAGACAATCCATATTTTAAAAAAGTAAAACTGCATTACAATATGAACTATCTGATTTTAATTGGACGACTTAACATTTAATTAAGAGGTCATTGAAATATAGATAGGCCTACACATAAACTTAAAAATGAAACCAATCAATAGAATAGGCCTACATCAAAATATAATGAATTGTACAATTATAATCATAATCCCACAACTTATTTATGCAACGAATCTGAATGCTGGCTAACTAATAAGCCAAAGCCTTACGGCATTACATACATTACATCACATTAATTCAATAATAACAACATTGGTATATTACTTTAAATAATCCAAATTCTTAATCAAAATTTGTAAGTATATCTAATTCTTCTTTCCTTCTTCTCCACCTTCTTCCAAATAAGTCTTCTTTCTTCTCTCAGCAGTAGCAAGTACACAAATAAGAAGAAAACACGTGGCATAAATCCCATGAATCTTCCAATTAGTCTTAGGAGGTTGCTTCAACACAACCTTATGAAACACCGTCATATAATAATGTAGCCCAACAGAAAAGCCCACAAATGTTTGGGCCAGGCCCAATAACTTTGAGCCCAAACCACAATCAGTTGAAAAAACCAAAACAAGATACATAACAAGTAACAAAAGGTAAATAAAATAAGCTAGTGTTTGAATAATCTGCAGGATAAGATACGTGGACTGCGAAGTAGAGTAGAAAAACCTTAAAGGCTCAAGACCAGTGATCAAAGAAGAAAAACAAAGAATTGAAAAATAGATAGATAAATAAGCTTGAATGAAAATTAAGAGCTTTTGAAGAGAGAAATAAGCTTTGATTTTATTGAAAAGAAGTGAAGCTAAAAGTAAAGGAATTAAAACACAAGCAAAAGAGAGTAAAGTAGCAATGGTGGGTGCATATTTGTTTCCAACGTAAGGTTTGAAGTTTTTTGTGATTTCTTTGTTGGCTTTTGTGATGTAAGCTTTTGAAGTTGTTGAGATTTTTTCTAAGTCTGGGATTAGTGTTTGTTGGAATTTGAGAGGTAGATCTTTGAACTCTGAAACGAAATCAGTGTCTTCTTCATCGAAGAACCAGTTACTAGTACTAGGTTGTTTCTTGTTGCTCTGTTTGTTGCTGCTTTGTTTATTTGGAATTTTTGAGTCCTCTTGATCTGTTTTTGTGGCGGTGGGTTTTGTAGTTTTGTTCTTCGCGCCACCACCGCCACTTGTTTTCTTCACAAGATCTAATGAAATGGATTTAGTAGATGATTTTGTTGAGTTGTTTGTGGAAGATTTTGATGTGGAGTTTAGTTTCTTGGTTTTGAAGGTTGTTGAGTTGAGTTTTTTGAGTGAAGTTATAGTGTCGGTGAGGGTGGTTTTGTTGGTTGATTTTGTTTGGTTTTTTTTTGAGGAGAGGTTATTATTGTTGTTATTGGATTTGATGGTTTTGGTTTGGTTTTTTGAGGAGAGGTTGTTATTATTGTTTGGTTTGATCAACTTGGTTTGGTTTTTGGTACTAGATTTCTTTTTCAAAGGAAGTTCAAACTCTTCATCTTGTTCCAACATTGTTCTTCTAGTACTTGACAATTGTTTTCTATATAGTTGAGGTTGAGAATTGGCAGAGAAAGAAGAAAGGGAAAGAGAGAGGAAGAAAAGAAGAGAAATGAAGAGCAATTTTCTTCGACCAAAGAACAGTAGTGGAGCCATTGCTGAATGAAATAGAACTAAGCACTGATTTTATTTTGTAAATGTGTTTATATGTAATGTATGTATGTACAGAGAGTATAATATGATATGATGGGAATAGGGAAAAGAGTCGGTAGAGTGGGGAATCGGAGATTAATGAATGGTAGTGATGAATGGTTTTATAGTTTGTTGAGATTGGAAATATTTATTGCGAAAGTGGGAAGATGGAGAAATGTGTGAGACCCATCACATGGCGCATGGAGACAGTGAATGTGAATCAAGTAGAATTGCTTGCTTACCCGCAACGCGCTTTTACACGTTGCTTAAACTCTTAATAATAGTGCATTGGGATACTATGGTTCTCACTACTAGCAAGTAGTAATTCAAACTTACTCCATGTATGAATGTTGGGTTTCAATTCTAGATAAGTTAGAATTGATTTTAAAAGTGTATAATTAAGTGGATGTTTGGTATTACGATAGGTAGGTGTGTTATGTGTATTAAAATCACGATGATTTGTAGTTTCTGCTAAATTACGGTGAATCACTGTGATTCTGACACACCTACTGTGATATCAAACATTGCTTAAGTTGATTTTAATTTTATCAAATTCAATACTTTTTTATCACAAAATCAAACATATATTATGTGTTGAGCGACATATTTCAACATTATATTCGGAAGTCAAATAATTTATTTAAGTTAAATAATTTAGTTATTTGAATTTTCTTTTTGGTAAAATAGAGGGTCTTAGCCCATATTAGAATTTTATTTTTTTTAAAATGAATAAATAAACAAATTTTTTTGATCAACTTCCTTTAATTTATTTCTACTTATAATTTGGGACGATGAGAGTACATACTCTTTACATAATAAAAATTATATTTGCAAAAATATATATATCTTATTAAAATTATCACTAGATTCTCTTCTGGTTAGGTCCAATGTCTATTAAGCGATACATTTCATCCAAAGTCCAATAATAGTGCACATATTACAAGGGTTAGACACCCTAACTACAGTAATTCTCACCACTAAGGACTAACACCCAAATCTAAATCTAAACCGTTAGTTTTATCTCAACACTCACTCATGATATCCATATAGGAGGCATGTTGTCTATAATATGAAGCCTCTTAAACCATCTTCAATAGAGAACTCAATTTTAGAGTATTTAACAGGTCCCACTTGTACACATCACTTATTTATAATTTTTTAATAATAATATTTAATAAGCACTCAATCTCTCCAACTCAGCACCTCTCTAAAAAGCTCTTAATGGGTCCCACAAATAACTCTACATCATTTAATTTAATAATAAATTATTCTTCACTATATCATAAAGTATGTGAGAGAAAAAAAATAATATATAAAAACGTGTGAGACCCGTTAAGAACCAAGTGAGAGAAAATACTTATTTAATAATAGGTACTTAATAGGTACCATTTTTGAATGTGCTCCAATGAGAATATCTAATAGGTACTAGTTCTTAATAAGTACTAATGCATAAGAACTTACTATTGAAGATGGTCTTATATGAGTGTGGCTTGTATACACACTCGGATACAATCAGAATTTACTCTAATTTTCATTATTCCACCTCTTTCACATAATGACTTGAATTAAGTACCATAGTACTATTTTTTTTTTTCATGTACCTTTATAAAAAAATTGTTCTATTCCATTCAAAATAGGTTCCAAATTGCAATAAACAACTCCTTGTTAGCGGCATTTTCATTAATATCATCGGACAATGACCTTCATAGGTCAATAATTTCGACAAGTTTGGTACCAAGTGACAAAAAATTATGGGTTTCTGCCTACTAACCTAGAACGTTGAGAGACTAAAAATAATTCCATGCTTTCCTTTGACTCAAATTTCAAACAAAGATTTATATTTGCTCATGAATTTCAACTAAATTTGAACTATTTACCTAAACCATTACTATATATAAGTATACTTGTACAACTTTTATTTTCAAAAACTAAATTATAATAGCTCCCCTCACGTACGTAGAATAGAGGCCTATTGGTATGTCAAAATAATTTGTTAATTTGAGCTCATCAATGGATCCGTAGTAGTATGGCTCCCTGTAAGTTACTAATTGTACGAAAAAATCCTCACCGACTTAATTAGAAAAAACAAACAACATTCAACTCCCGACGAATTCTTATGTCACGAAATAAATGTGAATAACTGAATATAATATTGTCCATGATACTTTTTTTTTTACGGTTTACAATGGAGCTGAGGATCGAACTCACCCAGATCTCTCACCACTAGACCAAACCTAATGGCTTTATTGTCCACAATATTGTTGGAGAATGGAGTGTCACAATTTTGTTTTCTTTGTTAACGATTATAGCTTGGTGAATATTCTTTGTTTATATTTGACTAGAGAAGCACACTGCATATATATATTTTTCTTAGTGACTAGACTCACACATTTAAATGTAGAGAAATACAAAATTCAAAATTCGAACTCTAATTCTTTCAATAATAACGTTGATAGTTACCAACTAAATTACACTTATATAGTAGAGTATATACATGTTACATCCATCTCCACTTGGGATTAGAAATAATATAGTAGCATAATTAATCTCTAATTGGATCATGTTAATTTGATCTTGAAATTAAAGATTATATTACGTACGAGAATACACTAAATGCCTAGTCCAGCATATCATGTTTAGAAAAAATTGTGTTTGTGTGTGAACATGTCAGTTAGACTTTTGTCTTGCTGGATTTATGGATTGCAAGAAGATTCGTAACCAGCGTAATGTTATACACCAGTAGTCCACTATATAGCTGGTTTTAATAATGTTGAAGAAGCTTCTACATCTAGTTTAATGTGTTACTACTTACTAGTACTACTATATATATAAGAAAGAATAAAATATGAAGGACAATGCCATACTATAGTATTTTTAATTAAGGTCATGTTAAATCGTACTTTCGGGGCAGTTGTTAAGCATACTAAAAAAGGAAATAAAAGATAAAATTAAAGTACAATTTCTAAGACAGTAATATTGAATGCACAAGTTTCAAGACAAAATTTCCTTTTTTTTTAAACTTAACTAATGTTCCGGAGACACTGTTTAGCATCTTCCGTATTTTTATGGCAAAGATCACTTTCAAAGGGGTAAAAGCCTTGAGAAAACGTCCTTCAATAAATTTTGTTTTTCGACTATTTTTTGGCGGTCTAAATCGCTAACAAGTGAATGCCATGAAATGTGACACACATGCATATGTTAGTAATTTGTTGATGGTTTTGACCGTGAAGAAGTGATTAAAAAACATCTCATTTGTTGACTCTCAAGAAATGATGATTTTCTTGTAGTTTTTAGTGTCTTTTAAATTTACCATTTATAATAGATTAATATTTTATATTTTTAAATATACCAACTTAATAATAGTATAATCTAATATAAATTTTGTTTCTGGTACATTAATCTAATATAAATTTAATAGATCAATTTAACAATTAATTTTTTTAAAAATCAATTTATTACAAATGATAAACTTAAAAACCGGAATACATTTGACCTTTTTTTATCCAACTTTTAGCTACTAGTAGTTCACATTGCTGACTTCAAATGTAGTTGATCACCATTTTTAAAGAAAATAAATGAAAAGAGTCAAATATTTGAGATTCCTTTCGCACAAGGTAGTCAAAAGCAAAATGGTCTTAGATTTTCCTTAAATTAATTCATTTGGTACTGAAAATATGGGCAAACGATGATTTTGACTTCAATGTTTTTTGTCTTTATTTATTTAAAAAATGTTAATACCTCCGTCTTTAAATATAAGACCCCGTTTGATTACTAAACGTACGCCAATATATAATTTGATTACAAATATATTTAATTATCTAGTAGTAAAAATTATAAAAATTTGATATTTTGAAAGTACTCTTCAAAACAAATCAAACAAGTTCTTATATGCTAATATTAACATCTATGTATTATTAAAAAAATACGGTTAAAACATGATATATAAGTGAATAGTACAATTTTATCAAACGATGTCTTATAAAAAGGGACGGAAGGAGTACTACTCACATGGTTGGTTGGTGTCTTGGTAAAATTTATAAACAAAAAAAAATTGAAATGCATGAAGAGTCCTTGCATAAGATGCAAGAAATTAATATATGAAGAATTTTCTAGATATAATTACATCTCCAATGCATGTTAAAAGTACAACTAATTCATGTGATCAGTTTCGAATTATGTGCTTGATCTGGCCCCAATGTTTGCTGAGAATTAAATGGGAAATAATTGAATCTGAAGAAAACAAAGGATCCTGTAACTGGGGAACATATATACATGAGAAGCCAATAGTAATGGAACAATGAAAAGAAAGAAAGGAACAACAAGCCAATTATTGCGTGAACACGTTTATTTGCTTCAATTTTACGTAGTCACAAATTGAAGACACTATAGATCAGTGGCCCCAATCCTCCATTTTTTTTAATCTCCCGTTTATAGGAAAATGAGATAGCTAAATCTCTGATAATTTGAAGTTCTATTGTAAAGTAAATAAAGTCGGATAAAGATATTATTTTTTTCATGAATCACAAATCTAAATTTTACAAGAACTTTTCTATAATTTTTTGGAATTTGAAAAATAGGTGGCTAAATTGTGTGAAATTAACTAAGAAGATGAATTTTGTTAATTTTGGCCTACATATACAGGATTTTTATTGGTAGGATAACATTCTCTCAAGTATTTGTAATGTTTTTGCTAAAGATAGATGTGGTTTGCCTGAATATAGATTTTGTTAATTTTCTGTTTTGGAGCGCTACACTCATTTTCTCTTCACCTATTTTTTCCTTTATGATTTTACAGGTAATGTTTTTAATGAGGCAGTTGATATTTTATTGTGGCTTGGATTTTGGTCTAGTCTCCCAAGTTTTTGTATTACGTTACTTTATTTTAATAATATATTTAGAACCTGCTTTGTTTGGAGGTGGTTGAGAGGTGCCAATATAGTTGAGATGTCTTAATTAATCTCTCTTAAACTTTGCTTGTTCATTTATTAAAAAAATAATCTAAATTCTACAAAATAATTTATTCTAAAAACATTATTAATCATTTGATTTCAATCAATTGATTTGTTTTTACACTCCTACATAGTACTAATATGTAGGTAGCATTATTGGGTGATAAGAGTTCAAAATTAAAAGAAGACCTTTTATTGGAGTATAATATTAGTGAATTTAGATGGTCTTCCCTTATAATCCAATCCTAACTAACTTTGGACTTTCATGACCCACTTGAAAATTTCAATAATAACGAGATTGGAAATGTGATTGCTAAATTGTTAAATATGCCACGTATCACGAGAAGAGTAATTATGTAGGGTATTGGCAATGCACACACTTCAGTGGGTAACATTAGTGGTTCTTTACTTGCTGGAGATTTCTTGGATTTTAGGTAGGGTTGGTCTACTCCAATTTTATTGAATACTACCATCAAGCATGTAATTTAACTGAACCAACTTTAGTAACAAATTTTATGTAATTGTGAACATGATGGTATTATTTTGACTGCTGATACATAAAAGCCGTTTGAAAGGAGGGTTTTAAGTTAAAGTTCTATCAAGTATTAGTAGTAGTAATAATTTCGTAAATATTAAAGGATTTATTATACCCTTTTACATATAAGAAATCAAATGCATAGTAGACGTAGTTGAAATTTATGCACGACTAAAGTGTATAAGAAAATTCTTTTAGAGAAGAGTATTTTTGCTATGTATCTCGTGTATGGATTTTTCGATAGAGATTAATCACTATCAAATGATATATATATGATGAAATTTTCATGCATATTATATGGTGACAATAAAAATGTATTGGTGCAAATTTAAATTACATCTTTTTTGTTTGCTTGAAATTTAAATTATGATACTATAAATGTTGCAAATACAAATGTGGAGTAATCCAAGTGGTTGTATTAGCTCATTAGCGTCATTTTCATGAGAGACTCCTTATGATAGTTGGTTGATTCTTAATTGCAAAGGTGAAATGTAATTTCTTAATTGATCATGACTATAATATCATCTTCAGAAGATACTCTATTGATGTTGGTGGCTAACTTGAGATACTCTGTCGATGTTAGTGGTTAACTTTAAAGGTGTTTAGCTTCTGATTTATAGAAGTAATAATTAAATGATGTTTGTTTCAGCCTTCTTTACTAATGTAGTTGTAAGGTCATTGTTGGGGATCATACCGAGGTCACCTACATGACAGGCGAAAATACTTACCATTATACTACAACTTGGTTGTTCTACAAGATGGTATGTAGTTGTAAACTTGTAACTTGGACACCCATATGTTAATTTATTGAATAATTTAATTTAAGTGTAAAATTATTTTACATGTGCATCTAATAATGTGTTGCCACATCATGTATGATATTTAAAAACAAATGATGTGTCATATTCATCCAATAATGTGTTAACAATAAAAATCGATCATTAAATTATGATGAAATTTAAATGTGTTAACAAAGAAAAAAATACTTATAAGAATGCATAGTAATTAAACTACTGAAAGTCATGGATTCCAAACAAAACAAAGAAAAAGATACCAACAATAACCAACTTACTAACATAGATCATGAAAAGAAAACTGTGTTCCAATCTGAATCTCACATAATCACATGGCAAGCTGTACATAAAAATGTAAACTGTTCTGTATTGGATTCCTTTGCTTGATTTGAATGCTGTGAGTGACTCTGATTCATACAAAAAAGGTATCATTGATTCTGTAAAGTGTGAAAGGGAGTTCAACAATCAACAAATTGATAATTTCAAAAATTAAAAGCTTTTTGGGGTGAGAGAGGCTCGAACTCTCGACCTCAGGATTACTCAGAAGCTATGAGACCTACGCGCTAGCCAACTGCGCCACCACCCCTTGATGATTAATAATTAATGTATTCATAATATAAAATGAATGTTATAGAAATGAAAAAAACCACTCAAGTTTTGGGCCGTATAAATGCATGCTATATTTTGTTTACTTCACTGTTAATCATTTTAGTTTTGACGAGTGTTAATCATATTTATTATGCAATTCTTTTATATATATATATATATATATATATATATATATATATATATTTTATCCATAATATTGGTACGAAGTTTCCATCGCTGTTAGTAATAGCTAATCTCGAGATTGGTTATTGTCGATA
This sequence comes from Trifolium dubium, assembly GCA_951804385.1. Taxonomy (NCBI): domain Eukaryota; kingdom Viridiplantae; phylum Streptophyta; class Magnoliopsida; order Fabales; family Fabaceae; genus Trifolium; species Trifolium dubium. Next base: position 18,144,928 of record OX638064.1, read on the forward strand.
AACAATATTTATGTACCATGCATAAACCCAATAAATTACTCGCGCGCCCCCTAATTGTTGCTCGCGCGTGCCCCCAACCACCTACCAATGCATCGCTATTCTCACCCCCTTTTTGCTGATGCATGGTTTTATTTTTTCTGTTTGACTTACGGGGCCTTCAGGTTCATTTCATTTTTTTTAGTTTGTTTGTTTGACTTTTTGTTTGTTTGTATTTTTTTATTGAAAGCTCGGTATCCGGCCAAAGGATTGACTAATTCGAGTGGACCAATCCCACTGTGCACTTGCGGAGATCCCATTTAAAGCCAGAGTTTTTGCTCTGTATGGACTAGCCCACCGAAATTGGCACCAGTGGGAATCAAACCTGAGACCTTGTGAGCACTCCAAGGACCAAAGTTAACACCACTAAACCAACTCAAGTGAGTTTTGTTTGTATCTTTTTAAAGTCCAATTTTTTTAGTTTTTTTTTCTTTGTTTACTAGGCCTAGTTTGAAGATATTTTATGAATTTTTTTTGTTGTGAATAATAATTTTAAATGTTTATCACAAAATTATTAGACAATTATTTTGGGTTCACATATAAGACTATAAAAACCATTAAACCATACTGATGGTTTCAGCGTATAATATATTAAAATTATTTAACAATACTAATGGTTTCGAAAATCTATTTAACAATACCTATGATTATATGAAACCATTTAACAATATTAATAATTTCAGTGTATACATCTTGAAACCATTTAACAATACTAATGTTTTCAGTGTATAACAGTTGGAAACCATTTAACAATACTAATGGTTTCATTGTATAACAGCTGGAAACCATTTAACAATACTAATAGTTTCAAAGTATAACATCTTGAAATCATTTAACAATACTAATGGTTTCAATAACATCTTGAAACAATTTAACAATACTAATGGTTTCAATGTATAACATCTTGAAATCATTTAACAATACTAATCGTTTCAGATGATTGTACTCCAAAATCATTTGATCTATTTAATAATTTTTATGTTAATTGTCATAAATTAAACCATAATTATATTATATATTTTAGTATGTAATTTTAAATTAAAATATGGCTATATAATCTTCGAAAATGGATTCTTATACTATTTACTTCAAATGAACAAAAACAAACAAAAAAACCAAAGAGAAAATTAAAAAAAAAATTGTTTTTTAAAATGCGTCAAAAAAAATTCAAAAGTGGTGCAAACCTAAAAAACTGGGTGTAAATATAAAATTGGGTGCAAAGAAAACAACAAAAAGGAACAAACTGGTCCTGAAGGTCATTTTTTTTTGAAACAGAGTTCAAGGTCATTTTAAATCATAGAAAATCCTTAAAAACTTCACCAAAACATGAACCTTTTCCCAATCACTATAAGTAGGTGGGCCAACAGTTCCAAACCAATCTAAATACCCCGAATCTTCACCTTCTAATTTTTCCAATGCTATCTAAAACTTCTCAATTGCATCTACCGTCAGGTATGTCGAGATCCACCTTGTGGAAACATCTAAACAAAGCAGTTTCTTACAAGTAATCCCTGGAAATTCTATGCATTCTTTGAATTTCAAATCCCTTTGGGCTGAAGACCTCACATATTTAACAGCACTCCTAATGTTGGAAATAGATTCAAAAACAAGGTTTATTTGAATGAGTGAATTTTTCTTACAAACACTAGAGTGGGCTAGTAACTTAGATGTTCCGTGAATTTTTGGGTCACATCGAAATCTCTTGTGGCAATATTTGCATGCAGCTGTGTGTTTAGCCACATCATGTAATTCAATAAAGTGATCCCAAAAAGAAATTTTATTTCCATTGTCTCTTTGCGCCATCTTTTAAATCATAAAACATACACAATCACACAACTAATTAGTTCCACATATAGTAATATCTATTGATGAAACAAGTTGATATTCTAAGTATGCCTTTAAATGACCACTTAAGAAAATAAAAGTTTAAATGACCTTTTTCTTTAAAACAAATGGTAACGTTTGCTATGGGGCAACTTCCAGGGGTTATTAATGAGACAATTAACATACAACATTACATACAAGATAAACATACAAATTAAACAGCCAAGACAAAACATGAACCTTTTCCCAATCACTATAAGTAGGTGGACCAACAGTCCCAAACCAATCTCCGAATCTTCACCTTCTAATTTTTCCAATGCTATCTAAAACTTCTCAATTGCATCTACCATCATGTATGTCGAGATCCACCTTGTGGAAACGTCGAGACAAAACAGTTTCTTACAAGTAATCCCTGGGAATTCTATGCATTCTTTGAATTTCAAATCCCTTTGGGCTGAAGACCTCACAAATTTAACAGCACTCCTAATGTTGGAAATAGATTCAAAATCAAGGTTTATTTGAATGAGTGGAATTTTCTTACAAACACTAGAGTGGGCTAGTAACTTAGATGTTCCGTGAATTTTTGGGTCACATCGAAATCTCTTGTGGGAATATTTGAATGCAGCTGTGTGCTCAGCCACATCATGTAATTCAATAAAGTGATCCCAACAAGAAAATTTATTTCCATTGTCTCTTTGCGCCATCTTTCAAATCATAAAACATACACAATCACACAACTAATTAGTTCCACAAATAGTAATATCTATTGATGAAACAAGTTGATATTCTAAGTATGCCTTCAAATGACCACTTAAGAAAATAAAAGTTTAAATGACCTTTTTCTTTAAAACAAATGGTAACGTTTGCTCACTACAAGAAAATTAACATATTGCGACTGTCAAAATTGCAGTTTGCGACGGTTAGAACTGTCGCAATTAGTCATCTGCGACGGTTTAAGAACCGTCGATGATATCTATGTCGCAACTGCATTTTGCGACGGTGCAAAAAACCGTCGTTCCACCGGTCGCAATCATGTTGCGACTGTTAAAAACCGTTGCAATCTATTTTTTTCTGTGCGTGGAATCAAACTTGGTATTTGAGGTTGCGACAGTTATTAAACCGTCGCAACCATTTAAATTTTTTTAATAATTAATTTAAAACATTTTGATTTTTTTTTTCATTTTGTTGGCTCATTAAATAAAAATAAGTATTTCAAATATTGATATAAGAGTAAGAAAATTAAAATTCACAAATATATAAATATAAAAGACTTAGTCTCATTCATATAATTCATTCAACACAACATCCATACATCAAATTTAATCAAAACGATAGTCAACATAACTAATATAATTTTATAGTATTTGGATAAACATACTAATGATGTTTAGTCAAAACTAAAACATTTGTAGAGTGGCTAAACATACAAAAAAATTATGACAAAATTGAAAGTCGACAAAGTTAAAGCACTTAAATATTTCCTAGTTGATTTGGTACTTGCTAGACTCGGAACATCTAACATCTCTTCACTCTTCTAGTTCCGTACCTGAAAAAAAAAAAAACACAAGTACATATTAGGATACATTTTTTGAATTGTACAAATGAAAACCACTTGCAACTTGAAATAAACACATCAAATCAAATAAAACACATTAGTGCTTCCTATTAAAAGTAACTTATTTCATTTATATTCATTCTCTGCTATTACGACATTAACAAAATAGGAGGCATAAAAGTATAATGATATTATAAGTATGAAAACTATGACCCTGTTTGGATGAACAACTTATTTGCAGTTTATAGATCAAGCGCTTATGTAAAAGCTATTTCTTTTTTTTGAGGCAATGTAAAAGCTATTTTTATAACAAAAAATAAAGTTAGATTGTTTTCGTATGAGCTATAAGTTGTTTTCATAAACTATCTTGAAGAACTTATAAAAAATAAGCTGAAAATAGCTTATGAAAAATGTCATTTTTGTTTTAATAAGTTCTTCCAAACTGTCTCGCAAAATGTATACAAGTGGATAAGCTCAAATAAGTCAGTTCAAACATAACCTTATATAAAATAAAAGCAAAGTACCATGATGGCCACATCCTTACTGATGAAAAATGTCTAAAGCCTAACTATCCAATACTGAAACATGTACATGCGCTATGGTCACTAACTTCAAAATTTTCCATATTTCCATATTTCAACACATATGATTTTTGAACCACATATACATCAGATCAAACAGCAATCTAAACACTCATCAACCATTTGCTGGAAAGTTTCAAAAGTAAACCGAAAAAGAAAAACTTAGCTAGTATCTCATTAAGTATATTCATAAGAACCGTTCAATCTAAACACTTGCACCATCCTAAAAATATCAACTGAAGCACAAATCAATTTTTCTTTCAACAACAATCACAAAAAAATTACCTGATTTCCCCCAGAATTTTGCATTTGCAATAAGAATGCAACTTGCTCCTTCAACATGTCAAATTGTGAAGCCTTTTCTTGAAGCGAATCAATTTCAGCTTGCATTTGCTTCATTTTACTTAATGCCTATTGTCTGGACATTGTCACAGTTTATCATTTTAAACTTGTCATGTTTTAAGTATAACCAAGTTCACAACTAATGTCATAGAGGTGCATCTAACAAGCAGAACTAAAACGATTAAAATAAAAGCCTACTACAAACACCAAGCACAAGACAATAACCAACCCACCATATTGAAATATAACCAATCAGACCCCTTCCTAGATGGCATCATGCCTACTGATACAAATATGTTAACATACAAATATGTTAACATACACAGTTGCATGAGAAGAGCAAAAGGACTTACGAAAACGGCAACGGAGTTAAGAAAATGGTAGCGCAAAATGAGAATTGCTTTTTTCTTTAGTTGAATCCAATCACTAATATGTGTGAGTAAAAAAACAATAAATCATATCAATTCACAAGATACTTGATTCCAAAAACTACAAGCAATAATTTTTACTTGTCAACACAACTACAAAAACTATAATCAAAGTTTCACTTCTCAAAAAAAGCTATGATTCCAACTAACCCCTTCAAATTAGTTAATGGGGCTGTCAATTAGGAGAAGCTTACTAACTTAGTTGAAATAGTACTAATTCAATATGTATACAAATAGTACTAATAGAAACCTCTTAGTTGAAATGGGGCTAGCCTCTGCTCAATATTTATACAAATAGTACTAATAGAAACCTCTTAATTTCTTCTTGAATTGATGAATTACATCTACTGACATATCATTTATTTCTTTTTTTCCAAAAGAATCAAATTGGACTATACCAATTCTTCCAATAACAATACAAATGTGGTCATTGTAAAAGTTATACTATATGCTATATGCTCAATACATGATATATATTATACTATATACTGTATGTAGAAACGTTTATGCCTCTTTTCTTAAACGTTTATGCTCCTTCAATTTCATATTTCTTAAATCGATTTTCGTTCTACTATAATACACTATTATAGTATATAGTATATTGTATAGTATATAGTATATTAAAATCTCTTAAATGTTTCTCATCCCTAACAGGATAGTTTCAATTAACACTAAAGCTTAAAAAATTTTGTAAAATTTCTCTTAAAACATTAACACTAAAGCTTAAAAAATTCCAAAACGCACAGGCCAACATGATAGTGATGTATTATCATCACAATGAAACTAAAACGCAAAGGCCAGTTACATGATAGTGATGGAAAATCGAAACTAAAATTGTAAAACGAAACTAAAACGAAATTTAAAAACGAAATTGAAACTAAAATCGAAACTAGAACGAAACTGAAACGAATATAAAACGAAATTGAAACAAAATTGCGCCTTTAAACACCAAAATCGAAACTAAAAACGAAACTGAGAAGAAATTAGGGATGAGAAACAAACCTGAGAAACGAACTAGAAGAAGCTTTACGATGAAATTGTGAAACGGTTGGAGACGCTTTGTCGGAGAAGGAGAAGCTTTACGATGGAGAAGGATAATGGGATCGAGATGCTTCGGAGGTGATGGAGAAGCTCCGCCGGTGATGGAGAATCGAGATGCTTCAAACGGTGATGGAGAGAAGGAGACACGGTTTGTTCTCTGATGAGAAGTGAAGGGTTTGTTTACGGTTTTTGTTTAGTGAAGGGTTTGTTTTCTTTTTTCTTTTTTGTTTAAATTTAATATTTTATATTTTAATGAAGGGTTTTTACTTTCTTAGGCGCTCAATTAAAAAATTTGCCGCTTCTATGAACAAAACATTGCGACGGTTGAACAAATGTCGCACGAACCGTTGCAAATATCATAAAAAAAGCATGTTGCGACGGTTATTTTTAAAGGTTGCAATTGCAGTGTCGCAAAGTGACAAATTTGTTGTTGTGGCTATGGGGCAACTTCCAAGGGTTATTAATGAGACAATTAACATACAACATTACATACAAGATAAACATACAAATTAAACAGCCAAGACAATTAACTAAACAACAACATCGAGTCAGTGACAATAAAATGATTTTCACATAATATTACAGATTTAAAATTAAAAACTCATCATCAAAACAATAAGAAAATAAAAGTAAAACAGAAAATGGCATAAAAATAATACCTTAGTCAGTGTACTTCTTTTTTCAACAATAGGAACCATGTTTCAAATTTCAATCATGTAAAATCAAAACAAAAAATATGTTAGACAAATAAAAAACAAAAAGTAAAGAAACCAAAATATAGAGAAAAAAATACACATACTTTTAGATTTTCTTTATTGAAGAATGATACACAACATATCCAAGTTCCAACAAAAGAAATAAACTAAAATGTTAGACAAGAACATTATTAAAATGTAAAACCCTAAACCTAAATATTTAAAATGAAAAACCATGAAGAAAACAAAGAAGATAAGAAACAAAAACAGAGATTTTAGTACACCTGTAAAGATCGAATCGGTGATGATGAATCAAATTGGTCGTTTGAGAGAGATACAAGAGAGAGAAACGAGTGAAACAAACTGATTGAGAGAAAGAAAGCGATGGAGATCAATATTGAGGCAGAGGGTAAGCAGGTTGATACGGCGGCGACGGCTGTGGATGGTTGGTGTTCGTTCTCATGTCTGCTAGGGTTAGAGAAAATTTAGGGTTTGCTGTTGAAATGAAGTGAAATAATAGGGAAAATGCTTATATATGTGCTCTAAAAAATAATATTAAAAAAATAAAATAAGGGATGTATTTAGTTCGGACGGTTACGGGTCTCTGTGGATCCATTTCTCTCATGCAATTCGGCCTATATTTATCCAAGTGAACCTGAATGGGCCACCAACATAATCTGCCTACCCGATCCGCCCAACCCATTTCCTCTTATTATTTTTTTGGGTTTACGGTTTGGGGTCGGGTTGAACCCGTTTGTCCACCCATACTTTTGACGGAGTTCTGTCCATTTAATGATACATGGCAAACAATTTGTAGATACGCTACAAGATGGAAAATGCTCAAGAACCCATAACTATATTAAAATAAAATTATTTGATTTATATACTTTGTCGGTGTAAAATTATTTACACATATATCAAATATTGTATTGACATATCATGTATTGTGTTTAAAAACACATGATGTGACACATTCATTAAATGTTGTAGCAACACGTTATTGGATACATGAGTCAAATAACTGACGGTGCATAACATTTAAACTCAAAATAAAATATCACACATAGAATCAACATAAATAAATTATAAATTTTTACAAATATATCTTGAAGCTCAGTTATGTTTACCTGTAAAACGGTTGAACAACCATAAACAGTTATTTCTTAAGACACACTTTCAGCATATTGGGCAGCAACTTGGTTAATGCTATCAAATAAAAACCCATATACCGCTAGACTCAAATAGTATGTTTCAAGTGTATCTCATGCATGTACGAAACATAAAACTCAATCCGATCTCCGAAACGCGGCAAACCTAGCAGCATGGAGAAGGTTGAGCAAGACGAAGATGATTCAGCCGATAAAAAAATGAAGTCCCTGTTGTGAGGAAAGCTTTGTTGGTAGGAGTTTGTGACTTAGACCACAATGGGAATCCGTCTGGTGCCTTTCAACGTGATCTTTTGGTTATGTAAAAAATGCTGAATAGTTATTATAACTTCGATGTATTGGTCATGAGGAATTGGTTGCTTGACAATATGGAATGGTACCCAACAAGTAGGCGTGTTTTGAATGCAATCGATGAGATGGCTGGGCATGTACCCAATGGAGAGTTTCTTGTGTATGCGTCATGTCATGGATTAAGGAGAGAAGTTTGTCCGTTACTGAACAACACCAAGCATATTGAAAACTTGGAGATGGCAGATAGAACATACATCTTAGATGACAATCTTCGTGAAATTGAAAAAACCATTGTGCCAACGTCTTTTTTGACATTGATTACAGATTCCTGCCACTCAATTGGGCTGGTTGAAGGAGCCAATGAGCTCATTGGGGGTTCAGTTTGGCGTCCGACCGTAGGCTCCTAGCAGCATAGGATATTTGAGGAGAGAATAATTTTAAGAAGGCCTCTAGGATTGCATTTTAGCGCGAGTGGAAGTAAGGAATCAGCATATACTGCTAAGAATTTTGATTTGGGGGTTGAATTGGGTGCTTTCACCGGTTGTTTAGTTAATGCTGTTGATGATGTGTCCGGGAACATTACCAACACACAATTGGTAAATGCTGTGCAGCGAAAATTGAATGCGATTTCAAGATTTGAGTTTGACGGTAAAGATGGAAAACAGGGTGATATACAACATTCAGGGTTGTATGGATCAGAGGATCAAGGAAATAAACTATTCCTCGGGGGATCCAGGCGAAAGGCAGGAGATGCGGATGTTGCTGAGGACCGGGACTGAGACTAGGAGTATGCATACCATTGAAGTTTACTGGATGACACGCAAGCAAGCTAACAAAGTTTTTATTTTGTTGATAGAAAATGTTATTATGTTGTTTTTAAAATAGGTTTATATTTTAAGGTGAGTGCTTCCATTCACAAGCCATTCAAATGACTTATGATGCACAATGACTTTTTATCATATTCCTTCTACACTTAATCTCAAACAGTAAAATTGAAGTTGTGGCACAACTCAACTGTAGACTTGTAGGTGTAACTCATTAGTATCTTAAGACCAGGTAAGTGTAAGGAGAAAAACGTTTTAACTGCATTTGGAAGAGGGCTATTCTAACTTAAAAAAAAAATGTATCTCATGCAAAACTTTAAACGGAACATTGATGACATTCTGACTTTTTAGGAAAATATAATGCAAAAAAAAGCAAAATTAATATCACGATTTAAAGTTTTTTTTTTTGACAAAACGATTCAAAGTATTTTAAAAGACTTTTTTATGATAATTGTTTTTTGTAGTATATTCAATCAAGAATTTTATAAAATGTAAACAAATCTTGTAGTATTCAATTAAGACCATTAAGATTTTTTTCAAGGCAACAAAATATATTGGTATTCAAATAATGTTTTGTTTAATCTATTAGTGTAAAATTATTTTACACATACATCAAATAATGTATTGACATATCAAGTGTAAAGTCATCACCATAAATTAGAATAGTATAGTTAGGAAAACTATAGTTATGATTATATATTGGTTTTCAAATGGAAAATGGAAAGAATAAAATAAGAGAAACAAACCTGAAGAGCATCACCTTCACCACCACCTTTTATTTGGTTGGTGGTAGAGATAAAAGATTCCATGCCGGCGTTGGAGGAGATAGGGTCATCACCACCACCACCACCACCACCACCACATTTGTAATGGTGGGAAAGAGTAAACCTCATAAAATGCTTAGTTCTAAGATGCCATAAAAGTGTACGTGAGAGATGTGCCATTGTACCATGTGTTTCTTGTCTCTCTCTGTGTTTGCTAGACAGAATGGATGAAGATGGTCTCTTTGTGTTTGCTAGAGAAAACATGATGAAAGTGGTCGAATAACTTACAAAGTCAGAATTCGATATCATGCACTTAAAAGCGGGCGACTTCTTTAACTTAATCTTTTTGAACGAGAAAACATAGTCATATTATAATCACAAAATAAAACTTATCGGATATCAAAGGTTGATGCGAGTTATATTCCGATTTCTTGTCTTTAAAATCAATTAAAAATCAAATTATTTTTTTATTTTCGCAATCAAATCAGTTTTTATCGCCTTAGATAAACACTTTGACAACAGAATACAGTTCTTGACATTAGTCTCTATGGGATCGATAACTTTTTATATTATAACTCATATTTTCGTGCACTTGAGGACCTATCACTCATGCAAAACTTCAAACAGAACATTGGTGACATTCTGATATTTTTTGGTAAATATAATGCAAAAACAGCAAAATTAATATAACGATTCAAAGTTTTATTTTACAAAACAATTTAAAGTATTTTAAAAGACTTTTTTATGATAATTTTTTTTTTTGTGGTATTCAATCAAAATTTTAAGATTTGTTTTTAAGGCAACAAAATATATTGGTATTCAAATAATGTTTTGTTTAATGTATTGACATTAAACATTAAATAATGTTTTGTTTAATCTATTAGTGTTAAATTATTTTACACATACATCAAATAATGTATTGACATATCATGTATTGTGTTTAAAAAACACATGACGTGACACATTTATTAAATGACATGGCATGCATGTATCAAATAACTTTCGAATAAAAAGGTCAAAACTTTAATACCCAAAATTAAATTTTTCTAAAGAAACTTGGAAATGATTTAGCAAGACAGAGGTACATTAAACTCTAATACCAAAAGTAAAATAAATCAATCGATTTAAACATGTTACAAAAGATATAGAATAGAATACATTTAAACCAAAAAAGCAGAAGCAAAAATTAAGAGCACTAATCTCCAGCCATTGCTATGTTAGAAATGAGTTCATTGCTGCTGCAACCGTTCTGTTTCGCTATTCCAAACCTTAGCTTTACTTAAACTCGATGGTGTAATTTTATGTAGAAAGAAAGTAGGTTCAGTGGCCATGAAACAAAGTGAAATACGTTCAATTTATAGGGTCTTGCCCATCACAAAGCCCTGAAAACGTGTAACCACTTGAGGGATGATTTTTAGCTCTATTCAGTTAGTATAGGAGTCGTCATCAGATTATGGGATAAGTGGGAAAAATAGTGGACCAACTCAGCGTGTTTTTTTCCTAAGAAATAGCTCTCCACAACAACCTCTTGTGACTCAAAATTTGACTCACGTGGAAGAGAAAAAATAGGAAAAAAAACTAACAGTGACATCACATTATTAGATGCATGTGTCAAATAATTTTACATTGACGGTGCATAACAATTAAACAATGATTTTGTTTTTAAAATTAAAAAATGAATTGTATTAATGAACAGTAACAAGTATGTATCAATGAACACTAGCAACACAATACATAAAACCTTAAATTCCTCCATGTATCAATTGAGTATTCTTAGTTCTTACTAAACTAATAGTCTAAAACCTTAATTACAACTGAATGAAATAGACAACCAAATTCCGACTGCATCAATTAGTCTTTAAACATAATTCTACCCTAATCCTGAATCTAGACTCAATAACCTTTTGCGTTGGTGTAAAATCCTTGTTTAACAATTATTTATCTTAGAGCTAGCTACATGGCTCCCTCTCATTGTTGGCTCACTCTCACGTTTTTCTATGAATAAAGCACCCTCCAAATATAGAAAATAATTTACCTTCAAAATTCTTAAATCTGGAATAAATCTGAGTCAAAAAAGTCCAAAATCCATAATAGGTCGCGCTTGCGTTCCCCGCACGCTTTTCGCGTGAAAACGCGATGTGAGTCTCCCTCACGCTATGGTATTTTTCGCTCCATGCCCGGACATGTTCGCTCTAGACAAAAAATCCAGTAACTCCAAGTCGTTATGCATACACCGCGCTTAATTTCTGGCGCCACGCGCCCATGGTGCTCTCTCAAACCTTGAATTACCCTCACAATTATTCACCGCACCCTCTTCAGCCCCGGAGTGTTCCTCTCCTTACTCCAGAAGAAACTTTTGCTTCCAATTGTCCTTGGATTTTAGGATAACCCTACATGATACACCATACCCTATTCAACCCTAGATTGTTCTTATGTGTCCTCTTGAAGAATTGCTTGCTTCCTATTATCCTTTGATTTTTAGGATAGCCCAATGATACATCGGAAAAAATACTATTTATTTAGTCATTTTTTATATATGTTTTTACTATTTATTTCTACTTTTTTGTTATATCACATTGATATTTTTATGTTTTTCAGTCATTTGTCCTGTAAGCAGCTAAAAAGTACACATTGAGCAAAACGAAGAAAATTGGATCAAAAAGACACGAAAAGAATGCGCACAACATGGCCCAACCATGCCTCACGCGCCCGCATGCTCCCTCACGCGCCCGCTGGTGACCTTCACGCACGGGCTGATCCTACCAGCGTACTCCCATTCCCTCCAGCGACCTTTCGTGAGGAGCACGCTGGTCCTTCCAGCGGACGCGTGCCCTATGTGTCCAAGATTAATCGTGTGGCTCTCAAGCCACACGAAATTATGTTGGAACAAAGGATGTTCAGAATCTAACTCTTAGTGTTTTGATGATAACAAAGTATTAATGAACAATAGGGTATTTTAATATTTATCTGAAGTGTGCAGATTAAATATAATGTTATATTAAAAGAAGCTCTGAAACAAAGTATTAGCAAGGATATCAGAAGCAAGAATATCAGAAGCAAGGTTATCAGAAGCAAGGATATCAGACGCAAGGATATCAGAAGCATCAGAAGTAAGTCACCTCAGAAGTTATGTTGAATCAGAAGCAACGTATGGAGAAGACCAACAGTTTCAGAAGCTGAAGACTCAGAAGCATATGTCTGATACATAGGCTCTGAATAACAAGCCAGAAATGTCAGTGTTAACTGATAGTGATTCAATGATTGGAAATCATTTGAATTAAAGGCTGTGATTGATTGATACATCATAGTACTACAACCTTATCATCAAGGATTGTGACGTTAGTACTATTTTACTGCATAAGGGCGAATATTCTCAAACAAAAGGAATAACAGGATAAGCATTACCAGAATTGGCAAATATCCCATGTTACCTTTGTCCTTTCACAGCTAGCTTGAAAATGACCTCTGCAACGGTCATTATCTTCAAACGTCTCTATTCTCTCTTCACATATAAATAGAGAACCTCTTTTTGAAGATCAATAGTTACAGAGATTCACACGCATACAACTTTACTCCTTTACATAAGACTGAAAGCACTGCTTCAGAAACTATTTCTGTTGTGCTTCTGACACTCTGTTTTTCTAATTCATTAGGAATTCTGTGTTAGAGTCTTAAGAGTCTTGAGTTGTAATCTTGAGAAAACTCTTGATTTTATAATCAAGTGTTTATCACTTTCTATTTTTATTTCTTTTATATTAGGAAGCCTCTTGCTAGTGTGCTTGAGCAAATAGGAAGTCTCTTACTTGTGTGTTTGAGCATTGTAATAATCTAGGTTATTATAGTGAAATCCCTTGGAAGTGCAAGGGGACTGGACTACTCTCGGTTTGTGAGAGGAACCAGTATAAAATTGCTTGTCTTCTCTCTCTCTCTCTCTCTCTCTCTCTCTATCCTTACTCTTGTGTGAGTGTGTTAATTGTGTTTCTTTATCCGCTGGTGCTTCTGATAAGCTTTAGAACTTAGCAGAAGTTTTTAAAATACCAAAACACAATTCAACCCCCCCTTCTTGTGTTTTTCACACCTCCAAATTAGTCCCACATCGCTTATTTTCAATAATTTTGTAACTTGGGATTAGTATAAATAGGTCCTCAATTCTCACTTTTCAAACACACCACAATTACCGCTCTTATTGAGTGATTGAGTGATAAACTTAGGACTTTTGTCCCATGTTTTGTATAATCTCGATTTTGTAATTGTTTTAGTTGTTGTTCCGTGTCTGTACTAGAAGTCTTTCTATTTATTCAGGTTCTTTTTATTTTATTTTATTTTGTCTTTATTTTTATTCATCGCTTTATTTATTTTTCGGCTTTATTTATTTTATGCTTTTATTTATTATGTCTTGTTTAATTTCAATCAATTTATTTATTATTTCTTTTAATTATGTGTAGCTAATTTAATATTGCTAGGATGTAGGATTAGGGGCCAATGGGGTTCGGTAGTTAGTTTGTGCAATCGTTCTTAATGAGTTTTCCATAATCAGTTTTTAAGTATATGTTTCATAATTCGTCACGAGAGTGAGAGTTAACTAAGGTGTAGACCGAATTAGCGAGAGCTGCGGTTTACACCAGATAGTAAAAACTGATACATTAATTCTAAACACCGCGAAAGCTATTTAGGATTAGTGAAATTATATTGTTTTCCAAAAAACATTTATACAAGTAGGTGGAATGAGCGAGAGCCGGCATTTATTTATATGAGTGTAATACTAGTCAAATTAGCGAGAGCTGCGATTAGTGTTTTTAAAATAATATAATTTAACTATTTTTGATTTCTAAAAAGTATTTTATAAATAAATGAGTGAGTGAGAGCGAAGCATGAATTTATATTATATGGTACTAGTCAATAGCGCGAGAGTGTGAGATTAGTATTTTTAAATCAATATAGTTTTGAGAAAACTATACTTTTTATCTAGCACAAATTAATTATTAAGCTCTGTTGAGCAACTAAGAATACATCCTAGTTAGTAGTAATTCCCTTTATTAATCAAATCCTTAATTTTAATTTCTATTTTAAAACGTGACAACCAATCTCCAATTATTCATTAGCCTTAGATTTACAACGTAATAATAGAATACGGTACTCACATTGGTCCCTTGGGTTCGATATCTTTTAAAACTACATGACGTGACTGTGCACTTGCAGTCAATTGATTTTAATACGCGGTTTCGTCCGATTGCCCAATAAGCTCCATTGCACCTTCTTCAACACCCGAAATATCTTATGTACTCTTGAAGAATTGCTTGCTTACAACCACCTTTTGATTTTAATGCAGTCATACAAGCTGCAGATTCAGACTCTCCTCGCACCCAACTACCACTGTTAGGCTACAAGTTACCAAGTCTAACTATCTCTGCTTCCAATTGTCTCCCCGAAGATCTTCCAAGTTTTGAACTTCTTCAGCTACAATTGAAACATACACAAATTCTTCATAGCCATACCACTTTGGTACAACAATACCACTCACTTTCCTATCACTTACTTGACTGCTAGAAGCTAATGTTGATTGTCTTCTTTTAGTCCCACTAAGAAAAGATTATGCCTCAAACTGAGTGTTCTCCACTAAAGTCTCAAACCTGATATCTTCACTATAATTTTCACCTTGTAACCTGCAAAACTTTTTAAATTGCTCTGAAATAACCTTCATGCCTTTGTTAGTATCTAAAAATACCAGTTCAGTTCCATTACAAGTTTCCGTAACCTTCAACTAGCTCTAAATTCTTAAAGAATCCCTTCTTCGAACACATGTGCATGGAGCATCCAGAGTCTCGGACTAAATTCTCCTCTAATTCACAACTCATCATCATTAGAGCATTCGTATCCTCATAACATGATTCATTGTTTAAGACATAACTTGATCAGTATTCTTAGCACCACCTCTCCAGGATGATAATGAATATGTTTAGCACCGCCTCTCTAGGCTAATGTTGAGTATTCTTACCATCGCTTCTCCAAATTGAACCTGAGTATATATTATTAACACCGCCTCAAGCTGACTTTCTTCTTGGCAATCTCCATTAAATTGTTATTTTTGAGGCATCGAATAACAACACTCCATGTCTTATACATCATCCCGAACATTAAAATTATTTTCATATTCACCTTCCACAATTCTAAATTGTCTTCGCAAAGTCCCTTGATGTCCAACTTGATACCCATAGTGCTCACTTAACTTGTTCCCTTTGCTCCACAGTTGACGTCAATCGTTGTGAATTAATCTAAATCATTTCTCATTTGATTTTTCAGAAAAATTAAATTGAATTTTTTTTACAAAAACAAGGATTATATTGAAAAATACTTTACAAAGTCAAAGACTAATTAAACCCCTTTAACCCACATTAGAGATTTGCTATCAAAAAGTTTAAATACTTTAATATAACAAAAAGCGTAATTTCTTTAGTTAACTATTATGTATAATCAAGATTAGTAAGGATATCTAAAACCATTTGTAATTTGACAAGACATTATGATTTAGCAATATAAATGAAATCTCTCGCATGCTTTGTCTTTTTACGGCATCAGGTACTTGAATTGATGTTTTTCCCTGTTGAAGGAATGGATTCAATTTGAAGTGGGAAAAACAGTGCAGCCTTTTGCATTAGAGGATGCCAAAAGCTGTTCATCTTTTTGAGTTTAGGCTCAAAATTGTAGGGTAGTGTGTCTTTGCGCGGGTGTGTTTGTGTGACAGTGAAATGAGAGTTTTTTTACTGTTTAATCCCTTATAATATGCCTGAAATGGTGCAGGGGAGAGTGATGAGAAAAACCATCATTGCCAAAGAGCAAGTGAAAATATTGTTCATTGCTATGGGCCCTAAAATGAAATGTCAATGGTCACGGTATCTAATTTCACAGAAAGCATGCCCTTCACAAATCTCTCAAAATCTGATTTTAATCATTTGAGTTTTATTTAAATTAAATCTACTACTACTTGATAAAGTGTTTCAAGTTTTAGCAATAATAAATTGATCCAAAGTATATTTATTAAGCTAATGCATATTTGATATTATGGTGGAGATATTAGAATTAGATGATCCATTGCGATTTTGCAGAAATTACAAGTTATAATTTAATGGTGACCATCGTGATTTTGACATCTCATCCCTAATACCAAACTATAAATATATACTTATGAGTTTAACTTCTGACTCCAAAAAATTTGGTTGAAAAGAGATAACAAATATTATCTGCCTCACATATTTATCAACAAATATTAGTTATCACTAACTAATAACGGTAGATATTGTAGATATTTCGTATATACTTTATTATAGTAACAAAAAAAAAAGCGTTTCAAATTTATATAGGAAAGGTTAAGGTGAAAAAGTGTATCCACTTTTGTGAAAGTAATTTTCCATGGTTCATGTGACTCACTTTTATTGAAAAAAGATTCAATTTTTTTAAGTATGTTATCTCATATATTTCCCTTGCTCATGTCTCATCATTTTAATTTTAAACTCCAAAGGTGAAATCATGAAAAAGATCATGATATATCAATCAATGAAATGAAAAAGATTACTAACTTTTGGATGGTTATAATATCCTTCCCGGCCCAGCCATTTCATGCAAAGGCAAGTCACTTTAACTTCATAATTAAAAAAAAAATCATATATAGTAGAACATAATATTAGTGGCTGCAATGTGTTGATATGTTAAGGCCTTAAGGGCTTATTTAAATTTGCCACAATGATGCTTATTTTATATTTTTGGTACATTAATAATGTTCATTTATTACAAATACTTTTTTTTTTGACAAAATTTATTACAACTACTTTTGAACTCATATATGGAAAAATTGGATCAACAATAAAATAAATAACCACATGGTCTAAGCAGTTTGATCTTGAATGTATAGAAAAATATATATGTTGAGAGATATTAATATTTTACAAAAATTTAAATTATTTTGAAAGATTAATCTCCATAATTTTATATGAGATTTTGGTTTTAAGAAAATAAAATTGATAAAATGAAATCAACAAAAACAATTTCACAATGATGTTTGACAAAAAGATGAAATTAAATATTGCTAATTCTTTCTTTCAAATCTACTGTAATTGCTAATTTATCGCATAGATCATTGAATTGAGCCACATTAAAGTGGGGTAGAGATGCCATATTGGTATAGAATAATCATGCTTCGCACAAATAGTTAATTCGAACATCATTAAAATATCATTAAAATAGTGATTCAAAAAAAACATCATTAAAATATCTTTGATTGGCACTATATATTGACTTAAGTGGTTAATAAATTTATCAATGGACAAATTTTAAGACTATTTTCTTTTTAATTTTTTAGTCGAACAATTTTATAATCAAATTTTATTTATTTTACAGCTAAACTCTAGACTATTAGAATTTTCTTCTCTTAAGAATTAAGTAAAAGATTCATACCAAAAAAATAAATATCACTATCACGTATGAATAGGAGAATCAAATCACATAGAATGGACGTGCTAACATCAATGTGTTATTGTTAACATTAGGCAGCTGCCAAGTGCCATAAGACGTTATAAACTGAAACCATTAGTATGGTCTAATGGTTTCGATACCCTAAATAGAAAAAATTAGAGTCAAATATTAAAATAAGATGATATGGTTTCTAATAAAGATAAAAGGACAATAAAATTATTATTGTTAAATGGTTTTAAATAATTATTATGACTGAAATCATAGAATAAATCTTTGAAACCATTAATATGATTAAATGGTTTCGTTATCCAAAAATAGAAAAAATTTGAGTAAAATTTTAAACCAAGATGATATGGTTTATAATAAAGTAAAAGAACAATGAAATTATTATTGTTAAATGATTTTAAATAATGATTATGACTGAAATCATAAAATAAACCTTTGAAACCATTAATATGATTAAATGGTTTCAAGATATTATATGCTGAAACCATTAGTATGGTCTAATGGTTTCCATACATAAAATAAATTTTGTGGAGTTTTTTACTTAATTAAATTTTAATAAATAGATGTTTGAAACCATAAACATTGTTAAATGGTTTCAAGATGTTATAAAGTGAAACCATTAGTATGGTCTAATGGTTTCGTTATCCTAAAATAGAAAAAATTTGAGTCAAATTTTAAAACAAGATGATATGGTTTATAATAAATTAAAAGAACAATGAAAATATTATTGTAAAATAGTTTTAAATAATGATTATGACTGAAATCATAAAATAAACCATTGAAACCATTAATATGATTAAATGGTTTCAAGATGTTATAAACTGAAACCATTAGTATGGTCTAATGGTTTCCATGCATAAAATAAATTTTGTGGAGTTTTTTACTTAATTAAATTTTAATTAAATAGATCTATGAAACCATTAACATTGTTAAATGGTTTCAAGACTTTATAAACTGAAACTATTAGTATAGTCTAATGGTTTCGTTATCCTAAAATAAAAAAAATTTGGGTCAAATATTGATACAAGATGTTATGGTTTCTAATAAAATAAAAAAAACAATGAGATTATTTTTGTTAAATTATTATTAGTATGTCAAAACCATTTTTGCTCCACTTAATAATTTTTATGTTAAATGTCATAAATTAAACATCGAAAAAATATTTTTGTAATAAGTATTTTAAATGAACCAAAAAACTAAAAAAAAAAAAGTTAAAAAAAACATAAAAAAAAAGGTTGGAGAAATCAACTAAAAAAAATGGGTTTAGGGGGGGGGGGGGGTATAAGTATTTTAAATGAACAAAAAAACTAAAAAAAAAGGTAAAAAAAAAACATAAAAAAAAGGTGGATAAATAAACTAAAAATAAAACTATAAAAAAATAGGGGGGTGAGGGGTGCGTGCAGAATAGGGGGGGAGAAGGGAGGGCGCGCAGTAAAAAAGGGTGGGGGGGCGCAGAGAAATGGGGGGAGCGCGTGTGAGAGGGAGATTTGGGGGGGGGGGGGCGCACAGTAAATGTGGGGGGGGCGCATAGCAATTATGAGGGTTTTATAGTAAAGTTATAGTGGGAGGAGGTTTGCAATATATATATATATATATAAAATTGCTACTATAAAAACAACTTATTTTATTTATGAAATAATTTAGTGATCAAACAAGCAAGTTTGAAACTTGCTTTAAATATGTACACAATGCAATTTTAAATTTAGTCCTCATCATTCTAATTAAAGCGTGATTAAGGTCGTATTCATTTTAAATAAGGAATATGAAACTCTAACCAATCAACTCTTTACACATGAACAAATAACCACCCCATCAAAGTCTTGTTCCTTTGAGATTAATAATTACTATGCACTAATAATGTAAATTTTTTTTTACACATGCATCTAATAAAAACACATCAAATTGTCGCTTTTATAGATTAGTTTCTAAAAAACCGTATTATATAAATTTAATTTCTCATAAATTTAATTCGATTGATAAAAATATCACATTTTATATGTAAAAATTGCAATTTGAACTCCGGACATGTCATTTATTCACAATGACCCGCCATATATAATTAATATAGAAATTATTATTATAGTTTTTATAAAATCACGACACTATAATTTTAACATACTCATTGTTATACTAAATAATCGTCAAAAATTTCTAGAATGCGTCAAAAAAAAAATGCAATATAGATTGTACGCAACCCTAAAAGAAAAAACACACATGTGCGATCGAGAACAAAATCGAAGAGTTCTTCTATATGCATCCTCGTTTTTTTTTCTTGTTCTACAAAATGTATTTTAATTGAAATTGAAATGCATTTTCCATATTGGCATTATATTTTGGTACACCATGGCTACATATTATCTAGCCAATATAAGTAGAATGAACACTTGCACAGTTGCACCCAACCGAACTTTTGTGAGTACCAAAGAATTTTTCTCTAAACTATGTGAGCTTATTTAAAAGTTTTTTGTAAAATAATTAAGTGGTTAAATTCACATATATTTAAGTTTGGGGAAGTAAAGAATCAGAATTTGAAGTTCAACTTACTATATATATTGATTACCAATTAAGCTACACTAACAAGATATTTTAAAAAAATATTATAGGTCTAATTTTGAAGTGCTTACTGAACATGTATTATAATATTTGCATGGACATGCATGAAATAATTTTCCTAATATCAAATAGGAATAATGAGTTGTCTAATATATACCCGATATATAAGTGAATATCCTATTTTTATGAAGTTTTAATAAAAGATTGTTGTTTTAGTCAAAAATATTAATAAAAGATTGTTTTTATTTTCAATTTTTTATCATTAGAAAATAACAACTCTACCGGACTATTTTGTAGAGCTTCATGTTAAACATAGATATTTTTCAAAGAAACCAGCAAACATCACTTAAAGGTTTACAGAAAATTTATGCATAGCTAGCTGAAGTAGTTCTTACATGCTATCTATAGAAATGCAAATGGAATAGAAATAGAAATTTTAAACATGCTAAATAGGTAAATATTACTAAACGTGTTAAAAAAATATATTACTAAAATTAATACTCCTCAATTATGTGTTCAGTTAGTAGAGACATTACATTTTAAAATATTAGATATGAAGTTCTAATCTCAATATTTTATTTATAGTAAAATTTTAATCACTAGACTATTAGACAAAAAAATACTCCTTATAATTGTTTTTTTTTTAAATCCTTGGTCATTGTTTAAATAGTCTTGAGTCTTGACAAACATTATTTCTTCTTTAAAAATATAAACAAATATCTCGTTAGTATTGACCACTTTATTACCAATAACCATCCTAATTTGATTTTAATTATAAATTATTAATCTACTTAATATTTTCATCAACAAAAACAAAAGTTATCACAAATATTTAAATTATGATAATTATTCGTTTAATTAAACTTCAATTTTAATTATTTTCAAAGATAATCAGTCTTTTTTTAAAGTTATTGAAATATTTAACAGAATCACTAATCATATTTACTGTAGTATAGCAGCAAATGAGAGAAAAGAAATAACAAATGTGAATTAATTTAATTTAGTATAATTAAAATATATCAACTTTTATAGTCTCCTAAAATTAAATTATTACTAAGAAGTTAAAAAATTAAATCAAATTATTGTCTCACCTCCAAATTACATTCGACGGTAGATACTCCAGTATCAACAAAAACAAAAATTACTACTACTGTCAAGAAAAGAAAAAAAGTAATTACTACTATTATTTGTGTGTTAGAGAGACAGCACACATCAAAACAAATTTGTAATTATTATATTTTGTTGGTAATATCAAATTTATAATTATTCCCATGTGTTTTATTCACGGGCATAATTTTTTATGCAAAGAGCATCACAAGCATAATAATTAATGAAATGAAATACCTAAAAAAACACATCTTGTCAACCGAAAAAAGAAAAGAAAAGAAAAGTCTAGCAAACAAAAATCATATCTTTCTTTAAATTTGAAAAAGAAGATTACGGCGGCTAAAAAATCCCCCCAATCTTGCCACCAATTACTCCTAGAATCTACCATTTTATATAATTGTCGTTAAATAAATAATTAAAATAAAAAATGTATAATAACAATAATATAATATACACTTAGAGGGCTATAGAGGCTGCAAGATAACAGATACAGCCAACATGTATAACTTGTTTACATTGTTCAATTCATTTGATTAACATTGCAATAATGATCTGATTTATAATAATCCACACTTGTCAAAAAAAACCAAAGTTTAATTATATAAAATAAAATACTTAATTAAGCTCTAGTATATCAAAAGATACAAATGAAGTAATAATAAACACTGAAACCTCAAAGGTTTCTCTTGTATTTTGCTATATATATGATAATTAAATCAAAAACCCAAGTGAGATAAAAAAAATGAAGAGTAGAGAAAAAGAAATACAAGCTATAATAACTAGCTAGCTGCTACTAATTATTTACGCATAATTCTAATGACTCAAATGAAAAAGCAAAAAAATTAAAAACATTGTTAAATTAATTTGATTTGATGAAGATACCAAGATATGATTCTTCTTCCTTTCTTTCAATGCATTAGCGTTGTACTACTACCAGAATCATTTGCTTTAAATAAGTTATAGTGCATGTAGAAAATTATATGTACGAACCTAGCTACTTTTTTTTTTCTTGATTAATTTGATGATGCTCATAATTGAATTAATTAATTATGTTATTAATCAGAAGAAGAACAATTAATCCATGATTCCACCGTACCTTCACCTCTTGTTGTTGTAACACATTCTTGTCCTTTCTCTACACCAAAATCTGATGTACAATTCCTCTCTTCAATGCTACTCAAAGACCCAACAATTCCTCTATTATCACCATCACCATCACCATTAATATTAGTTCTACCACTCGTCGTTCTTCGACCCCACTGATTCTCCGATGAATTACGCATGTTGTTGTTGATTCTATCCGATGATGTTGGAACCATGTTCTGATGAAGAAGAACACCAATGTTGTTGTTGTTGCTGCTGTTGTTGTTGGTGTTGACATGCGAATCGACGTTGGGCGAGATTTCCAAGGAAGGTTGGTGGGTCCCAACTGAGTATTTTGTTGTTGGTGTTTGAGAAATTGATTGAAAACCGAGAATCTGGTTGTGTTGTTGCATTAGAGGATGCTGAAGATGTTGAAGATTTTGCTGGTAGTTATTAATGGTAGCTGAATTAGTTGAATTATTATTAGACGACGCTACGAAATTTTCAACCATGGAAGATGAAATCGACGAAAAATGATTAGGAGTTTGAATTTTCTGAGCAAAAGGACGAAGAAGATAAGGTGGTGGTTGTGGATCCATCTGAGATGATGATGATGATGAAATGGATCTTGAAGAACCAAAAAGATCCAATCTTGTTCTCGGAAAAGGCGAAGAAAATGGTTGTGCCGGAATACCAGTAAATTCTTGAACCATAGCTCTAAAATTCGTAGTATCCGTAGTTAAAACCGTAGTTGGTGCACGTCTTGAAGCTCTTGATCTTTTCTTAGGATTTTTATTACCAATATTTTGTTGATCATTGGTGAGTGATGTTCCACGTGAAACATTTTGATGATCTAGTTGTTGAAGAGAATGGTGTGTGGTGGAAACAGAACCAACGTTTTCTCTTGTTTGACCAACCATTTGACTCAACAAAAAAGCCTGTTGATTTTGCTGAGAAGATGATGAAGATGATGAAGGTAACATTAAGCTACTAAGATCATTATTGTTTTGTAATTCAGATCTAGCTGCAGCAGTAGTAGCTTTTGACCACATCATGTGATCAAGATTTAGAAATGAGTTTTGGTTTGATGATGGTGATGATGATGATTTATGTAATGAATTATCCATATAATAATTGGCTATTAATGGATCAAACATTTGTTGATGATGTTGTAATTGTAAAGAAGATGATTGTGTTGGTTGGTTTATAAGATGACTCATTCTTGTTATTGTTGTTGTTGTTGGTAGTGTTGGTAATTGTTGATTGTGTATGAAAGCAGCGCGTGAATCATACTCTTCAATTTGATCTTCACCACAGCTTGAAGATTGCATACTACCACTATTTCCGGAATCCATGATGAATGATGAGTGAAAACAAAATGGAAAGACGTGTTTGGAGAGAGAGAGAGAGAGAGAGAGAGAGAGAGAGATTTTGGTTATTGATATGCTTTTTTGGAATGGTTAGTGGTGGTGCTTACTATAGTGTCCACACTCGATATTTAAGTGGTAATTTGATATAGTACAAGGACAGAGAATGAGGTATGGGACAAAAGAAAAAAACATGAGAAAGGGGTGTTTATGGACTAAGGTAATTATTATCAAAGAAAAAGATTGTTTTCTTTCTATCTTTTTCTTCAGAATATTGTACTCATCACATGACACACCCACGTTTTTTCATTCAAACCTCTTGGATCTGAAATAAGAAACAAAAACCGTACACTGTTTGTTCTTGCTTCTTTGCCTCACTTTTTATTACTTAATTTGTCTTTGTGAGAAACCAAAAGATATGTATATACGTAAATTAACACATAAGAGGGAAGATGTGTAAACACAAACTTACTTTGTTTGGATTCAAGAGAAAGAGATGGATTCTTTGTGTTATTAGCTAGGGTTTCAGAAACAAACATGAAAAAGGAAGATAATTAATTAAGAGAGTGGTGTGTGAGGGGGGTGTGGAAGAAGAAAAGGATAGTTTGTTTAGCTTTTTTTTTTTTGTTGTTGTTGTTTTGATTTTGAAAGTGAGGTTGTTTGTGTTTGGGGATTGATTCATCTGGAAAATATCAGAGTGGGGTAGCCATAGATAGGAGGAGGTGGTGAGTGGTGATGGATGATAGGTTTATGTATGAATGGTCAAAGTAGTATGTGAGAGTTGTGGTTTTTATTTGCAGTGTAGTAAGATAGAGGTAATTAAGGTTAATTGGAAGTTGTTAATTATTTAATGAATCATTAATATATTAATTTAATAAGATACATTATTTAATTAATCTATTCATTTGTTGTTTGTATTATAGATTTTATTTTAATTTTAACTAGGAATAATGAGGTGGGCATGCAGTCAGATTGGAGTGATGGTTGTTGAGTTGCGTAAAGAGAACCACCATATCTACCTTTTCTATACGCTTCAATAATTAAACCATTACAAATTCTACTTGCATACTAGGAGTAGTAGAGTAGTGTGATTTACACATAAAAGGACTAACAATAAAAATTATGATTTTCTTTTCTAGATTACCCAAACAATACAAAGTTGTAAGTTGCTAAGTAGTAAATTTGTATATGGAATAAAAGATAGTTTTAGCCTTTTAGGTATTATTTGTAAATTTATTTATGTGGCTAAATTTTGTTGGTAATTATTAGGTAAATTTATGTGTGTTTTGTCATTTAGTTTGGATCAATTTTGAAGTAAAAATTCATTCAATTAAAATATAAAATTATTCAAGATTTTGTTTAGTTTTGGATGAGTAATTAAAATATTTTGATCCAATCATTTCTAAAATAATGTGGTTTAATTTGCATTAATATTTTTATAAACATATATGAATAATAGTTTTGACAATAAACCAATCAAATCTTATCGCTCTTTCTGTCCTAAAATATAAGAGAAAATTAGTCAAATTTTTTTTATATGTTTGACTAAAATTTAGACTAAATACGTCAACTTTGTATAACTAATTTTCTCTTATATTTTAGAATAAAGAAAATATATATACTCTCTCGTCCATCATAAGCCAAAATAAATAAATAAAACTAAGAGTATATAGTAATATTTCCAATAGATTAGAACCACTTTTATTTAAATTTTTGAATATATATGACTAAGTGAGAAACAATATGTTAGAAAAATTGTCAAATTATAAAGTACAAATCGGAGGGAAAATCGTGATACTTAATTATCATGAAAACCTAATATGTTCCACTTATTTTTTGAGGTATAATATTATGTTCCACTTTTAGATGGTCATTTTCCTATAATTGAACTTTCATGTGCTTACATGATTCATGTAATGCTGAATTGTTGAATCAGTTGAACAACATCATAAGTTGCTATAATAGTATTCAATAAAAATTTAGAAAAAGTTAATTTTTATGAGTCTCAATAATATATTAATTGATCTTTAATTTTTGTAAATTTAATATTGATAATCTATATTTGTCAAAAAAAAATATTGATGATCTATATGATATAAACTTTTTATCTGACGATGAATTTTAAAAAATTCATATTCATTATAGTGTAATGAATAATAACTTATACATCGTGAACCACTTGGTGCATATTAGAGAAAGCCTAAAATTATAGAGTAGTGATAAAGAGTCAAACATACTTCAATTTTACAAAACAAAACAAATATATATATATATATATATATATATATATATATATATATATATATATATATATATATAACAACATTTGTCATTTAAAAATATATTATATTTTTTTATACATAAACGAAATGATAAATCATTATAAACTCATACACACAAAATAAAGGGATCATAGTTCAAACTTCTGTCATGAATGTCCAACTTAACAACTTCGCCATTTTCTCCCAAATAATTTTTCTTCTTCCTACTTAAAACTAATAAAAGATTCAGTTTCAAAAACCTAATAAAAGATTATATATGCATATATACTTCTGGTCTAAAAAGTTTATACTATGTACATCTGTCGAAAGAGAAAAGTTTATGTACATAATCAACTTGGTTTACAGAATATATATATAGCGGTCCTTGTCATTTCTACGTGTAATATCAATATACTTTTTCCTTTTTAATTTATACCTATGGTCTGTATTTGCCCCCTATATATAATAAAATAACCAATCTATACTCAAAATATATGCAATGTACCCGATTCTCACGTCTTTAAGGTCTACACGTAATGTATATATGGATATAATTCACTTCATCCGAACATTATTTTAACCCCATTTTCCCGTTAAGATGATGAGTCGTTTGTTTACCTCATTCAAAACTTAAATGGGAGCCTAGAATAATCTCATTTTTGCTTTTTGTTGATGATGTTTATTATTAGGTTAAATTGAAATTTTGAGTCCTAAATTTTATAATATGGCGGAGTTTAGTCCATCAAGTTTGAAAATGGCATCTTAATTTCATCTCTTATTGTAAAAAGGATTTATTTTGGTTCAAGCAAACACTTAAGTACTGTTTGATAAAAAAAAATAGATAATTTATTGCTGATAAATTAGCTGTTTTAATTTGTAAAATTTGATAAAATTAATAATTGAATTGACTTGTTGATATAAAATGACCTAAAATATATTAAATTAATATATAAACTATAGTAGTAGCAGGAAAAAATTATAAATTACGAGCAAATTGAATTAACTTATCAAAATAAATTATAAGTAAGTTAAAATAAACAGTAATATCATGTAAGAAAAGTTACCAAACATATCTTTTTTTTATTTCATAGTAGACCTTTAAGTTATCCTCTCTTCGTCCTAAAATATAAGAGAAAAAAACTCAATTTTTTTGTCAAAAAATATAAGAGAAAAAGTCCAAACATTTATCTTTTTAAAAAAAGTTTACTCTCTCTCTCTTACTTTTTCTATAACCAACAACAAATAAAAATTGTTTTTACATATTTTCATACAACTTTTTTCAAAAAACATACTCCAAATCATTATATTTTACTTTTTCTTAATAAATGTGATTTTTGTTTTTTCTCTTACATTATGAGACGGAGGAAGTAAGTCGTAAATTCAAAATTTTGCACCGTCAAAAAGAGCCTTATATGGATCTATATTTTTAAACATTAGAATCAAATAATTATGATTATTATTATTATGCAACAAGTGTAATACTCCTTCCGTTTTAAAATGAGTGTCGCTTTTGATATTTTCATATATATTAAGGAATGCAATCATTATGTTAAAAATAATACTCCCTCTGTCCTAAAATAAATGTTCAATCTCTAAAAATTCTTGAGTTGTGTTGCTCATCCACCATCTTTCGGCAAGTTAGACTCTACTACGGATTGGGGGGTTAGTTTTTAAAACTGATTCGATCTTGAAGACGGAAAAACCAGTGGTTTGAAGTCCCCTTGCTGGTTCAACCACCATGTCATGTTCTTATTCCAACGCGTGAGTTTTCTTCTTACATTTATTCTGATATTGATGCATATTTGTTTATTATTTTGCTCAATTTCGCAGCTGAAAGAAATTTGGGAATCGAAAAAGGTCTGAAAAAATATAGAATCGCATTTATAAGTTGGTTTTGAATTTAAGACTCCTAGAGATGCCATTGAAGGTTTGTTCCTCTAACTCCCTCTCAATTTTTAATAATGATAAATTTTACTTTTATCATGTAATTTTTAATAATGATAAATTTTATTGTTAGACATAATAAATTATAAGATCTAGTTTAATGCTATTTGTTTTTGGCAAAACTATTGGTCCTTTATATTTTTCATTTGTAATAAATTGGCCATTTTTTTTTGTAACAAATTAGTCATTTATCTTATATCTGTTACAAATGAAAAAGATAAATGACCAATTTAATAAAAATAAAAAAAATAAAGAACCAATTTGTTACAAATGAAAAAAGGATCAATTTGTTACAAATGAAAGATAAATGACCAATTTGTTACAAATGAAAAAGATAAATGATCAATGGTATAATTTTATCTTTTCTTTTTATGCACTCGACTATTTATTACTCTCTGTTTTTTTATTTCTACAATTTATTTTTTCTATACTATTAATAAATGACAATTTTGTAAACTAACTCATAATTTCTCTATTCCTTAGAACAATAATTATATTTTTTTAATTTATATAATATGATTAAAATAATTTATATTTTAGTACAAAGATAGAGGTAGTAGATTATTATAGACTCATATATAAGCGCACGTGTGGCCTTTTGTAGTTTTGTACTATTTCGCTCGCTGCATACCAAAACTGCTGAGCTACTTTCGGAACGACCAAGAAGATATTGAAAGGGTCATCAAATTTTTATTTTTGGTAAAGTGGGTCATCAACAAATTTTAGTACATACTCCTACTTAATTAAAATTATACTCCGTATTACTAGTATTAAAATAAAATAAAAAAAGTTATATCTTTTTAATAGATTTTTTATGTGTTGTTGGTTTCTTGCTTGTGTGTAGAGACTAAGAGAGAGATAGAGATTCGGAGAGAGTCAGAGAGCCACTCACCTCCTTGAGTCCTTGTCCTTCAATCCGTCATTGCAGCTAATTATGTGCTAATTAAGTTACTTAAACATGTAAAATTGCTTAATTTGTATTAACTGAATGTGGTCACCAGCCCTCTACCTACCTACAAAAAATTTGTAGCAAATCTAAGGAAGATTGAGAAATGATGATGGGACCTCTAATCTATTAATGCCCATTAGTAATGTGATTAACTATAAATTACATATTATTAATTTCTTATTATTTTTTAACTGGTCACAATAGACCACGTCCTACACATATGTCAAAGCATAATTTTTGTTTTGCATAAAAATGTTAATATAAATTTTTGACAACTAATATATTTAATTATGTATTATAAAAAAGTCATATTAGAAAATATTCAAACAAAAAGTTAAGTTAGTTTGATAATGATTGATACCAAAATTTGTCCGAATTATGTACTACTAAGACTTCCTTATCCTAGAAACTAGATAGAGAAAACCAAAAAATAAATCATCAAATTTAGAACCACCCCAAAGAGTCAATTTGAAGCTCAACATAAGACTTCAAATTTATATCAATGGTCTCGCACTAACTATAAATTTTAAAAGACCATCTTCAATGGTGGTACTTAAATGAGTATTTAAATAAATACTAATAGATGCTTTTATTTGAGCAAAAGAAAAAATTTAAATAAGAATTAGTATTTGTGTTATTTTTGTGAGTCTCATATATAATAATGTAAAGATATTGGTGAGATGTGTTATTTGTGTGACTCATTTATAAGTTAGCAAAGTTAGCAATGAATAACCTACATGTAATTACTTAATGCACCCCCATTATCTTCGCGCACCCACTAACTACTCTTAAGCCCCCGCATGCACCCCGTTGTAATTATATGTGGGTCATACTTGCTAACTTCGACTCACATGGTCAAAATTAGCAGCTCCCACCGTGGGTCAAAGTTAACAATGTATGACCCACATGTAATTACTTAGTGCACCCCCCATTGTCTTTGTGCACCCCCATATACTCATAAGCCCCCCACATGCACCCTTTGTAAGTACATGTGGGTCATACTTACTAACTTCGGCCCACATGGTGAAAGTTAGCAGCTATATATATGGGGTGCGTGAGTAAACATGTAGGAGGAGCCTTGCTAACTTCCTCTCACATGGGAGGAAGTTATCATCCCCCATATATATATATATATATAGGAGGAATCCGTTGACTCCAGGAATAACTCTGAGATGAGTTACTCCACTTAATATATCATTATTTACGATGAATTTTACCAATTCAACTGCCCAAATAAAATTTCTTATTGAATAGATCAAGTATACTAGTTTTTATGAAATTTTAATTAAAATCATTTGATACATCATTAAATAATTTCAAATGAACATATAATAAGCTATTAAAAACACAAGTAAATATTGATACTTAGATTATTAAGCTATGAATTTCAGATTTATATAAAAATGATCATTGATATGTAATAATAATTGTTGTGAATTCGATGAATAAAATCACATCAATAATATTTTGATGTGTGGAGCAAAGTGATCAAAAAACGAAGTATCGAAGAGTATAGAGACAAGATAATAATCCAACACAATAAAGCAAGATAGGTTAAATAAAGCAGTAATAGACACAATCAATTTATTTACTCAGTTCAGTCAATATGACCTAATCTGGGGGAGAGAGCAGCCCATCTGTTCCACTATAATCAAAGAATCACCGTTACAATGAAACTCCCAAAATTAGGGTTACAAGAAGAATTAGGAGTCAAACTTAATCCTACCCTAATCTCAAGTTTTTTTCCTGTAACCAAGAAACTTAAATAGTATTTCCAAGATGAAGAATAAACACTTTAGAATGTATTTATTTTTTTCCTTCTTCTCTTGTGTTTTTTCTTGTTCCTAAACCTCTATATTTATAGGGTAAAATATAACAATAAACTATGAACAAATCTCATAAAATTGGAATAAATCTGGCCAGAAAAGTCCAAAAAAACAGCAAAAAACAATTTGGATCGCGCACGCATGCCCCACGTCCCTTCCAGCACGTTGCGCGTGCTTGACAGTAGCTTTTCCTGCAGGTGAGCATGTTGCACGTACTTGGAGCACGCTGCGCGTGCTTGGCAGAATCTGATTTCCTCCTTTGCTATTTTTGTGTGTTCCCTTTCCATTCCAATGAGAGTTCAAGACAATTCTAATAATAATCAACGGTTGGATTAATGAAATTTATCGTGAATATTGAGATATTAAGCAGAGTAACTCATCTCAGAGTTTATCCTAGAGTCAACAGACCCCTCTTCATATATATATTAAGCAAACGAGGTGCAAAATGAGCTGCAACACTCTAAGTAGATTAAATAAAAGAAAATGTACATAAAGATGGGGGACTTCATGCCTGATCAATATCAACAAAAAACGAACAACTCAAATGGGTAATAAAGAACAACCATAAAGGGTAAAGGAATACAACATAAACAAATCAAAAACACACCACATGCACAATCCAGAACGAAACGAAATTGCAAAAAGTGAGATGAATGAATAAACACGCACTAAATCCATATTTTGGAACGGAAAATGAACCTATCTGCCAACACGGAAAAGAGATCCACGCACCAGCATCTCTGCGTCAAACGACAACAACAAGCATCAACGGCTTTTTCAAGCCACAATCTAAAGAAATTTGTCCAAAATCGCACACAACGAGTGGCAATCATTTAACAACAAATATC
This sequence comes from Trifolium dubium, assembly GCA_951804385.1. Taxonomy (NCBI): domain Eukaryota; kingdom Viridiplantae; phylum Streptophyta; class Magnoliopsida; order Fabales; family Fabaceae; genus Trifolium; species Trifolium dubium. Next base: position 18,176,885 of record OX638064.1, read on the forward strand.
ATGATGAACAAATCCAACGGATATCAGAAAGAGACCAACCAAAGCTAATGCTGCACCAGTGCTGCAAATCCAGATCCAAGATCGTCGACCAACTAAAAACAAAGTGAGCAAAACTAGGACGAAGGTGAAGAGCAAACCTGTTGGAAGAAGAAATTGTGATGGTGAAGTAGATCCGAACCACGAGAAGCATGGTACATAGATAAATTGATAAAAACTATTAAAAACTCACAAATACAATATAGAAGGACCGACTTTTATCTTTATCTTCATTTATATTTTTTATTGCATGCATCTAAAATATACAAACAAAAATCAAATATATATCAAAATTTAAACATGGACAACAATTAGTCAATTAGTTTCGTGACCGTCAAAAAATAAAATTAGTTTCGTGATGTGTTGATCCATATAGATTTGATATGGAGAAAGTGATGTGAATAGACAAACATTATTTTCAAGTCCGAGTCTAATATGACTCAAAATTGTAGAAATTAATATCAATCTCAATTTTGACAAGTCCAACCCCACTACACAGAAGATCGATGGGTTCCACGCAAATCGTCGCGTTCAATATAATATTTCATCATAAATTTTAATTATAATTTGTGAAATGACAAATTATAATTTTTTTTTAATATTCTTTTGCTCACATACATTAGTAGATAGACAAAAAAAAAATTATCTCTACTTTATTATATTCACAATTTTTTTTTAATGACAAAATTTTATTGAAGTATACTCTATAACAAGAAGTACTAGAATAGCAAAAAGTAAGAGAAAAAAAATAAACATCAAAACAACAAACTAATCCGGACTAGCATCAAAGACCAGCTCGAGGATCCCAAGACCACCCGTAAAACATACAAGGAGTTACTTTTAATTTTGTTAGTGCTCGTTTGGCCGGACTTATTTTCTACTTTTTTTCTTCTCCTTAAAAATAGTAAAGTAGGAAAAAAAATGTGTTTGATTCTACTTTTTTTTATTTTTGAATTCTTTAGTTTATTTCTCTAATACTTTTAAAGAGAAATATGGCTAAATTCAATTTTATACTTCTCTATTTCGTTTAAGCTAAATAGAAAAGTAGAAAATAAGTCGGGTCAAACGGGCACTTACACTTCACTTCCAACTTATCACTTTGATACAATCTATCAAAACTTTATCATTTATTACTCCATTAGCAAAAATCTTTCCATTGCGTGCCTTCTCTATCGACCAAATTGTAGCATGCCAAATTATCAAGATTCCTCTTCTGTCCTTTTTGTTTCTCGCCGTATCCAACACCTTGTTCTTCTATTTTAAAATTGAATTTTTTGATCCTCAATTACTATATTTGTTGCAATTTAATTTGGTCCCAACTCATATTTATTAAAAATAGTGAATTTTGCTCCAAAAATGATAATTTTTCCCTTATGACAAATTTAAATAAAACTTGATTATGACAAATTTGCTGATATTAATCATGCCCAAAATTGTAGGAGTAGTAAAAGAAACTATACTAGTAACTAGTAAATGTTAGGGGAGGGGAAAAATGAAGTGGTGGAGACTGAAAAAGAAACAAGTGGTGTAGAAATAAGGGCACAGTCAAATGCTAGAAGAGTGTGGTCCAATCCAACGAACGGTTTGGGGTATGGTGGCGTTGGTCCTTTTGGGGACATGGTTGGTTGTTACCCACTGCTTAGCTACAAAAAAGTTAGCTAATAGAATTTTACGATATATTGACTTGTCTTTGATATGGCCAGCATTCTGCACCTCATCCACGCTTCTTACCAACTCTTATGTGCCAATAGTTTCAAGATTAATGAGTTTTTAAGATAACATTGACCAATCTCACCATTAATATTGCTAATTTCATTGAACAATCAAAATCTGGGGATGTTGTCTTATTGACTTATTTGGCCAAGTAATTTGCTGACTTTTAGCAAGGGTTAACATACATAGTCGTGTCCTAATTTGTTTGTTGTTCTTCGGCCTTTATATATGGTCCTGAATATAGAATTGTTATACCACTAGTTATATATGTTGATTAAGAAAATAGTAATCGTATTCTGAATCTAAACTCAGCTGGTAGAGAAATTAATTGTAATGTATAAGATCGGGTTACTATAGTTACTAATAATATTAAGAAAATTGTTAGTAGTGTTTTTATATGCTTAACTTAGTTGGTAAAGACATTATATGTAATGTCTAAGAACCAAAATTTAAATTCTGGTACACTCATTTATTCCTTTTAAAAAGGTGAAATTCTAACAAATAGGTTACCTGACAAAAAATATATATCAACGATGACCAACTAAAAGAGGATTTAGCATAATCAAGAACATTGAAATTTAAATAGTGACCAAATAAAAAATAAATTTAGCATAATTACTACAAATATATTTCAAGAGAGTTAAGAATTTTTAAAAAGGGTAAAATAAAATAAAATAAAAGAAAAAAGAAAAAAAAATGGCGAGAAGGCTGCTTGACAATTTTTTTTTTGACATTAGATTATGAATTTAATTTTTGTACTAAAAAAATTATGAATTTAATATATATACAATGTCAGTGTAAAATTATTTTACACATACATCCAATAATGTATTGTCATATTATATATCGTATTTAAGAACACATTATGTGTTACATTCGACAAATGATATCACAACACATTATTGAATGCATATATAAAATAACTTTACATAATTGATGATAGAAATTAAATTCTTATATTACAAAAGAAAGAGTATTTTTGGGTTTTGATCTTGAGTTTGGGCTTGTGATTGCAAACTTTGCATTTTTATTGGACATAAGTTGGGAAAAATTGCCCTCCCACCCCTATAATTAACCCTTCACCCCTACAAATTGAATACTTTTCTTATTTTATCCTTTTTAATATTTGACTTCACCCCTACAAAATAATATTTTTATTCCTCATATTAAATAAAATTTTGGAAAATTTGAGATAGGTTTTCTAGAGACGAAAATTGCAAACCAAAACACTTTGAAAATGAATTTTGAAATTGCAACCTGGAATTAACAAACCAAAATAGTCAAAATTAATTCTGAGAAGCTAAACCCCTGTAACAATGAGGAATTTGCCAAAATATAACGAGGAATCGAACTACCATCACTTAGATGGTCCCTGTAACAATTCCTTGATCCATCAATATCATGTTAAAGCTTACTCTCATGAAAAATTGTTTCTAGTTTCATTGAATCACCCAGCTGAAACATATAAGATTATCCCTTCATAATCAACTAATGTTATTTTTTAAAAAAAAATCGGTATCCAGCCTAAGGACCGATTAATCCGAAGGGACCAATTCCTTTATAATCAACTAATGTTTAATTTGACTTAACAATTTTTACCCAAAAATTTGACTTTCAAATGCAAACCCAGCCATATGAGAATCCCAAAACAATTGGGAAGCGAACTAACGAAAGCCACCACCATTCTTCCTGAACCCGTGCAACCCTTCATGGCTAGATTTTGGATTGCAATTTCAGAATTTGTGTTTTGATTTGGAATTTCAGTCACTGAAAACCTATCTCAAATTTTCGAAAAATAATTTTTGTAGGGTAACATAGGAAAAGCTGGAACTAGTTTTTAGTGTTCCGGTAACAATTTCTATTAGAAAGTAACACACCGGAACAACTTTCAATAATGTTCCGATACACATATACTATGAATTTTTTGAATGTTTCAGTATAAACACTTTTTTTTTTGGTACAATCGGTATGAACATTTAAAATGATAAAATTATTATATCGAAATAGTATATTGTAAGGTGAATAGTGTGAAAAATTAATAATAAAAAAGGATAAAATGGGAATATTAAATGGTTTGTAGGGGTGAATTATTAATTGTTGGGGTCAGAGGACAATTTTTCATAAGTTGGATCAAATAACAAACTTATTGAAAAAACTTAGTCCCAGGAATATTATTATTATTTATGGTGTGAAATAAATAACTTGGTTCCTCATTTTTTATGGTGTTTCAAGAGTAGAATGTGTATCTTTGTTCCTCATTTGTTATGGTGTTTCAATTTTCAATTTGATCACTCATTTTTATAAAACCAGATCCGTAGCACGGATAAAAGTACATCTAAACCTAAGTTATATTTACATTTTTGTTTGTCGAGATCGGATTATGTACCGTTAAAATATAGTGACTAATGCTTCGTTAGATTTTAAACTGACCTAAAATTTCAAAACTGTTCCATATAAAAAATAATAGTATTGTATTTTTTTTTGACAATATAAGAGTATTGTAATTATAAACCTAATTTTTTGCAACTTCAAATCTTTTATTCTATATGTTTGTTACGATGCTTGAAACTCAAGCAACAATTTAACCCTAAAAATTTGAAATTTCTCTCTAAAAGTTTTTCCTCTTATTTCTTATTAATTATGCAACAAACCTATTGTTAAAATAATGATTCATACATATATTTAATTATTGGTCAATTAATTAATTCACTAAGATTTGTATATTCCAATATCTTTGAATATTAGTATTTTATGCAATATGTGCCCATTTATACTAATTAAAACTCACCGACCACTGACCAGGCGGAGGCTACATTCCAAATTCCAAACTATACATTGAGTTTTATGATCAAATATTAATGTCACCGTCCATGCCGAGCCATGATTGTAATGAAATTGTATATATCAAGGATCATATATATAATCGTGTCATGTGGTTAGTGGAGTTATTGTATTCAATTCTTGGAAACAATCTTTTCACTAATGTTATTTTTCATTGAATATCTATACTTTCATATTTTTTTCAACATGTTTATTGAGAGTAATTATCATTCATGTATCTAAATCCAACAATTCATTCATCATTCATGTATCTGAATCTAATTGATCTATTCTATTTTTTTTTCAATTTGTCATTAACAATAATTAAATTTAATTTGATGATCACTGTCGTCGACTTTCCTCCCTCAATGCCTCCATTTTCGATCACTGTCATCTCAGACTGCCGCTGCGATTATGAAGTGAATCAGACAATGATGTTGACGTGCGTAAGAGAGAATTGACAAACTTTCTCACACGAGAAGAACAAAAGACAGTGTTGTCTACCGTCGATGACGAAGGTAATTATGACTTATTTGTTCCTTTCTGTTGCATTCTATTGTATTCAATTGGTATTTCTTCAAACCTCTTTACTCTTTTTTTTTCTCTTTATTTTTTCATTTTAAAGTGATTACATCGTAGATATGGACATGCAAAAACTCAAATCCATTTTTTATTTTTTGATTTGATTTCTATATTTCATGTGTAGATATGAACATGTTTGTTTGTTTTTCGTTCAGATTTTCAAATTAATGTTTTCTTGAATAAGAAATATCCTCTGATTCAAGACAAATGAAGAATTTTATCAAATATGTCATTGTTCAAGAATGTTTACCAGATTCTATTGTTTAATGTTTTGCTATAATAAGATTTATTGTTTTTTTCATAGCTTTTATAATTATTTGATTTAAGTATGTTGTGTTCGTAACTGTTGTTTATTTTGCAGGACCATATAGCTTTTAACCCACACATATAGTTGAAGAAAAAATTCGCAATAATTTGCTATAATGATATTTTTTAATCCACACATATAGGTTTTCAATGTGCTACAGAAACTTATTTGCTATGAACACTACATGTGTTAATCAAAAAGTGTGTTTGTAGTACGCTGATGGATTATTTGCAAGTGCACAAATGATCGACAAGTAGTAAAATATCGAATCCACAGGGATTGTGATTAATCTAAACGAAAACAACTAAACAAGTACTTAGGAGAAAATAAAAGACAAATTGGGGGGTTTTCATTTGATTTTGAAACATAGAATTCGCTAGCACAAATCTTCGTCGAGAAGTAAATTTATGAAAAACGATTGGGTCCTTTGGTTCATTTGATTGATCAAATCTTGGTAACCTCTTGTGTTTCAACAAATTATACTATAGATTTCATGATTAGATTAACAAATTAATTATACTCAATCTCTTGATAGTATAATTCTCTCCCTTAACCATCAATTCTCTAATCTCTTAGCACAATTTATGGTTAAGTGAGGTTTTCTCAACGTTAATCTCTTTAATCCCAATTAACCAACCTAAATCTCTAAAGTGAAGGTTAATTGCACAATTATTCCTAGTTCCACCATTGATTCTTATTCTCATAAACAATCAACAAATTGAGATCATCACATAACTGGCCTAATCATGCAAAGCATTAAGATAAAGGAATAATTGCATAAAATCTAATCATATAGTCATTGAAACACAAAGTTTTGAGTTACATAGTTCAAGATTCAATACAATCAAATTTACCTAAGACCCAATCTCAAGAAGTTTAACTACTCATTAATCTAAAGCTTACACCAATAATCATCTTCATGAGTTCTTGATGCTTGAAAGAAGCTCCAATTTCAGTCACAAATCTTCAATTCTCGTTTTAATCTCCAAACTTGCCAACCCAACACTAGAAAAGTGTTTTCAAATATATAGGAAAAAATCTGGATCTGAGCTGCGCCAGGCGCGGCACATCCTGCGCTAGGCGCAGCAGAACTGTAGCAGAGCCGCGCCAGGCGCGGCACATCCTGCGCTAGGCGCAACTGGCAGAATCAAAAACACCAACTTCTCCAATTAATTGCGCCAGGCGCAATAGGGGCTGCGCCAGGCGCAACTCGCAGTGTAAAACCTTCAAAAATCATCTTTTCTTCACTTTCAAGCTATCTTCTTCTCAAAGCCACTTCTCTTGATTTAGGTCATAAAACTATTACAAAAAGCACCTAAAAATGCTTGAAAATACTTAGAAAACTACGCAATGACGTAAAGTCATCATACGCTCTAATTATTGTGTTTTACATTTTTCTTTGCTTCAAGTTATTGCTGCAGAAGTGAAGTGACTGCTTCAAGTGCAAAAGTGAGTTTTTGAACAAGATTCTTCTTCGCCTCATTCTTGGTGATTACATTTTCTCTCTATTGTTGTTTCCTCTATTGCATTTTTGCTCTCTTAATTATACAATTTTTTTCTACTTTAGATTTTGTCTTTTTTTTTTAAATTATTTTATTTGATCCCTCATTTTCAGTTGCCTTCTTCTATGAAATGTTGACGAGGATGTAGTAGATGATATCGATGTACACACTTATGAATTTTTAAACACAATAAGTTTATCCGAACTTCCAATTCGGAAGTTAAATTGAAAGTGGGGGTTCCATTTATGTTATTGAGGAATATAGATTGGAAATTAGAATTATGTACGTAATGGAATAAGGATGATTATCGCAAGGATTAGAAAATGGGTATTTAAAGAAAAAGTGTTTTCAGGAAACAATATCGATGACAAAGTATTTATACTAAGATTATTTTCCCACATATTTAATAACACATGTAATGTAAGAATTCTTTAAATATGTGGGAAAATATCTTACGAGTTACGACGCATGTACTTTTGCTAGGTCAGCTATACACAGTGGCGGAGCCACGTTAGGACAGGGGTAGGCTGCAGCCCCCCTAGTCTTTTCAATTATTTTTATACTAGTAGTAGTATATATATGTATCATATATGTGTTATTATTATTTTTTGTATAGATTATATATATACATATTATTATATATTAGATTTTTTTGTTAAAAATAATCTTTTAACTAGGTCAAGTATAAAGTAGTAGTAGTCCTAGTAATGATAATAAGTAAAATAAATAAAAATAGTCTTTCAGAATATGTTTTTATTGGTGAATTATGTCAAAAATTAATATAGACAAGTAAATCAAATTCGTATCCAAAAAATGATTGACTGTTGCGATTTGTTTTGACTCTGCACATGTCAACAACAACCACTGAACGTGTCTTTTAGCAATGAATATTATAAAGATAAGGCTACATAACAAGATGAGAAATAATTTTCTCAAAAGCTCCATGATTTCTTTATATTGAAGATGATATTACTAAAAAATTCACCTAAAATATGATAATTTACGAGTTTGATAATATAAAATTTCGACGAGTAAAAACAAATGATTCAGTTACCCACCCGAATTTTTTTTCCTTGCTCCGCCACTTGCTATACATTGCAATAAAAAAAGTTACTACAAGAGAAAAGCTAGACATGTTTTTGTAACTTAAAATGTGGTCTATATAGAAATTTTTGCAATATATAAATATTGTAATTAATTAAAACTGTATGCACATCTCTCCAATGTTATCGTTAAACTTTATATTGTCATTTTTAATATTACTATACTTTTGTCACACATTTTAAAATTAACTTTTTTTTGGACAAAACATTTTAATATTAACTTATTTCTATCATATATTTAATTGCTATACAACATACAAGACCCGTACAACGCACGGGTGGAAGATCTATTTATAAACTATAATACAGAGCATAATTTTTACAGCTTAATTGAAATTGAAATTAAAAGTGAAATGAAACCTAAAATAAAAAGGTATATAGTAAAATATATTTGTCTCTTAAATTAAGAGACAAATATATTTTACTATATACCTTTTTATTTTATTAAATCAAATATATGTTACAATATACCTTTGAATGTAATAAAAGAATAATATAAAATTGAATGAGTAGTGTAACGGTAGAAGGATGATAAGAAAAGACCACAATACTTAAAATAGAATTAAAATGAGAGACTATATATAGTAGTAGTAATGCAATGTAGTCCCATGAGCTCAACTCAAGTGGTGACTGCATTATATATGCAGCGGGCAGAGGTTCGAACCCCGGTTATTCCACTTCTTCACTTTAAAAAGTGGAATGTCACATATAGAAATTTAAATGACGTACATATTGATAAAATAATTTGAGATTCTAATTTAATAAATATAAATAGATGTCAATATGTCATGCTAGTCGGTCCCTTACAAAGTTACAAGTTAACTAACTTTGTCCATCTTAGAATGTTTGTCAATGACTCAATGTTAGACACTGGGTGCGTTTGATCTGTTAAATGCTAAATACTGGACAGCACAATATAAGATAGAACAGCACAGTATAAGATAAAACATGACAGGACAAACTTTTATGATATTGAATAATTTTTTGTTTTATACCATGTTTGGTGAAAAAAAATGTATTTTGGTATTTTAGACCACTTATACTATGGACAAAAAGTTGTCCTGTAATTTAGTGGAGGACAAGAATTTATGTTTTTGTGCTGTCCCTTGCCACCTGATTTGTCCAGTCCCTAAAACAGTTTTACAATCAAACGCAGTACAACTGATTTGTCCAGTACCTTGTTGTTTAGCAGATTAAACGCACCTTTAGTATATATGGAATAACATGCAGAACATTAATGAGTTACAAAGCTACTCAGATTTACTTTTGCAAAAGTTGCGTATTCTTTGTAATACCAAAAGCTGTTTTTATTTTATCATAGCTTTTATATAAAAATTATTTGGCCCGACTTCTTCATAAAAGTAAAAGATAAGTGAAAAACAAGTTGGGCAGTTGAAATTTGTAACCCAATTTGACTAGGTATATTTGAAGTGAAGTGAATCATATAAACTAAAATTGGATTATAACTAATAATTAATTATATGTTCAAAAAAAGCTAATAATTAATTATATTTATGTTATTTAATTTACATAAGTTCTAGTAATATTTGGCATGTTACAGCTGGAAACATATGAAGCTTTTGTTTTTGTTTTTCTAAATGAAATGTCATTCTATAATTGTTGAGATCCTTATTAAGCCAACCACCGATTTTGTTGGTTTTCCTGTCACTATCAAACCAAAACCAACAAGATTAAGAAAAATTAAAATAGAATTTGTTTTTGTTTACAGAATTCAAAGAAGAAAAACAAAAGCAGATTATTGCTACGTTTGATTTTCAACATAACTTTGCCATCCCCTCATTCTATTTTCTTATCAATTCCTCTCATGAGTCATGATCATCCCTTCAAATTTCATCTTTACAATTTCAAAAGAGAAACATAATATAAAGTTATAATATAATGTTTTGGGAGCCTCTCCAGGAGGAGGCTTTGTAGATTATCTCCTGGAAAAATAAATCATACAATTCAAATATATGTCCCAACAATTTGAAATATAAGGTGGGAAAAAAAAATATTTGACACTCATTCTTGTTTTAATTAGCTTAAGAATTTTTTTTGACTTTGTAACATTATACATAGAAAAAAGATTAGACAAAAAATGGGAGACATTTCGCCAGAGAGAAAAACAGGTTGTGGATTAATGACATCGGTATTCGGAAGACATAGTCTACGGTCGAAAAAAGCATCCTCTACGGGTTCTTCTCCCATACCAAACAACGTCACCATTGATCCAAAACGACGTAGAAGTGCCTCTAAAGACGTTTACATTGATGAACCTTCGCAAAACGCCTCTAAAACTTCAACTAATCGTTCGGTTTCCAGTTCTTGTTCATCAAATAATAACAATAATATTCCACAAAGAAGACAGCATAGCGATACGACAATGGCACGTGGCCCAACAAAGGTTTCAAATTCATCAACTACACAGGGATATGTTAATCAAGGAAGGAGGGTGCCAAAAGAAGCTGTTGGAATTTCAGGTGAGTTAGATAGCATGATCAATGATCACCAAAAATCAAACACCAAAGGAGGTATTTCTCTTGTTCGCGCTTCTTCGAGCAATGTTATGTTGTTTGGAAATTTAGGTAATCTTAGACAAGGAGATAAAGATAATAGTTATGCAATGGATAGTTATAACAAATACTTTGAAAATACAAATACAAATTCAAATGTTGGAGGAAACACAAAGAATGTGTCGAGTATTAATAAAGAGACAAAATCATCGGTGAGGTTGAAGGACGAAAAATCAGGTGGCGGCTCACTTTGTAGAGCTATATCAACTAGAATGGATCCAGAACAGTTGAAGATAATGGGGAATGAGGATTATAAGAATGGAAATTTTGCAGAGGCGTTATCGTTGTATGATGCAGCTATTGCAATTGATCCTAAAAAGGCTGCTTACAGGAGTAATAGAAGTGCTGTTTTAACTGCTCTTGGTAGGCTTTTAGAAGCCGTGTTTGAATGCAGAGAAGCTATTCAAATTGATCCTCATTATCATCGGGCACATCATCGATTAGGAAATTTACATTTTAGGTAGGTATAAACATGCAATTATGCAACATTAATTCAACATTTTTTATTTGATGTAGTTATGAGATACATGTTACTTTTTTGTTATGTTTAAGATCGGAGAAAGTGACTAATAGCGAGCGTCTATTATTTCTGATTGTAGATTAGGCGAAACGGATAAGGCCCTTTATCATTATAAACAAGCCGGGCCGGAGGCTGATCCTGATGAGGTTGCTAAAGTGAAGATTCTTCAAGCTCATTTAAATAAGTGCACTGAGGCTCAAAGGGTAGGAGATTGGAACACACTCATTGCCGAGGCCTCAAAAACTATATCATCTGGTGCAGATTCTGCTCCACAGGTACTCATCCGTTATTTATTGACCTATATATCATATCACCTCATTGGCTGTTTTAGATTATGGTTTTGAGATGTGGTTGCCCTCGCAATTACATTTATGCTACGAACCTTTATATTGCCGTTAAATGCAGTCAAATGTGGCTGCAATTGCGATATATTGTTTGCCACAATAACAATTGCAGTCTGAAATTTAAAAACTATTCCCTAATGCATCTCTCTCTCTCTCTCTCACACACACACACACACACACACGTAGACACATATTGCCTAATGCATTTCTATTGCTTATGTGCTGATAATATATATGACACTGGCTTTGGTTTTTAAGATATTTGCATTGCAAGCCGAAGCCCTGATAAAACTCCGTAGGCATCAAGATGCGGATAACGTGATGTCAAAATGTCCTAATTTTGATGTTGACGATTGTACCAAGTTCTTTGGACCAATTTGTAATGCAAATTTGTTATCCACAAGAGCTCAAGTTGATCTAGCTGCTGGCAGGTAATTACACCTTATTTAGTTTCAACCCATTATTTCAGAAAATATTATAACTTGACAAATGACAATCATTGAATATTGTGTTCTCAGACTTGATGAAGCTTTAGAGGCAGCACAGAAAGCAGCAAGACTAGACTCTAACAACAAGGTAGCAAACAAGGTGTTGAGAAAGGCTCGAGCCGTGACAGGTGCAAGATATAGAGGAAACGAGCTTTTCAAAATGTCAAAATTCTCTGAAGCTTGTATAGCATATGGAGAAGGGCTTGAGCATGATCCACATAACTCAGTTTTATTATGCAACCGAGCCGCTTGTAGAACAAAACTTGGTCAATTGGATAAAGCAATTGAGGATTGCAATGCTGCTCTTAACTTACGCCCATCTTACACCAAAGCAAGGTTGAGAAGAGCTGATTGTAATGCTAAGGTGATCTGTCAACCTCAAATTTTTCATCTTCTTTATATACTATACTTGATACAATTTAGGCGAATATATTATATAAAAGTTTTGTATCATAGAATTGAATTTTAACTTGTTGGGATATATCTGTTAATAAGATTTGTGTGATGTTGATATATTTTGAAATTGATTATAGTTGGAAAGATGGGAAGCTTCAATAGCAGACTATGAAATCTTGTTAAAAGAGACTCCGGAAGATGAGGAAGTAAACCGAGCATTGTTGGAGGCTCGAGCCCAGCTTAAGAAACAACGAGGCGGAAAATGACATAATTAGAAGGGATCAAAGATCGACGGAGATACCAAAGGAATAAAAGACCTCACATAAGTCATAAACACAAGAAAAGAGCTTTTTTTTGTGTGCATTGGCAATTAAAGAATAATTCACATCACAAGATCAATCCTTTGGAAAAGAAAAGGGAAATTATAGTGTTTGGAGCCAAAATATGCAATTCACTTCAGAATTTCTGATAGAAACACACAACACTATTTGTTTTGAAGCTAAAGGAACTAAAATCTAAAATTAAAAGTTAGTTATTAATGTATAATAGAACTAGCACTTGGTATGTCGTGTCTCATGTACTTTTTTGGTTTTATTGATTTTTTTGAAAGAAACTGTATAACACTTGTTTATAATGGATTTCAACTTTGTATATTAGATTTGTTCATATTATCTATATTTTTCTTTGGCATAGATGTGTTCTCTTCACATCTTCTTCATATTTTGTTATTCACAGTCAAACTGTTTGTTGGATTATATTTATAGAAAGAGTTCAATTATTATTGTGTTTCACTGTGTTTTAATTTTCCAGTTACTATATTTTGCTAGAGAAAACATTTCGAACTTCCTGCAACATTGTGACAAACAACAAATTTTGTTCTAGTGACAATGCATTATCCAGCATTTTGATGTGCTTGTCTACTGCATACTAATTAAACCTTAGACATCAATATCAATTATCAATACAGTAAAAAACAAAAGATAAACACACATAAATACTAGTAAAGACAACTAAGAAAGCAAAGTTAAACAAAAGAAATTAAGACAACGAACCGAAGAATAAGATAAAAACAAACCTGGATTGCCTGCATAGGCTGCATTGCATCACTGACTGCACGCAATAGCACATATATTGAGAGTGCGGTGTGCCCAAGACACCGAATGCCACAAAATCAAAATCACTGCTCACCAAACTTATTAAACCAAAATACTGCCAACACCTTGTTAAGTCCTTGTGTTGTGGTCCTTATTTGAGCGGCTCCATACTACATGGTATGGCCCCTTTTATGATATTTGTGTGTGAGATGATTATATAAAATTGCAAGCATGTTTATCCTATTGCATAACATAAAAGATATAAATCTACCATATATAAATAATGTGCCAAAAACTAATACATATAACTTGCAGACACTAAAAACAAATGGATGGATCCATTTTGTCAAAGCATCTCAAAATCACTCAGAGCCAACCATTTAGTCATTTTCATTCTATCTTTAGCTCAATTAACAATTTATCATACACATTAATGTACTATATCATTTCAATTTTTTTAAAGTTGAGAATGCATCATTTTACATAAAAGACAATCCCAAAACTACAAAATCCCTTGGCAAATCTAACTTTTTATTCAATGATAATACAAAATACAAAGGTTCTAGACAAAGAACCATATAGCCAATTCAACTTTGCGACCTAAACAAGGTCGCAAAGTAAATTACAAAGCATACCAACCAAACAGTTTACTCAAACTAACTTTCACAAAATAACAACCTCAAGATATAATACCATCACCAAGATTTACTGAACTATAGAACGTAAAATAGAGAAATGTGATCCAGGCCCAGACCTGGATCCAACAGCATCAACGATCTTTAAATTTGGGCGGCCCCCGCCCAAATTATACTGGCAGTTATTCCTAATAGCCGAAAGCTCATAAGGCTTTGTGTCGGTAGCTAGCCACTGTTCAACAGTAAACTGTTCCTGGGCACAAGGAGTGTGGACCCCAGTGGAAGTAACTTCGACGTAGTTACAGTACCAACCGTGATGAGAACCCGACCCGTCTGAAGTCAAGTTCATATTGCAAACAGGTCCGTCTAAACATGGACCTCTTCCACTGAATATGTCAAGGTTTCCCCGCTCGAAGTAGTTATAACCCGAACCCATTAACCCGCCCCATGCTTCGAGATTCTTGATTAATATGCCGTAACCGTTTGCGTTGTATAATGTGAGGGACATTATTGAGTCTGTTCCTGCTTTGATTATCGACCCGGTTCTAACGTACACCGTGTACACACAATCATCATCCTATATACAAGTGAAATATTAAATAAAATTTTAATTTATTAATGAGTAATTAACAATATGATGAGAGTCGAGAGAACAGTTTATATTTCCCATATACCAAAAAATAATATGATGAGAGAGTCTTACAGATGTGACGGTTCCGGCGAAGCAAAAGGAGAGGAGAAAGAGGAGTGGGAGGAGATGCGTTGGGTTTGGCATGATGAGATAGAGATGAAGTGGGCGTTGTTCAGTGATGATAATCGATGGAGTTCATAAATAGAGGACTGACATGTGGTGTTTTTCTTTGGTTCATGATTTGAGTGGGATCCATGGTATGGTCCATTTTTATGATATTTGTGTGGGAAATGATTGTATAAATTAGATCACTTAAGATACGATAAGAAAATCGAATAAAATATCAAATTCTTCTTTGAAATTTAAAGAAACGGTAAATATGTTTTTGAAATTTGAAAAATGGCAAATATATTTCTGAAATTGTAAAATATTAATTAAATTGCTCCTTGCTTTGTTTACTTCGTCTATTCATATGACATGGGTGTTAACCGTATACGTGACACCATGTCACATGAAAGAAGGGTAATTGACTAAAATTTGTAAAATCAAGAGGCTAATTGACCAGAATACCATTAAATTTAGCCCCCTGATTTTGCAAATTTTAGTCAATTACCCTTCTGTAATGTGTATCCTGATTAATTACTCGTCCCTCATGTGACGTGGTGTCACTCTAGCAGATACCACATATGCGGTTAACGCTCATGTCATTAAAATAGACGGAGTAAACGGAGCAGGTGCAATTTGATTGACATTTTAAAATTTCAGAAGTATATTTGCCTATTTTCAAATTTCAAGGGAGTATTTGACAAATTTTAAAAATTCAAGGAGAAATTTGGTATTTCACTATAAGAAAATCCTATAAAATAGAATATGAGCATGATATTGTCAAAAAGAAAAAAAAAATGAGCATGATAAGATAGGGAAGTCATCCCAATTTTTCTTTTTTCACCTCTTGATTCTTATACGAAGGATCGTAGTAGTTCAAAGTTTAGAATAAATTCAGAAATTGTAATCTTCTTCGTATAGACTAGAGGGGGTTGTAGTGTCTCTCACTTTTTTTTATTTTATTTTTATAGAAAAAATTATACTATTGGTCCGTTATCTTTTTTATTTGTAATAAATTAGTAATTTATCTTTCATTTGTAGCAAATTGAACTTTTGTCTTTTTCATTTGTAACAAATTGATCTTTTATCTTTTTCATTCGTAACAAATTGATCTTTTATCTTCTTTTTTAGTAACAAATTGGTCTTTCATTTTTATTAACATTTGCACCGTTGGTCATTTATCTTACATTATTTGTTACAAATAAGATGCACTACAATGTAAATGTTAGTAAAGATAAATGACCAATTTATTATAAATGAAAAAGACAAAGAATCAATTTATTACAAAAAAAGATAAAAGACCAATTTATTACAGATAAAAAAGATAAATGATCAATTTTTTACTAACAAAAAAAAAATAACAAATTTGTTACAAATGAAAAAGATAAAGGACAAATTGTGTAATTTTGCCATTTTTATACTAGTAGTAATATTATATATAGTATATTTGTGTATATATTGATACACATAAAATATTATTTTAAGATATTTCATCCGTCCCAAAATATAAGGAAAAATTGATCAATAAAAGTTAATACATCTAGTCCAAATTTTTAATTTTTTTTTTGGTATGGAAGCTAATAAAAAGAAAAAAAGAAAACAAAAAAGAAAAATTAGGCACGAGGGAAGAAAGTTCCCATTGCGTCGTTTGTAAGAAGTTCACGAAGGCAGTCCAAATTTTTAATTAAATACATCATAAAAAATAGACTATTTTTCCTCTTATATTTTAAGATGGAGAAAATATGTAGTTTAATTTTATTTATAGTGGACTTTTTGTATGCTTACAATTTCATATTTAATTTTAATATTATAATTTTAGTCACCCACCCTAATTTTTATACTATACCGTCAAGTGTAAAGTTAAACAAAACAAAACCAAATCATTTTTACATACTAAAAGCCAATCTCAAAAGTCCAAAAGCCTTTTTTTTTTATGGTAACAAAAGTTCAAAAGCCTTTGATAAAACCGATTTTATTTTTCAATAATACAAATACGAGGGTTCTAGATGGAGAACCTGACCAGATCAATACCACTTTGCGACCTAAACAAGATCATGTAGGACACTGCCTACATAGTATATTCAAATCATACAAAAAGTACTTAACCAACACTAGCAAATACAAATAGAACCATATAGATTCATTACATTAATAATCTTACACCCGAACGGTTGAGCCCAAAATAGAGTAATCAGACCCGGACCCAGACCCGGTTCTAACACCATCAACAATCTTCAATTTATGACGATTCTGTCCCAAATCATTTGAGCAGTAATTTCTAACAGCAGAAAGCTCATAAGGCGATGTGTCGGTAGCGAGCCACTGTTCAATCGTGAACTGTTCTTGAGCACAAGGAATATGGACCCCGGTGGAAGTAACCTCCACATAATTAACATACCACCCATGATGAGGACCCGACCCGTCCGAAGTCAAATTCACAGCACAAACGGGTCCGTCCAAACAAGGACCCTTACCACTGAATATATCAAGGTTGCCCCGTTCATAGTAGTTATAACCCGGACCCATTAACCCGCCCCATAATTCAAGATCCTTTATGTATATTCCGTAACCGTAATCATCGTATAGCTTCAGTCCAATGATTGAGTCTGTTCCTCCTTTTATGATCGACCCGGTTCTAAGGTACACTGTGTACACACAATCCTCCTGAAATTGAAAATATTTATTCATCAGTAATTAAAAATATGTCTCCAGTAAAGTTAACTCAATTGATAGCACATATTACGGGTATGATCAGGTTCGAATCCCGCTACGCCTAATTATATATTTGGTGAAATTATAACTACTAGATTAATACAAAAACATGTATGTGCATGAGTTTAATTCAATTTATACCGACTCCTCAGCATTTAGTGACTTCAACTCCATTAACAACCACTTATGAATCTTTTTTTGGATTACACCCATTATCTCAAGTTTTAGATCGAACCAATCCATTGACCCAAATTTGACAGGAACATCTTATTTTTATATGCAGGGGCCAGATACGAAACCCGAACGCCCCACTTATTCAGCGATTAGATCATTTGACAAAAATAAAAACATAAAATAAACGATTAGTGATATCGTAGGGAAAAAGTCTTACAGATGTAACGATTCCGGTGAAGCAAAATGAGAGGAGAAAGAACAGAGCGAAGAGACATGTTTGGTTTGCCATGAGATGGGAGATGAAGTGGAAAATTAAGTTTGATGAGTGTGATGGATACTTACAATATTATGCAGTAGGTGTATTCATAAATAGAGGAGTGACATATGGAGGGTGGAGATTAATTGATTGAGTTTAATTAGGACAAGTTTTGATTAATTTGCTTTTCATTATTAATTTATGGAAATGTTATTGTCATGTTTACATTGGTTAGTGAGTAGCTCCATTGAAAAGAAAAATAATAAGGAAATTTTGAAATTCTTAAAATGAAAAACATTTTAATACTTTTGCCTTTTAGATAACTAAAACAGTTAATTTTAATACTTTTAAATTTTCACATATTCTTAAATATTGACAACTCAGAAGGTGTGGTTATCCGATTTGGACTCATCCTCTCTTAACTAAAGGTCGAGAGTAGGGATGACAAAGCCCCAAATCAGTGGGGCCCGCCCAAAACTGAACCCGAGTCAATGGGTAAAACCAGAGTTGATTCGGTTTAAGTTTGGGTTCGGGTGACATCCGATATTTCAGGTTTGGGTAGTGTCAAACCGACACCCGAAACCCGAAACCACACCCGTTATATATTAAATTATATATTTATCTCTCTTACATTAGTATATTGTAGACTATTTTAACGTTGTAGACTATTTTTCATCCTTATTTTAATGTTGAAAATAATGTTAGCATATTATAGACCGTAATTTCGTTGAATTTTCCGTATTTTTTTACATTTTATAATATAATTTCGGATTCGGGTGGAAAAAATCCGAACCCAACGGGTTTGGGTTTAGGTGCTATTTTGTTACCCGAAAGCCCCTTTGGGTTCGGGTTCGGGTTTGGATAGTGTCAACCCTACCCGTTGTCATCCCTAGTCGAGAGTTCGATCTCCACTTTGGATATGTAGCAACTTTAAATCTCTGGGTCAGTTATCACATTCTTTGAGGTGTTTTCAATCAAACAAGGAATTAATCATTATGTTCGGCGGTAGATACCCAGTTTCAACAAGTTTTTTTTTCTTTTTACGAGAAGTTTTGTTATTTAACAATAATTAAATTTCCACATATTTAATTAACAATCAAACTTCACTCACAAAATCTCACCCGAATAATTTTGATATTTTTATTTGTTAAATTAATATTTGTGGGCTGACAAATTTTTTGATTGACAAGTTAAAACTAGTTACATTTATTTTTAAAAATGAAAAAGAATATATTTTTATAAAATAAACGAGATTTAAATTAAAGATTTTGTTGATTTTTGTCAAATATACGGTTAGCGGGATTGGTTATTATGCATAAAGATCATTGATGCACCATGCATAAATATGAAAATTGTTCGCGCACCCTCTCCCTCAAATGTTTTCGCGCGCCCCCAAACCCTACCATTGCCTCGCTATCCCTACTCCTTTTCTGCTGCATGTTTTTCTTTCTTTTTGACATACTGGGCCAGAAGGCCCAATTCGTTTTTGGTTTTTTTGTTTAGTATTTTGTTTGTGAAAATTTATCCTTTCACCCCTACATTTAATCCTTCACCCCTACAAACCATTTGATAATCCCATATTACCCTTTTTTATTATTAAATTTTTTACACTATTATTTTTGTTCTCCCCACCCCACATTATGTGTTCCGGTAAAAATGTTTTAGTTTTATAAAATTTAATAAAAAGTTTACCAGAACACTTAGATTAAGTTTCCTATTTGGTTGTTCTTGAAGAAAAAAAACATTATTTTATTTGTTGTGATTTTTGCTTGTTTGGTTCTTTTTTCCATGGCTATGGATTAATTAGTGGTGTTTAAGAATGTAATCACTTTATAGTGTAGGTTGCACGTTACAGCAATACCAAGGTGCAATTTTAAAGTGCTTGGATTTTCACTAAGAAAAAGTTCTTCGGAACAATGTAAAAGTGTTCCGGTACATGCTCCGCACATTTTATTAAACCGGAACAAATTTCTCCAGTGTTCCGGTACATATTTTCCAAAGCTTTGCACATTTTATTAAACTGGAACAAATTTCTCCAGTGTTCCGGTAACAATTTTTGCAAAAAAACTGGTAAAAATACCATACCGGAATACGTTAAACAATTGTTCTGATAAATACATCAAATCTAGAAGAATTTTTTTACCGGAACAATATATGTATCCAAAAAAGTTGAAATGAATGATAAAAATATTATTATAAAAAATTGAATAATAAAAAAGGGTAAAATAGGATTATCAAGTAGATTGTAGGGGTGAAGGGTTAATTGTAGAGGTGGGAGGACAATTTTTCTTTGTTTGTTTTGTTTTTTTTGTTTTGAAGCCCTAGTTTTTTTGTTTTGTTTACTGTGCCTGAAGGCCCAATACGAAAATATTTTTTGATTTTTTCTTTGGTTTTTTTGTTTGTGAATAATTGTTTTAAATATTTATCACAAAATTATTAGACAATTATTTTGGTTTCACATAAAAGACTATCAAAATCATTAAACCATATTGATGATTTAAGTGTATAACATATTAAAATCATTTAACAATACTAATGTTTTCAAAAATTTATTTAACAATACCTACGATTATATTTATATGAAACCATATAACAATATTAATAGTTTCAACGTATAACATCTTGAAACTATTTTTACTGTAGAATAGTTTCAGAGGATTGTACTCCAAAACTATTTGATGTACTTAATAACTTTTATGTTAATTGTCGTAAATTAAATTATAAGTATAGTATATATTTTAGTATGTAATTTTAAATTAAAATATGTCTATGTAATAATCGAAAATGAATTCTTATAATATTTACTTCAAAGGAACCAAACAACCAAAAAAAATTTCAAAAAAAATTTAAATTTTGTTTTTCAAATGCGTCAAATTCAAAAGGTGGTGCAAACATAAAAAACTCGGTGTAAGTGTAAAACTGGGTGCAAACAAAATAAAAAAAAACAAAACGCACGCATTAGTAGAAAGGTGGGAGGGGATAGCGAGCCATTGGGGGGGACGGGGTGTGGGCGCGCGGGGGAAACTTTTGGGGGGGTGGGGCGTGAGTAATTTTCAAATTTACGCTTAAAAACATATACACAAATATGGTAATTTTATCTCTAGGTATATTTTAAAAAGGGTCATGCTAGCTATTGAAAATAAAAAGAGACATTTTTGTATTAAAAACAAACACTTTTTGCCCCACATTTTTTTGGGTACATAGACAAAATGATAAGTTATTGAAAATTCATACATACAAAGTTGAGTGAATGAGGTTGGAACCCCATTCATAAATGTATGGCCTAACATTTTCGATATTTTTTTTTGAAGAAGCTAAACTAACCCACCTAAATTGTTACTGGAGAGAATCGAACCTGAGACCTCGAGGAGAAGCATACTACCAGGTCCCAAGCCAATACCACCAGACCAACCTAAATGGGTTCATTTTCGATATTTTTTATCGATTGAATTAGAACTTTTAAACTTCTTCCCACAATTTTATACACCTCATTATGTATATAAAAGTTACTAAACTCTTGGATTGCCATAAGGAACTGAACTCCCTGTTTTTAAGTTTCTCAAAGTAAATGAAGTTAGCAACAAGATTCACTATAAGAATTGATCTCATCTAATCTAATCCACACAGTTGATAATTCAACTATTCTTTTTTTTTTTGTCAAAAAAAACTAATTTTTTAAAATGGGCCTATCGTCAGATTATTAATTAGTTTTGACTTTCAAGTTTCAAGTCGGCCCAAGGATATTTCTATGATTGAGGCAACAAATTAAAAATCTCAGTTTCTACCAAAAAAAGAAAATAAATAAAAATCTCAGTCGACATAACACTTGACCCAAAAAAAAGGCTGACATAAAATGAGTGTTGATTCTTAATCACACAAAAGGCCATATCAGAATTAAAATCAAAATCAAAATAGAAAACATTTGTTAGAATAATAAAATGGACTATTGATAGAAGAATGGGCCTTCCTGCCCATAGATAAAAAAAAAACATGTTCAACTTAATTGTTGATGAAAGTTGCTCAACAATAATCAGTTAAACACTTGATATGTTGACATTTTTTAAGCATAATTTTGATTCAGAAGTCCTAACTTAATTGATGGATAATGTCCAAATTGTTAAGTTGAATATCATGATTGAAATTCGAACTTCAGTCTCTCTATTTTACGTGTGTAAGTTTCTAATAGTTTGTCATTTCGTTTTCTGCACAAAAAATTGACATAGATAGATTTAACATAATAGATGAGTATAATAAACATATCTTGAACATAAAAAGTCATAATCTTGATATTAACATGAACAAAATTCATCATTAAGGACAAAAAATGTTATAAAGATAAAAACCTTTTATTTTTGTTTTTAAAATCTAAAATCAAAATTCATTATTCATTAATATAGGAATCCAAACAATTACTACTACATAAAAAAAATTTCTTCTGGTTTCTTCACTGAAATTATGGGTCTGAGCCTATCCATTCAATTTCCAAAAAGTTATAACTCCACGTGAGTGCATCATCTTGACCATTACATCATACACAAATTAACAAGCTCACTCTCACACTCTTTATTCTAAAAAAAACAAAGTTCATTTTCTTTCATTTTCCAATATAATCATCAAATCTGAAGGTTGGCTTTGCTCTGAATCCAGCTCATTTAATAATCATATACTTTAGTACTTAAATGAAACCAGACAAAAAAATCAATCTCATAACTATTATACAGCAGAGTGTCCTAGAAAACCAGCAATGAACAAAGCATGTGAAAATGACAAAACTAATATATTGGACTCAAGTGGTTAATAAGCTTCATCTTTCAGGAGAACCCGAGTTATATTCCTAGATGGAACAATCTCTTGACTAGACTTTACTTAATTTACGACCAAACTCTGGACTACTAATTACTAAGTCTCTTTTTCTGGAAACTAGAGGATTAGTACAAGAAAAACGAAGCATGCAAAAACATACTCAATGAAAATTACTACATTTCCATCCAAAATGACACACCACACTCACACACACCCGGCACTAACTCCGGATTTTCCTCAAATATTGGTTGTTTTCTTATGAGCTTCATTTAATTTTCCTAACACCGCCATTCAACAAATTTCATATATAAACACAACTATATTCACAACCCTTTATTCCACATAACACATATCACATATTAACTAACTCTTATACACATATCCTGCATTTATTCTTATCTTTATTTTGTTTATATTCCTTTTCTTGTAACTGAAGCTAGCTAGCCATGGTGGTGATCAGTGACGAAACCGAGCTTTATGGAGAAGAGGGAGCAGTAACAGAAACAGAAACAGAAAGTGTTGACTATGAAGAGCTGAAGAAACGGATGTGGAAGGACAAGATCCTATTACAAAAGATGAAGGAAAAACAAGACATGAACAATGAACCTGAGCAACAAGCAAAACAAGAAGCATCAAGAAGGAAAAAGATGTCAAGAGCACAAGATTCAGTACTCAAATACATGGCAAAAATCATGGATGTTTGCAAAGCCAAAGGTTTTGTCTACGGAATCATACCGGAAAAGGGGAAACCGATGTCAGGTTCATCTGATAGTTTGCGCGAATGGTGGAAAGATCAAATCCGTTTTGATCAAAGCGCACCTCTCGCGGTTGCAAAATACTTGCCACTTCTTGGTAACGATGAACAATTTAATACTATAATTGTTGATCCGAATTCTTGTATACATCTTCTTCAAGATTTACAGGATTCAACGCTTGGTTCGCTTCTTTCTGCTTTGATGCAACACTGTGTGCCACCACAGAGAAGGTTCCCTCTGGAGAGAGGGATTTCTCCTCCGTGGTGGCCCACTGGATTGGAAAATTGGTGGGGCGAACAAGGTTTAACGGCACACGAACAAGGTCCGCCTCCTTATAAGAAGCCACATGACCTTAAAAAGGCTTGGAAAGTTTCTGTTTTGGCAAGTGTTATAAAGCATATGTCACCTGATTTAGAGAAATTGAAGAGGTTGGTTACTCAATCCAAAACTTTGCAAGATAAAATGACAGCAAGAGATAGTGCTACTTGGTCTAAAGTTATGAATCAAGAAGAAGCTTTGCTTAGTGTTACTAATAAGTGTTTTAAAATGTCTATTTCGGAGGAAGGTGAAAGCTCTGGCGGTAGTAGTACTAGCAGTACTAGTCGAAATGAGAAAAGGAAGTGTGTTTTTGATGTTGGTGGTGGTGATGATGAGTATCATCAGAGTAAATTACCTTTGAGTTTTGCTAATTTGCTTGACAATGAAGCAAAAATTGAAAATGTTGATGATTGGTTAAAAATGGGAGAGATTGAATATGATGGTGGGAAATTTGGATGGGATGTAGAACATTGGTTGAATGATGTGGATAATCATGATTTGGAAGCTGCACTTGAAATGGTAAAAGGTAATCATAACATAGATTTTATTCCTCAAAATTCAATTCATAATCTTCAAGGTGAAGAGGAAGGAAACTCTATTTGGGACTTTAGATATCAGTATCATCCAGAGCAAGACTAATTAACATGTTTAATGCAGTTAATTACCTTGTCTCCATGCTATTTATATATTAGTAATAGTATCCTCTGTCACAACTTTAATTTTATTCTTTAAATTTATGGGTTTTGTTTTTCATCTCTAGGGTAAACTAGGTATATTATGCTCGCAACTGCAGAGAATAATCCATCCAGGCTGGTATAGAGCTACAATGGACAATAAGACTCTCCCTGAAGAGTTTTAATAGTGCGTCTTTCACCTTAGCAAGTTAGTTACCATATTTTAGATACTATATACTAATTGTTACCATATTTGTACTAATATAAAGTAATAATAGGAGACACAATACCACCATATGGAGTGTTTTCTTCTTTAATTATTGAGTATATGTATTCTAGTGTTTTATTAATTAGTAGAGATGCTAAATATCACAAAAACACTTCTCATGAAACTCCTCAGTTATGACTTGCTCCATAAGCAATGAAAAGTTATGTTCTTGATTGGTCTGAGATTAGAATGAATTAGTCATCCAAATTGTATGAAAGTTGTTTGTTTATCCTTCTTGAGTTATTTTTAGTGACAAACCACATCTCCCTTTTAGTAATTTGGTTCATTGATTAAAATACTTAAACAACATATCTAAATTGTAACTAGTAACTAACTACCACATTAAATTAAATTGTAAAGCATCAACAACAACACAATGATTATAATTAATATATATGCCACCATTAAGTGGCCTAATTACTTAAACAAAGTAAAACATAGTTGTAATAGTAACTATAACTTAGTACACCTCCTATGATGTCCTCAACAAATACTTAAACACAGTAATTATTATTAGTGAATAAAACATAACAAACAGAACAGAAACAGATAATTCTTAATGATCAAATATCTGAATCAGACAAGTAATATTTGAGTAATTGGTTGCAATATTGAGGCAATGGCTTATCCTTCAAGTAACCCATTGAATTTGCATAGTGAAGATGATTGAGTACACCATTTTTGTAGTGAGTAAGGACAATACTGGATCTGTTCCGCCCGGGATCTGGAGTATTACACCATGCTACTGGACTCTTAACAAGCACAGTTTTGCAAATATGGTCATGGTAATCATTCTCAACCATAATGTTGTATGTTCCAGTAGAATCCGTCACTCCTTCCGTGTAGAAAACTTGGTTCATAGTCTTTCTGTCTTGACACCGAATTCCAACCCTTGCACCTAATTAAGATGCGCTCACGCGCGCGTCACAATAACATACACATTGTTAGATGTAGTTTGAGATTTTGTTAGAATTATTACTCCAATATTGCTTAAGTTAGTTACAACTTACTGTTAAGAGTTGATTAATTTCAATCATTTAGAAGTTAGTTAGTTAGGTAGTTAGTTGATCCAACTACCTAGGAGTTGTGAAAGTTGTTTAGCTTTGGTTATAAATACAAAGCATTGATTCACATTGTATAAGCTTTTGTGAAATTGAAATAAAGTTTTCATTCTTGCAATTATCATTCTATACACTTTCTTCTCTTCCTTTTAGTTAGTTAATGTTCTTACTTCCTTCACAAGTAATTCTCTTCTTCTTCATTTGTTCTTACGTTTGTTCTCAGAGATCAATCTGAGAACGTTCTCTGTGTGTGTGCACTTGATATTGTGGCTCAAATTCCGCTGCGCCAACACTTACAAGTTAGTTATGATTAGTTGATAGTTGGTTATATTTATATAAAACGGTCAATATTTCTCTGGATTTACTGCACATATAAAACATAAGAACATTGAATTAAGTGGTGTGTGTACCTTGAATGTAGAAGGTGGAGTTGGTTTCGAATCCGGCACGGCATGTATCACAGTAAACAAAACCTTTGACATGGAACATTGATGTAGCAAGTAAAGGGAAGATGGCTATTAGTGAAAAAACCATTAACAGCAACATTTGCATCCTTGCCATGACTTTTTAAATGATGAACAACACTTTGGATTAGATGCCAAAATGAGTGAGAAACAGAGATGAGGAAATGAGAGAACTACTTGAGTTGAGTGAGGTTTTTGCTAAATATATAATTTTCAGTGCGTGCATCATGTGCGGCATAAGAAGTGAATCATGTCTAACAGCAGAAGTGAAGTGAAGTGAGATTAGTGCCATTAAATTCCACATGCTCATTCCTTCTCCGTGGATTTCATTTTTATCTAGGATTTAGATTTGTTTATGACTTCGAGGTTTTCAACTCTGAACCGTTTACTTTTTTGTTTTTGTTTTACACCACCGATTTAATTTGGTCCGGGAGTTGGAATTAAGTAGTTTCAGTTCCCTTTTGATCATAGTTGCATGAGATCAAATTGTGGACTTTTTTATTAAATTGAGCGCCATTATCATTAAACCAACTAACGATTGGTTGAACCGTTTACATGCCGTAGTAATACATTAGCTGTTTTTTCTTGCTTGATGGAAGTAACCGGGTTGGTACTAAAATTTTAAGTGTCCAGTGGAAGTATCTTTCAAATTACGTACGTAAATTTTATATTTTTTTTTCTTTCGTAAAATCATCAATTATTTCAAATTTAATTTTAATTGTCTTTATATTTTCTAAGTAGTTAACCAAAAATTTTATGGTTAATAACCTTTTACCTTGTAATATGAACTATGACAGATTCAGAAATTTTGGACAGTAGAGTGTTATATGTGAAACATCATCATTTAAGTTTTAAATGTATTAAAATTGTAAATATGTATTTAGTGTGTGAGTTGTTAGTAATTTTATGTATTAAACTAATCAATAAAATATATATTTGGTGACTAAATTTTTTTTTGGTCAAGAATTTGATGACTAAATTAACTGCATAAAAAAGTAGACTTGACGATCAAAATAACTAATAATTTTTTAATGTATTTGCAATTTCTATACATTTTAAAGACAAATAAAACAACTTCTAGAGATCAAAATAATTGTTTATCATTTTTTTTAAGTGTGGTTCATCCCTTTATAGTAATTTTGTGTTTTTTAAATAGATGAAATGACAATAGTCATCGACATTTCACACATAAATGAAGAGAATGAGGTTCAAACTATGATCAAGACATCCGACATAACTTCTACAAATTAATTTAGCGTTTGTTACGTTCTAATAAAATTCTTTTACTTTTGTTCAAAAAAAATTCTTCTAATTTTATGGATGTCGGCCAACTTGTGTTGTACTATATATGTATGTGGAGTGGAGAAGTAAAACATTTTTTATTGGATGTGTGCAATAACAAATAGTAGTCCAATATTACATGCAAAAAACACCATAAAAGTATAAAACTACCATTACGATCACCTATAATTTCACAACAACCTATATCATTAAAATCTTTTTATAACTTGACTAGCAACGATCAATAAAATTTGTATCATCGTCAGTCTTGTAAAATCATGATAAAAAAGTTATATATACAGATATTTGATGTGCACACGGTGCAATGGTAAAGAAACAACAATAATAATATAATCTTGAAAATAATGTATTCAATATCATGAAATTTTAAAAGAAATTTTTTTCTACTTGAGACTTTTCTACTTGTCTTATTTTTATTTTTATTTCTTGCACTGAGTGTAATGTTTAACATGACTTTGTTTTAATACTTATTGTGTGTGGATTATGTTACTAGATGATTTTAAACCATAAAATGAAAATTTGAATCACAATTTTTTTTACCTTCTGATTCTTAGAAAAAAGGACTCTAATCCATAATAATTTAGAATACAGAGTGAATTCTAATATCAAGTGATTCTGATTTTATTTCACAGAAGATCGAACTGTTATTCTCCTTATCAAATACAGTATCAATCATCACTAAACTAAGCTTTTGAGTATCTTGATGCAAGTTAGTCATTTATGTCCAAACTCTAAACAGTTAGTCAAAGTTAAACTTATTATATCATATGTGGATCTAACATGCCGCTTGAGCTATCTACGTATAAACTGGTTAGTTTGGCTTTAAACATTAAAATAGAAAACGGTTCACATCAACAGGCAACTTCCATGTCGGTCAAAATTTGTTTCTTTCCTCTTCTCCATTTTTATTTTACTTTTTAAGTCTGGATATATATTTGTAAGATAAAGTAGTTAGGAAAATTAAACTTCCATGAATATTATTCTATACAAGAAATATGGAGAGATTTAGAAATCTATCTCAATCTAATATGAACAGATTCTATAAATTTAATTTAGTTGATTAGAATATTATACATAATATGTAGGAATCAGATTCTGAAAAATCTATAAATAAGAGACTGAAATGATTTAGTAGTGAGAATCACACATAGTAATACTACTAAATATGTAGAAGAAGTTTTTTCGTAAAAAAAAATGTAGAAGAAGTTCAGTCTAGTTATTCAACATTTAAATATCCAATATGCATTTCGGGGTCACATGTCAATAGCAATAATAATAAAGTAGGATGAATAGTGTCGTGTTATTAAAAAAAATATTATTTGAATTTTAAAATTATTTTTATGGTTTTAAAAATGGATCTCAGTGTTTTGAAAATGGTTTAAACATCACTTCAATTTCTATTTTATCCAATATATTTTATTTTATTTTAGTTTTATCCTCCGTTTCTTAGAAAAGAGACTCTAATAATCAAAATTCAGGATAAGTTTTGGCATAAAGTAGTTTCAATCTCCTCTCAAATGTAGTTGCGGGATCGAATTATAGTTCTCCTTGTCAAAGTTCAACGTCGATCACCACTGGATCAACTAACAATTGGTCAATATAATTTATTTTTAAATGTATATTTTAAAATAACTTAAAATATATAAATGATTCTTGTTTCTGGTTGAAATCGGAGTATCCATAACTGTCTTAGAAATTTAAAGTTTCTCCATATTTAAAGTATAAGGATTTAACCTCGACCTTTAATTAAGTGATGATAACCTAACAACTCAACCATCCTGAATTATATAAATGATCCTTTAACTTGTTTTGGTCTTTCTAAAAATATATTTTTAGTTGCGTAAAAAAAAAATAGTTTGAGTCCTTCTATACAAAAAAAAATGATATTGAAATTGGTTTCGGTAACTGTTAAAAAAAATGATATTGAAATTGGTTTCGGTAACTGTTACGTTAAGAATTTTTGAATTTAGTCTCTCAAAATAAAAATTAAAATATTAAACTTTAGTTGTTTCAGTGGTGTTTGGTGTTAGATTTAATAAAAAGATTCATGGTTCGATTTCACAATTGTGTTTGCTATAACACTAGAATCACTTGATATCAAAATTCGTCTTAAACGTTGAACTATATTATGACCCCTTCATTAGAAATCAGCGAGTGAAAACAA
Organism: Trifolium dubium; assembly: GCA_951804385.1. Taxonomy (NCBI): domain Eukaryota; kingdom Viridiplantae; phylum Streptophyta; class Magnoliopsida; order Fabales; family Fabaceae; genus Trifolium; species Trifolium dubium. The sequence continues at coordinate 18,206,685 of OX638064.1, forward strand.
AAACAAAAACTAATATAAATTAAAACAAAACGTCAAATAAATACTTCATCTGTCTCAAATCTTTAGTTTTTTAATGGCTTAAATACATTTTTAATCCTCTAAGTATTTTCAAAGATTCACTTTGGTCTTTTAACTATTTTTCGTTCTGTTTTGGTCCTCTAACTTTCATTCCATTAACTTACTTGGTCCTAACTGTTAGAAAAATATAAAAAACGAGAGGTTGAAGCCTCTATTGAGAAAACGAACATTAGATTTGGATTCATCGTGAATAATGAGAGGTTTTGGAGTATCGTTTCGTAAGCTTTCGTGACTGAAAGATCACCGGTGATGTGAACGGAGACGGTGATGGAGTATGCGATGAATAAGTAGGAAGAAAAAAGTCTCTGGCCACGCGGCGTTTTCCTATTGGATCTCACACCAAAGTCACCAAGTCCTTAAGTGGCATATACACAAAATTAACTTTTTTGACATTTTTCTAACGATAATTAGGACCAAATAGATTAACACAATGAAAGTTAGAGGACCAAAACGGAACAAAAAAATAGTTAAAGGACCAAAACGGAACGAAAAAGAGTTAAAGGACCAAAGTAAAACCTTGAAAATATTTAGAGGACTAAAAGTATATTTAAACCTTTTTTACCCCCCATGATTCTCTATAACTCCACTAAAACCTCAAATTTTTCTTCAACTCGAAACGTACATTCCGAACTAAAGTTCGAGATCTACGTTCCGAATTTTGTTTAAATATCTCCTAAGGGCAAAAACGATAGTTAAGAGGAGAAAGACAATGACGGGGGGTTGGGTAGCAGGGACGGACCTGGACTATAAGTTACCGGTGGGGCTAAAAAAATTAAATTTTATTTAAAAAGTTCTTCATTCTAATAATTCGGTTAAACAACAAAGAACATATGAGATAACTACTAATACAATATGTATATTCAAGAAAAAGAACAACAACAAATTAAAAAATTTCTATTTAAAAAGAAAAACTAACAAATTATATCAAAAAAACCGTAATTTTTATTCAAAAAATAAAGGACAATAACTTATTGAATATCTTATAACCTAAAATATAAAATATGTAGAACCTAAAATTATAGAAAGGACAAAAATATATAAACCTAAAGTTATACTTCTTATAGTTTATTTTGATAAGCTTAGCAACTTATTAATTTGTACTATAATTTTACCCATATTATCTTAATTACTTGAAAAAATTAAATATTAATTAAACATAGTATTTTATGTCATTTTAAATTTATATATTAGTTCAATTGCTAATTTTACTCGATCAAGAAATTGTTATTTTTACCTAATATTACAAATTCAATTATTTATCGACTGTTTTTTGACAAACAAGATGAAATTTGATTATTATAAAATTAAACTATATAACTTAAAATAATACTCTACATCCATGATAAAAAATTTAATGATATTAATTTGAAGATGTATTTTGTTATTATGAATTGGAATGTGGCTATTTTTTATACTATTCATGTTATTTATATTTTAAATAAAAAATTATTCTTTTTCAATAATTGAATTTTTTGAATAAAAAATACACATTCAAAGGGCTCTTTATACAATTTGTCTGGAGCTTCTAAATGTACAGGATCGACACCGGATACAATTAATGATGATTTATTATTTGTACTCTTACAAAATCAAAAAATAATAATATCAATTTTTTTTAATATAATAATTTATCAATTTTTATTATTTCTTAATATAAGTACAAAACTTTTAAATGATCAAATTTTGGGAATGAAGCGATATATATTTTAAAAAAATGAAAGACTAGTGTATTCTATTTGCGTCTGGAAAACCCGTCCATTGTTCAACCCATAAAATTACGAAAATTACTCTCCCCACCCCCCTTAGTTCTCTTTTCCCCCCCTAACTACCCGTTTTACCCTTACTAGTGTGTTAGAGGGGTTCGGATAAAATTATCCGAATTTTTCGTACAAAATCGGATTATAAAATCCAAACCTAGCAAAATTAGGGGAAAAGGAAAAAAAAATCCGAACTTGATAGGGAAAAATAATCCGAATAGCGTTAACTCCGTATTAGCTACCAATTAGCTACAAAAATTGTTCTAGCTAACAACAACAAATTTTCATTCTCATTTTGTTATCTATTTTCATGAATAAGTTTTCATTCTCTCTCTCTCTCTCTCTCTCTCTCTCTCTCTCCTTGTTCCCTCTTATGAGTCAACAACAAGAACAACAACAACCAACAAGAACAACAACAACAACCAACAACAACACAACAACAACAACTACAAACAACAATAAGAACAAAATAATATTATCAAAGTTTGGAGGTTATGAATGTTATCAACCAACTTAGCTTACTTATCAATGTTTTGTTACCAAACAACATATGAAAAAAGAAAAACAACAACAATAATAAACAACAATAACAAACAACAACCACATATGTTTGTTCTCAACAATAAAAGAAGCACAAAACTACAAAATACACTACCACCAACAAAAATAAACAAATAAAACCATAAACTAACGGAAAAAAATAAAAATTAAAGAAATAAACACATAAGTTCGAATTAGCTAGGAATTAGCTAGGAATTGGCTAGAAATTAGCTACGAAATTTCGGATTATATTATCCGAACCTCCTAAAACCCCCACAAAATTCGGATTATATAATCCGAACCTGCTAAAACCCCCACAAATTCCGGATTATATAATCCGAACCTATAAAACCCCCACAAAATTTGGATTATATAATCCGAACCTATAAAACCCCCACAAAAATTGGATTTCCACATGAAAATAAAGGGCAATTTTGGATTTTAGGGGGGTTAAAGAGTAGCATAGGGGGGTGGAAAGAGTAATTTTCTAAAATTACACGCAATTTCTAAAGGTGGCTAAGCTTTTTCGTTTTACACGGCCCACAATTGGCCCTTTCTAAATTTGTTGTTCATTAAACTGTGTTCACCTAGCAAAATGGCCTAAAAAAGGAGAGAGCATCAAATGCATCTAAAGAAATTTTGTGGTGTATATTAATCATACAACACCATCCACTCCTTTTCAAATTCCAAAAGTTTTAAAAAGCTTTTGTTAGCGTTCCAAAAGCTACTACAATACTCAAATCTAGAGCAACTCGTGTTTTATTAGCTCAAATAAATACTTTTGAAAAAGTGTTGGAGTAGATAAGAACTATACTAATTTCAGCAAAGTTGTAAAATGGAAGAGTGTATAACTACCAGCAATTTTTACTTTTGCCATAAATAAAAGAAAGATCAAATGACATGAATAACTTATGTTTCTCTTAATTATCTATTAGAAGAAAATGTAATAGTAATGTTACGGTCCATAAGTAGGGTTCAAATAGTAAAGTTAGAGATACATTTGATATATTAAAGTATGAATTTGAGTTCATAATTTTTTACTTCTCAATAAATATGTGAGAATTTTGTCGCTAGACTTATTAAAACAAAAACAAAAAATAGTTACCAAATAATAGTGCTACCTACTTTAAAATAAATAGTAAAAATAATAATAATCTTTATCCTATAAAGATTGTAATATTACATCTTCAGTTACAATCTCACATGTTCTTTTGAAGAAATGGTGCTGGAGGATAATGGTGGATAGAGGAGGTCTGTAGTTTAGAGTGTTGACAGCTCGGTATTAGAATGAATTTAGGGTGTTGGCAGATCGATATTGGGATGGAGAGGGGCAGGTTGGAAGTGGGAGGTAGAAGATTGGGTCCTCGTGGTGGAGAAAGATTGTGAAAATTCAGGATGGTGTGAGAATTCTAAAAAAAAAATTGTGTTATCTGGAAAACTATTTGTTTACAAAAGGAGTATGGTTGATTTGAGACTAGTGAGTTGAGGGAGTTTAACATCGTTTTTTTGGGGAAATGCTATTGGAGGGTGGTGGTGGATAGAGAGGGTATGTGGTTTAGAGTGTTGATAACTCGATATGGGGTGGAGAGGGGCAGGTTGGGAGGGGGAGGGAAGAGATCGGGTCCTCGTGGTGGAGGATGATTGTGAAAATTCTGGATGGTGGAAAGGGTTATAGAAGGGATGGTGTGGGGGAAAAGGTGGGGGATTGGAGGGGCACTTTCTTTTGGACGGATCCCTAGCTGGGTGGGATTTCATTGAGTGAGATGTTTAGGCGCCTATTCTATCTGGTTGAAAACAAATCGAGCACGGTAACTGAGTGTTGAGGAAAAATCTCTTTGGTACATGTTTTAATGACAACAAACCTTATGGAATAAATGTTAATGTTTTATGAATGGTGATCTACTGATGTTTGCACTTGCAGTTTTTGTTGAAAGCTAGATAATGATAAAAGTGGATAAGCTAGACTCCACTACATGAACAAGTGCATTTTATATACTCAACGATGAAAGATATTTTGAGTTGCATCAGTTAATGACAACACTATATTCACAAGCTTCAAGAAGATTTTTAAAGAATGTTGTTTCCATCATTAGAAGAATTTATGGAAGAATTAAGCAAGAAAATAGGCTTCATGGTTAATGGTCTTCTTCATCATGTATTCATTATTCAAGGAAGAATATGAAGATAATAGTTGAAGAATAAGAATGGAAAATCCTGCATCACAAGTTACATAAAGAATATATTTGTTGTGTGACAAATTACTCACATTGGATTTTGTGTTACATGCCTTAAGGTTCGTTTTACTACTACACAAAAGGAATGGTGGATACGCGGAATCTTAAATGTTTACTCAAAGTATCATCCTACCAAAACTTCATAAGATGAGAATATTTGAGAATGATTTTCATAAGTTTTCAAGAGAGCTTATGCAAATGGCATAAATATTTTAAATCATTCTCCAAATTAGAAAATAATAATTCTCATGATGAGCATACTCACGCCTACACTAATTCATCTCAAAGATACTCAATGAACATACAACAATGTCAAGATGAAGTATGGAAAGTCTTGCAGCAACATGAAGATCACTCTTTAATAAAATCTTGAAATACTGTTTCAAGAATGGTCTGAGATTGATCTCCAGACTGCATTTTGTTTTTGCTCAAGAACATGAATCAAGCTTAAGCACTTATTGTTATAAGTCAAATATGTACAAGACAATCATGTTTGAGAAATAAGCATATGCTTATGTTCAAGAAGGGTTCTTCAAAAGTTATTATTATTATTTACTTCTTCTTGATTTGCAAGCAAAGGAATCATGGACCAATGAGAAGACAACAACAAACTCAAACACTCTTAGTTGTCATGTACTTGCAAGAAACATATTTAATGAACATTCTCCAATGTTATTTTTTCTCTCAAAGAAACAAGCACAAGCAAGTACATTTCTAGACAGAGATAGGATTGTCATCACAACTATTTCCTTTTATCACAGCTAGTTCTTAATTTGAAGAATGAATGTTCTTTATTTTGAAGATGATAATTCATAGACAATTGTCTAAAATATAATATAACGGATATACTACTGGAATAAGCAAGAATTAATCATCTGAGGCTCAGCACAAGCAAATCATTCATGCCTCTTTACTATAGAAGTTGAAGAACATCCTAGAGATCATTCTGAGAACGATCTCTCAAACTGACAGCTTTTGTACTTTAATACAAACTCATTTACAGCTGTACAAAACGTGGTTAATTGATTCCAACGGCTATACTTGGAGGTTAAGCAAGAAACAATCATCTACAACTGTATACTTTTACTGTGTCTCTACTGTCATCATTATCCAAGAAATTCTATTGATAAAATATTCCATATGAGAGAATGTTCTCAAGAACAAGCTTCAAGTGTGTTCTTATTTTGTACTTCCATGACAGCTCATTTACAGCCCTATAAAATGTGCCAAATCAATTGCAACGGCTAGTCTTGATGATCAAGCAAAGACATCTCAGTTCCAGCTCACTGTTAGAAGCTTCATACGCTCCTCTTGTTTCAGATCTGTCTGGAGATTGGTCTGAGAACATTCTCCCAGCAAGCCTATTCATAAATTTAATTAATGGCTTATTTTATAAGCTTCCAACGACTCTTATTTTATGAGGAACTGTTATGCTTGCTGAACAAGATTTGAAGACAACATTTGCTCCTATAAATAGGACCTCATTTCAACATTGAAGAGAAAGAGTTCAAGCTACAAATCATCAATCACTTGTTTTTGTCTACAAGTCATAAAACTCTTCTTTCATCACTCAAACTCAAGATCTTCAATGTCATAACTACTTTTGAGTTTATAGAGTGATTTTATTTGCTTCTCAAACTAACCTTTGAGTTTCCATAAAGCAAACATTTCAAGAGACCACATTTCAACATAACTCACTTTTAAGTGGTTGTATCTTTGTCTCAATTTTACCACTCACACTCCAACTCTCTATCAACCTCATGGATCAAAATATTATTGAGTGTATTTTGTATAAGCTTCTCAACTTGGTTGAGTTTATTGTAAAGCTTATATCTGAAACAAACTCTTTGTAAAAAGAAGATTACTCAAGTCAATACGTAACTATTGATTGAGTGCTACCTTAGGACTAAGGTAGAAGTAAGCTCGTAAGGCTTGAAGAAACTTTGATCTTGGTCTAGATCAAAGAGAAAATTGTATTTTGAGATCGGTAATATCTCAGGATTATAGTGGAAATCTCACAGACATGGGGACTGGACTAGCCCAGGATTCGGGTGAACCAGTATAACTTTTGTGTGTGCATTTCTCTTACCTTTAACTTTTTATTTACAGTAAACACACATCACACAAACCACTTCATTTAAGTTTAACTTGGATTTCCACATAGTAGAGAACTCTCTCGGAACAATCTCTTTTATTGTTTTACAATTAACCAAACATTCTGAGAACGTTCTCACGTTTAATCTTGAAGTTTTGTTGAATACATAACCTTGGTAATTTATCCAAGTATACACTTGAGATCATTTTATAGAGTGCAGGATTAAATTTTAAAAGGGTCACAATTCAAACCCCCCATTTCTTGTGACTATTTCTTCCACTTCACTAAGATCTTTTCTTTAAGGTGTGAGGGGGTGGGGAGGTGTGGGTGTGAGCTTGGCGAAGACAACTGTGGGTGTGGGAGGAGGAGCTGTTGGGGTGTGTTAGACCTTGCTTCTTAATTTTCAGGTGCAGGTTCAGTCTTCAGATTTATGGTAGTGACAGCATGATCCTTTGAAGGGCTACTAAGTTAGTGGTGCATATCAACTATTGACCTCTTAGGGTTCGGTTACTTGGGATGAAACCGAAAACGTTATCTATCATAATCATGTCCCTCTGAAGGCGTCGATATTCACGTGGAGACTCTTGCGTGATAGGTTGCCAAAGAAAAACAAACTTGGTAAACCGAGGCATTATCTCACCCGAAGCATAATATTGTGTATCCGGATGTGGAGGCGTCGAGTCGGCTCAACATTTATTCTTCTCATGTGACATCTTCAATTTGGCTCTCTCTGGACATTGGTTAGGTCTTTGATCGGTTTCTCATTGGTGGATTCTCAAATTCCATCTGATCACTTTATTCAATTTATTTATTTGGCAGGTGATCGTTGAGAGCGTAGGTCCTTTATGCAGTTCATCTAGCTTGTTTGTGTTTGTGTTGTGTAGAATGAATGAAAACATTGCATGTTCAAGAACTCAGCAAAATCTTTACTATAACTGTTGGACAAGGTCAAGTGTTATTCTTATTGGTGGTTGAAGACGGAGAACATAAGTATAGTTACAAACTATCATAGTTGATAGTCGAGTTCATTGCTTTGTTTGAGCATCATAGCAACAGTAGTATATGCTAAGCATAATATAGGAGTATATGTAGTCATTAGTCCATACTCCCTTCGATCTTAATTATAAACAACTTTTTATTTATTAGATTTATTAGATAACTAATGTATCAGATATATAATTAAGGGTTGATACATACATTAGTTATCTAATGAACTTAAAAATGGAAAGTTACTTATATTTAAAGTCGGAGAAATCATGTGTCAAGTCCCATTAATGTATTTTTTTTTTCTGCATTTCCCTTTATGTTTTGTTAGCTAGGAAGTTTTAATTTCATTTTTGTACCTCAAATTGAATTGTGAAATATGATTGTTTCATTTATTTTACCAATTATTTTTCTCAGTACTATATTTATAATTTCAACATATTTTATTGGTTATTTGTCTCACAAATATTTATTGTAAGCTTATGATTTTCTCATCTTCTCTTTATTTATCTAATTATGTATAACTAGCATCCGAACCCGTGCCAAGCATGGGTAAAAATACGACAATAAAATAAGTATGGCAATGGGGTGAGGGATATTTGCGCTTCCAAAATTCAATCCCATAAAATTCGGATAACTCATAGTCATCGAGGATGAAAAATAGAACCCCAAACCCATACCATGCAGGATTGAATATCCCCAATAGATTTCGTATCTTCCCGTTCTATCTCACCTTCACATTAAATTTTGTTGCATTTTTTTTCATTAAAAAAATTAATAGCGCAAAACTAATTTATTTCAACAATATGATGATTGTTTTAATCAAAGAAAAAAAATAGAGAAAATGACTTATTTAATACTAAATTTAAAAATAAAAATAAACACATGAATAAAAAATAAACACATGAATAAAATTTAAAAATGTGTATAAGAATTCCTTATTTAATGGAGGTAAAATATAATTTTGATATAAATTAGGCGGGTTCGGGGACAGATTCAGTTGGTTGGGTATATATTACCCTCCCCACACCTGTCGTTTAAAATCAAGGAAAACCAAACTCAAATTCCGTCAATTCGAATTTCCCTGTCAAAATTGGCGTATACGTACACATGAAAATGAGTTTTATTGTCATGTCGACTATAAAAAATCAATATTTGTATAAATATAATTAGTGTTAAAAATTCTATGTATAAATAAATTTTAGTTATCACTAACCGTAGTAGTAACTTTGTATCAATATTATAATAACACAAAAAAAAAATTGGTACACCTTGCACGTGTGCCCAATACATTCCCACTGCATTTTTCCACGTATAATATTTTAGATATTAGTATAATAGCATGTTAATGTATTATTTATACATTAGACCTAATCTATAATTCATTTTGCTAATTTCATACAAATTTAGAAAAATTGTAGCAATAACAAAAATGTAATAGTTAAGATAATAGAATTTTGAAATGATTGTTAACTCTAAATAAAATATATAAATTGTAGAGATTTATTAAAATACAAATCGGATAGGCAAGATCTTCTTTGAGTTTCAATTCATATTTATAGATTAGAAGATATGCTTGCTTATAGCAATGGTGTGACTTTCCCCTAAAAATGCAGTTATTAAAAATCAATGGTTAGAATAGAATAGCAAAAGTTATTAAAAAATGTAAGCCAATTTTATAATCTATTAGTAGATAAATTTTTAAGGAGTAAAAACGCATTTACAAAAGTTCTTAATAGACATACATGTATTATCTCTTTTTGTTCTTGAAAATCATACTTAGCGTAATTGATAACAATATGCACTTATAAACTGCAGATGAAAAATAAGTGAAAACAAATCACAAAATAATATAAAAAAAACAATAAAACATTGAGGGAGTAAGAAAAATTGAACAAAGCAAATAGAAGAAAAAACAAATTCTATTGTATAAAAAAAGTATGAGAAAAAATATATCCTAAAGACCATGATATATATATATATATATATATATGTCCTTAACCATTCCCATGTTTAAATTTGAATTTTTTTAATTAATTGAAATTTGTATTAAATGAAAAGAATAATAGGATTAAAAGAAATGCTTGCCTTTTTTTCTCTTATGCATTAAAAGCATTTACGATCAAATTGAGGAAAGGAGAGCAAGACTTTAAGAATTATATTTATAGATGACAAGAGTAGGAGAATGTTTAGAAATTATTCATAAATTATAGTATTAAAGATAATTATTTAAAATCACGCTTATTTAGATATATTGTATCTGACATATTATTCTCTAATTTTTATACCAAATTGATCAATTGAGATGGAGTTAGAAGGGACATTATTAATTCAAATTTTATCAAAGTATTGTAAGATATTGTAAAATTATTTATTTTATGTAACTTGTTTAAACTTTTATTATAGGCAACAATATATTAGTGGTCATTTTTTTTTTTATTTGTAATATTTTAGTCTTTTATATTTTTTATAAATCGATCATTTAACTTATTTATTTGAAATACATTAATCTTTCATTTATTTATTTTAAATTAATTAATTATTTTATTTACTTGTAGTATCTTTACTTTTTTTTTTCTTTTCTAAATTTCCTTACTTTGTCTATGGAGTACATTTTCCAACAAATAAATCACAGTCATTGTCTTACAATATTGTGATATGGACCAATCAAATAAGTGGTACCATGGTAGAAGTCCTATTTGGCATTTAATCTTGCAACTCTTTTGTTTTAACCCAGACCGACTCATCTTTATTCATCATATCACACCACGTGTCACAACACCTGTCAACTGTCATTCAACTAACCAGCACCATTTGAGCGTGCAAATACGCGCCAATGTTGTTCAAGATTCCATAACTCATCGAATTTTCCTGAATCTGCATGTGTTTGCCTTTGGTACCCACTGCACTCACTGTATTATTCACAAGTCCCGCTCATACTTGGTCCCATTTTAACTAGTTTGGAATTCATCATTTTTTGTACTCTTTATGTCCTATTATATATGTATCATTAACTAATATCACGCTTATTAAAAAATGTTGGTAATGTAATTATTTTGTCTAGTTTGTGTATAAATTTTACCAAATTACTCTCTTTGTCCTATTATATAAGCACCCTTTCAAAAAAAGTCTAGTCCTAAAATATAAACCCTTTTACAAATTACTATATGCATTTATTACTTTTTTTTATTACACATACTCTTAATTATTATTACTAAGTTGTATTAGAATTCAAAAAGTTAAATTTTACACATACAAACAAAGGATAATTTGGTAAATTTTACACACAAACTAGACACAATAATTACACTACCAACATTTCTTAATAAATTTGATTTTAATCAAGGGTGCTTATATAATGGGACGGAGGGAGTATCATTTGTTTGTATGTGTAAAAATTTGACTTTTTGTATTCCAATGCAACTTAGTAATAATAATTAAAGGTATGTGTAAGGAAAAAAGTAATAAATACATCTAGTAAATTGTGAAGGGCTTATATTTTGGGACTAGACTTTTTTTTAAAAGGGTTCTTATATAATGGGACGGAGGGAGTATATGCTCTACTAGTAAGATACTCCTACACCGTACAGGTCGCGCATTCGTGCGATTTGTTGTGTTACCTGTTTTTGATCGTGATAGTTATAGTTAAAAATATATTTTTCTATTTTATAATATAAAAGAAAAAAAATTATTTTTTGTCTAATAATACTCCACCCGACTTTAATTATAAGCAATTTTTCATTTTTTAGATTCATTAGATAATTAATATATCGATTATAATTAAGGCTGAATACAGAAGTTATTCAACGAACCTAAAAAGTGGAAAATTGTTTATAATTAAGGCCGGAGGGGTATTAGAGAAAAAGAACAAACATTTATTTTTTCAAAAAAAATTTACTCGCTCTCTTACTTTTTCTATAACCAATGAAATTTATTTTTACATCTTTTTATATAACCTTTTTCAAAAAAGCATACTTTTAATCATTTTATTTTACTTTTTCTTAATAAATATAATTTTTATTTTTGAACAAAGAAAATATATCTCTACTAGGTGTCCAACAAAATAAATTACTATAATGACAAAAAACAACAACTCAAAATACATAAAAGCAAGCTTATAGTATATACTATAATTGTCCTTTAAAGAGAGAAGAAGGGTAAAGTTAATAGAGAGGGAGAGAGAAAGATTTTGATTGGTGACTAGTGAGTGGAGGAAATTATGATAGTGTAAAGTTTGAAATAGAATATTTTTATTTTTGAATCAATGAGTATCCTCCTTCCATCCCAAAATATAAGAGAAAAAATAAAAATCACACTTATTAAAAAAAAGTAAAATATAATGATTGGAATTATGTTTTTTTGAAAAAAGTTGTATGGAAATATGTAAAAACAATTTTTATTGGTTGTTGATTATAGAAAAGGTACTCCCTCCGTCCCAAAATAAGTGTCCTACTTGCCAAAATTGTTTGTCCCAAAATAAGTGTTTTATACTATGTATAACATTAGTTTTTCCTATTTTATCCCTTAAAGCAATCATTAAGAGAGAGAAAAAATACACTTAAATATCTACTTTTTGGTATTCCAATGTCTACTACCAATTAAAAAAGGGGCTATTTAAGTAAAAGTCATATTCTCTCTCTTTTATTTACACACTTTTCTTAAAATGTGTGATTTGGTCAACTATGACACTTAAAATGGGACGGAGAGAGTAAGAGAGAATAAACTTTTCCTAAAAAGATAAATGTTTGAACTTTTTCTCTTATATTTTGGGACAAAAGATTTAATTTTTTTTCTCTTACATTTTAGACGGAGGGAGTAAAATATATAATCAAAACTAGTATCAATTAATTGATCAAAATAGTAAGAGTTTTAAGTCCTTTGAACTTATTATAAGTATGTGGTTGAAAGTTTAATTTTTGTGTGTACAAAAAATAATTGAAAGAAGAGAACCCACATATAGCTTTCCCACAAACTTCTTAATGATAACCAAATACAGATATAAAAAACCCTGCTATTTTTATTTGCACTAAAATGTCACTGTTCATGACTCTAAAATCATTTATATTGCACTTGCAATTGATACCAAATTGCCACGTTTCATCAAATTTTTAATATTTTTAATAGGGGCTGTTCCACTTTAATCTATGTCACCCCAATTTTATTTTAAAAAAATCCATAAGAAACAAATGTATTATAGGAGATGTCCCACATTAAACACTGTGACAAAATTAAAAAATAAATGGTAGAGTTATTTGAATGTTGTAGGCATCATGTATTTGTTGTACTCCCTCCGTTTCAAATTTTAAGGGAAAAAATTCACTTTTTTTGTCTCAAATTGTAAGAGAAAAAATTATTTATTTTTTTGGCGCAAGAAAAAAAATTTAAAGATGTTTTTTCTTTATTATTATAAAATTAAATACAAATTGGATTGAATTCTCTCTCTCTCTCTCTTTCATTCTCTCTCTCTTTCATTTCCTCAATAAACAATAAACAACAATCAATAAAAGTTTAATGTATTACTTTTTTTAATAAGTATAATTTTTTATTATATTAAACTTTATGTATAAAGACATATTTATAGTTTATGTTTCAGAGTGTTTTTTTTTTGTTTTTTTGAAAGGTTTAAGAGTGTTTTTTGAAGGTATGACACAACATTAAATTTTTGGGTTAGCTATCCCATCATTTGAGGTGCCTCCAATCCACGAGGAATTAACACTGTGTTCGGCGGTGGATACTGAGTCTAATTTTTTTTTTTTAAATTATGAATATTAGTTTTAATCTACTGTATAACAAATTAACAGTTGATATAAATCTATTTGAGTTGTAAAATTCAATTAAACCACCAAACATTAGTTTTGTCATGATAGAAAGGACCATAGTTCGATCTTCGCAGCTGCACTTGAGAGGAGACTAAAACAACTTAAACTCATCATAAACCAAATTAATAAGTCCAAAAATCAAAAAAGAAAAAAAAATTAATTGAACCATACATCACACAGGAAAGATACTAGTTATATAACCAATTGATAACATAATAGTCTTTAATGAGAGAAAGTTAGATCATATCCAATGTGAGAGTCTTAGTTTCTTAATACTTATATCTAATAGGTATATTCATTAAGGAGAAAATTAAAGGAGAGTTTATGAAAAAGTGTTAATATAATAATAAAAGTTCACAAAATGATAAAAGTTCACAAAATCTAAAATAATTGACCGAAAATATTAAAATTATTAGGTCGGACACAACGTATTTGATTGAAATTTGAACTTTAATCTATTTATTTTGTATATGTAAGTTTCTAACTATTAATCATTTCATTTATATACAAAAATATTATATAAAATTATAAAATCTGCTAACAAGTGCTCTAAAGATATTTCCTAAGAAATTTTGAAAAAATATAAAAGACAACTTGTATTGGATATAAAAACATTGTTAAAATTTATAAAGTTGAACGCTCAAATTTCAAGACAAAACTTTTATATTTTAATCTTTAATAAAGTCTTGAGACACTTTTAGATAAATTGTTAATACAATTCATTTAATAACTTTGTTTTTTGACAAAAATACAAGAAGTTCATTCATTCAAATAGATAGAGCACATTAGATATAAGTTCAACACCGCTAAAAACAAAAAGGATGAATATATGAACAAATTAACAACATCCAAGTTAATAGTATACAACAGTATACTCATGTCTACAAATAATGTGATAAAAATAAAGTAACTGAAATATATATGCGTTCGGATCTGCATCGTTGACAAACTTGATCACTAGTTGAATCAATAGTTGGTAAGTTGATCTGTCAATCTAAACCAAACAAACACCACATTAAGACGGAAAAACAAAACCACCACACTAAGCTTCCTTTTCCTCAACTTTTTTAAGAGTAAAATTTGCTATAACCTTATAAATAATAAAAAAAACCTTACAAATAAATTAAAAGTTGTTTGATAATTTTTTTTTTAATATTTAAAAGTATTTCTTTTTTTGTATTTTAAACTAAAATATTTTGATATAGTTTATACTTTGTACATTGATTACATTGGGTATTTTGATTTTTTGTTTTTGGTCAAGACAATCTCTATATTTTTTTTATTAGTATTAAGTCACTTGTTTTTTAATAAGAACGTCATAAAATATATGTTTGACCCTACTTACGACTAAAAAGAGAACTGAAGCTAAGATAAAGTCAGACCAAACAAACACTAAGACGGAAAAACAAACAAATGTCGCATTGAGACAAAGAAATCACAAAAGAAAACAACTATATATATCATATATATAATCACTTATTTGGATAGAAGAAAGGGAAAAAACGATCTAGAGTGGTGATTTCAGATTAAAAGTTGTTGATCCTAAACCACTCTTTCTTAATGGTCGGAGGAGAAGAGAGAAAACTATGTTAAATGGAAGATGGGAGCGGTAGGTAGCTTAGAGGGAAAAAAACTTGTTTCTATTTAATAATTTTCTTTTATTTGTCGAAAAAATGATAATTATGTTGTATTTGATAGAGTCGGACAAATTTAGTTATTTATTTTAGTAGATTATTGAGTTTTTATTGAATACTATTATTATTAAAAAATTATAAATATACTATCTTCGTCTCAAAATAATTATTATAGTGTAATTGTGTATATTTATTTTGATTGTATTTTTTTATTAATGTATAAAGAAAATATTAATATAAAGATATTGTTGGGGGTTGGGTATGGAGGAGACCTTTGTTCGTATGGGAGGAGGAATTATTGGCGGGGGTTGTGCTGTTTTACATAATGTTGTTTTACAGTCTGATGTTTTTTTTTTTTTAATCGACACAGTCTGATGTTGTTGACAGGTAGCGCTGGCAAGGAGGGCCTTCAGGCTTCTATTCTGTTAAAGAGGCCTATAGGACCTTATCTAATCAGGAGGGGCTGGTGTTCAGGTTTCTCTGATGGAATTGCCCTAGCACAAGTGGTTCCGTTGAAGGTTTCTGTTTTTGCGTGGAGGTTCTTGCGTAACCGACTTCCGATACGAGATAATTTATTGAGGGGATTATATCTGAGGGTGAGCATTTCTGCAGTCTTAGGTGTGCTTTTAGTGAATCACAATCTCACATTTTCTTTATGTGCGAGAAATCTCATCAGGTTTGGAGTGGGTTACTAAAGTGGTTGGGGATTCAGGGAGTTCTTCATCATGAAGCAGTAGATCATGCTCATTAATTTATTGGTTTTTAGGTGCCTTTACTGTAGCCCAAACATATTTTTCAGGTGTTCTGGCTTGCGACTATTTGGTTGGTGTAGAAAGCTCGTAATGAGGGCTTCTTTCAAGATAAATCTTTTAATCTTAATCATGTGGTGGAGCAAGTTAAAATTCATATCCAGTGGTGGTTAAAGGTTCTGTGCAAGGTTTTTTTTGTCATTGCTTATAATTTGATTTTTTCTGAGCAAATTGTTTTTTTAATTTTATTATGATTGTTTTGATGTTTTTAAACAATTTAAATTACTTTTAAAGTGTGGTATTTTTAAGTTTAATTATGTGTTTTAATAGTATATTTTTATTATTTTATTTATATAATTATATTAGAAAAATGATACTAACGTACTTGTACTTTAGTTTTTTATGAAATGACATACCCGTACCAATACCGGATACTGGTACCAGAGCCGGCCCAGATATTTAAGAGGCCATGTTCGAAAATTAAAAATAGACCTTTTATAAAAAATGATTTTTAAAAATAAAATAAAATATCTTATAATTTAATTTATAAATAACATATAAAAAAAATTATCATCCAAAAGAAACATATCCTAAGAATGATTAAATTTATTGCAAAGATTTTAAATGATATAATGATTTAGACTAATAGCTTAAAAAATAAAAATTATGCATTAAAAATGTAAAAGCTAAGTTTTGAACCTTTGACTTTACACTCACTATGAATATCATTAACCACTAGTCTATTATTGCACAAGTGATATTATATTAACATTTAAAATATATAACTATTATTATAAGAATTTATGATTTTGAGGCCCTTAAAATTTATCGATATTTTGAGGCCTTATGCCGTCGCACACCTTACACGCCCGTTGGGGCCGCCCCTGACTGGTACCGTACTCGTACCATGACAACGCTGCCGGCACACCTTGTGCTGCTCTAGACTATTAATAAAATTTTATTTAACTGATTCAAAAAGAAAGAATAATTTAACAATATCAACTTTTTATATATAATTTTTTATTTATAATAAATAATTAAAATTACGCATTAGTATGCATAAGCGACAATTTTTTTTTTGGAAGGAGAAAGTAACGTATAAACCCATTTCATGCAAACAAAATTTTCTATGGAAATGCCGTAACTTCATAAATCTTAATATCAAATAGGTATGAAAAGGTAAATGGTGCTTATAGAATAGTGGAGAGATTTACCAAGTCCTCTCTCCACGTGGATCTACATATTTTTACTATTAAATAACTTTCGACAAAATAGTTTATTTAGTTTTTGTTTACTTGAAAAACAAAATTACTTAGTTAAACAAAAAAAGTTGATACTGTAGTATATGTTAAAAATTTTGAAACTTATTTACAAAGATACTCTCTCCGTCCCATTAGTATTTACGAGACTTATTTAATGTTATTATATTTTTCAGATATTGATATAGAGGAATATGAGTGATGTGGTGCCACTTCAGTACTCAAATATGAGTTCTCTATTGAGTAAGGGAATCGTAACCCCCCACACTCACGTGATCAGCACATACATTTGCATGTTTACTTTTTCTATATATACATTCATCTTCTCCTACTTTCAGATACACCATCAAAAACCATTCTTAAATTTCTCATAATTTAGAGAGAAAAGAAAAAGAAAGAAAGAAGTTAAACCCTTCATTTTCTTCTTTTCTCTAAAACACGTTTTGTTGTATCAAATATGTTTATCGAGAATTTCAAAGTTGAAAGTCCTAATGTTAAGTACACAGAAACTGAGATTCAATCTGTTTACAATTATGAAACCACTGAACTCGTTCATGAAAACAGAAATGGCACTTATCAGTGGATTGTTAAACCTAAAACTGTTAAATACGAATTTAAAACCGATATTCATGTTCCTAAATTGGGGTTAGTTAGTTAGTTACTTCTTTAATTAATTGATTAACCTTCATTTTCCTTCTTTAATTAATTTGATTTGTAATCTTGTTTATTTATGTATTTATTTGTTGATTTTGTTAGGGTAATGCTTGTTGGATGGGGTGGAAATAACGGTTCAACCCTTACTGGTGGTGTTATTGCTAACAGAGAGTTAGTTTCTTAATTCTTGATTTGTCTTTTCTTTATTACTGATTTGTGATTTGTGATATTTGATTAATTAATTAATTAACACTGATTTGTGATTAACACTGATTTGTGATAATTAGGGGAATTTCATGGGCAACGAAAGATAATATTCAACAAGCTAATTACTTTGGATCTTTAACTCAAGCTTCAGCTATCAGAGTTGGATCTTTTCAAGGAGAGGAAATCCATGCTCCCTTCAAGAGTTTGCTTCCAATGGTAAAAAATTTCTTAACCCCTTTTGTTTTAATTGATTTGTTTAATTGAAAGCTTAAATTTTGATGTGTGATGATTGTCATTAAATTAAGGTTTAATTGGTTATTTGGTCCCTTTGGTTTATTTAGATTAAATAACACTAATGTTATTTGAACTAGTCTTATTAGAGCTATGTAAATAAATGATGAAATTTAGTGTTATTTTCCATATTTAAAGCACTAACACTTCTCTAATTAGATTAGGCATGCCCCGATACATGCATGGTTTTACGACATCAACACAACACCAACATACATAATCGCCTTGAATTATATCCTTTTCTCAAATTATTATCGGTGTCAACGTGTCAGTGTCTGTGTCTATGCTTCATAGTTTTCCATGTTACTTTATTTAGTACGTTTCTATCAGTCTAAGCTATTTTGATATGTGGCATACTTATATTGGAGTCCAAGATGATCTGAATTATGCATGATGAACTTGACCTTACTTTTGTTAAAAAAAACTATATGCAGGTTAACCCTGATGACATTGTTTTTGGGGGATGGGATATCAGTAACATGAACCTTGCTGATGCCATGGCAAGGGCCAGGGTCTTTGACATCGATTTGCAAAAGCAATTGAGGCCTTATATGGAGTCTATGGTTCCACTTCCCGGTATTTATGACCCGGATTTCATTGCTGCCAATCAAGGAGAACGTGCTAATAATGTAATCAAGGGTACAAAGAGAGAGCAAATTAACCAAATCATCAAAGACATTAGGTATGTCTGATTTTAATCTACATGCTTTCTGGTTTATGTTTATATCCTTGTACTTTTAACACGCATGCTTAAAACTTGCTGATTATGTTTCTGTATTGACATGAATTCAGGGAATTTAAGGAAGCTAACAAAGTGGACAGGGTTGTTGTCCTCTGGACTGCTAACACAGAGAGGTACAGTAATTTGGTTGTTGGACTCAATGACACCACGGAGAACCTTTTTGCTGCTGTTGACAGAAATGAGTCTGAGATTTCTCCTTCCACCTTGTTTGGTATTGCTTGTGTTTTGGAAAATGTTCCTTTCATCAATGGAAGTCCTCAGAACACTTTTGTTCCAGGTTTGTTGCTTGATTTCATTTCCCCCCCAAATCTTTCACTTGATTATTTTTATTGATAGTTGTTCGCTTTGCTTGATTTCAAATCAGGGTTGATTGATCTTGCCATCAAGAACAACAGTTTGATTGGTGGTGATGACTTCAAGAGTGGTCAGACCAAAATGAAATCTGTTTTGGTTGATTTCCTTGTAGGAGCTGGTATCAAGGTATATTATTATTCTTTATATTAATGTTATATCATGTGTTTTCAGTGTTTTATGTATGAAAAGCAGCATATTCTTTGTATGTTATGTTTGCATCATGCTGATTTTATTTTGGCAACATGGAACGAATTTTAAGTGTCTTGTTGATAATTGCAGCCAACATCAATAGTGAGTTACAATCATCTTGGAAACAATGATGGTATGAACCTCTCAGCACCACAAACTTTCCGCTCCAAGGAAATCTCGAAGAGTAACGTTGTTGACGATATGGTCAACAGCAATGCCATCCTTTATGCGCCTGGTGAACATCCAGACCATGTTGTAGTCATTAAGGTAAATTTTGTTTCAAAAACCTTTATATGATTCTCTATATTGTCATTTTGTCAGGTCTTTTACTCTCTTCATTTTGGTTCCTTTTGTAGTATGTGCCTTATGTCGGAGACAGCAAGAGAGCCATGGATGAGTACACTTCAGAAATTTTCATGGGTGGAAAGAACACTATCGTGTTGCACAACACATGTGAGGATTCCCTCTTAGCTGCTCCTATCATCTTGGATTTGGTTCTTCTTGCTGAGCTTAGCACTAGAATTCAGTTCAAATCTGAAGCTGAGGTCTGTATGCAATTGTAACTAATTTCATTCCCTGGTTGTACACTGGTCTGTGTAATATTTTGGTGCTTAACTATGTTTTGGTTCTTGCAGAACAAGTTTCACACATTCCACCCTGTTGCTACCATCCTCAGTTATCTCACCAAGGCTCCTCTGGTGAGTTCAATCTATCTGATTCAACGTGGATTACATATGCACATGTTTAATTTCATATAGAAATTCAATTTCAAGAGACAAATCAAGTTGTTATAATATTGCATCATTATTTTTGCAGGTTCCACCGGGCACACCAGTGGTGAATGCGTTGTCAAAGCAGCGAGCAATGCTTGAAAACATCATGAGAGCTTGTGTTGGATTGGCTCCAGAGAACAACATGATCCTCGAGTACAAGTGAAGCAGGGGATAGAATCATAGTTGGAACTCCCTCTAGCTGAATCAGAAAACTTGCTTTTCTTTTTTTCCTCCCTTTTTCTCTCCTTTTTAGAATGCTTGCTGATGTTTTCACAAGTATAATTTGGTAGTCTTTGCTCCCCAAATGCTTTAGAGCAAGGCTTAGCTTGTGTTTTGAGTACATGAAAATATATAAATGTTTATGTGCTTTGTGCTCAATTTGTGTTTATGGCTGTACCTTCTTTTTTATGGTATTTTTTAGAGGCAAAACCTGAAAAATATAAGTTATAACTATAACCATTAATTTAACCTGTTTACATTTTTTAATAATCAAAATAAATATTATTCTAAAGGAGCAAGTAAAACTGTATAAAGGGTATCCCAACACAAGATACCAACAAAAATCACAGTACAAACATTATAGAACAAACACACTTCAATCACAAAAAGTTAACCAACTTTACTACTCATTCTTCCTATGAATTAAATTCAACATACCAGCTTTTTTACCTTTGCCACTAATGCATTATAATCAGCTAAATTATCTTTAAATAAAATATTGTTTCTCATTAACAAAATGGACTACACTACAACCTACCAAATCAAATATTTCACGGGTATCCTGCACAACCTTCAATTTAAAAAACTTCCATTTTGCATATAATGTTAAATATACCATATTCACATGCTGGTATTTTTACAAATCATCTGAGTAATCACGTGTATTTATTCCTTTAACCCTTGATTAAATACTAATCAGCATGTAATTGCCAACAATGTCGACTATGGTTTTTCACAAGAAAAAGGAATCAATAATATCACAATCAGTCATACACAAAAGAGTTGAATTATAAGTGAAATTTAGCCACGTGGTAGCAACCAACGACAATAATTAGTTATTTTGACGGGTAGAGTAGAAATGTACCATAATAAATACTAGTTAGTTATGAGACCCTACCCTACAATTGAATGGATGTTCCATGGTTTCAACATCACTGGTTAATGCCTTCAAAAGCCAAAACATATTATTGGACCATAATGCATCGGTGGCCTTTGAAGTACAGTCCAGAATTGGACTATGGCCCATTTATTCAATCATGTTCACTTATGGACACTTTACTTGGTTTTGTTTTTTTAAGCTTTTTATCAACGGTGGAAGAGCATTGAAGAATGTTAAACAACCATATATGATATAAAAAATTATAAAATTAAATTAAATTAAATGGTTCAATGTTTTTACTATGTCATAAGAAATTATAAACTATTATTTCCATGTTTAAAATTATGTATTTCCTTGGTTATCTTGATGAGTCTCTTAGTTTTTTTTTATTTACGTGTTTGATGCAGGTTGCAGGCTCAACTCTTTGTTTTAAGCCTTAAAAATACATATTCTTAAAAGTTTTTCGGTTTCACGAACAAATATCTACTTAATACTAACAAGTTGATATTTTGCATAATATCCACATAGCTTAGTTGGTTGGTTAAGGTCGGATGTAGACTATTATTGTATCTCAGAATTGCCTGTAGTTTTCTTAATTAATTTTATGTATATTTTCGTACATAAAAGGCATCATTTTAACATTCACTTTAAATTTCTAAATTCATTGAATCAGACTAGTGTAGTTGCCTCCTTTTCTTCCTCAAGCTCTTTGAAACATTAACGAAGCTCACAACAACACAAAAATTGAAGGGAGTGTAAAAGTTGCAAGTTTTTTGTTTTGTTGGTATTTTTTTTTGACAAGGAAACAAATTTCATTTATTCATATATTAAAATAGCTATAATACAAGAGATGAAGAGAATTAAATACTCACTAAAAATACATATAAAACTTTCAACTGACAAAATAACGTTAACAAACCAATATATAAATCTTAACAACCTTGATAAATCCTTCCGCACATGACCGAAAGTACATTTAGGTCACTTGATTTCTACTATTGAATTTTACTGCCTAGTTTGTATCTAAGTGTGGTACATTTGTTCTAATAATTTTGTAATTTCCATCAGCTTAATATATGACCCGACCTGGGTCCGACTAAATTTGAGTGGGTTGGGTTGGTTGGACTAAATAATATTGGGTTTGAAGCTCTACTCAACCCACAATGTCTTTGGATCTTTGCAAAGCCATCATTTTTCTTTTTAATGTGACATACACAACGGTTGATCATACATGTATCTCTTTTCCATATTTTATGTGTACTATTGCCAAATCTAAAATATGGTTAAACAATTTTGGTAGATAATGCGCGAAAGATAGGAGGAATTGAAGAAAGTTTCCAAATAAAATTTAGGTTGAAGAAAGTTTCCAAATAAAATTTAGGTATATGACCAAATCGTTTGCCGTTTGGCATTATTCAACTCGAGATATTAGCTCCAATTCCTTTAACATTATTCTAAAATTTAGGTATCTCGTACAATATTAGCTCCAAATCATTTAACATTTAACATTATTTTAATATGAACTCGAGATACACATATTGTTCACGTATGTAAACACAAGATAGTTACAAAGAAAGTTGATGCTCTCCAGATTAAGAGTTCTCTGAAAATGGAGCACACGTAGAATTGGAGCACACGTAGCTAACGTCACTTTTCCGTGAAAGTCACATGAAGTTGGGGGCACGCGTAGCTAACATCACTTGTCCGTGTAGGTCACATGGCAAACCAAGAGAATGAACCACAACTCTTACTTAATTAGACATGAACTTGTGATCCATATGACTTGCATGGTTGGAGTTGAACTTAGCAGGTTGATAGGGTAGCTTATGGTTGACTGAGGAGAGCAGATTGATAGTATAACTGATGATTGAGCTTAGTAAAGCAGGTTGATAATATAGTATAATGACCTAGATGGTCAAGCTAAACAGACCGGTAACGGAGTTAGATGACCTGGATGTTCAAATTGAGATGGACAGTCACCATGCATCGAGTCTGTTAAGGCGTGTCCGTTTATTCTTCATTAGGTCATTATGTATTAGTCCATAGTCCACCAAATGCTGAGCATGTTAAGACGTAGGTGTTTGTTGTCATCATGTCGACATGTATCTTCATAATAGATCATTTGTCCCCAATAAGTGTTTTCAAACTTTATTTTTTATCTCATTAAATTATTAGTTAGGGATGTCAATTTGTATCTGGTGATGGATTATCTGTGGAGATTATCTGTACGGAGATCCGAAATGGCGGATTTTTTTCCCGCGGGAATGGGGATGGAGGGAAAAATCTCCCCGTGGGTAATTCGGGGCGGGAAACGGGGAATTCCCCTCCGCCACTGCGGATTCCCCGACCCCAATTATATTATTTAAATTATGTATATAATATATAATTATATAACCTTATACGTGTTTTTTTTATAAAAAATAATAATTAATACGTTATAAAGATTATGATTATGTGTGGTAACAACAAATGCAATTGAATATTTATTTATTTTGACAAAAAGAAATAATATAAAGTGTTTTTGCAATTTTTTGTTATTGATGCAAAATGTATTTTTATTTTTTAAAAATGAAAGACACAAAATATTTATTTATTTTCGAAAAAAGGAAGGAAAAAAAAGATATTAGTGTCGTGCTTTTGATAAAAATATATAGCAATTTTGTTAATTTTTATATCCGTGGAGATCCGTAGATACTGTGAGGATCCGTGGAGATGGGGATGGAGGGAAACTTTCCCCCGCAGCGGAGAACAGGGACGGGGAAAAGTTTGGGGGGCGGGGGACGGGGAAACAACATCCGCACATTTCCCGCCCCGTTGACATCTCTATTATTAGTTTTGTCACATCAATTGTACATCCGACACATCTTTCTAGATCTCACCCTCTAAATAAATATAAGTATCTTCTCCCACATTTCTTCCCAATACACTTATTTACCATGTATTTTTTTCTTTTTACTCCCTTTGGATTAAAGAATCTTAGTGTGGGATATAAAAACTTATTAATTTCTACCTAAACATCAATACGTTTGTTTAATTCAAAATTTGTTTTTGTATGTAAATAAAAAGATAAGTTATTGAAAATTCACACATATAAAATAAATCTATTGAGTTAAGAATTGTGAACAATTTGATACATTTTTAATATATAAACTTAAAGAATTAATGTGGTATAGTTAAACAACTTAAATGATCACAAGATGTATTTCACTTATTTTACCGATTAATTATGGGATGAGTTTGGCAATTATGAGACAGTTATTTGTAATCAAGGTAGGTGAAAGCAAGTGAAAACGAAGCCAACAAATTGTTGGCAACAATAACACACACCAAACACTTATGAAAGGGAAAATAGGGAATTTGTGTGTGACAATCATATCTTCTAAGTCCTTCGATGTTATAGATCATAATCATAATTAAGAAAATATTGTGATATTCATAAATCATACTAAATATCACGTTTGAAATATGCGCACAAATTTGTATTATACTTTTTTATTTATTTTAGGATATCAATAACTTTTTTTAACAGATCAAAATGAATTATATTATGAAAAACTAAGAATTATTTTTAGCACAAGGTGTGCCAGGAAGAATTACCAAAATATACCGTCAGTATCCAAAGACAAAAAGAAGACAAAGATTCGCCGATACACATATACAAAAAAAGGTTCGACCATCATATATAAGAGTTTAAGCCTACTTGAACATTAGTAGATTGCAACCATCTTTTTTTGGTATGAGATTGCAACCATCTATACGAGTGTAACTTTACTGTATCAAACAAATAATGAATGGAGCCTTCCTTGGCCTTGAAGAATCTGTTATTCCGTTCATTCCACAAAACCCCGACACAACATAACCAAATCAACTGCAAGAAAGATCGACAAGCACGCGAACCTCCAGCAGAGTACATAAATTGAGCAAAATGATCCTGTAAAGAATCCGGATTAGCTGAAACAATATCAATCCAAGACCGAATCATTTTCCACAACGGCGCAAAAATGGTGCAGGACTAAAACAAGTGATGAGATGTTTCTATTCTGTCACTCTAGTTACACAAGATTGAGAATCAAGAGGAATTATATTCCGCTTCACCAAATTATCCTTGGTTGGAAGCCTGTTTCGAAGTAGTCTCCAAGCTATAACAGAGACCTTCAAAGGAACATGTTTATTCCAAATTAAAATTGAAGAAGTTGTCGCTTCATGAGAACTCTGAACAATGAGTATATGATACGCTTCCCTCACCGAATAACCTCCTCCAGGGTCATGCCACCACAACCACTTATCTAAAACGTTAGACTGCAAAAAACTAACATCAAGAAGGCTTTACACTCCCCTAACAACTCCTTCTCCCAGAGGAACAATCCATAACCACGGATCTGACCAAAAGAAATTATCAACTCTATTACCAACCCTCCTCTGAATACCCTCCTCAAACCACCATCCACCAACGGAACCTACTCCATCACGAATCTTCATAACTGCCCTGCCTCCTCACCGTACATAGAAACCAACGCCCTATACCATAATCTGCCTCAATCTACTAACAACTGCCTAAATACACAAAGGGGACCTTACCCAAAGAACAACTCAAAACAAAAGCCGCCTTAGCCAACCAAAAATTAGAAATATTCACCCCCCACCAACATACTTTTAAAGAAATTCACCTTTAACCCAGACACTGCCTCAAAAAGAACAAGAATAGCCCGCATAATCCAAAGTCTAAGACCTCTCCGCAATGGAAACTCATCAGTAAGACTACCATTAACTAGAAGTGATGTTGTGGCTGTACACACACATTATTTGATTCACTTCTGCCACACCGTCGGAAAAGTCAACTTTCTCATGACTGCATCTAAATACCCCAGTCCACATAATCGTAGGCTTTTTCAAAGTCAACCTTAAATAATAAAAGCGCCTTATGACATTTACGAGCCTCATCAACCACCTCATTATAAACCAAAATCCCATCGAGAATTTGTCTATCTTTAACAAACGACGTTTGTGCTTCTGAAATGACATTGCCCACCACCAGCCGAAGTCTATTTGCAAGAATTTTAGCTAGAATTTTGTAGAGACTTTCCACCAGAGTAATAAGCCTAAAATCATTTAACTTTTGCGGGCTTTCGACTATTGGTATGAGAACAATAAAAGTATAATTTAAACCTTTCGGCCAACTATTCGTTCCAATGAAACTCTGTATTAAACCACATGATGTGAACTGCATATATACCCAAAACTCTTTCAAAAAACCAAAATTGATACCATCAAGATCAAGATCAGAGTTCTTGTAACTATCACAATTCCACACTGATGCTTTAACTTCTTCGACAAAAAACATTTTAGTCAAGTTACGTACCTCCTTCCGCAAAAGACAATGTACAAAACTGGAGATCATATCTGGCCTATCAACTGTGCAAGACTTGAAATGAGAGAAGAAATGTGAAAACACGACTACTTCACTAATATACTAACTGCTATATCTTCTTATATCAATAAAATATTATTACATTTTTTCAATTAATATACTTTTTATTTTATTATATCTTCTTATATATCCACATATGTACTTCACTAACTGTTATATCTAAATATCTCTTATTTCTAAAAGTTGTAAGATTAGCTACAACTAATCCTAAATTTTTCCCTCTCATTTACAGCATTTAATGCTTCTATATTTGTGCATATCTTATTGGTGCATTTAAATTTAATTTTTTTTCTCTCCCATTGTTCAATTGAAATTATAGTTACAAAAAAATAATAATAAGAATAATTAGTGCATAAACCAATTAATGTATTTTGTTCTCTCTCACTCACATGTTTTGTGTTCTAAAGTTTTACTAATACTCTATACATTTCATCTCTCACTCTCTCTTGCTTCTTTAGTTCTAAGAAAAATTCTTTCACCTAAGCAAACAAAAACTAATCTTCAATTATAAAATTTTCTTTGTTCAAAATTTCTTCGTGAAATATTAATTTTTCTTAGTTTACTATTTAAAAATTTCCTTTGTTAAATTATTAATTTCTTCATGATCTATTACTATTTAAAAAATAAATTATTAGCTTTACAGACTCAATATCAATAAATGGGAAATAATGATGGTTTTGATTAGTCAAAAAAGAAAAAATGATGGTTTTGATCCCTTGGTTTTGTTTGTCTCTCAACTATAAATAATCAAATATAAATTTTGTCTCTCAACTGTCACACAGTAATAGCTACTAAAATATTTTTGACGGAAAAAGTAGCAACTAAATTTTCTTTTATTTTAATTTTTAGAAGATAAATATTAATTACTATGTTTTTAAGTACTTATAAATAAGTTATAACTTAAGAGAAAAGTGGCACATGTTAGTGATTCAAATATTTTAGAATTTATAACTCAGATGTATAATTTATTTATGCTTACTTTTATTTCTATTTATCTTTTTTAATGACTATTTTAATTTAGAGTTTATATTTTCACTATTAATATTATTATTATTATTATTATTATATTTGATGTCACACCATTTTTTATTAATAATTTATTACTATTTTTTAATTCAAAAAAATTGTTATACATCATATATGAAATTATTTTTCGATATTTATATTCGTTTATAAGACCCGTGCATCGCACGGGTGAGAGTCTAGTGTTACTAAATAAACTAGATTTTATCATAAATGTAAGTGTATATAATATTTATTTTAAAGTGTACATAATCACACCTAATGTTGTAAATTGGACCTAAAATTATTCAACACGATAAACAATTTATAAATACACTAATCAACACCACCGATTACGGATGTCCTCCAAATATAGTGAACCATAGAATAACTGGAGGCATGACATTGTCATTGTCCTTAAAGTTTTATCCACCTCATAAGCGCAAATTCTCCAAGATACAACAAGTCCTTCCCGAGTATGAATCATACTCGAGGTGACAAAACAACTTGAATTTGAGTATGTATAGATTGTTAATATCTTTATTCAAGTGTTTATCAAATTCAAATTATTTTATCACCTCGAGTATAATTCATACTCGGAAAAGACCTGTTGCATTATGGAGAATTTATGTTTATATGAGACGGATAAATCTTTAAGGAAAATAACTATATCATGCCTCAAATTATTCTTGGTTCATTATATTTGGAGGACATCTGTAATAATGTGATGACGACATGAAACACTAACAAAATTAAGATAAGTAGTTTCTTCATCTCTAATCCTTATTTTATTTTGTTGTTAATATCTTTATTTGATTATTGTATTTATTATAAGTTGTTTATACCTTACAAAAAAAAAATTGTTTATCGTGTTGAATTAATTTTAGGTTCAATTTACAACACTTAATTAACATGAGATATAAAGAAACCTGACGTAATTAAAGAATTTACCAGACAATCTAAATCACAATCGGATGCTAACAGATTTTTAATTGTATATATGCATAAAGTATTGACTGTGGGAAAATTTAAGGGTCTTGTTAACATGTGCAGGAATTCAAAAGTAGTAACTTTATATTGGAAAGAACAACATATTGAATTGAAAAAGATTGAATGCACAATTTTTAAGATGAAATTTTTATATTAAATTTATTAACATATGCCTTAAGGGCACATGTTAACATTCTCCAAATTAAGTGCTTCAAAAAAAAAAACATTCTCCAAATTAAATTTTAATTACTACACTAACTTCTTTTGATGTTTTATATAATTGCTAATTGATGAGTTTATCGTACTAAAGGATCTGGATTCAAAAAAATATGATTACCGTGACATCAACAACACATGATAAACAAGTACCAACACTAAGTTTTGTTTAATTATCACCACTACTAAACAAGGAATAACTTGCTCGCATACATTGATCATTGATGGCACCTTGTTGTAAATAGTTACCTCATCATGATAGAACATGTTCTCTCTATTCCAACTCACAAAGCATCTAAATTGTTAATGTCAATAAGTGACATTGGCACAATTTTTTTTTTCCATTTGAATTATAGGCAAATCTTAATTAGATTTTCAGAAAATAAACCTCTCTTTTACCTTGCAATAGCAAGATTACAAGATTCCTATCCAAAAGAACATTAAGATAATTAGATTAGTGAATTTCATAGTCACATTTTAATTTCCTTTTTGACCTTTTGATTTTACTTTTTCTTTCTCTTCAACTCTTTCTATTTTACTACCTTCAAGTGCACTAAGATCATTGAATCTTCACAACCACAATAGTTGAAAAAATTCAAGTGCAAATTATTCGATCAAAAGCAGAAGAAAAAAACCAAAAGTGCCAATTGGGAAAGGGGACCCCTTGAAATGGTTCGAATGTGACAAAAGGATGTGCGACTTTATGCGAGTTCTAACTTTGCTAATGACCCCCATGTCCCTACTGAGGTATCTTTTACCACAACACCCCAATTTAGTCTATTTCATTTATGATGATTGAAGTTACATTTTAAATTTGTTTGGTACTCATACTCAAATATGTTGAACCAATAAATTAATTTTGAAAGTGTATGTCAGATTTCATTTTTGAAGAAGACATATTTATTTATTTTTATATATTATAAAGTATACAAAATTTATTCTAAGTGGAATTTAATATTTGATTTTATGTATTTAGATTTCATTCTACAATTTGTACAAAAAAAAAAAAAGATTTCATTCTACAATTAGTTTTGTTATCTCCAATTTATTTTTATCTCATTTTCAATACATAATATTAATTTTTTGTCAACAAAAAATACATAATATTAATTTCACAAAATTAATCCATTCAAAAATATTTTTAATTTTGATTGCTTTAAAATAATATATACACTTAAGTTGATTACGACATACAAAAGTAGTGTCGGTATTGTGAGTGACACTAAATTTTGTGACTATTTTACTTTTTTTTCATAGTGGTAAGTGACCATATTTTAAGGCTCTAAATAAGACATTATAAAGAAAGGAAAGAAAAAGAGAAAGAAAGAGTGCTCCATGGCGTCACCAAACCAAGTTCCCCCGTGGATCTTTAGATGGTGGTGATGACTGATGAGTTGATGTGCCATAAATCTCCCTATTTCTTTTCTCATAATATAATTATAAATTTATTATTGTAATTATTAGCGATGATTAAATTTATTTAAAGATTTTTGTAGGCATACAAATAAATTCTCTTTATAAAAAATATTTTTCATAAACAGAAAAATATAAAACAAATTTCTAATTATCTGTTTAAAAAATTCAAAACTATTATAATTTGAACTAAATTTGATAATCTACTTCATTTTTCGAGTAATAACATTTATTTTTTTATTAATTTTTTTTCAAATAATTTAATGATTAGAAATTCTACTCTAAGATGGATAAATAGGATGTTTGTAGTTAGAACTTTAATACTTATATACAGTGGTAGTGGAGCCAAAAAACTTATAAAATTTGGGTAAAATTTTAAATTTAAACAAAAATTTCAGTTTTGCAATAAAAAATTTTAATTTTGAAAAAAAATCTCATGCTCTAAATTAATTCTTACGAATCTCAGTTGTACTCCAAATTGACTCCTAAAACACAAAAAAAATTATTTTACCGTGAAAAATCTGAGTTTTGAACCAAAAATCTCAATTTTACCCTAAATTAATTCCTAAAAATATCAATCTTACCCTAAATTAACTCCTAAAATACTAAAAATTTTGGACCGAGTCTGGGCACTACCTCTGATAGCCCTTGTGCTCTCTCCGCCCCTACTTATATATAAAATACGTTATTACTAACAGAGTTAAATTCACTTAAATTTTTATTAAACTTTTTTATTATATATATTTACGGAGGAAAAATATTAAAGGGAATTAAAGAATGTGCATGCTTTCGTGGCCCTAAGATATACCACTCAATGAGAGGGTGATAAAGAAATGTAGTAAAGCTGTAGATTCTTGTTTTTTGTTGAGAGCTTTCACTCATAGCTCATTTACATGTCTTTTACGAATTTGAAGTGGGTCCAGCATTGTTAAGTTTTGTTGTATTTGATTTTGTCAACTGCCTCTCTAGTACGTTTACCACTTTGCAAAAGTAACACATAAAAATTGGACTTGCTAATGTTAATGCTGTGCGTCATAAAACTTTTAATAAATATACTATGATGTGTGACTTTTTGGAATCAAGGGTGGCAAATTCAATAGTATAATACTGTATACTAATATTTTAGAATTCTACTACAAAAAAGTAAAATTTAGTAAATAATTATTCTTCTCCAAAATTAAATTATAGTTTTTTTTGAATGATTCATCGTAAGATAAACTCATTAACTAGTACTTGAGTTCAATTTACTTAATTAGTGTACTGTGTTATTTTGGTAAGAGATCGTATGTGATCAATACAAAATAAAAATTGAGTTATAGGGTGCGTTTGTTTGTGATTTTTCTTAAAAAAAATCTATTTTTTAAAAAAAAAATTATTTTGTTCATTTTTGATGTGTTTGTTTTAGATTTTTATTAAAATCATTTTGCTAAAAAAATCATTTTTGAGTCCAAAAGAAAAAACTATTTTCAAGTGATTCTCTCAAAATCTATTTTTTTAAATACAAGGACCATATATTTGTTGTCAAAAATGATTTTTATAATTGTAAACAAACACAAAACAACTTTAGATTTTTTTCAAAATCTCTACAAAATAAATCTATTTTTTAAAAATAAATTTTTTTAAAATAATCTATTTTATTTTAATCTTAAACAAACGCACCCATATTATATGTTTACATATGAACTATCACACAAAATTTGCTCTTCATTATTTCTATAAATATCAAGTGTTGTATACCCACTTTGTCACAAAATAAAAAAGCATTATATAGTATACGTATATATACCAATATTATTTAACTTAAAATTCTTAATTGAAGTATTAAGTTTGAGCCATGTGGGAGAAGAGATTCCATCATGTTGCCAAGTGAACCAAATTTGTTAGCATAGATATGTAATCTGGGAAGTTTGGTTTATTAGGAATCAGAAGTTTGAATGGGAAAAGAAGGAAATTTGGAAAGGTTTGGAAGATATTCAAAGTCGAATGAAATTAAATCATAATAAATATGAAGATCGATATACAATGAACTCTCAACTCTCACTATATATAGAACAATTAACTACTACCAACCTAATTACACTGACTAATAACTCTAACAAACTTGATTAATTCCTTGCGTAATAAAAGAAATTATAACCGAACGTTAGTTGGATTAACAACGATTGACGCTACATTTAAGATGGTAGACCACAATTCGATTCCTGCAATTGTATTTAATTTTTTTTTTAAATTATCTGATATCAGAACTCACACCAAACTCTAAACTACTAAGACTCCTTCTTCTAAGAATAAATAGTGATAATCAACCCAAATTTTTTTTATAATTCCTAACAAAATTCATATTCGGTAACATGTTATACTTAACATATGTTTTGATACTTCACACATATTTCAGAATAAATAGGTATTAAATTGTCCACAAATTCTAACTCATTAAGTTTATTGTTTCTTTTGTTACTATGATATAAATACAAAATTTTTACCGCCGAAAATAATGACCAATCTCCATCGAAAATTTGGAGCATACACAAGGGAAATTCTTCATTCCCAACCTCTACTTCTTAATTATATATGTTAATTTTTAATAATTTGTCATTGGAAGTTTCCACAGTATAGTCGAAAAATTAATAAATTAACAATTTTTTCTATTTATTAAATAACTATTTACCGATTGTTGTGTTTTAAAGATAATCAATTTTATAAGAAAATAATGAATTTCATAAGAAAAACATAATTTTATTGTGTATAAGCATTACAATAAGGCTTACATTTTTTCATAAAAAAATTCAATATACCATTATTAGAAATAAAAAAAATAAATCAAATTTTATATTTTTGACAGTTTCGATAAATAATACTTAAATATTATAATATTTTTAATGATAGACAAAAAAAATTATTTCAAAAAATACTAATTAAATTATTGATTTCATGATCTAATATACTGGTACATTTAAAAATTTTAGTTATTGAATTTTTTAAATGTACCATAGAATTTTTCTAAAACTATAACAACTTAAGAAAGTTGGGTTTTTTGGGGGTAATATTAAAACATAATATGACCCAACATTTATAAAAGAAAGTGTGACCCAACCATTTATAGACCACATAGAGATGTATAAGAAAAAATTCATGTCCAAAATAGGATAATTAGCCCGATCAATATAATGAAGGATAAAAACTTAATAAAAATCAAATTATAGTGAAATACTCTAATATTGAAGGCTGGAAATTGAAATATATGTAGGAAATACTTGAATTTATGGCATATATCATAACAGACATATTAGAAATTGTAGAGATTTCATATTAGTAAAGTTGAAATAGCTAGTAATACAGCAACACCGTAACTTGTTCTTTACCAAGTTTATAGCACAATTATGATGTTAATAAGAATCACTTATAACAAAGACCAATGTGAAAAAGCCATAAGGAACATGATGATTGGGACAAGGTGGAGAAATAGGGTGGTCCTTCTTTGTCCTAAGTGCACACACATGAGGGGCATGGTAATTAAACGTGACATTTTTTTCATTCTTAATTGATAATAATAATATTCTATCGAAATAATAATAATAATTCCTTATTTTATAATCAATAATTCAAGATTGCAACACTTCAAGTACAAGCAGCAGTAGAAGCTTTAGCAGTGGCCGTGCACGGTGGTGCTACACGGTGCTCTTCTTTGTTCGATGCAGTCATTTTCCACTTTTCAATTCTCTTATCCTGTTTCATTTGCTCCTCTCTACACTCCAAACTGCAAAATGCTGTATCTCCCCTTAAATCAATAACAATTTTGTTTCAATTAGTCATTAGCTCAAAAGAAAATCACTAATATAACCACAATTTCCTCTAAACAAAATTATTTAAGACGGTGAAATAAATCGCTAGTTACTTCAGTAAGATCTAGTTCAACTGACAATTCAATTATTGTTGAGCTAAACTGAGCATTAACTTTATGTCATTATCCGAGTTTGAACCAGAAATCTCTCACACTCAGACAATGTTTCTGTCCATCAGATTAGTCGGTCCTTGAGCATATACTGAATTTAAATATAACATATAAAAATTAATTTAGGTACCTATACATGTAGATGTCTCGACCAGGAGCCAAAGGACAGTTACAGAGGCCACAAATTCGGAGAAAGTGAGGTGTACTGTGTATGACAGGGGCACTAACACTCAGAGGAATATTATGATTAATAATAGTACTACTATTGTTAGTGATTGTGGTTGCGTATGAAGGGAACATCATAACTGTATTTTCCACTAAACCCTCATCATGATTTCTTTCGCGTTTAGCCACACTAGTATGTGATGTCTGGATCCGTCCCTGATCATGATGATACATCACGGTTGATTCACGGTGTGATTCTTCTGTTTCCATCGTTACAAGAGCATGTTGATCATCATCGTGTGGTTGTGGAAGAAGAGGAAGAGGATTATGATTAGACATCACTGATTGTTGTTGTTCTTCGTGATGTGGTTCTAAGTTGTTGGTTTGATTATGTTCATCAGTTGTTTGCATGTCTGTGGCTAAACCACCGCTCATGCTTCTTGTTCTTCTCATCACCGGTGGTCGTGGACGTTTTCCAAGTAACATGTTATAGATTCTTCTACCTTAGATTTATATGTCTTGATGTTAGACACAGTTATGTTACAAAATCACCATAGTACAGAACAAGTTATGTGAGAGAGAGAGAGAGAGAGAGAGAGAGAGAGGTTGATGATGGGTGAGTTGAGTTGAGTTCACACAAAAACAGAGAGATGGTGTGTGTGACTGAGAAGAAATGGTGGCAGTAGGACTCCAAGATAAACGAAACGTGTCAACACTCACACTCAATCTTAGCCGTACGTTGCTTGTGGGAATCTTCTTCATCTTGCCCACGTCATGCCTTTATAAAAGAGAAATAAATTGTTCACATCGAGGTTTTTATGTCAAATAAAGTGTCACTATAATACGACTGAACATAGTTTAATTGGTATCAATTGGATTAGGTTTTATTGTTTGCAAATTCACTACTAGGCGTATTAGCCCTAAGAAATTACTTAGCATCTACTACCTCCGTACTAAAATATATGTCGTTTTGACAAAATCACACAAATTAAGAAATGTAATCATTGTTGTATGGAAAATGTAAATTATGAGTTAGTTTACAAGATTATCCCTCATTAATGGTATGTGAGAGATAAATTATAGAATTGAAAGAAGAAAGAGAAATAATTAATTAAGGGTATAAGAGGAAAAAGAGCATTAAATGCTTCATTGGTAATGTAAAACGACATATATTGTGGTACAAATTTTTTTCTCAAAACGACATATATTTTGGTGCGGAGGGAGTAATTTTTAAACTTAAGCCCATTTTCTAAATGATTTTATATCATTAGAAGGTTTCAGTTTTGCCATGACAATTTCTTCATAACAAAGTTATCGATAAAAGATGATTTGACGAAGCGACATATTATTTGTTACGACTTTCAATTATGCGTAAGAGACTGTGGTAGTTTAGAAACAATTAGTCATATGTTTCTTTCTTGCCCCAGTTATGCTCCCTTGTGATGTATCGTTAAGTCTTGGATTGATATCTCTTTAGATGATTCGGACGTGTTGCATGATCACTTTGTTCGGTTTATTCACTCTTTTGGATGATTGCGAGCTCGTTGTTCTTTTCTGCAACTTATTTGGTTATGTTGTATTTGGGTAATTTGGATTGATCGAAAATAACAGAGTGTTTAAGGCTCTGGAAAACTAACAGCGCTATTAGATAAAGTCAAATTGCATTCTTTTTTGTGGTTCAAAGCTTATTATGTTATTATTAAATTAAACTCTCATATGTGGTGGGCGAATCCTGTTGTTTATATAGATATCGTCTAATTTTCTTGTACTGCTTTGGTGATTGGTGGCTGCAGACTGTTTTTTTAGAAATGTTTCTGGCACATACTCCTTCTGTCTCAAAATGTAAGAGGAAAAAACTCAAATCTTTTGTTTCAAAATATAAGAGAAAAAGTCCAAACATTGATATTTTCAAGAAAAATTTTCTCTCTCTTACCCTCTATAAGGAAAAAGCTAACTAGTGCATCCCATGCACTAGTTAAGGAAGCTCAATATAATATTATTGTATTGAAACTTGTGTAATCAATGTATGCAAAAGTTAAAAAATGTTGTTTTCAATATAAAACTTATTTTTTTTGTATTCTTAACTAGTGCATGAGGTGCACTAGTTAGCATAACCCTTTCTATAATTAATAACCAATAAAAATTGTTTTTACATTTTTCTATACAACTTTTTTCAAAAATACATATTCTCAATCATTATATTTTACTTTTTCTTAATAAATGTGATTTTTATTTATTCTCTTACATTTTGGGATGAAAGAAATATTATGTTAGTAGGAGTATTAGAGTTTAGGAGTTTTCAACTCAACTCAAATTAAAATAATTTATTTTAGTTTGAAATGTTTGATTTTACATTTTGTCGCTTTCACCATACGTGTTTCAAAGTGAAAATAGAGAAGCCCACTATTTGTTTGTAGCTTCATCAATGAAGCCGTACTTGAGTCAAAAAATATTAATGAAGCCGTGCTTTTACTTTAATTACTCCCACCACGTCCAAAACAACACTCAATAAAACAAATGAAAAAAATTTGCTTTCATCTTCTGAATTCTTAGGAGAAAAACTTTAGATTAGAGTTTGGGACGAGTTTTCGTATCAAATAGTTTTAGTCATCTTTAAAATATAGTTTTGAAAGTTGAACTGCAGTTCTACCTACCAAGTTCAACATCAATCATCACTAAACTAACTAACATTTAGTACATTCAATAAAAAATATACGATCTTACAATAATATCATAATTTCTTGGCCAAAAAAATATCCTAATAATATACTTTATATTTCAATCATTGTTGAAGAATATGATATATCAACAAATATAATTTCAAACTTCAATAATGAAAAAATATTTTGAAGCTAAAAATTGTGAGATTATATTTTTAATTTTGTTTTGGTACAATAGATAACAAGAGAAGGAAAAGAAAAGAAAATAACACAAAAGCATGAATTAACAATTTTAATAATTTGATTTAGTGATAAAAGACGTGTTATATTGTTTTTGATCGAGACCGGGGTATCCACCGCCGAATGCAGTGACTATTCCCTCGCTAGATTGGAGGCACCTCGATGGGTGGGCTAGCTGGCCCAAGAATTTAAAGTTACTCCATACCCAAGGTGAGGATCGAACCCTCGACCCTTGGTTAAGGGAGGATGAGCCCCAACCGCTCAACCACACCCCTTAAATTAAAAGACGTGTTATATGAACAAAAGCTAAAATTTTCTCATAAAATAAAAGCGTGAATCAACAAATTTATGTGAATTTTTATGTAAAAGACTTTAAATTATGAAACTCATTTATTAAATATTAGAATTAAAACAAAAACTATTTCATTCTATATAATTATTTTTGGTAACATTATAGTTGTTGTTAATGCCATTATTTAATTGGGTGTGCAATTAAATATTTGGGTGGGTGCAAAAACATTGAAGCAAGGTTAGTTTATAATTTCAGCCATTCCTATACTAGATATTGTAAGATTTGCCGGTGATACTATGTAGTAGAACGTCACTTATTTTTCTTTTATAAATGAGACAACTTAATTTATTAATGTAGTTGACGCACCAGGTCAATACAAAGATTAATTATTACTCCTTCCGTCCCATTATATAAGCACATTTACTACAAAAGTTTAGTCCAAAAATATAAGTTCCTTTATAATTTTTGTATTTCAATGTAACTTAGTAGTAATAATTAGGGGTATGTGTAAGCAAAAAAGTAATAAATGTACCTAGTAAATTGTAAAGAGACTTATATTTTGGGACTAAACTTTTGTAATAAAAGTGCTTATATAATGGGACGTAGGGAGTATAATGATTTTGTATATGTATTTTTTCGTCTCAAAATATAAAAAAATTAGTCAATAAAAAGTTAATATATGTATTTCAATTATTTTTAAATATTTTTCTCTTATATTTTGAGACAGAGAGATATAATACATACAAGACTAACAATAAATAATATTTTATATAAAAAATAAAAAAGTAGAGTATGATAAACTCGATGAACTACAATTTAAAATCCGTATAAAAATTAGCTTTTTAATAACAATAAGAAACATGACATGTCAATCAAATTTGAGTAAAGGATTATCCTCTTTAAAGTGATATTTATTTATTTAATTAGATATTAATCTTCTGATTCCTAGAAGGTGATCCGGTAATTTAGAGTTCAGCCGCGATTAATTAAAGTCTAACGATTTGTTTTCATCAGAAATAATTTAGATTTTCCTGAACAATTCATCCTATATAAAAAAATTCATTAACTACTTAATTAAGTCAAATATTTTAATTTCTTTAGAGTGGTATTTATAAAATACAGAAGTATTTCTTTATTTTATTTTTTCACTGCTAATTTAATTTGGTTCAGAGTAGATAAACTCGGCTGGAATTTGATATAAACTTTTTTCAGCTCGAGTTCGGCTTGTTTAAAGTTCAGGAACAGTTCGGCTCGGCTCATTAGATTCAGTTTGTTTTTAGTTCGAAACGTTAGGTTCAATCCGTTTTTAACTCGAAATTCAACTCGAGTACTGATCGATTGGCACAATTTTTCTCTAGCTTGAACTCGACTCCATTAAAGTTCATAAACAATTTGATTCGACTTCTTAAAAATTATAGCAATGTTGACCTATACTGCATTGGTGTTAAGTGTTTGTAGGGAGGCTGCGTGTTGAGACTTATCTGCCTGAGTTTTTATTCTATCGTTGTACATCAAGTTTTGGCTCAAGAAGTTGTTTTTTGAATTATGATGGGCCGATTATCTTTTTGGGTTGGGTTGGTGTATTTTCTAGTGGTATATGGAAGCTGGAGAATGCCTATCTAAGAATGAGATTAGAGTTGAACCTATGAGGTGGTGTCTGTTTTGGTATTTTCTTTGGTGTTTCGCCTATATACGACACCTCTATCTTGTAGTTTCTCTTTTACCGTTCTTTGTTCGTCTTGAACGGAGATATGATTCTTATTAATAATATATTTGTTGTTAAAAAAAATTATTAACTATTGACGTCTTAAGTAAGTGGGTATAAATGAGGCAAGTTTATTTAAATTAGATATCCCATTTAAAGAGCAACAATCAAAAGGATTTATTCTCACCATCTATTTGCGGTATTTATGTTAGAATTTTTGTTCTGTATTGACTAACCCATCAAAATTGACATAAGGGAAATTAAACGTAAAATATTGTGAGAAATACGCTTCAAAATCTCAAGTCAACACCACTAACATTTGGTAACTATAATTATAGTAGCTAGATTTAACTCTCTAAAATAGACTTAAATATAGACTCTAAAATCTTTAATTAGATCTGTAGTGGGAAAATAAAATTATCTCACTAAATACTAAAGGTTGCTACGCACTGTTGTTGCACTCCAATTACTATATAGGAGATATTCCCCCTCTAAAGTACTCCAAAAATTTCTCTTCCATATATAAACTCTAAATTAGAGGGCTAAACACTTTTTTTTTTTGAACAAGTAGAGGGCTAACACTTGCATGTGAGCGTCTAACTCAGTTAGTAGAACATTTGCATGTAATATATAAGGATAAAGATTCGAACCCTAAATAAATATGTTTATAGTCATTATAATTTTGCACAAAAAAAATGATGCTGCAAGACATCATTGAATACCTATGTAAAACATTTTTATATTCAAAGTGCAATTAAGCAAACTAAATTCCAATTGATTTATGGTATAACATTTTCATATTTCTTCAAAAAAAATCTCTCTTCCTCTTAAAAAGAATCTAGCAATGAGTGATGACCATGCAATGTGGACAAATTGGAGCTCCCATCAAGATGGCAATGATTGGGCAAATGGGCACAAAAGAGCACAATACAATACAATTATATGACCCCTTCACAGTTCACAATAGCTACAATCGATTGATACCCTATTATTACTCTCTTTGGCATCTATATATATACCTCTTGTCCGTACCCCCATCTCGTAGGACAATATAATTCATACTATTAACTTGGGCACGATCCTACTTTTGTGGGAAGAAAAATATGTGATTTTAACCCAATTTTTTGCGCAAAAGGTTAAAGTGTCATATGCGTATTGAAGATCTGAAATTTTGAGGATCGGTATCAATCTGATAACCTTAAGACCACTTAATCATCATTCTTAAGATTGTTGTTCCAAACATGGCAATTAGGACATATAAAAACAAACTTAAAAGACCTATATATTCAAAATAAGGGTGTTAATTATGTTGGCGCAGTGGGGAGAGATTGCTCGGCCTTAAGAGCATAAGTTTATGAGTATTTTTACCTGCTTCTCATTAAGCAGAAGTTTCATACTGCCGTTGACACGGTCAACGGGGCCACCACAAAGTAAGCTGGTCTCTCCCTTCACTTAAACCATCGGCTATGATACTTGCAGCGGGGGAAGATTGCTCAGGGGATTGTGAACATCGATATAAATAAGTCCGATACCACACTCTTATCTAAAACTTTAAGGTAATAGATTTATGAGTGTTCTTACTTATAAAATGTTAAACTTTCACTTTTCTTAGTAATGTGAGACTTCTCCATATTACTCACACTTGTTTTTCCTCAATAAATTAAACTTAGAGGGTGACAAACAGCTACGGTAAATATTTTTCATATAAAGACAACAATAAAATGAATTACGATACCTTGTAAAAAAAAAAGAATTACGATACATCTACATATATATAACATTCGATAATAATTTGTTTATGAGAAAATATAACACTACTTATTTTATTCTCTAAAATAAATTGTCACCTAGAGGAGTAGCATACTTTTCTTCTTAAAACAAAATAGTTCAATAATTTGAAATTAAAAACCATATTTTACATTCTGCAAGAATCATGGGTCAACTAGTCTCAATTATTGGGTACATTGCTTATTTTGTTAGTCGTAATTCTAATATTAATTAAGGCTTAAACATCATTTTAGTCTTTGTATGTACGTGAAATTTTAGTTTTAGTCCATGTATCGAATTTTGTTCAAAATAAGTCCCTGAATCAACAAAAAATTTTGATTTTAGTCCTTAAAGCAAAAATCCGCAAAAAAATTTGCAAGTTTCCTGCAGATTTTCCTACGAATTTTCCTGTGGATTTTCTCTTTAAGGACTAAAATCAAAAAAATTGGTTGATTCAGGAACTTATTTTGAACAAAATTCGATACAGAGACTAAAATCAAAATTTCACGTACATACAAGGACTAAAATGATGTTTAAGCCATTAATTAAATAAACAACATGGAAGAGATGGTGAAAATGAAAAGAACAGTCAACAATATATATTGATATTCTTGTAAGATAACTCAAATAATAAGAACTGATGACATATATATAAGTTGAATATAGAAAAGTCCAGAGATCAATTCTTGTCGGGAACAGAACCTTTTAAGATCAATATAAAACATATAACGCGAGAGGAATTACAAGAGAGAATTTAGATCCGCGCCCAAGATAAAATATGTGGTGTTGTCATGAGATTTTGAGCTATAAACATTGTTCCACAATTATATATATTTGCATAGGTGTTATTTTCTAACAGGTGTTCGGTCTCTATCGCACAATTTTTATTCTTTAGTTTTTGAATGGTCTGATTTTGTCTCTGTAATACTGTTCATTCAACTCGTGTATTACTTTTGTATGAGAATGAATACCAGCAAGCAATTGATAATTTAATTCCCCAATATAACTTCCATGTCGTTCTCACTTTGAATATGGGCAATTGGGCATCTCTGTTAATATACTGTTATTATAA
Source organism: Trifolium dubium (assembly GCA_951804385.1). Classification (NCBI taxonomy): domain Eukaryota; kingdom Viridiplantae; phylum Streptophyta; class Magnoliopsida; order Fabales; family Fabaceae; genus Trifolium; species Trifolium dubium. Next base: position 18,249,045 of record OX638064.1, read on the forward strand.
TTTTAATAGAAAATGCTAATCGGTGACGTGAAACAGTGGTTAAGAAAACAAATAGAGTGATATGACATTGAAATTTATGCGGTGAACTCTTTAAAAGCTTAAAAAATGTTATTTTTATTTTAAAATTTTAGAATTAATTTACTTTTTATTTTTAACTTTATAAATTCAAAATAAGGATTAAATTATATTAGATATATTGCGTAAAAAAACCCTAATGGATATATAATCAAAAAAATATAATGAGTAAAAATCTAAATTTTTTTATTGTAAAAAAAAAAAGCTAAATTTTGAGTATTGCAACAAGGATAATTTAGAATTTTAATAAAAAAAATAAAGATAATTTTGTCAATATAATAAATTATATTTTACTTCATCTCTCTTCCTTAAAAATTCCTCTCATCCCTATGTTGAACCAAATAGATCTTAACCGGTGGACACCGGTTAACATGACCATAATTTTATTGTATAAATATTTAATTAATATCGTTAATTATTGAACTATTTTCATGTATAAATTTTAGACACTCTAACACCATATTAAGTATCTCTTCTTTTTCTTCTACTTCTCCGATAAAGATGACTTTTATCATTTATTTTACTGAGACTTTTATCCTCTTTTTTTGTTACAAAGCTGAGAAAAAAACAAAGGCAAAGAAAAGAGAAAAAGACTAATTTTAAAGAAAAAAGTTTCAGCTACGTCGTTTCTTAAAAAATTAAGAATATCTTCTGGAGAATGTGAATAGCATCTGAAGAGGTTCTAAGTTTTAGTCTTGGTTAACACAATAAATTTTTACAGTAAAATATATTTTTTTTTGGTACGGACAGTAAAATATTCTATTTGATCATAATTTATAAATAAAATTTTATTTTTGACTTTATTAAATATTTTATTTATCTAATTTATGTTTTAGACGATTAGATTTTTCAATTATTTAATGAATGAATTTGAAAAATAAAATTTTACTTATAATTATTCAGAGATAATTCAACTTTTATTAATAATGCTGAATTTGTGTTTGTATTTAATGTACTCTATCAATTTGAATGAATATATATTAGTTAAAAAAAGAGATTTAAATCATTCTTATGTCTCTAAAATATATGAAAAAAAATTTAGTTGGGAAAGAGAATCCATCTTATGTGCCGATCAATAACTTTCCTGAGAAAAATTAATCATTGTTAAACGGAAATAGAAATTTTTTGTAACTTTACAATGGTAAACTCAATTAAAAAATATCGATTTATCTTTTACTACTCCTGCCGTTTCAAAATGAGTCTCGTTTTAACCAATTGTATACATATTAAGAAATGCAATCATTGTGTAACACTTTTTCAAAATTAACCTTACTTTATTGGTTTGCTTCTTGGAATTAGTGCCAATAGGAATAATTAGATAGTAGAATTGGAAAATGATGCATTAGAAATTGAAAACGACATTCATTTTGAAATAATTTTTTTTGGCAAAAACGACATTCATTTTGAAACGGATGGAGTAGTTCTTAACTAAACTAACAAGTATTCTATACATTATTGGACAATCTTTGAAGTATAAAATTTAAACATTAATATTTTAAAATTTTAATTTGTTAGAAAAATAAATTTAATTGATAAAAATTAATTTAAGATATTGTAAAAAAGTAATTTATGATATTGTATAAATATTTCATTTGATTTAATGTTAATTTGCCGAATAAAATTTTCTTATTGAGTGAATAATTTCTTTTTATATGTACCTTAAAAAAAAAGAATTCTTTTGATTGATTAACATATTAAAAACCAATACACGTAAATTTTGATACCATATATATATATATATATCCACTCAAAACGATAAATGTCATAAAACTTTGAGTACATGAGTTAACCTCTTTTATCATTAGCTCATTTCCGACCAACGAACGAGTAAACAAACACTTGAATTCCTAAAATAACTATTTAAAAAGTTATATTATAATGAATTTGATTTAGATTTATAAATATTCAGACAACCAAAAGAGACGGTAACATGATTTAAATTGAAGAGTATATGACCTTAAGTGAAGAGTTTGAGTTCATATACTCTAACTTGTTGATTAATTAAACAAATTAAGATAGTTAAGCCTTGTTTGTCCAAAGTCTTGAATGATCGGTTAAATACTTGTATTATATATTTATATAAAGTAAAATTATAATGTCTTAAACAAGCATTAAGAAATGAGTGTAGTAGCACCATCTCTTCCATCATTAGAAGTGTTAATGGACCTTGAGAAAGAGAACAGTGGTAGAGAAAACATAACACTATGGGTGCTGAATCCACCAGAGCCACCTTGCATGCTGCGTCGCATCATGGAAAAGATCAAGGACAACATCTTACATTCTCCGATTCGAAACCGATTCTTTTCTCTCAAACATCAATCTTCTCCCAAAATAATATTACCATTGTTGTTTCCTATCCTTAATTCATTCAAAAAGTACAATGTTCATAAGTTCAAGTGTGATGTCTTGGCCGGTCTAATCCTCGCAATCTTTGCTATTCCACAGGTTCATTTATAAATAAATTACGTTACATTAATGCTGGAATTGAGTTTTCAGCGTAATATTAACAGTTATACTAAGAATACTAATATCGACCGTTTCGAAATAAGAAAATATGAATGCATTTTTCGGCTTTGCATGCAGGCTATGGGAAATGCGAGTTTGGCGAAGATGAGTCCGGAATATGGCCTCTGTAAGTTGTATATTGATTATCAATGCTCTATATATGCAAATTAATTTTAATTTTTTGAATTGTTCTCTTTACTTAAGGTGAAAAATTTAGCATGATTTATTTATTTATTTATTTACTTGCACAGATGCAAGTATTGTTCCACCTCTTATTTTTGCATTGATAGCAAGTTCAAGGGAGATAGTGATTGGACCTGTAACTGTGGATTCATTGTTACTTTCATCAATGATTCAAACATTGAAAGATCCTATAAATGATTATGTTGCTTATACTCAGCTTGTTTTGACTGCAACTTTTTTTACTGGTGTCTTCCAAGTCGCTTTCGGACTCTTAAGGTATGCGCTACATTTTGTTCGGTTTGGATTAACAACTTAACTAAACGTTTATCATATAAATGTTTCTGTGTACCCTATTTCAACAATAAAGATAAAATAAATTTAAAATATTTTTATATAAATTATAATATATTTTCATAATTTCTGCTAAATAGTCTAACAAGTATTTATGCATGACGAAAATCGATAAACTCAAATAAGTTAGTCTCAATAGTAGTATCTTATTTGTAATGATCAAATGTTAATTACTCAAGTCTCCTAATTACAATAGTTTCTCAACTTTTTATTACAGATTTGGGTTTTTGGTAGATTATCTTTCCCATGCCACCATGGTAGGGTTCTTGGCAGCAGTAGCCATAGGCATTGTACTACAACAATTGAAAGGATTATTTGGAATCACACATTTTACCAACAACACTGATTTAATTTCTGTGATTAAATCTCTTTGGACATCATACAAACACCAAGTAAGGAAAAAGCAGAACACTTAATTAATTTGATCTCAATGTTAATTACTTTTTCAATTGAATAAGTCACCAATTCAATGTCTAAACGATTATTAATTCATCAAATTAGTCCCTCAGTTCTTCTTTTTTTTCGTAAATCAGAAAGATAAATACTCCTACCATGATTTGAACCCTGAACCTCCTCCTACCCAACTCATACCACTTGAGCTATTCTACGGGGACCAGTTCTTTTAAAAATATGACAGGAAATGATATTTTAGAAACTAATTATTATATTTCCTATAGTTGAGAGACAAATTAGTGAAAAAATAATTAATAGTTTAAGCACCAAATTAATCATTTAATCTTTTTCATTGTATTTAATTATTGACATATATTTTTTTGATTGACATTTTTCAGTCAGAATGGCATCCTTACAATGTTATTATTGGATTCTCATTTTTGTCTTTCATCATATTTACCAAATGCCTTGTAAGTAAAGTTTCTACTTTCTAGAAGATGAAAATAACTAAATTGTTCATTGGTAGTAGATTTTTCTATCATAATTGCATGCACTAAAGTTCAACTATACTTGAATATATTTAATAGGGGAGAAGGAACAAGAAAATGTTGTGGTTGTCACACATGGCTCCTCTTATTTCATTCATTATATCAACTGTTATTGCATATAAAGTAAATGTTCATCAAAATAAACTTGAAGACTATAAAATTGAAGTTTTAGGACCAATCAAAGGAGGTAGCTTGAATCCAAGCTCAATAAATCAGTTACAACTTGATGGTAATGGTAAATATTTGGGTCCTTTGATCAAAATAGCTTTGACTGTTGCTATTATTTCAACCACGGTAGGGTACCCCCGTATTCATAATAGTTGGTTGCTCCCTTCTGACTTAATTAAAAGAAAATGTTTATTCTTTGGATTCATTAAATAACTAATAAATCTTTTATCTATAATACAAATCAGATACATTCGTTATTCAATGAATTTAAAAAATGAAAATTTGCTTATAATTAAGACACGTGGGAGTACGTTAATTCATAATAACAATTGATCCAATATTGTGATGGTATTTTTAGGAATCTGTAGCTGTTGGTAGAATATTTGCATCATTAAGAGGTTACAATATTGATCCAAACAGAGAAGTATTATCCTTAGGCATAATGAACATTTTTGGATCCTTCACTTCTTGCTATGTTGCGTCAGGTGAATTCTTATTGTTGTTTTCTAACATCACTTTTCAAAATTCATTTTAATTTAGATATGTGCATTATTAAAGATTCCGCACAAGATTACATGTGGGTGTACGGTGTACTAGAGTTCGAACCCCGATCCATGCACATTACGTGCAATGTTTATACCATATGAGTTAAGTTCAGAGGGACCAAAACTGATTAATGTTAATTATGACTAAATTATATTGCAGGTTCAATTACACGTACGGCTGTAAATTATAACGCAGGCGCTCAAACAACAGTGTCGAGCATAGTAATGGCACTCACAGTGTTGATGTCTCTTAAATTTTTAACAAAACTTTTATATTTCACTCCCAAAGCAATGCTTGCAGCAATAATTCTTTCAGCTGTACCGGGACTTGTTGATTATAAAAAAGTATGTGAAATTTGGAAGGTTGATAAATTAGATTTTCTTGCTTGTACTGGAGCTTTCTTTGGAGTTTTGTTCTCATCTGTGGAAATGGGCCTTGCTATTGGGGTATTTTTTATTTTTTATATAAGTCCAACTTATACATTTAATATTTGTCGACAACAACAATAAAAATCTAGGCCCGATTGATTTTTATGTTTTCTATTTTCATTTTCGCTTTAATACTTCTTATTGTAGGCTACGATATCATTTGCGAAGATAATAGTGATTTCGATTCAACCTGGCATAGCGGTTGTTGGAAAGCTTCCAGGAACGGACGCATTTGGTGACGTAGAACAATATCCGATGGCGATAAACATGCCTGGAGTTTTGGTGGTCTCTATTAAATCTGCTTGGCTATGTTTTGCAAATGCAAGTCCTATTAGGGAAAGGTATATATATGTGATCTTCATCTGCATTATTCTTGTTAATTACATGTTTAGTTTCTTCAATTAGGCTTTTATTAGTGAAAAGCTTATTATTGTGATTTTTTAAAAGGATTGAGAGATGGGTGATAGATGAAGAAGGTGCAAATAATAAAGAAGAAAGTCCTGCCAAAATCAAAAGCGTTATTATTGATACATCAAGTGAGTTTTTTTGGCCCAAAACTGACAACCCAACTAATTAAGATATGTTATTATTATGAATATAATAATATAATTTGTTTAGTAAACAAAAACATTAATATAATTTGTGTATATATGTTCAGAAGTCTTAGCTCAATTGACTGGGGTTCGATCCCTGATCACCACACTTTGTGTGTGTTAGTTTAAGATGTCTTTGTCATCTCATTTATTACAAAAAAAAATATTTGTGTATATATTATATAAATAAAATTATTTTACACCATTAATTAAACTATGTTAATATTGCATAAATTGCCGAAATTGAACATTGTCTTTATAATTTGATAGGTCTTGTGAGTATTGACTCCGCAGGAATAACATCTTTGTTGGAGCTAAATAAGAATCTTACTTTACATGGAGTTACAGTAATTTTTCTTACAATTTTTTTTTTGACTAAATTCTTACAATTGATACACACTTTTAGTTTTAGGCTTTTAGCTCACCAATTAATTCCTCTTATCTTTTTATTTCAGTTATCAATTGCTAATCCAAGGTGGCAAGTAATTCACAAGTTAAGAGTGGCTAACTTTGTAATTCAAATTGGAGGAAGAGTTTTCTTATCTGTGGGAGAAGCTATAGATGCAATACTTAGTGCTAAAATGGCTACCGTATAACTAACAAATATGTCTTACTTATTGATTTTACTATAAATGTTTACAATTTTGAAAATTCTAAAAAAATCAATACCTATATCATATGCTTGTTTCTTCAAAAAAAAAAAAAATCTATATCATATGTACTATCTCAAACATTCATTTTTAAAGAGTTAACTTTAAGTTATGGGTTTCTCCTCCTCCACAAATAGCACATCTGTTACTTGCGGATGCTTTAGATGTCTAGAGGTTGCGTCCTCGTTAGTTTGTCTTTTATTTTTTCCTTTTTTTCCCTTTAATCAAAAAATGTACACCAAACATAAACATTTGTTTTAAAAAGTCTACATTCAATTTTTTTAAAATTAAAAGATTTTAATTTTCAACACAAAATTTTCATTTTTAAGTTCTTGACATATACTCCCTCCGACTTTATTTATAAGTAAAAATTACATTTTAGATTCATTGAATAAATGATTTATCTAGCCTATAAATAAGGTTAGATACATCACTTGTTGAATGAACTTAAAATGTAACTTTTGCTTATAAATAAGGCTGGAAAGAGTATTCTTAAAGCATGCTTTATTAATTATAATCAAAAATCACTTTTTAAATAAACTGAATAACTGTATCTAGTCTTTATTGTAGACTAGACATATTAGTTATTCAATGTATCTAAAAATAACTTTTACTTATAATTAAAGTCGGAGGGAATATGGATATTAATTTGGATATGGTAATGGATTTATCTGTGGGGATTATCTGCTCGGAGGTTCGAAGTCGGAGATTTTCCCCTACGAGGACGGGGATGGAAGGAGAAATTCCCCCATAAACTATTCGAGGCAAGAATTGGGGAAAATCCCCCCGCCAGTGCAGATTCCCCAATTATATTTTTTAAGCTACTATATATATTATATAATAGCTTAAATAAAATTTTTGTTCTTGTATGTACACGAATTTTTAGTTTTAGTCCCTTTATCGTTTTTTGTTGCAAATATACTCCTGAATATGCAAATTGTGTGGGTTTTAATCCTTGCAGTCTAACTTCGTTTCAAAAATGATGATGTGGCAAACGGAGGTTGACGTGGCAAAATGATGCTGACGTGTCAAAGATGATGATTAGTCATCCACTTAGAGGGACCAGAACCAAAAATGAAATTACAGAGAATGACCAAATCCAAAAAAATGAAATTGAACCCAAAAACATATTTTTCTTCTTATTTCTACCCATAAATTAACTCACATTTTTCTAAATTAAAAAAATATGCGTTAAAGATACTAATTGGTATTTTCTGCTTTCTCCTTCCTAGAAGTTTCCTTGTCTCCAACCTAAAATCTCACAAAACTTTTTAACCAACAAAAACTTGAATTTGCTGATACACATTTTTTTTTATTTAATCAAAAGACCATATTAATTCTACTAATCAACATCATCAAAATTTGACATGATTTTTTAATTGAAAATGTCCGTGATGATTTCACGTTTGGATTTGGCATTACTTTTTACAAAATGCAAATAACAACAACATCAACAACAACAATCACAATGTTAGATATTTTTTTGGAGTTTTTTGTGATTTCGTCTTCTCAGTGCGATGTTTGTTTTTCCGTCTTGTGCGGTGTTATGGGTTTTTCCACCTTGTGCAGTGTTGTTTGTTTTCTCGTCTTGTACGGTGTTCATTTGGTTCATTGACATATCAAATTTGATCAAGCTACTGATTTAACTAGTGATCAAGTTCTTCAACGATGCATATCCAAAACATAGAGATTTCGGTAACTTTAATTTTATTACAATATATGTAGGCACGAATAAGCCGTTTTATGTTATTATTAACTTGGATGTTGTGAGTTTGTTTACAAATTTGTCCTTTTCATTTTTAGCGATGTTGAATTTGTACTTTTGATGTACTCTTGATTTGAATGAATGAATGAATATAATTTTCTTTTGTAAAAAAAAAACAATAATCGCAACATTCGAATCTCTATCTCTCTCTCTCTCAAACACGCACACACACCCACTCAAATTGTTTATTTTTCCCATTTAAATTCAAAAGTTGTCGGCTTATGTTAAAAAATAAGGGAATTCCTAAGGAAAAATATAAACAATTGTGTTGAATTTTTCAACAACAAAATGAGTTATGCTGAATCTAATACTGTTGAAGAAGAATAAAAAAGAGAGAAAGAAAATTTTTGAAAATTGAGAAGAGCGTCTTATATTTATAGGTCGAAAGAGAATCATAACAATTTCAATAACATTGTTAGTTCCAAGGTTTAGAAAAACATATTAAAGGGTTTAAATAAACTACAGTTAGTTCTAAGGTTTAGAAAAACAAGAAGAAAAATATATTTTTAATTTCACTTTTTTGGATTTGGTCCCTCTCTGCATACAATTTCATTTTTGGATTTAGTTCCTCTCTGCAATTTTATTTTTTGTTTTGGTCCCTCTGTGAATGACTAATTATCATCTTTGACCCTCTGTGGATTATGCATGGTTACAAGCGGCAACAAGTTCTATTGGATATAGATTTTTTTTGACAAAAAACAAATTTGCATACTTTTTGTTATTGATGTAAAATGTATTTTATTTATAAAAAAAGAAATATGCAAAATATGTAAAAGAAAATTGAAAAAAAAAAAGCCAAAACAAAGATTTTGTACACTTTAATCGGATCCCTAATATGGATTTGGTCCAACTATAGATCCTTCATGTCAACCCACTTAATTTCGTAGAACCTACTTAAGCAACCACATCTTTTTCCTTTTTCTTTTCTTTATAAAACTCACCTACTTCAATTAAAAGTAACGAGTTTGCATTTAGACCCATTTTAATTTAAGGTTCATAAATATAAGAGCTAGGAACTATAGTAACTTTTAAATTCATAAAACGTATTCGACTTTAACTTCTTTTTTTGTTCCCTTAATTAAAATGTTGATGTATACAATTGATTAATCATATAAAAGATTTTAAATCATGGTCCTCAAAATTAATCTCATACCTAAAAGCACTAAAATAATGTTATAGAATGGATGGAGGATGAAATTTGAAATAGATGAAGTGATGAGTGCACACACGCACCATGTTAATGGTATTGATGGCTCCCATGTCATTAACTTGTCACGCTCTCTCTTCTATTCAATGTTGATTGTGGAGGGCCTAATTACAGTGCTCTTCAAAAACTAGACTACATTCAATGTATCATGAAGCTATAGTGTTGGTGCAGGAGTACTTAATTCTCGACCATAGATAAGGAACTTATGTGCTTTGGTTAGTTCATTTACAATCATTTCTTTTCAACCCCTTTATGAGAAAAATTTATCAATTATAGTTGAGTACATATTAGTTAATTATTGATAACTATAGTTCATTTATGAGTTCTTTTATAAGTTCTATATAAATAAAAAAATAGATAACTTCTTTAATGAGAATATTAATTCAAGAGTAATTTGAAAGAGATTAATTTTGATACTTCTTTTACATTGTGGGATAATCATATACTCCCTCCGTCCCTAAATATAAGACTCCGTTTGACCGCTGCACGTACGCTAATGTATAATTTTAATTACAAATATCTTTAATTATCTAATAGTAAAAATTATAAAAACTTGATATTTTGAAAGTACTCATCAAAACAAATCAAACAAGATCTTATATGCTAATATTTATATCTATGTATTATTAAAAAAATACAGTCAAAACATGATAAGTGAATAATGCAATTTTGTACGGGGTCTTATAAAAAGGGACGGAGGGAGTATATTTGTATGACTTTTAAGATAATAAATAATATAATAAAAGCCAAATAATTTTATTAATTTGAAGGTTGTGATTAAATGACATTATAAAAAATATTTACATTGCATTCTCAAAAGAAAATTACATTATTAGTGCATATGGATTTGTTTTTGAAAGAGATGATTGATATACTACATCCGTCCCTAAATATAAGACCATCTTTGACCACTGCACGTAATGCACAATTTTGATCACTAATATCTTTAATTATATAATAGTAAAAATTATAAAAATTTGATATTTTGAAAATACTCATCAAAACAAATCAAACAAGATCTTATATGCTAATTTTTACATCATATATTATTAAAAAAATACGGTCAAAATATGATGGATGAATAGTACAACTTAGTCAAACAAAGTCTTATATATATTTAGGTACAGTAATATTTACTCTTGCATTGCATTGCTATTTTTTTTTATAGATATAGTATCTTATAACAATTATTTTATTTGGCCTTAATTAATACTACCTCTGTTCTTTATTATAAGAGACAAACTACATTTAAGATTCATTGAATAATTAATGTATCTGGTCAATATATAGACTAGATATATTTATTATTCAATATATCTAAAAAATGACTTGTCTCTTATAATAAAGAACAGATGTAGTATAAAGAAGAGAAAAATTACATCCCAAATATGTTCTTTGTATTTTAATGAAATAATTACACAATTGTGGGTACTAACATGGCCAGTTAGAACATATATAAACCCTATTATTACCACTATAAAAGTAAGTGCTTACCCACTCTAAAAGTTCAAGGATTAAAGAGAAGTGAAAAATGACTTGCATGAAAATGGAAGGTAAATTACAAATTTCACTTGTTGGTAGTAGGGGTTGAAAATAGTTCTTTGTGTAGGTTGGGGTTTCTAGACCAATACGGATACAAAAAGTCCACTCATTCTAAAATGGTCGAGTAGAATCGTGAGAGAAGAACCACTACTTGAATAATGAAAAGACAAAAGGCAAAAAAATTCATTTGCTACTTTTTTAATTCTTGAATTTGGTGGATGTAACACAAAATAAGTATTAGGTTATTAGTTTATTTTAAATATTAGTTATATATTATATTATTTGATATTTTCAACCTTTTTAGATGTATTTAAGAAGGTTTGGTCTCATATGAATCAATTAATTAAACATTTTAAAAACATCTTCTCTTAGAAACTCTCAATTAATATTATACTTTTGCAGAATTTTTTATTTGTACCGGATTTTATTCAAAATTATTAGAATCTCTACATTAAGATTTGGAAATGAATCCTATATATTTTGAAAAGAAAAAAAAAATTGTTGTTTGATAGTAACAATGACATTCATCAATTAAAGGAACCCTCAAGCGAAAGAATTCTTCTACTTTTATTTGTCTCACTACAATGGTCATGTCATCATTTTTGTGTCTAGCCCTAAAATGCTCTCTTATCCAATGCAATCTCATCTCCAAAAGTATTCAATTAAGCTTTGAAAATATTTTTATGATAAAAAAAGTGGTATTGTTTATTGGAAAATTTGATAAACAAATACTAGTTTAAATTTTTTGCTTGCAAAATCTAGCTAGTAAATTTTAGGACATATTTGTGCATTAAATGTATTGTTATTTCTCATAAATGTGATCAAAAGTGTTTGTTTGTTACTTTATTTATGAGAAAAATGAGTTTTAAGTCAAAAGCAAGTAAATTGCAATGAAAGTAATTTGCATAAATGTAAATAAAAAGCAAATAAATGAAAGCAAGTAAAAGACTTGAATGTAAATTGAATTTGATCGTAAATGATTACAAATAAATAATAAAATGGTGAAGAACTATGTACATTTGTTATCCTTTGCAAATTCGTTTCTCAATGCGCTTTAGGTACTTTGAATTTTTACAGAATTTGTTGTACAATTGTTTTTCCCCTAATGCCTACCTGCAGTCGATATATTTATAATAAAATGATCGATATATTTATAATAACATGAAGTCTAACTTGATAATCTTCAAATGAAATGTTCGTGGGACGCGTGTCCTTACGACGTGTCCATGCAGAAGCACTGAATATCCCTCAACGTTCTTCAAATTCAAACATTAGTATTTGAATTCCTTTATTTTGTCGAGTCGAAACTTGGAGACAAAATGTTTCTCTAAATTTTACTAAGTCATTTGAAAATATTTTTGTTCTGTCGTAACATTCCTTTCCATATACTTAGCATAACAACGACTTTGTGGTGTTTCGACAAGGTAAGACATTTTGTAAACCACTATTTTGTTCTATTTGATCTTCACCATTTTTGCTAAAAGCATGTTGAAAATACAGACTAACTGGTATTCGAAGATTTTTATTTAATTTAAATAAGTCTAGTGCTATTTGATAAGATTATAGACTTCTTTTGGTATTCAATCAAGCTAAGGTATGTAAAATAAAAATGGATTATAGAGGTAATGTATCTACTGAATTCCCTTATGATAATTAATTTCACCCATGCAGTGAATGTTTTCTCACCACCTAATTTGTTCTATATTTTCAAATTTTTCACTACATAATTTTTTTATCCCATATTGTCAACAATTATTTAAAATGGAAACCAAAAGTATTTTGAAAAAGACAGTTCCAAAGTTGGTTAACACAATTTTCAATCAAAAAGAATTATAGTAGACTTCAAAAAAAAAACTAATGAAAACAATTTTATTTTGACAGAGAGAAACAAAAATATTAAAGTAAAGGATGGTTTTTATCCTCGTTGGCAAGTTTTGATTTATCCTTTTTTTTTTCATAACTCTATGTAATATAAAGATTTCATCATGTATTCTTTCAATTAATTTTTTATTGATGTGACAGTTGACTTTTTGTTTAACGCATCAGCAAAAAGTTTACCAAGAGAGTAGGATAATAAAAAAAATTACAGGAACATAAATCAAAATTCATCCATATTGTAAAGGATAAAAGTCTATTAACCCTTAAACTAAAGTGTCAAATTCTAGCAAAGATTCTGTGTGATGTATACTAGCTAGACAATTATTAAATATATTTAATTTATTCTGCATTGTGAAGCAACCCTTTTATTCCTCTATATAAAGCATATTTGAAACACCAAATCCTTCAACTCCAAAACCAAGTTCATCACAGGTAAGTTATTTTCATGAGAGTGTACTAAAACTTTCATATCACACGTGACAGAGTTCACCCAAACACTTCAATATGACTTCTTCTTCAACAGTTGAACCTTGTAAATCTGAAGATTTTCAAGTTGTTGACATTGAGAAGAATCAGCAGGATGTAAGGTCTCAATGGGTGCTTAATGCACCTGAGCCCCCAAGTCCTTGGCATGTGACTATAGATTCTGTGAAAAAAACAGTTTCTAACTATAGAGAGAAAGTTTCTTCTCTGTGTGATCAACCATGTGGCACACTTTTTTCAGCTTTGCAAGTTGTTTTTCCTATTCTTGTTTGGGGAAGAAACTATTCTGCTGCTAAATTTAGGAAAGATATTCTTGCTGGCTTGACTATTGCTAGTCTCTGTATTCCTCAGGTAAATTTAATTTAATTAACTAATTAGATAAAATTTAATTTCATCGTACCATTTGCAATTTATCATTTTATCATTGTTATGATAAAATGATATCTCAATCTCAACTATGTTGACACCTCATACGTCAACAGAATTATTTGTGTAGCAGCCTAAAAAATAGTATTATATATTTAAAAAAGATAAAAAATAAAAAAGAATGAAACATATGCATTAAGTATGATTATAATTTGTCCAAAAAAAGTATGATTATAATTATAATATAATCTGTGTATTGAACATGTCTTGTATGTGATTAGTTATTAAATATTTAATTTAATTTTAACAATATTAACTAACTAATTGGCTATGTTCCACAATGCAGAGCATAGGGTATGCAACATTAGCAAACCTTGCTCCTCAATATGGACTTTGTAAGCTACTTTTTATCTCTATATGTTCATTTTTTTGCCTTCTCTTCTTCTGAAGGATTAATATAAATGATTTAATTCATATATATACTATTTGTGTAAAAAAATTACACTGTATCATCAGATCATAATCAATTTGTGTGGAATGATATATAAATATAATAGATACGAGCGTTGTACCGCCGCTGATCTATGCTGTAATGGGAACTTCGAGAGAGATAGCAATTGGTCCCGTGGCCGTGGTGTCGCTGCTATTATCATCAATGGTACAAAAATTAGTAGACCCTTCAACTGATCCAATTGGTTACACAAAGCTCATTTTCCTTGCTACTCTCTTTGCCGGTATCTTTCAAACGGCGTTTGGATTATTCAGGTAAAATTTTAATATCTATACTAACTATAAACTTTTTAAATTTTACTAAGTGTAGTTATTATTTATATTTTTTTGAAGAAGCTAAAATAGTCCACCTAAATTGACACCAGAGAGAATCGAACACGAGACCTTAAGAAGAAGTAGTGTAGTTATTATTTATGATAAAATGATTATTTTTTGTTATAACAGGTTGGGGTTTCTTGTGGATTTTCTGTCACATGCTGCAATTGTTGGATTTGTAGCAGGAGCTGCAATTGTAATTGGGCTTCAACAGTTGAAGGGACTGTTTGGAATCACTCATTTTACAACCAAAACAGACATAATCTCTGTCATGAAAGCTGTTTGGGAAGCATTTCATAATCCTGTATGCATACTACTTTTCTCTCTATGCGTTTACTTTTTGTTTTTTCTTATTTTTACTATAAATAGTACATAAACATATTCATCCAAAAAGTCAATATTAGCCTTTTAGAAACAGAGTTTATTTATATATAGCTTTACCTTTTTTTAATTTCTTTTTGACTTTTTCTTTTTTTAGGTAGTATATTTTATTTGATTACTTGTATGTTTGGTATCACGGTATTGGTATCACTGTGATTCTGACACTTCACCATGATACCAACCACAGGCTACATATAATCATAATCATAGGCTACATATAATGTTAGATAAATATGTTAAAAGTGATTTATGTGTAATTTATTTCACATCAGCATGCATGTAACTAAATTTTTCTTAAGTTAGATAAATTTATTTTGATTATTATTAATATTAGCATAAATTGAATTGCAGTGGAACCCTCATAATTTTTTTCTGGGAGCCTCATTCTTGGTGTTCATCCTAACAACTAGATTTGTGGTGAGTCTAATTATCTATAAACCACCTCTAGCTAATGTTAATTTGTTTCCTCAAATTGATGTTTTATATATTACAATGTGTATATAATTTAATTTGCAGGGTAAAAGGAAGAAGAAGCTGTTTTGGTTGGCATCGATTTCACCGCTTGTATCAGTTGTGCTATCGACTCTAGTTGTATTTCTTACTCGAGCTGATAAAAATGGCGTCAAAATTGTGAAACATGTCAAAGGGGGACTCAATCCAATCTCCATCAATCAACTAGACTTTAACAGTCCCCATGTTATAGATGTCGCAAAAATTGGACTTATTGTCGCTGTTGTTGCACTTACTGTAAGTATTACCAATCAATTATGTATGTTTAATTTACCTTACGTCTTCTGCAAGAAAATAAACTTATTGTTTGTATATTTTGTTACAAGAGAAATATGGAACATTTTGATAGCTTTTAAACAAAAATTATAAAGTTTTACATTCATGTTTATGATTTCTACCATTATAATATAGGAATCTGTTGCTGTTGGACGATCTTTTGCATCCATAAAAGGATACCAACTTGATGGAAACAAAGAGATGATGTCAATAGGCTTTACAAACATCATTGGATCTTTCACCTCTTGTTATGTTGCAACTGGTACAATTTTTTAATTACTCGTAATTAATAGATCGGAAAATAATTAAATTTGGAAAGAATTTATTTTATCAAATAATTTAATGGCTACACTCACATATTTTAAGTGTGGAAAATGACAAATCATAGTTCAAATTCCGACCCTTACAATAATATCCCTGTAACTATCAACTGAGATAAATTTACGGAATTAAAACAAAGTTTTTTCTTCCAAATGCTAAGCGCATTCTTTTGGCATTATGCCAGAATATGTTACCAATTCAGTTGTCTCTAAAGGAGATACCTAGAACGTGCATAGATACCTAGAAATTTCAATGTTTAATTCTTAAGTTTTTCTTATCCCCAACTTTATGATATTGCTTTTTGAAAGCACAAGACAAGTTCCATCAAATGAAGCACTAGACAATAATACCAAACATAAACAGAGGAAGAAAATACTCCAATAATATTAAATTAATGAGTTGAATCCATGATAGTGTCCTCTTTTGACCCCTTCTTATTGGCCACATAAATATATTAAGAAAATATTTTATCTCAATAAAATTATTTAACTTTCTATTAGAGATAATCTTATTCGAAGCGCGTCATAAATAAAATACAAGCGGATCAATCTTGATCAAACAGATCAAATTAGTGACAATATTGTTTGATTGCGGTGTAACTTGTGACATTGTGATATGCAGGTTCGTTCTCTCGCACGGCTGTTAATTACGCGGCCGGATGTGAAAGTTTAATATCAAACATTGTGATGGCCATAACAGTGATGATATCACTGCAGTTTTTTACAAATCTGTTGTATTATACGCCAATTGCTATAATTGCATCAGTGATCCTCTCTGCTCTACCAGGACTTATAGACATAAATGAAGCTTACAAAATTTGGAAGGTTGATAAGTTAGACTTTCTGGCTTGTGCTGGTGCATTCTTTGGTGTACTCTTTGCTTCTGTGGAGATTGGTCTTCTAGCAGCGGTAATCATATATTAACACTTTTCAATTTGTTACATTATTACTTCACTATGCAACTATTCTTATAAATGAACTTTAATATGCATTATAAAGAAAATTATAATGAAAATATATAGTAATCAAAAGTATAGTATGGTCGTTAAGTACAATTCAGATGATAAAAAGTATAGAGATTCGGGTTCGAATATGTCATTCGTCACTTTTCATCATTTAGTATGTACGAGTTTTGCCGCCAAACTCTTTAAAAATTAAAGTATAATGAAACTACTAAACTAAATTAATTTGAGCACATCCATCATAATCAACACATGCAATAGAGAAAAATAATCTATACTAAAATAAAAAGAGAGTGGCCAATCTCCGCATGGGATCTATTAATTCTCCTAAATATTTGGGCTATCATATTATTGATACGAAATTTTTACCATCGTATGACAGTGACCAATCTCCATCAACAAACTTTTGCGACAAACAATAAATTATTTTCTCTCAACCGAATTTCAATTCCCCCAATTTTGTAAAAAAAAAAACCAAAAAAGTAAATCACTCCAAAACAAAAAATATTGAAAGCTACTCTGCTCTACAAAGTACAAAAGAATCACATTCCTTGTTAATCTAAAATGGAATAAAGTAAAATATCTTTTTTTCTCCTAATTTTAGTGGTATGTATACAATATTTTACCTACCATTTCTTTTTGTATGATATATCCAATTAGTAAACACTTGTGTTCCATGTGATCTTGGTCTTTGTTGCAGTTGCACCACTAATATTATCCTTGTCCTTGTTATAATGGGGATGAATGATGCCCACTCAAATGTATGTAATAGTCTTTAATTGATTCATCATGAGTGTCTTATTAAACTTATTAATAACTTGTGTGTCACTCGAGCAGAGAATCCATTTTGCGTGCCCTACAGATTTTCCGACGGTGATTAGTGATCGCTAACAGCGATAGAAATTTCGTACCGATATCATGGGAACTCAAAAAAAAACTTGTATGTTACTCATTATCATAAATAAATAAATAAAAATACATGGTTTTTACTTAGAAAAGATGAAGACAAAATCATTTAAAATTAAAATAAATAAATATCATAAAAAGACAAAATGTCATTTATTTTAAGAGAATTAACAAATATATGTGCACAGCTACATTAATTGGTTACATCTTTTAAATAAAAGGAAAGACATTTCTATTAGTAATTCTATAGATTCTTTGAAGAATCAGCACTAGCTAGCATCTTTGTTGTACATCACTCACTTGCAATTCTAATGTTGATTTTACCATAAATAATAAATAAATTGTAGATAAATACTACTACTTTTATATATTCCTAGTTGTCAAAACACCAATGAATTTGGAGTCACTGTGTCTGTAGGACACATATGAAAGACAAGTCAATTTATGAAACTCAATGAGTCAATGATAATAAGAGTGGATATCTTGCAACCTAGTTCTTTATATACTATTTAAGAATATGTTTTCATATAACCAAAAATAGAAATTCTTATTCAACTATTCATATGAATCCTTACAGAAAGAAAGAAAAACTATTCATATGAATTAATTGGTGTTTGATATATAAAAAAAAAAAAAACTATATGAATTAATTAGTGATGGCATGGGAGAGAAAGAGAGAGTTTATTCTCCACTACATTACGAGAACAACATTTTTTGCACTAAGTGTGATGCAGAATGGGTGTGCATCATTGCAAAAACCCACTTGTTGGGACACATTTATCTTGAAAACTATAGCCACCTATAGGGAATTCTCTGTTTTAGAATATGATGTTCTAAGGTTGCAATCATATGATTGGTATATACATAAAATGTTTTCAAGTCAACTTGTATCTTTGTTGGAATCAATAATGGATAGAGAAAGAGTTGTAGCTTTCTCTTTTGAAAGTTATAAATCCAAGTCAAACAGGGAATAAATACTAAATCTTATTCAAAATTATAAAAAAACGACATTCTAAAGTTAGATTTATAATGATGAATTAAACTTAATGTAAAAATCTACTATAATATCAAACAAAAAATTGGTACATAGACAAAATGATAATGTCATTAATAACTCACATACAAATCGGAGGTACCGAACTCCGGTCATAGGCGTTCAGTCTAACAATTTCAGTCTTTTCTGTCGGTTGAACTAGGAGACTTTTGGACCAATATCAAATTCTATCATAGTCACCCACTATTTTTATCTATGTAGGAGACTTTTAATGTTTGATGTCTTTTATAAGAATAATATATATTAGATTCAGTATAAAAATCTAATAGAAACATCCAAGGTACATTTTGCAAAAAATATGTCATGGAAAATCAAAGCATATAGTTAGGCCTAATTAATTAAGGACATATAATATATTATGAATGATGCATGATGTACATGTACTGATTAAATTTTGATTATGTTAATTTACAGGTAGCAATATCCTTTACAAAGATAATTCTAATCTCAGTTCGACCAAGCACAGAAACATTAGGAAAACTTCCTGGAACTGATATGTTTTGTGATGTTGAACAATATCCTATGGCTATTCAGATTCCAGGAGTTATGATAATACGTATGAAATCTGCATTACTTTGCTTTGCAAATGCCAATTTCGTTAAAGAAAGGTAATTTATATACAGTATTGTGAAGGATAAACTTAGAAATAGTTGTGATAAATATGAAAAAAATAAGGCATGCATGCTAAAACTAATTAGTTTTAATTTTGGTTTCAATTAAGGATCATCAAATGGGTCACTCAAGAAGAATCAAAAGATGACAAGGGAAATTTAAAAAACTCCATTCAACTCGTAATTCTTGACACCTCGAGTAAGTTTTTTATTTACAGTATATTTTTTGTTTCTTATGCACAAAATAAACAAATGTGTCATTTATTTTCTGTGATTTGGTTAAAATATATGACATATATTATTATTTGGTTATAGATTTGGTGAACATTGACACTTCCGGAATTGCATCTTTGGAGGAACTATACAAGTGTTTGTCTTCACATGGGAAGCAGGTAACTTTATTAAAGGCTACAGGAGTATGAATCTTATGATCCTTAATTAGGACTTAATTAACTGACTTTTGATTACTCTTGATTGATTAGTTGGCCATTACAAATCCAAGGTGGCAAGTGATTCACAAGCTAAAGGTGTCAAACTTTGTGAGCAAAATAGGTGGAAGAGTCTATCTCACTGTTGAAGAAGCAGTTGTTGCAGGCTGCAAGAGTAATCAGTTCTAATTCTAATTAAGATGCATGTGTGTAAAATAAGCTTAGTTACTTTGTGTGTTGAATTTCTAGTCCCAAAGTAAGTTGTGCACGAAATGGGACATTGAAATAAATTACTATTCCATGTATGCTAAGTTTCTGTCATGTATGTACTTAATAAATTAACCAAATTGTTATGGTGTGTGAAAAATAGTTGGAGAGAACATTTCCGTATAAGTATTTACTCGGTGTCTTTTTGGGTACTTTTATACAATTTAGTTAGAAATGAAAATATAATACAAAAACTTTTTGGGACCCTTAATTAACTGATAAATTAATCAGAGTCACTGTTTAATCCACTTATTTCTTTTTTTTTTTGGTAGAAATAATCCACTTATTTCTACAGATAAGTAATGTGCATTATGTGGCCGGCACACTAGAAAATTAGTATGAAATTTTAGTGCTTTGTTCTCAACCCGAATTACGTCTAAATTCATATAGGATGATATTCAAACACTAACCCTTCTAGTTCTAGGCTTCTAGCTACCTAAACATTGTTTAGTGCACGTTAAGCACGCCTGCATAATGCACATTACTTTTAGTATGAGACGATACTCCCTCTCTAGTCAGTGTTAAATATTAGTAATGTCACTTAGGATATTTTACGCATTAAAAAATTAAAATATGTTAATGTTAGTTAACAAATTAACTAATTTATCATTATTAACCATGTATTGTTAGTCTAAATGAGTAGCGTTATGACTCTAGGAATTTAATCTAGTAGTCAATCACTTTAGTGTCTGTTTGGATTGGCGTTTGGAAGCCCCAAACGTGAGTTTCAACTGCCAAACGCGATTCTGGTCAATTTTGGGATGTTTGGATAACTTGCAAAACCAAATCTATGAAACGTGAAAATGGCTCCAAACGCGAGTACTCTTGAAGCTGCAAATTGGAGCTTCCACGGTAGAGGAAAATCGATTTCAAGCAATTAATTTTCAGTGACATGTGAACTTACCAATTTACCCATAGCTTTCTTCTTCCATACAGATCTGATTTTCTCTTGGTAAATTACACAAATATTGATTGATGGAGAAATTGTAGAAAGAGAGAAGAATATTGAGATATTGAAGAAGTAGAAATAGTAGAAGATAGGGAAGGAAATGTAAATGACAGAAAGGGTAGATGTAATGAAAATTATGGAGAATGAAAGCTTAGAAGAGAGCCCCACGTGAAGGAAGATTCTGGAGAAAACATTATTCATTTAATATTTTTTTGTTTTTTAACTATTTGGGTTGGGCTTGAGTAATTTTTGTTCATAACTTTTTTAAAATATGATATTTTTTTTAGTGTTGATTGTTAGTTAAATTAAAAACCCAGTTTAGTAATTTGACATATCCAAAAGCAATTTTGGTGTAAACATTTTAACTCACTTTTAATCAAAATCAATTCTTTCAAAATCAATTCTATCAAACTCAATTCTCATCACCGCCAAACCAAACACACGCTTAGTATGGTATGGAGGGATAATAGTCACTTTAGTATTCCTTTGAAAACAAGACAAGACTAGATCGAGTAGATTCAATGTTCCTTGAATTTGCTAGCCGTAGCAGACGGCTGGGGAGGACATTGGTCGGCTACGGCAGGTGGCAATATGATTGTTTATGCAAATTGTTTGTGTAGGTTTTGGAGTAAACAAAATTTGATGCAAAAAACTTGTAACAAATCCATAAACTTAGCACATAACTCCAAAAATTTGAATGTAGAAGTTTTCTCATGATCAAAATCAAACTCAAAATTTGGTACGCGGGAAAGAACTTTCTTTTTTTGGTAAGCACGGAAAAAAACTTTCAAATACAACAAAAACTAAACAAAAAAAGGATAAAATTAAACAAACACATGTATAATGTATTCTCATTTAAAGGCACAAAATTTGTATAGAGTTAAAAGATCAAAACTTAGTCAGATCTGGTGCTGAAGAAGATGGAAGAAGCGATAGACCTATAAGAATAACACTGGCAACAATTCCATATTAACGGTTGCAGTACCCATGGACAGATCAAGCGTAGAGGAAGCAGAAGGAGCTCTAATAAGTGTAAAGGAAGCACATAGGAACATCGACGTATGAATAGAACCATCTAGTTTCTTTTCTTCTTCAAATGTACCACCTAATTAATACTACTTGTATCACTATCAAATCAATATCTTCCACTTTGCATTTATAGTAATGGTGAATACACAAATACTAGATAAGAGCTGAGTAATTTAGTAAAAATCTATCTCTTTTACATATATTTTTTAATCTGTATAAAATGATCAAATAGGGGCAATAATCAAGTTCATCCCTATATTGAGGGACAAACCTAGTTTAGAAGATGTAGAATTGTAACCAAGTCCTTACACAATTACATTAAGCTGGTATTGACCATTACGTATTTAAAACTAGGTGAATAACGTTATTAATGCATTTGATAGCATATCCAAACAGAGAAACAAACAAACTCAATTACCATTATACAATTCCATAGATCAATTTAGAATATTGATAATGTGAAGGATTAGGTTGATATAATCCAACAATTTAAGGATTAAATTGAGATGAGAACAAAAAATCATGATGCAGATATCAATTAATAGACGGATGATTCAAATAGTTTGATTATCAGCTTATTCAACTCATTAAGGATTATGTTTCCAAAGATTGAAACTTTTGTGCTGACTCATCTTCTCATCTCATGGACAAATATTTTAGCAAAGATGGGTTCAACACATTGGACTCTTCTTTCCTTAGGATCTGCATTACAGGCAGATGCAATAGGGGTATCCTTCACTAGATTCTAGTTTTCCTTGCTTTCCAATTTACTCTTTGTATTCAAATAATAAAAAGGTTTACAATCTTAAAAGTGGAATTACCTATCATTTCCTCTTCAATGCACTTAGTTATGCTGTTCATCTAAACACTTCCTAAAGTAATATTAAGAATCAACATTCATATTTCCATGTCAAATAACCGATCCAAAGATGTCACTTGGTCTAACAGAATATGCATGAGGGGAAAGTAATTTAGCACAGAAACAGACTATCATCAAAAAAGTAATCTATGCGTGTAAGTTCCATTTCACCAATAGGAATGTTCAAAGTTCACATACACTAACTCTATTGTTTTCAAATTGTATATTGTCATAACAAATTAAGTTTGATTCAGTTATTTTGCAACCCCTCGGTCTTACAAATCAATCAATCCAGTGGAATAAACATTATTGTGCAGCTATAGGAGCATGTGAAAGGGGATACAATGAAGTAAGATAAATTCCACCAATAAGACACACATATATACTACAGTAGTGATCAAAAGAACAAATGAAAAGTAAACATTGAGTTTGTAGTTTATTGAACTATCTTATGAAAAGTACAAGATCCTATGAATGGAACAAGGCAAAAAAATCGCCATACATTACAAGCATGCCAATTGCAAGCAATACAAAATCAAAATATGAAATCAAAAAGAAAGAAACAGAAACTACCTTATCATGTACGAGTACACGTTGCATCAAAATCATCAGGAGCAACACGAGCAATCCAACTACTAAGCGTTCTCTTAATATCAGAGTGATTAACATAAGCCAACTCATACATACTACACAAATTCACAACAAGTGTTTCATTGAGAGCAACAGTAGGAACCCTTTCAAGAGCATTTTCCAACACCTTAATAGAATCAGACAAATCCCTCAAATACATCAAACAAAGCGCCTTATTGTTAAAAGCAACTATATCGCTATGATCCCTCTCAATACACTCTTCATATTCCCTCACAGCAGATACATAATCCTTCCCAACCATATACACCAAAGCCTGATTTCTATTCACAAGGTTCTTAAACTCAACCTCACTCAACGACCCATTATTCTTCCCATCAGTTTCAGCTTTCAAAAACGAAGCTTTCGCACCTTCCAAGTCACCGATTTGCAATTGAATATACCCAAGTTGCGAAATCAAAAATGGATCCGAAGAATTGTTCGCAATTAGGGTTTTAATCAAACTTAAACAAACACCAAACTCTTTATGACTCAAATGATGCCCAATTATACAATTCACAACAAAAACCTCTCTTTTTCGCCACACACGAACCGAATCACTCATATTATCATTCTCCTTAATCTTAATCTTCTCCCGCACGAAATCGAGGAGACAGTATAATCGATCAATTCCTTGTTGGCGTTGACCTAATTTGATAGGAATTAGGGCATGAAGCCATCGGAGAGAGAAAGGAACCATAGATCCAACACGATTAGGGTAAATTTTAGGGTAAGTTTCGTACCTATAATGTGAACTATTAAGATCTTCAACGGAATCGAGTTCAGAAGAAGCTTCATTGAAACGACGTAGTTTGGTGAATGCGAGAGCGTTGAAAGCGAGATAGGTGAGGTGATCGTGGGGTTTATGGAGAAGAGAGAGTGCTCTGGCGCGTGCGACTTTGTCGATGATTGAACGCCACGCGCCGCGGTTTGCTAGGTCTTGGAGAGAGTGAAGATCGTGGCAAAGTTCGTCTAAGGGGTTTTGGAGTGGGTCGGTTTGTGTTTCGGATCTTGGAGCTTCCGATTCCATTGTTTGGGTGGGAATCGGAGATAAGGTTGAAGGGTTCGCCGGCGACGGTGAAGTTAAACGGATGTGATCGGAGTTAGCGTTTGCTTCGTTGGTTATTTGCTTAATGATTCATTCTGCACTGAATTTTTTATGGGGAAAATTTGAGTTGGCTAGATTTTAATTTTGGTTCGAGTTTTTCCCGATTTAAAAAGGTGAGTATGAGGCAGGTGTTGGGGACATTGACATACATCTTGAATCCCTTTTCGAATCCGCTCTTGTTTATATCAAAAATATATTTTACCTCTTTAAGTAGAAATTTTTATACAAATTCTTAAATTTCATTTATATAGTTAATTTCGGTCTGAAATAAATCATTTTTCATATTTGATTCTTTGATTAAAAAAATTATATTGTTGAAATAAATTAATTTTGTGATGTTTATTATTTTTAACAAAAAAAATGGAAATGCAAAATAATTACATGTGGAAGTGAGATGAAATGGAGGTAATCGAACCCGTCGGAGATACCCGAATACTTTTGAATATGGATTTGAGATTCTAATTTTATCTCCGATAAAATTGGCGACGGGTTTGGATTTCAAGAGAGCAAAATTCGCTCCACCCCATTGCCATACCTAATCTTATATTAATCTTATATTGGGCCATATATTAGAGTTACTATTAGCACCGCCCATTTACTATTACACCACCATGCCATGATCCAACTTTTAACTAGGGATGGCAAAAGTACCCAAATCCGCGGGGCCCGTCCGAAACCGAACCCGAGTCAACGGGTAAAATCCGAGTTGACTGGGTTTGGGTTCGGATTCGGGTGACACCCGATATTTCAGGTTCGAGTTTGGGTAGTGTCAAACTCACACCCGAAATCACACGTGTTATATATTAAATTATATAATTATCTCTCTTACATTAGTATATTGTAGACTATTTTAACGTTGTAGACTATTTTTCATCCTTATTTTAATGTTGAAAATAATGTTAGCATGTTGTAGACCATAATTTCGTTGAATTTTTCGTATTTTTTTTTACTTTTGTTAATATAATTTCAGGTTCAGGTGAGAAAAACCCGAACCCAACAGGTTTGGGTTTGGGTGCTATTTTGTCATCCGAAAGCCTCTTTGGGTTCGGGTTTGAGTTTACCCGATATATTGGGTTCGAATTTGGGTAGTGTCAAACCCGCGCCCGACCCTACCTGTTGCTATCCCTACTTTTAACCTGGACTATGCAATAAAAAAATCTTTAGAAAGTAATCTTTAAATTATTTTTTATTTTGTTGTTGGGCAATGTCTTTACTAACTGAGTCAAGCTCGCGGGGGCGTAATTTTTTTTATTTGGGTAAAATGAGTCAAGTCGATAAGAATTGGTTCAGCTCAACAGTTCGAGTTTGATACAAACTATTTTTTTAACTCAAACTCGACTCGCTTAAAATTCACGAATAGTTCAGTTCTGCACGTTAAGTACAGTTCATTTAATCATATGACATAAAGTTCAAATTTTGTTGTCAAAATAATGTCAAATTTTAAACAAAAACTACCATTTTTCTATACTACTAGAACTAGAATCAAAGAATGTTGTAGGACATTTGTACGTAATGCAAGGGACTGAGATTCGCACTCTGATACGCTTATTTATTCACCTTTTAAAGGATGAAATTATAGTCATTAGACTACCTAACTGAAAAAAATCGAAGAATGTCAAATTAAAATAAATCCACCTAAATTCTATTCTAAATAATTCAAAAGCCAATATAAGAAAAGTAAACTAACATATACAAAACATGGATTCTCTTAGAAACAATTAAACAAATACAACGTCAAATTTTATTCTTATTGGTGGTTGAAAGATCAGAACTTTAAATCTAGTATACAACTATCATCAGTGGTGGCTGAGTCTTCTGACAATCTGACTTGTTTAGACTTTCACTAACTTTGTTCATGTTTATTTTTGTATTGCTATTTGTAACACTCTTGTGGTTTAGCCGTTTTTTTCCGGTACACCTTGAGACGGGTGCTATTATTAATATAGTTCACATGCTTGTTAAAAAAATACCTTAAGAGGATTGAAGAACAATGATTTTTTTTGGTACCCTTGCAAGTCTTACTACTTTGCTACTAACTTTAAAAACTTGTGCACATATCTTGAGCGTATCTTCGTCCACATATACAGATATCCCAACCTAGTTATCTCGTAGGAATCTGGAAATGAAAAATAAATTTACATCCTTAATCCAAAACTACTGACATGCATCAAGACTCTCACACATTACATGGTGCGCGGTTATATGGCGAGTTTGATGAATCACGATGATTTTGTAAAAACTGTAATGTAGATCAGAACTCATCGAATACGAGCATTCGCAAAACTATGATTACAGTACCATCTCTTCACATTCTCTTAATGAGCCACATTACAGAAAAACAAATACTTCAAAATGGAAGCAACAAAAGAACCTACATGTTTATTTTGAAAGAAGAACCTACTGCACTAAGTTAAAACTAGAAAATCTACATAACATAACTGTGCTAAAAAAACCTTTTTTTTTTCTTTTCTTTTCTTATAATGTTCCCTATCATCTACATAATGGAGCAAGCATTTGGATTTTCATCACTGAACATGGTGGCGATGCGCGGCTCTTCATATGTCGTGACAATTCCAGTAGTCTCCAATCTTCTAACATATCCAGGAGGAGCCTTCTTATCATAAGAAGGAGCAGCATAAGGATGAGCCACCATGTTGTATGGCACATAAGGCCAAATCTCTGCTCTCTTCCCTGTTGACTTTGCCTTCTTTAGTACCTTATTTGCCTCCACATATCCCATTACTGTAACTTTTTGCTGTTTTCTGTTTATCTCCACTGATTTCACTCCTACACCAACATCAACATTATTTTATCTTCATTAGTTTCACTTTCATGTACTTGATGATATGTCTATACGTATAATACAAAAAAAATATTAAGCACTGACACACCAGATACAACACTGACATTGATATGCCAATGATCAAATGTAACTGCATGTGTCGGTGGTGTGTCTGTGCTACATAATGAGAAAGTTAATAGCGGGAAATACAACTTACCATTTATAGAAGAGAGAGCTTTCTTGACTTTAAGTTCACAACCATCACAATCCATCCTCACCTTCAACTCAACTGTCTGCAATTGCTTCTTCTTCTTGATCTTGTGTTGATGGTGGCCACTTCCCATTAGATCAGATAAATATTCTAGAGTTCCTCCAACTCCCATTTCTGTGTATATTATGATTTCACAACTCCAAATGATCTATGCTTAAAAGAAAATTAAAAATAGACAACTTGCAAAATGTCAATGAATATGAATAGAACAGAAATGCACATGTACAATTCAAGGTTCTTGAGTATGTTGGTTATGGGGATGATGGAAATTTATATTGTGAACAAAGGGTAGGAGTTATAAGGAGAAGAAATTGCAAGGAACTTTCATGCAAAAAAAATGAAAAGATTCCTTCTTGCCTTATAAATGATCTTTAAATAATGTTGCTCTCTAAAAAGCTTCTTTTACTTCCCTTGAAAAATTTTACTTAACATAGGCCAATTTATAAAGTCCTTTTATTAGATTCATAATTCATAAAGATAAGTGGTAGGGTAGTTTCCCCCACCTTTAAAACTGAGCAAGAGCCTTTTTTGGGCACCATGAAATTATTGGGTTTAAACTACTTAATGAAGAAATTTTATACTTGAGGGTCAAGAAATAGTAAAATTTCATGCTATTGTTTCATTCAGTTTGGTGTATATTCAGTTGACATTTGACAACATTGTTTATTAGGGAATAAAAATTGCAATAACAAATGACAGCTAATGAGAACTCTCTGATTGAGGTTTTAATTAAAATTGAAGAATAATGATTAACAAATGAAAGTGAAAGAAGCTACCAACTCATAAGAACCGTCAAATGGTGACAATTTACTATTTAGAAATATGTGAACGTAGCTCAGTTGATAGAGAAATTGTATATTATATGGAGAGACAAAAATTCAAACTCTAGTACGCCCATTATTCACCTTATAAGGTGCAGTTCTTGAAAGAGAGTATGATCTGTTGTGTTGTTTTCATTTATGTTCAATGACAAGAATATTATATTCTATCAGTTCTACCCACTAGTCTACCAGACCAAAAAACAAAACAAAAACCAATGTGACAAGAGTCATGCATGATACTATTGCAACGGCTATGAATCTTTTTCCATCAATTAAATTCACATGGAATTAAAGCCATTTACTTTATACTTTAAACTCAAATGAAAGTCCTTGTGAGTAATGTATCAGTACCTGCCACTACTTTGGAAAAAAAAGAGATGGATTGCTTGTTGATATATTAATGAAATGCTTGTATTTATCAAATTGTCTATCAAAGAATCGTTAACAAACCCTTAGCTTAGCCATGAAGAAGTTGTATGTGTCATTATTTTCTTGTGCATGGTAATTGAATTGTGGTTTATCAATAACTTATTCAACAATGAAAAATGCCTCACTAGTCACTAGTCATTTTCATGGACTTACATTTTCTTTTTCGAAAAACACTAAAATTATATTGAAAAATTATGGTAGATCGGAAGTTACACAATGAAGAGCTAAACTCACAGTAACGGTTGGTCATTGCTCAACCAAGCAGATGATACCAAACATAGGCTTAAATTGCGTCTTTAAAAGTATTTTTTCGGTTGTTTGAAATTGGGATCTATGATTGTTCCATTATACCTTTTTGGTAAAGCTGGCTTCTTCTTTTTTGGATGAAATGGTAAAGCTAGCATTTGATTTCAACGACTTCTACTTTTAAGATATTAACCAAAAGAAGCAATTTAAATAATTTAAGAAACCCGTTGCATAAGCTTTTTGCAATCAACATAGAAACTACGTACACAAAAGCACTCAGTCTCACACTCTCACTTTTGGAAAACAAAAGTAGAGAGGAAAGAAAAAGGTAAGGATATAGAAAAATGCAGCAAAAAGTGGATGAAAACAGAATAGAGAAGCATGCATCCCATACCGCTCAACTTTTATGAGTTTATGAAAAGGAACGAAACCTATGGCAAATTCTACTCTTGTTTGTGGCCGTTGGATCATGAGGGGAGCCTAAACACAATTGACTTGAACACCGCATCTTCATGCAAAACCTTAAAACATTATGTGTATCAATTATCTCACATATATGTTGCAATATCATAGGCGGAGCAAGGCCGAGGGAGTGATACTTGATCCAAAATATTACTACTAGACACGGAAAAGGGCAACTCTTGACACGCATCTAAGAAAAGTACTCCCTCCGTTTTAAAATGAGTGTCGTTTTTTGTGTTTTCACACATATTAAGGAATGCAATCATTATATTAAAAGTAATAGCATTTTTACTAAATTAACCATACATTTTTCTTTGTTTTCTTGGAAATAGTATATAAAGTAGTAATTAGAGGGTAGAATGGAAAAATGTAGCATTCGGAATTGAAAAGCGATACTCATTTTGAAACAAATTTTTTGAGCTAAAAGCGACACTCATTTTAAAACGGAGGGAGTAACCGGATATGAGAATGAATGTTAAGTTATAAAATACTAAGTACTAACTTTGTCAATAGGATATATCATTTTTTTTTTCCGCCTAACTTAGAATTCTATTAAATGTGCTTAGCTTAGAACAATTCTAGAATGAGTGGCATGTTTTGTCAATATGAAAAAGAGTTCTGTCATTATAGCTAGCTAATGCCTAATGCATTGTGAGATATAATATAACATAGAACTTTAACTTGCAGTATTAGAATTGGCTATCAATTGTTTATTGCTTTTTGAAACTTAATGTGTAAACACATGATAAAATGCAATTTCTACAGAACTCGTCCAATATTTCAAGGACGGAAAAGGCTTTGCGTTGACATCTTTTTGTATGCTTTAATTCTTCTTGCTTTTGGATTATAGATTCTATTTGTTTGTTATAAAAATTTAAAGGAGCGACTTTAAATGGAAACGGGGAAGGAAGCTACAACAAAAGGCTAGCATGTTGTGGCCGGTCACTAATTTCTTTTTTGGTTCAAAACTATGATAGGTGTTGAGAAACATGTTTACAGAAGATATTACTGTAAAGTGAGGGTTTATTGTAGAGTTTGAATCCAGTTATTCACGTTTTCTATCTAATGGCTTTACTAGTACTTAGTACTTACTGTCTTAGATTAGGATCCTTAATGATCCAACACTTAACACATAAATATAATGCACCAATGCCAACATATATAATAAAACTAAAAATATCTTTTAAAATACCGACAACTGGAAATAGCTGTAGATATGCAAAGAAGTTGGTAGGAGGCATTTGGTCCAAAGTATATTTCTGCTTCGTTTGTTTATATTCTTAATTAAGTTCATGATCCTTCTTGGCCTACTTGAAAGTCAGAAAGAATATGACAGCAATACAATTGGTGAAGATGGATTGGTACAAGCTCACTAAATTGAAATAACACATTAGTTTGTAAGCTGGACCCCCATGTAACATTATTGTTCTCTCTAGCGACTTGCTTTCAAACGAATAACGTTTGAATTATTTCCAAGTCATTTTAGCAAAACAAATTGTGACGCTGACTCCGCCTTGTCTAGCAGATATCTATGAGACAGTATCGTGAGCAAAAAGTTACTAGAAAACATCTTCATACCAACCAAATTAATTTACATAACCTCACCCGACCTAGAATGTGGGTTAAGATAAAAACGTTTCACTATGAGTCCTAGGAATCTAATGCCGACAAGGTAAAAATAACAGGCAGCATTGAAGGGTGTAAGATCTAAAATAATTACAAACCTAGGACAAAACACACAGATTTAGATACACATGTAACACTTTTTAGATAGGCTATTATAAATAATGAGAACGTGAAAGTCTTAGTAAAAGACTGATAGAAATTGAAATAGAAGCAACCAATAGCAATGCCAATGTTTCCGGTAAGAAATCATCTGAGATATCTGAGATGAAACAACTGAAGGGTTTTGAGGAGCCCTTCCAGCAACAGCTGGAGCAACTGCATGCCCTTTAGTTCTTTGCTGCTCATCTGCAGGCAACTGACTTGATGATGATCCGTTCGGAGGGGAGATGGGCATCCTCTTACCTAGACTGAGATCTTGACCTACAAATGCATGCAGACAGTGTTTAAGTTCAAGGAACATATATTGACAGTAACACATGAACTAAGAAGTAATGAGATCCTTCATTCTTTGGATGCACATGACAAGGGAATATATATACCCATAGGTTATAAAAAAACATAGATCACTACGTTTCATTGAGAAATAAAATGACTCACAATTTGAGCTTGACCATGCTAGCTTCTTGTTTTCCCTATCAAATACCAACCGGTATCCCGTCATGAAATTTTCTGCAAATAATTTTATTACATTTATGATCAAAATATCCTTTTCTGTAGAATCAAGAATAGGGGCAACCAGTATATTTTTCTAAAGAAAATATGTAAACTTACGTCCAATTGTTCCCATATCTCCATCAGTTGGCTGTATTGCTAAGCAAAATCCATCAATTCCCTGCACAAAAATGACATGTCTTTATAATTTAATTACATCCGTTTCAAGAGAAATGGCCCTTTTTTTATTTCCCTTCTTTCTAAAACAGCTAACTGAAAACTGAGTTCTCATGTGGAAAACATTTTCTATTAGTATGTTAAATTTTAAGAAGATGCAATGCAGACTAATGTATCCCCATCCCCCAGTAATGAGCATGAATGTAAGATAAAATATGAAAGTGAAATGGGTACAAATATAATAATGTATTTTATATAAATTCTATTTTGACCTAACAAAGTAGAACAAGAGAAAAATATGTTTCTTCATTGCTGACATAATATACAAAAGTTCAAACAGTTTGCCCTTTCTTCTATTGCGTTACACATCAGGGAAGGCTTTATCAAGTAACTGGTTCTAAAACAACTAGTCAATATCTATAATTATGATAAAGCTTCTAATGATCATATGTTTTACTTCCTCACCCCTCCTCCAAAAAGAAAAAGGAACTATTTAATCCACACCCACCTGAGTGTTGTAAGATACAAACACGGGATTATAGACAACAAAACTGTTATTTTGTTGGAACTTGAGTGTCAATGTAGGAATCTTAGGCAGCTGTTGCGAACTGTTTCAAAAATTAAATGAAATTGTCAGAATGACCAGAAATTTTTAGCAAATAGGACATCAAGAACCAAGACTAGAGGGGGGAGTGGGACCGACAGAAATCTATCAACTAAACTCACCTGGGTGCATAACAATACTCCCACGGAGATCCTTGAAAGGTAGATCTTGTAGCATTTACTTGTTTGTCAAACTGTCATAAATAAAATCATATAAATAGCCAGAGAAGAGATTTACAATCATGAAATTCTAAAGACAATAGTACCTCCTCAGCTATTGCTCCATATGCATGATCAGGAAGAAACGTAAATGATGTTCCACTATCAAACTGAGCATTAAAACTTTTTACTTTAGGACAAGAATTCTCGATACACCACGCCTCCACTCCAATAATGTAGGTTGAACTGAGCAGGAAAGTTATCATAAATTAGCAGGAGACCTTTTTTTAAAATTCTTTAGTACAGTGATAGATTTTAAACTAATTAAATGTAGATAATTTCATACAACATTCCATCCAAGGGCAAGAATGGAGTAGACTGTTGCACTGCTGATCCCTGGTCACCAAAAAATAATCTACCAGAATCATCATCATTAAAGCACAGCGAAAAAGAATCATGGATTAATCCTGATTTAGCAAGAAAACTTGGAACTGAACTCTCGCCAGGTCCCAAACCAATGAGACCATCAGGAGCAACACCATCTAAATAACCACCACTCTGCTTCATACCACACCTGCATTGGACAAAGTTGATGTCAGTCAAAGGACCATGGAATACATTTTTCAAAAGAGAAATATTATCATCAGGCAAAGCAATGTTGAAGTGACAAGGACACAATCAATCAGGCATACCCGATAACAACTGGAGCCTGAACAGAAGAATTAGATTTGCTTCCACTGCCGTCACTGGATTGAAGATGCAATATGTCCTCAACTAACAATCCAGAACTTGATGTATTCTCTGATAAGTAATTGACGGTATACGGACACTGCTGCTTGTTAGTTTTACAATTCGACCCCGTATCACATAGCCGATGGCTGCAAGATAGATGCTTGCTAGATAACGAACGAGAGGGACTATACTCATTCAAATCTTTATCCTGCATAATAGATGCCCCATATGTGAGGGAGCACCTGCGAATCAATTACTGGAAATAAGTGCTAAACCAGTCACCAACTCTTAGCTTATTAGACCCTAAAAACTTCCCCTAAACATATGCACCAATAAATAAAGCTGAGGTGCTAATATGTTATGTCCCCTATTGTTATTACTTAGTAGTGCTACCAATGTAGTACATTAAAGGGCTGTAACGCTGTGTAGAGATGTGACTGTTTTTTTTATTTTGGTCAAGTAGTCTAGTGTCTAGAATTCTACACATTAAAGATGAATAAGTGTGCGTATCAGGGTTCGAACCCCGGTCCCAGCACATTACGTGGAATGTCCCTACCAACTGAGCTAAGGTCACTAGGACTGTAGTGAGTAGTGACATGACTATTAAGTGTCAACAATGAGGATTTATCAATAAGCATAAGCATTTATCAAATAAGTGCTTGTGCATAACTTATTTCTAATACAAAAGGTAAAATAAAGTTATACTGCTTTTATATAAGCTATAAGCTGTTATCATAAGTTGGAAACCGTTTATAAACATGGCATAAGTTAAAGTTGTTTCTATAAACTCTCTCAAACAGTGTCACTTGTGTTGGTAGATAAGCTCAAATAAGTTAATCCAAATTGGCTCGAACGCTATATACAATTTGTGGGTCAAATTACAAGTTAGTACATACCAAATTGGAATAGAAACTTGCAGACAAAGGAGCACACTGTATACAATCACAAGGAACCCAAAGACGATCACTCCCAGTATCCAAAGCTACAAGAAACGAAATACTCGGTGTCCCTATATCAATCCATGTGTAATGTAACCTATTATCATTCCAAAAACAACAAATCAAATTCAAATATCAAACCCGCATCGTTTCTTCTTGCATGCTATTGCTAGAACGAACAAGATAACAACAAAAACAAGAGGAATAGAGAGTTACCAGCCAAAGTCATTTCCAAACGACATCGTTTTGCTACCTTGAGAAGGAAACAGAAGCTGATGACGAACACCGCCGAGGTTGATCTTATGCCTAAGAAAGTCGTTACCGAGAAGCATCTTATAGTAACTCATACTCTTCCGGTCCGGCCAGTCACCGGTCTGAACCCGAACCGGTTTCATTTCTTCGGAGAATCGGTGAACCAGCTTTACAGAAAAAGTGGTCTGAACCGGCATTGCGTAACTAACCGTGACCGACAGTAAGAAAAGAAGTAACAACCGCAACAGTGACGACATCGGAGATCGAGATCTAGTAGTTACTTTACTTTTCCGATGGCTTTTTTAATGTAAAGTGATTAAGTTGAGATTAGTTTTGATTAGTGAAAGTAAATGGGGAGATTAATGAGTGTGAAGGAAAGGAATGGAGAAGGATTGAGTGAAGGGTGCGTAGTGTGCATCATGAGTGTGTTGTGTGTCTGCGGTGACTGAGAGTGACTGGATAGAACAAACTTTGTCTTTCTGTTTGTTTTTTTTAGGTGGCGGAATAAAGTACTACTTAATTGATTTTTATTTTTTTTGATAAATAAAGTACTTAATAATTGATTAATTCGGAAAAACTTTAGAGAAAGGGGTTTGAAATTGCTTTCCGTCACCGTTCTATCTCTTAAAATTCATGATTGCTTGCTCCTTTTTGACTCTACAAGCAAAATTTGATATTAATTATATCAAATTTTTTACTTATGTTGTTAGATTTGTTATTGATGTTTGATTTGATTCATAAGTTTGAGCTTCACACAAATTTGTCTGTTTCCAAAAAAATTAAATAACATAATCAATATATTTTTTTGTAATAACACAATTGTAAAAAACACTAAAAAAATTAATTATTTGACGGGCCAGCCCGCCAAATCGCATGTCCGCCAATAAGAAGGGCGGAGTTGGATTTTAGACTCGGCCACTTAAATTGACTCGGCTAGTCTCGGCCACCTAATGAGAGGTTAAAAGTAATTTATTTATGATACGCCACACACCTCAATTCAATCAAAGCGTCTTTTCTACAAAGGAAAAAATTGTGATTGGTTTACCCCAAAGTGTACAATCTCTATTCCTTTTTATAAGCATTGTTGTGTTTCACCTATAAGTCTAACATCACTTGAAAATCAAGGCTAAAGGTAGTTTATTTACAATATGCCACACACCTCAATTCACCGAAACGTCTTTTTCACAAAGGACAAAATCGTGATGGGCTTTATCTCAAAACGTACAATCTCTCAAATATGTGGATTTGAGGTCGAATTAGAATATATTTACCTCCCGCAGATAATTCTGAGTTATGTTCAAAACAGTCATATGTTCTGTCTCATCTATAAACTCACATCGCTTGAAAATTGAGGCTAAATGCAACATGTCACACACCTCTATCCAACTCAGACACCTTTTTTTTAAAAAAAAAAAAAAACTCAACCATGATGGGTTAACCTTAAAGAAGACAATCTTTCGGAAATGTAGACTTGAAATCGGATCGAAACATATTTATCTCCCGCGGATAAATCTGAATCCTGTTTAAAACAAGAATATAGTTATTTTTTAGTTTATCAAATAATTGATGTATTTTATTTTTACAAAAAATAATTGATGTATTAAAAATATGATATTGATATATTAAATATTCAATGAATCTAAAAAGTTATTTGTCTCTTACTATATGCAGTAGTAATATATGGCTAATATTGTCTTGATCTCTAAATATAAGTGTTCGTACAGAACTCAGATTTATCCGCGGGGGATAATGCAGAGGGTATGTTCCGACCTGACCTCAAGTCCACATCTCCGAGAGATTGTCCGCTTTGGGGCTTTACCCGTCACGATTTTGTCATTTTCCTTTGTAGAAAAGGCGCCTCGGTAGTTTAAGGTGTATGGCATGTTGTATATAAACTACCATTAACCTCGAGTACCAAGCGATGTGGGACTTAAGATGAGCCAAAACAATAAGTCTCAACGTAAATTTTACGTAATAAATTATAAACATAATTAAATGGTATTGGGAAGAGCCGAAAATGAACCTAATCAACTATTCAACTCAAACAAAATTCAAAATTTGATTAGATAAATAATTTGTTGAACTTAATTCATAAAACAAATAAACTAAACTTAAATTGAAAGTTAAATACGTTAACTAAATAAATTAAACTTGTTTTGACTAGCTAATCCAAAACTTTAATAAAGCAGTTGTTTCTAGTTGCACTTAAAATCACTATTGGGGCATGTAAATGAAATACGTGGTTCACTGGACGTCTTCAAATATTGAAAAACCCTCCACAATCAAAGTGATTATAATATTTGAGAGTAAAGTTTTTGGTAGGGGTTGTCCCACTCTATCCTACCTATCTCACAAATATATTAATTAAAAAAGAATTACAGTAAAATGAATTTGTTGTGGAGAGACTCCAAAACCTATTTTCGTCTTACATGATTTTTGCAATTTGTCTCTTTGTGTTGTTCCGGCTCTGCCGATTGACAGTGGTAGTAATGAGAAACACAAATTTTCATACAATATCCAACAATTTTGATCTGATAGATATCTAAGTGAGTGGTAAGATCCAAAAATATATTTGATTTTGTAAAGTTTGTATGTTAGGGATCCCAAATTTAAGTTTTTTACCTTATCTATTATAGATTCTACCATCGTCCGACAAATACTTCACACCGGCTATTTTGCCACCAGGGATGTATAATGGTGGTGAACTTCATAGATCTAAAAGTAAGTTTGAATTTTTTTTTGTTTATTACGGTTATTTGGCAAATTATTTGAAGGAGACATGTCATTAGGATTTTTTTGTCTTGGCTCCATTTTTATTTGTCGTTTATTTCAATATTATATGAGCTACAGTTTATGACTAACTTGTGAGTTGTGTTATTGTTGAGAGGTAGAGACAAAGTAATTTATTAGCTTTAACCTTTAACTTCTCTATGTTATTTTTTATTTGCCTATAAAATGTGCCTTCAATCATTCTTTCACTACCTCATCTTCAACTTATTGTTCTGTTTATTAAAGTATTAGTTTGTTGTTGTTTGTCATGGATAACACTTTTGATATGCTTGGGTTTGTTAGCGTTTGTAGAGAGTCATGGCATTTCAAGGTTCGTGTGCTTCAATCTTCTCTTCTGTAGAATAGGGAGATTTGTTGGTGCAGTTGTGTTATTGAAGAAGGTGGGGTTGTTGTTATAGATAATGTGAAAGTAGTCATAGTCGAGTGAGTAGGGAACATAGTCATTGTAGAGTGAGTATGGTTACGCAAATGTGAAGGAGTTGAATCAATTTCTTTTTTAATCTCAGTGAGAGTTATGGATAAAATGTTTGAAACAATTTTGATTTTAGTTTTTGAAAGGCAAAATTATATCATTGGTCATTTATTTTTTTCATTTATAAGAAATTGTTCCTTTATTTTTTGTTTATAATAAATTGGTCCTTTGTTTATTTTATTTTTTTGACAAAAGTCCTTTATCTTTTTTATTTGTAACAAATTGATCATTAATCTTTACTAAACATTATCTGTTTTTATTTAACTTTACATATATATCAACTATTGATAGTAAAATCATTGTTGGATAATTTATTCATATTCATATTGATAGTAAAATTATGTGTAGGATTTTGCATCAATGACAACTTTTTCCATTTTTCCATTACATGAATTAACCTAAGTAGAATAAACAAAAACAAAAACGAAATCGTTAATATCGTTAATTTGGTTAATTTCTGTGATTATCAACAATTGATTAGACTATAAATTAAATGTTATGAACAATGACTAACCATAATTGGAATAGGAATTGGAATAGGTCATATGGAAAGGGTTGGAACCAAACACAATCTTCTCTTTTGTGGGATAGGGAGATTTGTTGGTGTAGTTGTGTTATTGGAGAAGGTGAGGTTGTTGTTATTGGAGAATGTTAAAGTGACCATTGTCGAGTGAGTAAAGAACGTAGCCTTTGTAGAGTGAGTAGGGTTACGCAAAGGTGAATGAGTTGAATCAATTTCTTTTTTAATCTCAGTGAAAGTTAAGGATAAAAATTTTAAACAATCTTGGTTTTAATTTCTGAAAGGCAAAATTATATCATTGGTCATTTATTTTTTTCATTTATAACAAATTGTTCATTTATTTTTTGTTAATAATAAATTGGTCCTTTGTTTATTTTATTTTTTTGACAAAGGTCCTTTATCTTTTTTATTTATAACAAATAGATCATTAATCTTTACTAAACATTATCTGTTTTTATTTAACTTTACATATATATCAACTATTGATAGTAAAATCATTGTTGGATAATTTATTCATATTCATATTGATAGTAAAATTATGTGTAGGATTTTGCATCAATGACAACTTTTTCCATTTTTCCATTACATGAATTAACCTAAGTAGAATAAACAAAAACAAAAACGAAATCGTTAATATCGTTAATTTGGTTAATTTCTGTGATTATCAACAATTGATTAGACTATAAATTAAATGTTATGAACAATGACTAACCATAATTGGAATATGAATTGGAATAGGTCATATGGAAAGGGTTGGAACCAAACACAATCTTCTCTTCTGTGGGATAGGGAGATTTGTTGGTGTAGTTGTGTTATTGGAGAAGGTGAGGTTGTTGTTATTGGAGAATGTTAAAGTGACCATTGTCGAGTGAGTAGGGAACATAGTCATTGTAGAGTGAGTAGGGTTACACAAAGGCAAATGAGTTGAATCAATTTCTTTTTTAATCTCAGTGAGAGTTAAAAATAAAATTTTGAAACAATTTTGGTTTTAGTTTTTGAAAGGCAAAATTATATCATTGGTCATTTATTTTTTTTCATTTATAACAAATTGTTCCTTTATTTTTTGTTTATAATAAATTGGTCCTTTGTTTATTTTTGTTTTTTGACAAAGGTTCTTTATTTTTTTTATTTGTAACAAATTGATTATTAATCTTTACTAAACATTATTTGTTTTTATTTAACTTTACAAATATATTAGCTATTGATAGTAAAATCATTGTTTGATCAATTATTCATATTCATATTGATAGTAAAATTATGTGTAGGATTTTGCATCAATGACGGCCTTTTCCATTTTTTCATTACATGAATTAACCTAAGTAGAATAAACAAAAACGAAATCGTTAATATCGTTAATTTGTTTAATTTCTGTGATTATCAACAATTGATTAGACTATGAATTACGTGTTATGAACAATGACTAACCATAATTGGAATAGGAACTGGAACAGATGACATTGAAAGGGTTGGAACCAAACACAATCTTCTCTTATGTGGATAGGGAGATTTGTTGGTGTAGTTGTGTTATTGGAGAAGGTGAGGTTGTTGTTATTGGAGAATGTTAAAGTGGCCATTGTCGAGTGAGTAGGGAACGCAGCCATTGTAGAGTGAGTAAGGTTACGCATATGTGAAAGAGTTGAATCAATTTCTTTTTTAATCTCAGTGAGAGTTATGGATAAAATGTTTGAAACAATTTTGGTTTTAGTTTTTGAAAGGCAAAATTATACTGTTGGTCATTTAATTTTCTCATTTATAACAAATTGTTTCTTTATTTTTTATTTATAATAAATTGGTCATTTATCTTCTTCTTTTTTTGACAAAGGTCCTTTATCTTTTTTATTTGTACCAAATTGATCATTTATCTTTATTAAACATTATCTGTTTTTATTTAACTTAACAAATATATCAGCTATTGATAGTAAAATAATTGTCGGATCAATTATTCATATTCATATTGATAGTAAATTAAGTGTAGGATTTTGCATCAATGACAACATTTTTCATTTTTCCATTACATGAATTAACCTAAGTAGAATATACAAAAATAAAAATGAAGTCGTTAATTTGGTTAATTTATGTGATTATCAACAATTGATTAGACTATGAATTATATGAACAATGATTAACCATATTGGAATAGGAGCTGGAATAGATGACATTGAAAGGGTTGGAACCAAACACAATCTTCTCTTCTGTGGGATAGAGAGATTTGTTGGTGTAGTTGTGTTATTGGAGAAGGTGAGGTTGTTGTTATTTGAGAATGTTAAAGTGGCCATTGTCGAGTGAGTAGTGAACGTAGCCATTGTAGAGTGAGTAAGGTTACGCAAATGTGAAGGAGTTGAATCAATTTCTTTTTTAATCTCAGTGAGAGTTAGGGATAAAATGTTTGAAACAATTTTGGTTTTAGTTTTTGAAAGGCAAAATTATATCGTTGGTCATTTATTTTTTTTCATTTATAACAAATTGTTCCTTTATTTTTTGTTTATAATAAATTGGTCCTTTAGTTTATTTTTTTTATTTTGACAAAGGTCCTTTATCTTTTTTATTTGTACCAAATTAATCATTTATCTTTATTAAACATTATCTGTTTTTATTTAACTTAACAAATATATCAGCTATTGATAGTAAAATAATTGTCGGATCAATTATTCATATTCATATTGATAGTAAATTAAGTGTAGGATTTTGCATCAATGACAACATTTTTCATTTTTCCATTACATGAATTAACCTAAGTAGAATATACAAAAACAAAAACGAAGTCGTTAATTTGGTTAATTTCTGTGATTATCAACAATTGATTAGACTATGAATTACGTATTATGAACAATGATTAACCATATTGGAATAGGAGCTGGAATAGATGACATTGAAAGGGTTGGAACCAAACACAATCTTCTCTTCTGTGGGATAGAGAGATTTGTTGGTGTAGTTGTGTTATTGGAGAAGGTGAGGTTGTTGTTATTTGAGAATGTTAAAGTGGCCATTGTCGAGTGAGTAGTGAACGTAGCCATTGTAGAGTGAGTAGGGTTACGCAAATGTGAAAGAGTTGAATCAATTTCTTTTTTAATCTCAGTGAGAGTTAGGGATAAAATGTTTGAAACAATTTTGGTTTTAGTTTTTGAAAGGCAAAATTATATCGTTGGTCATTTATTTTTTTTCATTTATAACAAATTGTTCCTTTATTTTTTGTTTATAATAAATTGGTCCTTTAGTTTATTTTTTTTATTTTGACAAAGGTCCTTTATCTTTTTTATTTGTAACAAATTGATCATTTATCTTTACTAACGTTTACACAATAGTGCATCTTATTTGTAACAAATAATAT
Organism: Trifolium dubium; assembly: GCA_951804385.1. NCBI lineage: Eukaryota > Viridiplantae > Streptophyta > Magnoliopsida > Fabales > Fabaceae > Trifolium > Trifolium dubium. Next base: position 18,291,097 of record OX638064.1, read on the forward strand.
AGGATAAAGGACCAACGGCGTAAATGTTACTATCTCCGTTCTATTTTACTTGTCGTTTTAGAAAAAAAGACCAGAATAGGAGAGTGTATTTTTGCACCTTATTTTCCTATTATGCCTTTTTTTAAATATATGTCGTATTTTTAATTTACCAATAAATTCCTACTTTTACATAAATATTATCTATTTTCAAGAAAATTGTAACAAATTTTCTTTAAAAACAAACAAAATTTATATACAAAAAAAGATTATATTGTTTCAACAAAAAAAAATTATACAAAATTTAATCAATAAAATAAAATAGGAAGGATGGTATAATAGGCAAAATATAACCTAAATTGTCAAAACGACAAGTAAAAATGAACAAATATTTTTTCTAAAACGACAAGTAAAAAGGAATGGAGGTAGTAGTAAAGATAAATGATCAATTTGTTACAAATGAAAAAGATAAAGGACCAATAGTGTAACTTTGCCTTTTTAAAATGTGTTTTATAAATATGTTTTAGAAAACTAGTTTTATAAAGAGAAAAGAAAAACTCCTTAAACCTGTTTTATTTTTTTAGTTTTAAAAACTAATATAGGGAAAACAATTTTTGAAAACACGTATGTAAAATAAAGCAGTTGTTTCTAATTGCACTTAAAATCACTATTAGGGCATGTAAATGAAATACGTGGCTCACTGGACGTCTTCAAATGTTGAGAAACCCTCCACAATTAAAGTGATTATAATATTTGAGAGTAAAGTTTTTGGTAGGTGTTGTCCTACTCTATCCTACCTATCTCACAAATATATTAATTAAAAAAGAATTAGAGTAAAATCAATTTGTTGCGGAGAGACTCCAAAATCAATTTTCGTCTTATATGATTTTTGCAATTTGTCTCTTTGCGTTGTTCTGGCTCCGCCGATTAACAGTGGTAGTAATGAGAAACACAAATTTTCATACAATATCCAACAATTTTGATCAGATAGATATTTAAGTGAGTGGTAAGATCAAAAAATATATTTGATTTTGTAAAGTTTGTATGTTAGGGATACCAAATTTAAGTTTTCTACCTTTTCTATTATAGAATATGTCATCGTCCGGCAAATGCTTCACACCAGCTATTTTGCCACCAAGGTTGTATAATTGCGGTGAACTTCATAGATCTGAAAGTAAGTTTGAATTTTTTTTTTTGTTTATTACAGTTATTTGGCAAATTATTTGAAGGAGACATGTCATTAGGATTTTTTTTGTCTTGGCTCCATTTTTATTTGTCGTTTATTCCAATATTATATAAGCTACAGTTTATAACTTACTTGTGAGTTGTTGAGAGGTAGAGACAAAGTAATTTATTAGCTTTAACCTTTAGCTTCTCTATGTTATTTTCATTTGCCTATAAAATATGGTCTTCAATCATTCTTTCACTACTTCATCTTCAGTTTATTGTTCTGTTTATTAGCGTATTAGTTGGTTGTTGTTTGTCATGGATAACGCTTTTGATATGCTTGGGTCTGTTAGCGTTAGTAGAGAGTCATGCGTTTCAAGGTTCGTGTGCTTCGTTTGTGAACTGTGTCTTCCTTTATGAAACCTGACCAAGTGAACTCAGTTGAGATGATACTAATTGATGAGAAGGTGTGTAGTATTATGTAATGTAAATAAATTTTGATCCTGATTGTGTTACTAATTGTTAACTTTCATATTATATTATGTGTTGATGGTTGGACTTTTGTGTAAAATACATAGGGTGTGAAGATTCACGTTCTATTCGTAGACATCTTTTGTATTTGTTTCGCCCAAAGATTGTTGAAGAAAATGTTTATAAGATGTCCACATTCCTATAAACTTAATTTTGAGATGAAAACGAAAGTTCAGAATTGTGACATTGGTGTAATAGATCGAAATGGATTATCACTTACACCTCTTGAAGACATATGTACACATGGACCTGATCATGATTTCTTGATTGGTTAGTATTATTAATTTTTGTTGTTATAAATCCTTATTAATGTCTTTTACAATTATGTTTATATCTATTCATGTAGATACTGTTAGCTTGATTTATGGTATTTCTGCTGAGAGGGAGTACATTTGTGATGGAAAGGTTACTAAGATGATTGTTCTTGAGTTGACTGATAGAGGTTGTTGAAATATTATAATTTGAAAATTGATTGATTATTTATCATAATGTTGTGTTGATGTTTACCGATGTTTGGTTTTTTTTATTGTTTTAGTGGAAAGTGTGAGTATGCTTTATTTGGTGGTTATGAAGATGAACTTTAAAAGATGCTTGGGAAGTGTGGTTCTGGATTTCCAGTTGATGTTATCCAGTTTGCTAAAATTAAAAAATTTCTAGGTAAAATCAGTTCAACTATTTGTATTACTATTAAGATTAAAATATGTTGAAGTAGTTTGTTAAAAAGAGGTTTTTGTTGTTATAGGTAAAGTATCAATTCAAAATGTTCTTAATGCCACGAGGATTTATATTAATCCTTCAATACCTGAGGTTGTTTCTTTCAAGGAAGGGTAAGTATTGATTAGATAGGAAATATTAACCGTAATTATACTAAAGTTATGTTATTTTGATCTATAATTTTATATTTTGTTGTTCAGTTTTACTATTGATGGCTTGAATCTTCTCTTTGCATTTCCACTATTGAATTTCATTTTAGTGTATCCTTTGAGAAAGATTTCCTGCTGAAGTATCCCAAAACTTCATTAGTTAATTTAATCGAGACTGTTGAGGATGGTATATATGTTGTCAATGTTGATGTTGATGGGTTGGTCGATTCTAAGGAGTGATGGTATGCAGCCTGTAGATGTCATAGAAATGTTACTGTTGACTCTGGTGCTTATTACTGTAAATATTGTGTGAAACATGTTTTCAAAATGATTCAAAGGTGTGTATTAATTATTTGTAGTTGTATGTTCTATTTGATCTTTATTTTTGCTATTCATTATGATTGTTTGAATTACAACATAAGCTCGGTCATTTCATAAAATTTGGTCATGCAGTTGAATTTTATTTTCAAATTTCTATTGATACCATTAGTTGGCACTACTTGGTACATTGTTTTAGTGCTTCCTTTTTATTTTTATTATATTGTATTTATTCAATTTTGATTAACTGGTTCGTTTTTATTGACAGAATCTTTTTGGTGCTTTTGAAGACTTAGTTAGACTCTGCAAATTTAAGTTTATTATTGTCTGTTGTAACAATGGTAGGATCACTATGTTTGATGTTGCTCTCACCGATAAACCTTTCAAAATAACTTCAACCAAAATAGGATGGTCAATTTTTTGTTTGATGAACCAATTTGTTGTTGAGGATTCCCTCTACTTCAAATGTACAATTATTTGGTTGCAGCAACGTGGTGTTTGTTTACAAAATCAATGAGTACTTGGTTTAATATATATTTTTTTTTACGGGAGTACTTGGTTTAATATATTATTGTTGAAGTTTGGTTTTTTATTAAATTATTAAGTTGATTTTTGTCTTACCCTTATTCATATCCACGTGTATGAAATTATGAATATTTAATGTTAAGTTTTAAATTTATTTTTGTTTTGATCATTATAAAATGTTTTTTGTTTGGAATATGTACATTATCTATTTTTTATTTAACTTTACAAATATATCAGCTATTTAACTAAATTATGTTGGTTTTGTCAACAAAAAAAATCTAAATTACGTTGGTGGTCAACCTTTCAAGGTATATTTATTCAAATATTAACCCTTTCGCTTTTACTTTGATTGAATAAATTATAGTCACTGCGTTCGGCGGTGAATATCCCGGTTTCAACCAAAAGAATAAATTAAGTATTTGGGAATGTTATAAAAAATTGGGATGTCCAATCAACTATAGTATAAAATTATTCTATATATAAATTAAATCCAAATTATTTTGTATGTATTATTATTGGAAAGCCTAACGTGATCTATCTGTTTTATATTTTAGCTTTGTTCTATATTTTAGCTTTGTTCCTATACCTAAGTTTAATAGGAAAGATAATTTTTGTGCTCATGCCTCATGGTATATATGAGGTACTACTACTACTTTTTCAGTTTCTCTTTCTGTAACTTTAAATTCAATTTATATGGTTCAAGAAGTTTGTTCTTTGTTTTAATGAATAAGTCATAGATATTTACGATAAGTAGGACCGCTGTTTGATCTTTGTTAATGCTGAGAATAAGTTTATTGTAAAATAATATTGAAACTAAAGTGCTTTTTATTCATAAATTGTAAAACCAAATTTTATTGATGTATGCCTCGAAGAAATCGAAACACTATAAATCTTGTGGACCGTGCAACGCACTGGATGGACACTAGTAGTACTTGAACAATGTAACAAAAAAAAAGCTCAAAGAAATCAACTGTAACAGAAAATGTCATAAACAATGTCAAATAATGCAATGCTATGACACGCTTGTACTGCCCCACTGTGTTTCTCTTTAAGTAACACGTGTTTGGGAATATAATGATCTTTTAATTGCCTCGTGTCCATTTGTCTTTGCCACTGGCACTCACTGCTGGGCTCCCTGCGATTAAATTCATTCCTTTCTTTTCTTTTCTTTTTTTTGTTAATAAATCCATTCATTTTTATTTATGGAACAATTTAATAATTATTCTTTACGGACTAGAACGGTTCTTTTGTGTGACAAGATAAACAAATACAATGATGGTTGGTAAGTAGGAGATGTTTGCAAAAATAGTTAACACCCACACGCTCAAATTAGTATGAGTATTAGTATGAGTATGAAGTGGAATGAATGAAAATTAAAGTAAAATTGATCGTATATGGATGTGGTTGTAAGTCACTTATATAGAAGTGTCCATGTGTACGGACATACGTTTGATGCATGTGAAATTCGAGAAGTTGTTGAGATGGATTCAACGGCTACAATTGAATGATGATTTGAATTCATCTCAACGACTCCTTGTACTTCACGTGCATCAAACATATGTTCGTACACATAGACACATCTATATAAGTGTGACTTGCAACCACATCCAGATATAATAATTTCCATTCATTCCACTTCATACTCAGCACTCCTTGTAGCCAAATTTTACTCTCTAATGCTCTTGAAAATAGGTCTCTCATGAATTTTATTCAATTAAATGAAGAGTATTAGAGAGAATGTTCAAAAGAGAATTTTACTAACATTCCTCTTAATTACGTGTTTGCGTAAAATTTTCTCACTTCAGTAGAAATTTGAAGGGAGTGTTTGTTTCAAGTCTTTTAAATTCATTTTTTTTAGGTTTATGGATAGTTTTTTTTCTTACTCATGGATTTATGCCCACCTCCATGAGAATATTTTTTTTCCACCTTTTCCTTGAAAATAAACAATAGAAACACAACTTTTTTTCACCCAAAGTTTAGATCTAGTTAAGAAATGCAACGACAATAACAAGTTACTAAATCAGTATAGAAAATCACATGTACGACACTTTATATTATTGTTATTTTACATTTAATTTACTCTCAAATATGTATGAATTTATAAATTACAATCCCAGAAACTGAAAAATTGACAACAGCAAAAAACATACAAGAAACTCGAAGCAGTCTTGATCTTCGTGCCCCTAGTGTCTAAACTGGGAAATGAATGATCAAATTACAAAAGAATTTGTTTGGAACTGATTATAGACAAAAAAGGAACAATTGTTGCTATATACACTAGCATGACAAATAAAATAATTCAAAGGTTAAAACAAAACTTCCTTTCCAGCATTTGTACCCCAAGTTTCAATTTCAAAGCTTGGCGCCCGTTAACGGCAATGATCACTTGTTAGACCATTGAAATTCTATTTCTAAATTTCTTGAGGGGCCGCTTTTACTTTCCGGCAACAGAGTGTACTCTCCGGATACTGCCCCCAGCATCACCACCCGATCAATCTGGATCGTCACTTTCCCAAATGAGCTCTGTCATTAGATAAAAATATAAAATTAGAAGGGTTAAATGGAAGTGTATGACCCTAATAACTGAAGATGAATAGAGTGATTTAGTAGTAGTCCAATTTTCCAAGTTACCTTCCCCATTTTACTCTTGTTTTTGCAAGAAATATGAAGCTTCTGGCCTTTAGGAGGACTCTCAAAGGACCATGAGAAACTCTCATCCCACTCTGGGTTGGGGCCGGTTGAGACCACCTGAGCATCAAATTTTCATGTATTAGCATATTCATTTTCCAAAGAGAAACAGATTAAAACAGGTTGTATATCAATTATTAAGCAGACAACATCATGTTCTTTGTGTTGTACATAATACAATCAATCACACACTCAGCAAAACCTTGTACTTCCTTGAAGTGGCTGTGCCTCTAGTAAGATGCCCAAGGCCAAGAGGGAAGTAGCAAGGACTTGACAACCGAATACTCGCATATCAATAATTTAGTAAATCTTAAGTAGTCCATAGGAATTTTTTCCACAAAGCAACTTTGTTGCACATCTAGAGGGGGCATTTTGTTATAGGAAATAAGTATTAGGATTAATCTATTTTAAATAACACATTTATTATTTTGGCATAGTTTCAGTAGAATATTGCAGATAACATTATCAAGAAACAGCATTCACTGGTTAAATCTATGCATGTTTGACACGGAGAGACAGTTCTATATTACTCTCACGTAAAACAAGCATGTCAAGTAATCATATTCCTAGTGCATTAGAGGAAAAGATCATAATGAATATGTATGAAATTGATTTTTATAAAATACCTTGGTTTGCTTTGGAGGAGTGTTTCCAAGTGTTATCTTACAGTAAACACTCGGGTTTCCAACAGATTGCTTCATATTATTACCGCTCTTTATAATCACCACCAATGTCCCTGGCAAACACTGCAATAGAAACTCTGCTTTCTCCTGAAATCGAGGTGGGCCAGACTGGATTAAGTACTGTAACAAAGGAATAGCATCTGCGGCTGCTATGGACTGAGCTCTTGAAACGTCTGCTGGGCACGCTGACCAAGCTTGTCTGAGCAGAAAAAGTGCATCCAAGGCAGCTTCCTGAGTGGCCTCTGAACCTGTCTTTAAAGATGCAACCAGATGCGGAATGCTGAGTGTTGCTGGTTCAGTTGCTCTCAGCTTTGGGTAGACATTAAATAGAGAATTTAAGGATTTAAGATACTCGTCGTTCACAGATCCAGTAGCCCATAAATCCTTTTCAATAGCAGCTACAAGACCGTAAAAAACTGTTAGACCATGTTTACATAATGAAGAGAGGATAACATTGCATGATGGCAAAACTTAATTGATGAAAGGATAAGAAAATCTGCTCTGTAAACGGCTGCATAAAAGGGAGTAGTGCACAATTTAAGTGAAGGGAAATGCTAACCAGTACCCCCGGGCACTCTTTAAGGATTTTAAATAGTAAATTTTTATGAAAATGCGTGGTTGGAAATTGAAATATTTAACTTTTTGAATAAATAATTTATTTAAATGGAATCCTTAAAGAGTGCTCCAGGGGCACTCGTCAGCAAGACCCTTAAGTAAAAAGAGGATAAGATATCACAAAACTGTTCAGAATAAAAACAGAACAGATATTAACATTGCATGATGGCAAAACTAACCAGTTATTGCTCTGACTACTTCACTAGAAGCATACTCTTGAATAGTATGATTTGAAAAGAGAAGTTTAATAAACATTGCAGCCTGAACAGATGTTTCAGGATCACTTGAACCAATCAGGTCCAGTATAACCTGAACCCCACTGGCCTCTGCAACTGCTCTTTTATTTGATCGACTGTACATCACAAGGTTTTGCAGAGCACATATGGCAATGACTTTCATTTCTTCAGTTGGTTGGTCTTCAAGAACATTCACTAAAGCACGACAAGCTGAGACTGCATCAGCTGTCCGAGCAAGACTCTCATTCTGGAATAGATCACCAAGAGCCAAAGTCGCTAATAACCTGGCTTGCTGTGCTTGAGTTTGTGGGTCCAAAAGGTACTGGGATAATGGTAAGATGGCTGATTTAGTAACTTTTGTTTCTCTAATCTTTACATTGTTAAGCAATACTTCTAAGAGTCTTGCAGAAGTGTCCTCACACTGATGAGATCTAAGGAGCTCCAAGAGAGCCTCTATAGCACCACTTTCAGCCATTGCCTCCGCAACTGCCCTAGTTTCATCATCACTTTCCAACACAAGAAGAGCATTTAATGCACCACTAATTGTGCTCTCTGATCCAGATTGAAGCAACCTTACCAAAACAGCAATGGGAATTTCCAAGTAGAACTCAGAACTAAATTGCAGAATACTTGCCAAGACAGAGGCAGCAGACTCCCATAAAGCATGAGGAATGGAAGGGTCAGCTTGCAATATCACTTTGGAAATTTCAATAACACCTCCCTCTTTTGCAATTTCATTTGGCCATACAATTGCAATACTGACAAGGGCCTTCAAAGCTCTCTGCTGCAATATTTGTACGCCAGAACCAAGAACTCGCACAAGAGGGCCAATTACTTGTTGTGTCACGGGATCCTTCTGAAGGTGTTCTTCTAAAAGTAGATGTGAGAGAAGCTCAGCAACCAACTGTTGCACTGCTTCTATTGGAGAATCGAGTAAGGGGATGAGTGGTTCAATAGCTTGGTGAGAAGTTAATGTGTAATCAGCACGGCATTGCGGATGCTCTAAGATATTAACCAAAACCTGCAATGCACTATGTTGTCCATCGGGCCCAAATTCTTGTCTTGTTAGCAAAAAGAACAGGGGTTCAACCACTTTAGCAGCTGATGGTCCTTTGGCTATGCTAGCATTATTGGTCAATATACGTAACAATTCAGCAAATGCTGCGCAGAGAAAATCAGGTGCTTCATGAAGGATGTCAAGTATGCTTTCAATCACTCCAGATTTTACCATTTCCATTTTACAACCAGGTCGATCTTTTCCTAACTTGACCAGTGCTCTGGAAATGGCCTCATGAAGTACAAAGTTCCTTCCAAAAAGTAAGCCAACGAGAGGAATAACTGCACCGTGTGCAGCAACTAATTCAGCCAATTGCTCATCACCAACAAGCCTATCCAATGCCCGGACAACTGAATGATGAGCTGGACTAAATTCACTTACAAGGAGAGAGACCAGAGGTTCAACACACCGTGCAGCAGCCATTGTGGATCGAATCCTTGTATTTCCAAAAAGAACACAACATAATTCAGCAGCATCCCCTTTGAGGTCCATTGAACAGTCTGATGAAAGAATTCTGCAAAGAACATCAATGGCATTCATCTCAACATCAGCAACAGCCAGTGCTCTTGAAGGATTTTCACTCAGTAACTTAACTAACGCAGCAATCGCAGCGTGTTGCTCTCTCTCTAAACCATTATTAAGAATCTCCACCAAGGGTTGAACAGCATGCCGGGATGTCTCTGCGTTTCTAATGTTGTCAGCCGAAAATAAACTTTCCAAGGCTTTAGCAGCACTATGCCTTGCAGCTCTTCCTCCTAAACGTAGCACAGCTACAAGTTGAGTCACAGCACCAAATGCTGACTCATGTTTCCTTATCTCAGCACTACTAAACAAAATTCCTAACAGGTCTGTAGCAGCTTCTTCAATTGCATCTTGTGGACCCAGTGAAAGATACTTAGTGAGTGCCTCGATGGCCCCAGACTCTACCATTACAATCTTATTTGATGGACAATCTCTAGCAAGCTCAGTCAAAATCCCAAGTGCTAAAAACGGTGCTCCTGGGCGATCTGGAATGGGTTTGAGCAGATCAACTAGGGCAGGCATTGCCTTCCGAGAAGTGGCACCAACTCTGATGTCGTCAACTCTAAACAACCTCTCAAGAGCAACTTGATCAGGATAAGGTGGCAATGAGAATTCATTTGACAACTCCAGAAGATCCTGTATATCAATATCAGCACAGCCAAGCAAGGAGATAAGTCCGCCTGCCACACCAGAATTTGCCACAGATAGAAGTGTTCCCCTGCTACCATTACAGACTAGGCTAGCTATTGATTGTGCAGCAAAATATTTGTTTGCTGATTCCTCTGACTTCAATAAATTGGCAAGTGCTGGTATAGATTTCATTGTTGCATTTGCTCGTATGATATCCCTATCTTGAAATAATATTGCCAACAACATAGCACAAATCCACAAGCTGCTATCTTCTTTATAGTCAATCTGCATGGTCACCATAGAGTAGAAAAAGTTAATATACAAAAATAATAGGAATACTAATTTGTTATTTCACTATACATACATGATACATCAATGAGGAAGAAAGCGTTCAAAATCAAACATTTGATGGGTAAGGGTGGCTTTATGCAAATAAGTAAATATTTGACATAAACCGAATCGGATAGTAATATCTATCTACTTTAGATGGACTGAAAACATAGTGAATAAGATGCTTGAATACCTGGCTGTATTGTGAGGAGAAGTTTGCAATCCTGTCAGTGAGAATTTCAATCGCCCCAGCCTCCATTATTGAAATTTTACTTTTTTCATCATGACAAGCGAGAACAGACAGTAACCATAAAGCTACATCGGCACCAGATATAACGGTGGTGCTGTTGGTCGCTTTACCATCATTGGCGTCTTGTGTATGCCTGCAAATGCTTATGACTTCCTTGTTGACATCGTCCTGATTGACTAAAGTAGCCTGTGCAGAAATAAGCATATCAACAAGCGACTGTACAAGATTAGCACACAAGTTTGATATATTTAGATCCTCTACAAGCCTCTGGTGATTTTCTTTAGCAGCACAAATAAGAATTGCAACTGCCCCAATTTTGACCTTCATATTCGTAGAATTGATAATCCTCTTAGCTATTGAAGATATACATCCAGATGCAGTAGCAACAGTCTCTCCTAACACAGAAGGCTGATCCTTACATAATCGAGATAATATTTCAATAGCTTTATCCTGCAACACTGGTGTTGAATCAACAATTGACAGAACAACTGGAGTTATGCTTTTAGGGAATTCGGCCAAAATCCTCCAAGCAGGTTTACTAAGTGCAGTGGTCTCTTTCAACCTGGACAGAATAGCAAGTGCTTCTAGAGCCTCTGCTGTTGCAACAGGTTCATTAATAGCAGAACCTAAGAAAGAAGCTAATGCAAGAACAGTACCGGCACGATTCACACAATCATTTACAGCATAATCAACTTGCCTAGAATGCAAAAGGCGGGCGATTGCTGCTGCTGCATGTGTTTTTCCAGATTTTGTGCCTTCGCGCAATACTCTGGTAGCAGGCAAAATAACATCCTCCGCAACAGCATTCTCAGCAATTTCACCATCCAAAAAAAGGTTTGCCACAGCACATGTTGCCAGCTCTGCTACTTCCAAAACTGAAGAGCTAGCTAGTGCAACTAGGGAGGATAATGCATTTCTAGCATTGGCAGCTACCTCTCTGTTCTCTTTGATGGAAAGAAATATTGCAGCTAGGCAACGTGAGGACTCCACTAAGATGCTTTCAGATTCAGTATTAAGCAACTTCATGGTTGACCGAAGAGTTTTAACAGCAACAGTGCTTTCTCGCACATCTTTCCTTGTTTCAAAAATTCCTGACAAAGCTGATGCTGATTTTGCCTGAGTTTCTTCCTTTGTAGAGCTCAATAATTTTATCATTGTATTGATCGCATCACTGGCAGCACTACCTTCACGTAGAAGGTCACTAAGAGAAACAACAGAAAGCATACTCCTCAAAGCATCTAAAACATAAACCTTAGACTCAGGTAGATCACTAGTCAACAATGCTGTAAGCTGACTGATAGTTGCCGTATCAGATTTATGAATTAAGTGATTCAAGGTCTTTGCTGCAATCTCCTTCCCATTTGGGCTTCCATTCTTCAACAGCCACAACAACGCAGGAACTGCATCAGCACTTTCAACACAAGCACGTATATCTTCACTGTGATCACATAGGTTCCTGAGGATTGTTGCCGAGTCTTCCTTTGCTTTTGCAGATCCTGACTCCAAAATCTGAACAAGTGGAGGTATACCACCAGCAGCAGTAATGGCCCATTTACTTTCATCATTTTCATTAGATAAAAGACAGAGCAGGGCAACAGCACATTCTTGTTGCTGTTCTGATGAAAGCCCCAAAAGAGATATCAATAGCTGAATTCCTTCACGGCCTTGAAGTGCACGCCATAGACTGCATTCACTATTGCACAGTGTCAAGAGAGCTTTTAGAAGCTCATCTTGCACTTCATTAGCGGCCATTGTTATTAAACCAACAAGCAAACGCTTTGCATCAGAATTTGCAAGTTTAAGTGAGAGTATAGGATTTCCATACAAACTAGCAAGAGCTTCAATGGTCCTTTCCTGCACAAGGAAGGGCGAGCGAGATTTAAATTGCTCAAGTAATGTCTGCTCAACTGCCAAAGGATCTGATGCTCTAGTAGATTCTGCATTGTCATCGTATATCATAAGAGCTGAAGCTAAAGCTCCCAATGTGTCGGCAGTTTGGGTCGACGAGGAGCATGACTCAAGGCTTTGACCAAGGCTGGAAATGACACTAGACAAACCGCCAGAGATGTTCGCCAGAGCACACATAGCATTCTCCTGTATCGCTTGAGCATACCCACCTTGCATGAACTCTTTGGAAGGAGCTATGGTAGCATTAATCAAAGCAGGAATGCCATTAGAATTGGCTATCTCTTTCCTTGCATCTTGGCACTGGGCTGATAGAGATTTAAGAGCACCAGCTGCCTCAGCTCTAACTGGGGCATCATTACCAGGGCCTAAAAGTTTGAGGAGTTGTTTTGTTGCATCTGCTGTTAGTACCTTCGAACAAAACGATGCATCTTCCATCATCATACAGGCAAGTAAAAAGCACACGTTAGCTAAAGTGCTAGACTGTCCTGTTGTCAGTAACTTCAATAGTATGTCCACTCCTCCAGCCTGTATTGTTGAATTCCAGAATCTCTCAGTACTGCTGTAGAGATTTTTCAATGCTCCAGTCAATAAACTATCTACTACACTTCCACTCTTTAGGCCCTTTTGCAGCTGTTCCCAGAGCACTGGAACAACTCCTTCGGTAGAAAAGATTTTTGATCCAACATGATCTTTGGCATCGCCTTGAGAGACAGCAAAAATTGTCTTTGCAGCAGCTACTTGACCTTCTTCAGAACTGGACTTTAGCAGACCGAGCAAAGGAGGAATGCACCCTCCAAGCAAGACTTTAACCCTTAACTCATTTTCTTTACAAAGTGAGCCCAAAACAGTTGCTGCCTGTATCTTCACATTCAATGACCCTGACCGGAGAAGGGAAACAAGCACCGGAACTGCTTGAGAATGAGATCCAACTGCACTAAAGGCATTTTCACGTGTATCAATAAGCTCCAATAATTGTTTCAAGGAATACTCTTTCTCTTGCATAGAAGATGAGCTCTGACGTAGCTGCTCAATGCATTGAGCAATACTTGCTAATGTCCCATCTGCATCCTCCATCCCGCTGCTGCTACGTTCTCTGCAACCAGTTAGGAATATAAGATACTAAAGTTTACATATTAGAATTTATGCTCAACTCAAAATCAAATTTTCAAAAGCCATATATCAAGTAAGATGGTTCTAAGATTAGAGAGCATATGCGATATTGCCAACCTCATCTTTTCAATGAATGAGATTCTAAAAATACATTGATTTTAGTAAAACATTTCAAGCAACTGATTCATTGTTTTTTCCAGACTGTAAAATATTCCCTTTTGACATAATTTTTAGACAAGTTCTACAATGTAACCAACCTCAATCCCATTTTCAGAACAGAATGGGCGGTTGGAGCCTCTGAATCATGAGCCTTGCCATCACCATTTCTTTCCTGCAACCAAAAGAATGACAGTGGAGAAGGTCAAATGGAATATCTGTATATCTCTAAAATATTAACATTGGAAGTAACATTAACATAGTAAGGAAAAGATACTAGATGCAGTTATGGATAAATATCAATCTCGATGTTCAATTTTGCTTCTTTTTTTATTTGCTAACATGCAAATCCAGTAGTATATTCCTCTACTCTTTCCCTTATTCATAATGACAGCTAGAGATAAATAGAAAACTAATAATACGAGGAGAAACAGAAAATCAAGTTGTGAGGGAACATAGGTAAACCATATCATATCACGACTTAATTATACTCCATATCAAAAAAGCAAATATTTTCTACGTATAAACGTTTGTTGCATCCATTACAATTTACTTTTTTAATTAGGATTGCATCTTACTAAGCAAAACAGAGGAGAAACTTAAAATGGAGCATAAAAGTAAACAGAACATGCAATGTTAGAGTTACTACTAGTAGAGATTCACATGCATATTGTGTTCTTTTGTGGAGAAAACACTACAATTAACCAACTTACAAAGATGGCCAGGAAAGCTATGTTAGATTAGATACGTTAACAAACAATCTAACAATGCCACCTTTTTTCAATTTTCGAGTATAGCCCTGCACCACAAGGTTTGGTGCGTAACAAATGATGTTTCATTATCTTAAATTGAATATTTCTCATCAATTTCATAACTATACATAAAAATAAAAATTCGATACAATCACCACACAATCTTTTTTTTTTTTGAACGGCAAATATTATTAATAAAAACCAAGTCTCGCACAAGATGAGCAGAGACCGGTAAAAAGAGAACTACAGAACAAATAAGATCCATAAAACTACTACATGTTTATACTTAACAAAACACTTTTGTTTTACCAATACCAACTAAAAATTCTACAACACAATAACAAAGACGAAAAAAATGGAAAAAAAATGAAAAATACCAAATCATTAGAAGCAAGGCTAGTGCCATTGTTGCCGGAAAATCTCCAAGTCATTGCGGTCGCCATTTTCGCTTCCCGTTACTCAAAGACTCTCTGCCAAGCAGGATCAGTTGAGGATGAGGATAGTCTCCCTTCCTTCCTTCTCCAGATCTATACTGGAGACAGTGTCAGATCATCAAAGGCTCCCTGTAAAATCAGAAACCAATGAAATCACAAAATCATAAGATGAAGAATATAATTAAGCAAATTAAGATTGATTAGTGAAATTGAAAAGTGTTTGTTTAGTGTGTGAGTCAATGAAAGAAGATCAAATGATGAATGAGGGAGAAACCTTGAAAGCAAATTGTTGCGTGATGCATCTGTAAGGAATTGGAAATGATGGAATTTATGTCTGAAGAAGAAGAAATGAATGAGTGTGTTATTATTGTGAAGTGTTTTACTTTTATTATTGCATGTGTGTGTGTGTGTGTGTGTGTGTGTTGTGAATGGAAGAAGAAGAGGATTCGGTGGCACACCGACAAAAGAGACAACTGGTTCAAGCTCAACTCAACTTAAACTCAGTGTGTGTGTGTGTCTTAACGTTTACTACTTCTTTATTACAATACAAATCGTAACGTTTATTACTTTATTATTATCCTAACTGAATTAATTTAGGTAAAATTACTTATCTTAGTTCCGTCCCAAAATGTAAGTAAATTTGATTTTTTAGGTACATTTGACTATTGTGTATCTAGCTCATATTATGAACCAAATACATCAATAATCAAATGTACCTAAAAAGTCAAATTTGCTTAAATTTGCTTACATTTTGCTTACCTAAAAAGTATACTATCTCCGTTCTTATTATAAAATCATGTTTGACAATCGCATATAGGTCAATGTACAATTTTAATCTGTAAATGTGATTTTTAAGCGAATTAGTTTTTCAATTCAAAAAGAAGTAGCGACGCAGCTTGTTGCATATTTACCTTCGATACATAGGTAATTATCTTATATATATCTATATGAGTATAGTTTAAGGAAAAAAAATTCATATGATAAAAAAAAATTAATCATTAATATCTTTAGTTATTTAGTACAAATTATAAAAATTTGATATTTTGAAAATACTCATTACTCCCTCTGTCCCAAAATAAGTGTCATACTTGCCAAAATTGTTTGTCCCAAAATATTGTCACATACTATTTATAACATTGTTTTTTTTCTATTTTACCCTTATCATTTATAGTATAATGATTAAAGGAGACAAAAAAGTAACTAAAGAATCTACTTTTTAGTATTTCAATGTCTACCGATAAAAAGTGAGGGTGTTTTTGTAAAAGTCTTATTCTTTCTCTTTCATTTACACACTTTTCTTAAAGTGTGTAAAGTGGTCAACTAGAACACTTAAATTGGGACGGAGAGAATAATATAAATCAAACAAGATTTTACATGCTAATATTTACATTTATATATTATTAAAAAATACGGTCAAAATATAATAGATAAATAGTATAATTTGATAGTCTTATATTAAGGACTGAGTATGTAACGATTTATTAAGTAACAGATCTCTTTTACTTTAAATAAAGTATTGGGTTCATTCTTTAGTTAAGGTATCCACTAGTAAAACTTTTAGGGAGAGATTTGTTATCTTTTTTTATTTTTTAATTTGCTATCCATTTGACTTTTACGAGTTTTAAATTTTTTAATCCAAATCTAAATCTCATTTGTGTGTTTCATAAGTAGGCTATTACAATTTTGACATGATTTAATTAAAAATTAGTCCGTTAATATTTCAATTTTAGTCCTCGTGAATTTAATACAATTGGTACATACATTGTACGTAAGGTATATGATTAAAATTCAAATTCTAATATGTTTATTTTTTTCATTTTTAAAGAATGAAATTTTTCCATTAGACTATTTTTATAAAAATATTTCAACTTTAAAACTTTATATTAAACAAATATTAAAATTTACTTCAAAATTTAAATTATCTAATCTTAATAAAGCTGTTTTGAAGTACTACTACCATAATTGTGTGCATATGTGACGGCGTGTATTTTTTTTTACACAAGTGCACTTGGTAATCTTTTTTGTTCACAAAACTGCACTAAATCCTTATTCCTTGTTGAATGTGAGTTGCGATCAAGCAACGATGTCATGGATCTGGAGTTCTCTTGTGCTTAGTTGCCAAGCAAAGGTACAATATATAGTGTTTTTTTTTACAAAAGTACACTATATAAGGTGCGTTTGTTTGAGATTAAAATAAAACATATTTTTTTAAAAAAATTTATTTTTAAAAAATAGATTTATTTTGTAGAGATTTTGAAAAAAATCTAAGGTTGTTTTGTGTTTGTTTACAATTATAAAAATCATTTTTGAGAACAAATACATGGTCCTTGTTTTTAAAAAAATAGATTTTGAGAAAATCACTTGAAAATAGCTTTTCATTTTGGACTCAAAAATGATTTTTTTAGCAAAATAATTTTTATGAAAATCTGAAACAAACACATCAAAAATGAAAAAAGTGATTTTTTTTTTAAAAAATCTCAAACAAACGCACTCATAGTTATAGTTATTAGTTACACTTGCATAGTTTGAACAAATTGATGGTAATTAATAGAATCCTTTGATTTTTGAAATGGGGACAACTACGTCACGTTATATTAGAAAAGTTCAAATGAAAAGAGATAGAAAACATAAGAGTAAAGGAAATTCAGAGTTTAAATTCTTGTGAAAACATTTATCTTTCTGATATATAAAAAAAATTAGAATGGTCTTGATATATTTTATAAAAAACAAAAAAGAACGATGTTATTAAAAAGGCGATAGGGGTGTGGAGACTCAGAAGTGAAAAACTACATGTTCAAATATTGTTCTATTGTATTATTTGCACATGCATCATGGAGCATACTAGCTGGAATTGCAACTGGCAAATTATGAGGTTATTAGTAGATTATAATCAAGCAATGCAATAAAACCAGTAGGTGACAATGAGTCATGTGAATTGCATTTGCTGCCCCGTAAGCATTTGCTGTTATCCCATGATTGGGATTCTGTCTTTTTAGCTCTCTCAAGTCTCAAGTAACATACATTACTTTTTCATCAAAAAAATACCATACTTCTTTTATTTTGACTAAAGTACCATAACATTACTCCCTCTTACTTCAAATATAAATAAAATTTGATCAACGAAAATTAATATAATTGGTGCAAATTTTAGACCAAATATATCAATTTTTATTAACTAAAATTTTGCTTATATATATTTGAGACTAGAATAGTACTTGTTAAGTTGTTTATTATCACCGTCAAAAAAAAAAGTTGTTTATTATCATTACTTAAAAAAAAGTTGTTTATTATTGTATGGCCAATGTTTCCATGCATAAATTGTGTATGTGGTGTACGAAATAGATGAATTGATTATAACAAATTTTGTAAAATTTATTATTGGATTAGAAGTTTATATCATATTGAGTATTCCCTTTATATATTACTAGCGGTTAGACGGTCCACTTTTTCTATTGTGCTAAAGTGTATAATTTATAAACAGTTGATATATTTTAGATATGAATTTGGTATACTAAATTATCAAAAATTGTATCCCCTTTATATATATTAGTAGAGATATATTGGGGGTACATACTACGTATTCTATTTTTTGTCATTATTTGATACACTTTAATTAATAATTTCATATATCATGTAGTTTTGTTGATTAGGGTGAAAATACAAAGTTAGAGAAACATAACTTTTTGACAAATATATATCACTTTGATGATCAAGAGGTTGGCAATTTTTTGAGATTTCTATTTTATACACGTTAAGTCATCTTTATTGTAAAGCCTAAATATAAAAAAAAAATAATGTATATTCCAATATGCACAAAATGAGAGAGGAGAAGCAAGATGAGAGATAGAAGCAAAATCATAAGAAGGAAAAAACAACAAAAATGGTAGAAAAAACTATTTGGCCTTTTGTTATCGCCAACATTTCTCTATATTTTTTTCAATTTAACTAATTATCTATATTTTTAAGAATGGTTGATGAATAAATTTAGTGGGTTCTTTTGATCCCATCACTTCAACTTTTGATCGCAAAGTGGAGAAAGTTTCAATTTGTGACCAAAAAGTTTCAATTTGGGTCAATTTAATTTCATTCAATTTTATATTATTCTTTCATTACATTCAAAAAGTATATTGTAAGATATATTTGATTTAATAAAAAAAGAGTATATAGTAAAATATATTTGCCTCTTAAAATTGACCCAAATTGCTCAGTCTTTCTAATCGTTATCTTCGTTTATGAGGGCTAATGGGTCGAACCGATGGGCATGCTCATTAGCCCATAGGATTGGACGAACTATGCTTCAAAAAACTAAGGCCAAATGCGATCTGGTTTTTTTGGCCCAAGACAATGTAACCCTCATGCAGATCAAGCTGAGTCGGGCTAGCCTATTAGGCTTTGGGCCGATCCATTATCCGAAAAATTGATGTTAGTTTTGTAAAAATATTATCATTAAATACATAAAAAATTATAATCTAATTGAAAAACTATTATAAAAAATATAGTTTATTTTGTGTTAATTTATACTTATTTTATACAACAAATATATATATATATATGGGATTGCTAACTTCGACCGTGGGTCAAAGTTAGCAATGTATGACCCACATGTAATTAATTAGTGCACCCTCATTGTCTTCGCGCGCCCCCCAATTACTCATAAGCGCCACATGCACCCCTTGTAATTACACATGGGTCATATTTGCTAACTTCGACCCACATGATCAAAGTTAACATCCCATATATATATATTCTACTAATAATATGATTTATATTATAGTCTATAATGTATATTACTTTGTCATTGTGCTAAACAATGTGTTTTTACCATAGGATTTCTTTGATATGATTATATTTTTGTGTTTGATTTCTTATGCTAAACACATGTTGGCACTTTAACAATGAAAAATGTTTAACTACCTATACAAAAGCAAGTATGGCATGCAAAAAAAAGATAAAAATCCATCATCCTTATTCAAATGCTTTATTTTTTTCATTGTATCCTTCATAGATTTGACTATTCATAGTAGTGAATACAAGTGTATAATAACATATAATAGCATTCTAATTGGGTAATATAAAAATTATTTTTATTAATTCCAAAAAATATTATTTTATATAAAATTAAGATTCTATGGTGCTCATAACTATATTTTTAATTATATAATTCCACTTTCATATAATTAAACATGACAATGGCTACTTCCTTTTATCTTATAACAAATCACTTTTAAAACTTGATTTTTGCCACAATAATTTTTAAGTATATCCACATAACTTATACATCTCCGTTTTTTTAACAAGATTGATCTATTTTTAATATGGGGAAATTTAGAAATTGAATCCAAATTCTTTTTTTAGGGAGAGACATATCATAAACTCTCTTAACGCTATGTTGACAAATTTATTTTTTACTCACACAAATTATTTAAATTTAGGACAAAATTATTTTACTTTTATTTTTCAACCGCGCAGCACGCGGACATACATCTAGTTGGTAATTATTTATCAATCATAAAAGGTGGATGAATAGTTTCAACTAATTTGAGTTAACGGTTTAAAAATATTTTGATGGAAATATTGATTTATTTGCTTCATATTATAGATCAAATACATCATTCATTCCATAAACATAAAAAGTAAAAATTCTCTTATATTTAGGACAAGAGGAATTAATTTTGGGACTAACAATTTTAACAAACAAAGAAAGAAAACCATTAAAGTGTTCTCTTTACCGACAATCGAAGAAGAATTTGGCAGCACTAAAAAATACACTCATTTCCATAGCTACCATCTTTATATCTACTTTGATTGGATATTGGCTTAGGAAGCATTAGAGACGGCCGAAGAGGATAGATCCGGAAAATCCGTCGCTACCTATTCAAATTGAGCTTGTAGTGCTTGGGCTTGGGCTAGGGTTAGTTTTGGGGGAGCGTTTCAAAGACGGAAACGAAAGATCCAATAATTGTGATTTCAATTTTCTGTCTATTCAATGTTTTATGTTTATCTTCTTATTCATTTGATGAATTGAATGTGCATACTTTCATTCGTAAAATATTACCAATATTAGTGAGTTGGTGTGTTTGAACGAGAATTTGCTTTGTTATAGAGCTTGTACGGTACATTATTTTTAGGGAGCTTCTACGGTATATTAGAAAATTCTAATGTATCGGTACACTTGATCTTTAAAATGATAAACAAACAATTATTTTTTATAAATTAAAAAGTTATTATTGACAATTATATTTTAAAGAACATAATTTCATAATAAAAATCATAATTTTATTTTTTATGAAAATTATACTAATTTTTTGATATTTTTATAAAAAATTCAATATTCACTATTATGAATAATAAAAAATAAAAAAAATTATATTTTATTTTTTTGACAGTTTTGATGAATAATATTTAGTTATTATAATATTTTAAAAGATAAAAAGTTTAATTTATTTTCAAAATATACATATTTTTCTATTGTTTCAAAATATATTGTATCGGCACAATAAAATTTGTTTAATGTACCATAGAATTTGCTTTAGACCATATACAATGGGATGTTGAAATTAGTGTTGAATGAATGTTGAATGTTGAAGTAAAGTGTAATGGGTGCGTTGAATATGAGGTGAAGGAAAGAGAGAGATGTTGAATTATTTCAACATGGTGAAACTGGAAAGGAGGGGGACACACATAGCTCATCTATTAGCCAAACCAAGAGTGTATTGCACACGCGCGAACAAGAGAGAGTGGCGCGGAGAGACAATTTGGTTGATAAAGATGGGACATGTGTCCTCCTGCTATTGGTTGTTTGAATTTTTATGATATTAATAATTTGAATTCAATTATTTTCTTGTAAATTAATTTTATTTAAAAAAAAATTTATCAAAATTCAAGATTTTTTTTCTCTATAAATAGAGATTTGGTTCATTTCATTTGGACACATGCATGGATCTAAGTTGAACAAATTGGTTCAATTTTCAAGGTTTCATTTTGGTCCTTTAACTATTTTTCGTTCTATTTTGGTCCTCTAACTTTCATTCCGTTAACTTACTTGGTCCAAACCGTTAGAAAAATGTCAAAAACGAGAGGTAGAAACCTCTATTGAGAAAACAGACATTAGATTTAGATTCATCGCGAATAAATAGAGGTTTTTGAGTATCATTTCGTAAGCTTTCCTAACTGGAAAGATCATCGGTGATGTGGACAGAGACGGTGATGGAGGAAGCTCCGTACGCGATGAATAAGTGGGAAGAAGAAGGTCTCTGACCACGTGACGTTTTCCTATTGGATCTCACACCAAAGGCACAAAGTCCCTAAGTGCCACGTACTCAAAATTAACGTTTTTGACATTTTTCTTACGATAATTAGGACCAAATAGATTAACATAATGAAAGTTAGATGACCAAAACGGAACAAAAAAATAGTTAAAGGACCAAAACGGAACAAAAAATAGTTAAAGGATCAAAGTGAAACCTTGAAAATATTTAGAGGACCAAAAGTATATTTAAGCCTTTATTTTTGTGTCAATATTAAATAGGTTTATATTTTATTCTCACTAAAAATTAAGTGTTGACTCCATAAAAAATTCTTAAATAATTTGTTTTGTGAATAATCTAATACAATATAGTGAGACTAAATTATTTACTAGTTGTTTGGCCACATATACAGGAAAAAAAACATGTTTGATAGTGTTGAAAATGAAAAATATCTGTACAACATTTTTGAAATAGAAAAATACTAGAGAAATACAATTCTAGATATATTTTTATAAAGTAAGTTTTTGGTATAAAATGACATAGTTTATTTATGTAATCTCCAATTCGTCACTAAGTGATAAATTATCATTGTTTTAATAGTTTTTTTATACTGATATATACTTTTTATATATTTCCTCCGATTTTAAATATAAGCAAAAGTTAATTTGTATTTGACCTAAATTTAGACCAAATACATATTCACTTTTGTTTATATTTAATACCGAAGGGAGCATATGATTATGATCTTGCCCCCACGAATCAACATTTCTAGATCCGTCACTGTTTGGACAAAGAAAAAAAAACCAAAATTTTCACTATATTAATCTTATTATTAACCTTATATTAATGTTTATTTTGAAGTTTTAGTCTTTTTTTATTGAAATGGATCACAATAATCATTTTTTTTGACAAATAATCATTTTTTTTGACACAGAATCCCAATAATAATTTCAACACTCAAAATTCTTCTAATACATTTTTTCACCAAAATTGTATTGTACGGATTACATTAATTGTGTGTTGTATTGCATTTTAAGTTAAAAAAACAAAAATAATTATTTAAATGAATTTTGTTTTTACAAAAAACTAAAAAATAATTTGTTAAGTGTTTATTATTTTAATTTAAATTTAATTGATAATTGTAATTTTATGTAATCATAAAAATAAAATAAAAAATTTAAATAAAAATATGAATTAAAAAATGGTGGGGTAGAGTGTTAAATGAAAAGTAGTGAGATAGAGGGTTGAATGAAAAACCATTGAAAAATATAAAAGTTGAATGAATGTTGAATTGTTAGGTGGAAGAAATAAAAAATGATGTGAAATGTTGAGAATTAGAAAAGTTGATGTTGAATGTTGTTGATGGTCTTATTCTATACTTACTTACTATATATAAATGGAATACTTTTGTTTTGGTTTAACCTTTTTCATAATTCCCAAAAAGTCCTTAACGGTTTTTTTTAAAAATTCTAATTTCTATTGTTTTTTTTTAAAACAATTCTTATGTTGTGTTGATCTATGATATTAAAGAATTGCTCTCTCAAACTAATGATTCTCTCCATCACACACTTAGAGAAGGGAATCAACGTGCAGACTTTTTCGCTAAACTTGGAGCTTCATCAGACGCCGACTTCCTAACTCATACATCTTCTCTAGAAGATCTTCGTGAACTTCTTAAGAACTAGTATAAGTTACCCGTGCAGAGCACGAGTTAATTTTTACTTATAAAATATAACTTGCTTTTGATTATGATATTATTTTTTTCATTTTTTTTTAAATAATTAAATTTTAATGTACATGTTTTTATAATAAAATAAATTTGAAGGTATATTTGTTAATTTATTTTTGAAGGTCTTTATAATATTTTGGAAAAACATTTGGTGCCCAACTTATATTGTTGAATATAGTACCCCAACGAAAAAATTTAGGGACCTGAGTATCTGCCACTTATTTCACATATAATTGACGTTTTATTTCTTTTAATTAATTTTAATAATCTATACTATTATTAATTGGCACTGATTCTCTAGAAAAAATTTTACACGTGTCATTCTTATAAGCTTAATCTTCCCACAATGATTTAACATTTATTACATTAACCTAATAGATATACATGTGGCATTCTATCACCTCAATTTTTTGGCATTTTTTATTTAAATTGTTATTACATAATCATAATCATAATTAGAAGGACAGCAAATCAGTAATCATTATTAATTATCAAATATTTTCCCACACGTTTTTTTTCTTCTATTTGTTATATATGTTATAAAAAAAAAGTATGCTTTGTATTACCAAAAAAAAAAGTATGATTTGTGATATAACATATATGTTATTAACATAAATTATCATTCCTAATTTTATTTTTTTTTGAAAAAATCGGACCATTGTTTAATTTTGATTTTAAGACTTTTGAAATTGTTTTAGGCATCATTTTAATGCTCATTGTTTAATTGGAAATCGGTTTAAAATATAAGAATACACTTCACCATCAATTTTGCATCCTCATCAATTTGTCTCTTACGGTGGTTCAATTTGTCTCTCATGAGCAATTTCATAATAAATCATATCATCAACAAATTATTTTTAAATAATATCATAATAATGTTAATTGATTCTAATTGATTGTCATTTTAATTGAAGAATTCAAATGCAATATATATATATATATATATATATATATATATAACTGCTATTTTGTTCCTCACATGCTCACTGCTAATTCTTCTTTTTACTCTTTTATTGCACTCACTTTTTTAATCTCAATGCTAACAACTTTTTTCACCCAATTCTTATTTGTATTTTGTATTTTATGTTTTTTTTCTTCTATATATTGATGTTGGACATTCGAATTTCATGTAGGTTTGCTAATCTTTGAAAAGAAATCACCATCGATCATCAATTTTATTTAAGGTTTGTCATTTTTTTCATTCATCTATATTTCCATATTCATTTGTCATTTTTTCCAACCATCTATATTCTCATATTCATATCACAACCTATTATTTTCTCTTTCTATTTTTTCTATATCATATGTGTTTATAGCTAATGTAAATTTTTATTAGCACATTATCGGTCACTAAAGAAAAAAAGGTATTTTGACTTCTATTTCTTAAGGTTGTAGTGTTATTTTTCTTCTTCTATGATTTAGACATGACTATATATATGGATCATGTAATTATTTATTTTTTGTTCCATTTTTTTTGCTTAAATAATTTTTTGTTATCTTTTTGTTGACTATATTTCATATATTTATCAATTGTTACTATTGAAACATTCAAATTCTTTTATATCTAAACTTTTGATTTTATTATTTCAGGACTTTTGGATAAATATTTGTTTTAGTTATAATGGACAAATTGATAATTTGAATGACAAATAATCATTTTTTTTTTTACAGAATGTGAAGAATTCAGATCATTGACATCACACATGAACATATATCTCCTTTTTATATTAGAAGCAAATAACAAATTCACATAACCTATATTTTGAAGAATATAAAGATTGAGAAGACCTAATATGATACTTTTAATTTTCATATTAGGGTATAAAAAATTATAAAACAAAATATAAGAATAACATTTAAAAAATTTTAAAATCAAAATAAATGAGGAAATAAATGATAACCAATATGTACGGCAAGAATATATTCCTATTTATAACATTTTTTATATCCTTAAATATTGTTCCTTTACATTTTAATCAAGAATTTGTAGTTTACTTGATAATCAGGAATTGTGAAAAAACCATTTATTGATTTTATTAACCGAAATAATTAAAAGCTTATTAAATAATAAATAAAATTTCAGTTTTTAAAAAACATTTTATGAAAACCAATTCTATGAATTTCTTAAAAAAATTAAAATAAAAAACTTATTGAATAATAAACATTTCGGTTTTTAATATGTAAAAAAAAACATTTATTTACATAATTTTTCATTCCTAATTTAAAAAAAATTAGAAAAAAATGTAATAGTTAAAAAAATGAAATAAAGCAAAAAAAAATTATTCACACACTTATTTGCATGAAATAATTAAACAATGATAATGATTAAAAAAATCAAATAATTTACATGTGAAATGTGTTTTTTTTGTGCGGAATATATTAATTCCAAAAAAGGAATCAATATATCTTTAATTAATAGTTTAAACTACAATATTTAGTTAAAATTACTTATATGTCTATATTTATTTTCCTATATAAGGGACTTTGGATGAACCTTGCAAATCATATTGTTTTGCTAAAAGGAATATTGGTTTGTTAAGTTATAACTTCTTTTTGAGGGGTTAGGTATGATCCTCCTCTTTTATTGTAATTAAAATTATTTAATCATTTATAATTACGTATCTGAAATTCTTTCAAAGAAACATGGAATATCATCATGGTTCAAGTTGTTGGTCTACATTTTAGTCTTTAGAAATGAAAGAGATTCAAGAGTGTGAAAGAATATATAGATTCAAGATAATAAATTATTTTTGAACGATTTTTACGAAAAAAAATGTACGCGTAGCACATCCAAATTATTTCTTTTCTCTTATTGCATTTACATTTCATTCACCTCTAAATTGTATTAATGTCATTTTTATCCTTTTTCTAAAACTGAAATCTTCTAAAATAGATTGTTTTACTCTTAAAATATACAAGGAAATGTTATGAAATTACTTCTCTTCTCTTAGCCAAATCATATTTGATTTAAAAAATAATAAAAATACGAATAAGTTTTAAATGTAATAAAAATAATTATAATTTTTTTAAAATAAAACTTACAGTGTGTAATAATTTGTTATTAATTATTTTTTTTGAAGCAAATTTGTTATTAGTAATTAATTTATATTATTTTAAAATTTGAAGTTCATTTTTTTTACTAATAATTTCTTTTTAATCTTTTAAAAATCCATTAAATTTATATAAAAATATTTGTATCCAATGAATATTTATATTATAAGTTAATATAAAAATGGCATATTACTGATATTTATATATAAAAAATTAAATAAATTATTTAATCACTTAACTAATATAATAAAAACATATATAATCCTAATAATAATAATAAAAAAATAATAATATAAATTTCTTTTTTGAAGTAATAAATTTCACACAAAACTAATTTCATATCTCTATACGTTTTTTAAAATGTAAAACTTTAGTATGAAATATTTAAAAAATATATAAGTATTTAGAAAATGAAAATAATATATAGACATTGATGATGTAAGACCATTTGAATTTTTACCCATGTATTGCACGAGTTCCTACAAGATTATATGCTGAATTATATTATTACCTCCCTCCATAAATATAAAACCCCATTGATTAAATTACGAGAATTAAGAAAGTGAATAATAACAATAAATTTATTGATAGTGGATGTTACATTGTTTTTACAAGTTTATTTCTTAAGAGAGTTTTTATCAAATTATTTATTGTAAGGTGTAGAGAAAGAGGTAACATAAGTACGGGTATATATGTAAAAAAATAATAAATGTTGTTTAAAATTAAAATGGGGTCTTATAAAAAAGGACAATTTTTTTTTCTCAAAAGAGTTTTATAATTAGAGACGGAGGTAGTATTATGTTTTGAACACTATAATTTTATTATAAAAAACTCTAATTTTATCATATGATTTTTATAAGATATTTATATTAATTAACACATGTTATGGAGTCAATCATAATATGTCTCATTAAAATACATGTTAACAAGATTATATTTATAATTTTACTTATATAATCGTGTTTTTTCCCGTGCATCGCACGGGCTCTCATACTAGTAATATAAAATCATCATATTATAATTGGTTAGAATTTTTTGTGCAATAACTCATATGAATATAATTTAATTGGTAAGAGACGTCGTAATTTGAATGATTCAAAGTTTGAAATTAAGATATCTTGCCTATTTATTTATTTATTTGATCAGGTAGTATAGTGGCTGGAATTCACCCCTTAAAAGTGAAATAAGTTGGTGTACCCGGGTTCGAACTTGAATCCCTGCACTTTCGTGCAATATGTCCAACCAATTGAGCTAAGCTCATGAGACACCTTGCCTATTTATTTTTAGAGGTGAATTTTTTACAACTAAACTACAACACTTGGCAGGAAAGAAAAAAAAATCGTGCACAATATTTAATTTCTAGACTTAATATTTTTTACCCTGTCCTTTTATTTTAATATTTTTTTGAGTGTGTTGTACCTCATGTATTTTTAAATGGTATCTTGAATATGTGTGTATTATGTATATTTTCTTTAAAAAAAATTAAGAAAAAAATTATATTAAATGGTATCTTGAATGTGTGTGTATCCCGTGTGATTTTCCACAAAGATTTTATATCGACAATTCAATTACTTGATTTTAACTTCCTAAGTTTCACAATTGTTCGATAATAGTCACCTAAATTTCAATTGTCCGTTGACATTTTTTAAATAAAAATTACTTATGTGGTATTTTAAATACAATATGCTTTAAAATTTATTTGTATGCCCTATGCGTTTTCTTATAAGTTTTTTAATGTGTGTGTACCCCGGGTGTTTCTAAATGATATCTTAAATATGTGTGTATCCCGTGTGATTTTCCACATAGATTTTTCATCGATAATTCAATTACTTGATTTTAACTCCCTAAATTTCAATTGTTCGATTTTGTCCCTCGTGTTTACCTCGTCTTGCATTTCCTAGCTCCGTTAACTTTTTTAAAATAAAAATTATTTGTGTGGTATTTTAAGTAAATTATGCTTTTAAACGTGTTTGTACCCCGTGTATTTTCTGATAATTATCTTCTTTTTTTGACAAAATTCTGATAATTATCTTGAATGTATGTGTGTCCCGTGTATTTTGTTATAAAAATTTTAAGAAAAAAATAATTATATTAAATGGTATCTTGAATATGTGTGTATCCCTTATAATTTTCAACATAATTTTACTAAATGACTGAATTAAATATCGTCATAACATAATATATAAGATCAGGACCATTTAAATATTATATTTTTAATTAAATTTTTGTTTTAGTTACAATATCCCTTAATAAAAACTAATTTTTAAAAGGTAATAATTTTTTATCATCTTTTATTTTGTCTCTGTTCATTAAAAAATTCAATATATTTATTGTAAAAGTGATTAAATTCTTAAAAAAGTAATTATAAGAATAATTTTTTTCATATACAATAAAAATTATTGTTTATATAATAATATATAAAAAAAATAATATAAAATAAAATTTGCATTTAATAAGAATCATTTCAACCCAAGGGGTGTGGTTGAGCTGTTGGGGCTCATCTTCCCTTAACCAAGGGTCGATGGTTCGATACTCACATTAAATATGGAGCAGCTTTAAATCATTGGGTCAGCTATCCCACCCATCGAGGTGCCTTCAATCTAGCGAGTGATTAATCACTGTGTTCGGCAGTGGATACCCCGGTCTCGACAAAAAAAAATAAGAATCATTTCTAATAATGACATGTGGCAACATTAAATGTGCAATGGGTATCACTATATATATAATGCCCTTTTCTTATTTTAAGATATATTTTATTGTTTCTTTCCAAATCAAAACTAATTAATTAATATCACTATATTTTTTAATGTAAAAATCAAGATTAATTGGCAGAAAATGCCGAAATTATTACTATATTTATTAGCCTGTCCCGCAGAAGTCTCCAAGCTAAAATAGACACCTTCAGGGGAACCTGTCGGTGCCAAATAAGATCTGCTGCCTCATCTGAAGGAACGTCATCCTGGGTAGTCAGCAACTGATACACGCCGCGAACAGTGTACCCACACTCTGGATCAAATCGCCACCGCCAGACATCTGTCACGTGCTCCTGCATCTGAAAACCGGAAAGTAAGATCTGACACTCCCCCAACATCTCCTCCTCCCACACCCATAACTGTCTCCTCCACACCCACGCCCTCCCTCCTGACTCCCACCCTAATGCAAACATCTCAGCCACCGTGTGCTGCTTGGTCTCTGCCAAATCAAACAGGCGACCAAACTGCACCCTCAAGGGTACTCCCCCTAACCAAGGATCCAACCAGAAAGAAGTGTCCCTCCCATGCCCAACCCGGCGCTCCACTCCATCCGCAAACCAACCGCCCCCAAGCCCAGCATCTCCATCCCTAATCTTCACTATCTCCCGCCACCAAGCTGAACTCCTCCTCCCCCCCTCCCCCAACCTACCACCCTCCACACCATATCTAGCCGCCAACACCTTAAACCACAACCCCCCCGATCCACTAGCATCCGCCAACACCACTTCCCAAGAAGAGCAGTGTTGAACTCCCGCAGCCGCCGAACCCCCAAACCCCCATACTCCTTACGCATACATATAGATTTCCAGCTAATCCAAGAAACCTTCCTAGAATCCTCACCCCCTCCCCAAAAAAAATGAAGTAAAATAGAGTCAAGGGAAGAAATGATACCTGTGGGAGCTTTGAAGAAAGAAAGAGCATATACCGGAAGAGAGGATAAAACGGATTTGAGCAATACCAATCGACCACCAAAAGACAAAAACCGACTCTTCCAGCTAGATAAACGCCGCTTAACTCGCAACAACACCGGATCCCAAAAACCTAACCGTCTCGGATCGCCCCCTATAGGAAGACCTAGGTAAACAAACGGAATCTTACCCACTTTACATCTCAGCGCACTCGCAGCCTCGGCTAACCAGTAATCAGGAATATTGACCCCAACCAACATACTCTTGTGAAAGTTTACTTTCAATCCTGACATGACCTCGAAAAGCATAAGAACAGCCCGCAACGCTCGCACATTAGCCCAACTCTTAACTCCTAGAAGAAGGGTATCATCAGCAAACTGCAGGTGAGATAGTGTCGTGTCATCCTCAGCACCGACCTTAAACCCAGTAAAGAGTTTTTGGTTTGTCATGGAAGTCATTAAAACATGCAACCCTTCCGCTGCCAATAAGAATAGGAACGGAGACAGGGGGTCCCCCTGTCTTAAACCCCTCTAAAGCGGGAACTCCTCCGTTGGACTACCATTGACCAACACAGACGCTGTGGCCGTACAAACGCATTCCTTAATCCATTTTCGCCACAGTGTCGGGAAAGCCATCCGTCCCATCACATCATCCAAATAGCCTCAGTCTACAGAGTCATAAGCTTTCTCAAAGTCCACTTTAAACAACATCAGTTCCTTTTTATGTTTCCGAGCCTCATCCACTACGTCATTAGCTATAAGAATCCCGTCTAGGATCTGCCTATCCCGGACAAAAGCAGATTGAGACTCAAAAACAACACTCCCAATGACCGTACGCAACCTATTGGCTAAGACTTTAGCCAAGATTTTATATAGACTACCTACTAGAGCAATAAGCCTAAATTCATTCAGACTCTGGGGGCTATCCACTTTTGGGATCAAAGCGATAAAAGTGGAGTTTAAGCCCTTAGTCAACCGCCCGTGACGGTGAAACTCTGACACAAACCGCATGATATCACCTTGCAACTCCTCCCAAAAATCCTTAATGAGACCAAAATTAACCCCATCAGAGCCGGGACTTTTATAACTATCACAATCCCATATCGCAGCCTTGACTTCCTCAATCGAAAAAGGCTTAATCAGGCTAGTCCCCTCCACCCAACCCAAACGCTTAAACTGAAGATTCTCCACCCCTGGTCTCTCCACAGGACGCGCTCTAAAGTGAGAAGCAAAGTGATCGTACACCGCTTGCTTAATAGGGGCTACCGTATCCAACTGAACCCCGTCCACTACAATTGACTTAACCGCATTACCCCGCCGACGATTAGCCAACAGAGAATGAAAGTACTTAGTGTTAGCGTCCCCCTCCTTGAGCCACAAAGCCCGGGACTGCTGCCAAGAAATGCTGGCGTTCATCCGGGATAAAGATTGAATATCAGAAGTGACGTCATGTAATTCCGCGATCTCATCAACGGAAAGGGGAGTCTCCTCCCCTTTACTATCCAATTCCGACATTCTAATCTTCAAAGCCTCGATCCTACTAGGCAGATTTTGGCTATGAGTTAGGTGCCAATCCTTCAAGGCCAATTTTATTTGTTTAAATTTGGTCTTCAGGACATAGCCTCCCCAGCCGTCTACCTGAAGAGCACCCCATTGACTTTTCACAAACTCCCGATAACCAGGCACATCGGCCCAACATTTTAGCATCCGCGTCGGTCTGGGTCCCCAGTCATCCTCACTAACAGACAACATGAGAGGACAATGATTCGATAAATCGCGCAGATGAGCAGATTGCAAACAATTGGGCCAGATGAGACACCATTCCTCAGATAATAAAAACCTATCTAGTCTGCTCATCGACCTCCCATCCCCCCTGTACCAAGTAAACTTACGGCCACTCAAAGGTAAATCAACCAAAAAATTATCCTCGATAAAGGAGTTAAAAGCAGCATGCTCCACCGTAAGAGAACTAGAACACGCCGATCTGCGCTCATCGATACTCCTAACGGCATTAAAATCTCCGCACACACAAACAGCTTTACCTACTTGCTGTTGCAAGCGAACCGACATCGCCTCCCACAATACCTGCTTCGCCCACAAGTCACACGGGGCGTAAACATTTGCTACAAGAAAATCCTCCCCCCTCTCTTAAACCTACCTTGACACCACAAAACATGTGGCTGACTAACTGACGTCTGCATCTCAACCTCATCAGCATCCCAAATAGTCAACATACCTCCTGAAGCCCCTATCGAAGGGCGAAAAGAGAAGGCATGAGATGATGAGCCCCATTAAGTAGCCACAAACGCTTCATCACAAACTTGCATTTTAGTTTCCTGAATGCATATAATAAAAGGCCTCTTCTCCCCAATAAGACTACGTACCTCCTTTCTCTTCTCCGCCCCCCCAACCCCCTTATATTCCAGGAAATGATCTTCATTGATCACCATCTCTCGCAGAGCGAACACCCCCCTTTACCTGACTACCATCGTTACCCTTACTATTTCCGTTTCTGGACAAGACATTGAATCTATTCCCATTTGTACCCTGAACGTTAATACCTAAGACCTGCCCAAAACCCACCATATCCTTCCTAGCGACCTGATCATCCCCTTGCATCGTTACCCAATTCTGCCAATCATTATTGACAGAAACGGACGAGGATGCCACAGCTGAAGCACCCGGGTGCCCACCCGCAGTCCCCTTAAACCCACCCTTCGGACAACTCTTCTTGCGCTCATTCTGTCTTAAAACGCCTAAAACCTCACGGCGATCCTCAGTAGGCAACCTCGCAATCTTCTTGAGGCGCACCACCGGTTGATTTACTCTCACCACCTGCCCCCCTGCAGGTTGCTCTAAAACCACGTCCACCTCCCTGCCTACACCACCTAAAGGAGAGACACCCCCCTCCTCAAGATTATGTTCACGTAACCATTCCAGACTCCAAGGCCCAGATACCATGGAACGTGTTGCAGAAGGCGGACAAGATTTTGTTCGCTGTCGACTCGATAAAGCCCCAGCCCTCTCCTTCGATTCCCCAGCAAACGACTCGGTTTTTTTCCCCGATTCCCCTAACTCATTCACACTTGTTGATTTTACAGCAAATTCTACACCCTCTTCCCCGCTCCTCTGAAGTCTCACAGAAGAAGACTCAGAATGTGTAGGAACAGGGTCACGCTGCAGACATGCCAAGTCCGCGTTACCTAAGTCCTCCACCACCTTATTTACCACACCATCGTCCATTCGATGTCCTCCCTCAAACTCAGGTGAGAACTCATCGTCATCCGATGCATTCTCCTCCGATTCGCTCTCCTGCCAAACCAAACAAGCATCATCCCCTTGAGCATAACCCCACTCCTCTATAATTTGAACCTCTATCACTTTCTCATCTACCAACAGTTTCTCAGTCGCCTTCAGAAGTTCAAGCGACGGTGTAGCAATGAGAATTCTAGCATAGTCCAATCTATCCTTTTCCAAGGTAGTACTATCGGCTCTAAGATATCTCCCGCAATCGAAGACACAGAGTTTAAAGAACTCTTCGTGCCATGCATGCAAAGGGACTCCATACAACCGCACCCAGGCCCCTCTACGAAAGGACACCATTTCTCTCTCCCATTTCGCCCATTGTGATAGGAAAAGTCCGAAAAAATCCTTTGCACCATCAAGGATGGCGCTCGCATCTGTGGACGACGAACTATGAATGAAGACACGGTCCGCTCCCAACGGCGTGACAACCAGGTCCGTGAAACCCATATCTAAAACGCGATTCTGTATCAGAGGTATCGCTTCCTCGGTACTCACGGAGGCCACCACTCCCCTGGTTGCCCATTGGACCTCCTCCTCCTTAGTCCTATATTTGCGCAAGAACACTTGCTTGCCTAAACCCTCACTATCCCCCTTAGACCCCTTCTCCCCCTTATTTTGCTCTAGCGGTATCTCGAACTCCCCCACTCTCACTGACATTCCGGTGCTAGATATAACACCCTTGCCAACAGGCTTAACAGCCACCGTCTTGTCAACATGCACACCACTATCCCCCTTAGGCAACTCAACCACTTCCGCCTTATTAGAATTGACATCCTTAGGCTTTTCACGAATATTTCTAGCCAACCTAGCTCTAATGCGATAATGGCCAAACCAAACGTCGTTTAAAGCCCTAGTCAAACTGTCTATATTTTTTACTTTAGAGAATCGGACAAAACCGTAAGGTTGTCCGTTTGCATTCAAATTCTTTGCGACATATACGTCCTCCAATATGCCGCAAACTTCAAAACCTTTTCTCAAAAAGAAACTAGACAGTAAAGGCGGAAAATTGGTGAAGTAAAATGAAACATACCTATCAACAACATCTCTTTCAAGCACCTTCCCCTTGCCAAATTGCACCGCCCCCAAGCTATTTCCATTAACCAGACCTTTAATCATGCCATGTTCTCCATTAACCAACACATGTGCGTTATTCATTCCCTTCCCCACGTGCACATTCAAGGGACGCACACCACCTCTATCTAACTGCCTATCATTCACTCGCGCCTGCTGTCCTCTGCCGTCGTCACCAGGACTGCCGCCATACCGTCGTTGCCGTCGGAACTGCTCTCTTTCACGCGAGTACGAAACTGGTCTGGATTTAAATTAATTATGTAAATGTCTTTTTACAAATTAAAATATGATTTTACGGAATTTTTTATATTTTATTATTGAATTATTGAATTCATTCAATATTTATGCCTCCAATTCAATAAATCTTTCTACAAATTAATTTAAATATCTTAAATTTCTACATTTGTCACGTAAATTAATTTAAATGAATCATTTGATCAATTCAATAAAAATCACATTAAGTATTGATCATGGGCGTAATAAATGCTCGATGAATGTGAGAAGAGCATTTAATTGTTTCGTAAAACAGTTTTCTTAGAGTAGATTCGTAAATAGTATATTATATAGACATAGATATAGATATATAGATATAGATATAGATGACGCAATGAGAAGTTTCTTTCTTCGTGCTTATAATTTTTTTTTAGTTTGTTTTTTCTTTTTATTAGCTTCCTTACCAAAAAACTATTCTTATCTATATTTTTATACTATATTTTTTGGTCGAGACCGGGGTATCCACCGCCGAACGCAGTGACTAATCCCTCGCTAGATTGGAGGCACCTCGAAAGGTGGGATAGCTGGCCCAAGGATTTAAAGCTGCTCCATACCCAAGGTGAGAATCGAACCCTCGACCCTTGGTTAAGGGAGGATGAGCCCACTGCCGCTCAACCACACCCCTTGGATTTATTTTTATACTATATATAAAGGGAATACTTTTGTTTTGGTTTTTCATAATTCCCAAAAAGCTCTTAACGGTTTTTTTTAAAACACTAACTTCTATTATTTTTTTAAAACTATTCTTAATTTCTATAACTTCAATCTTCTTAACTTCTATCTCAATAATTTTTATACATTTTTAATTTTCATCAAATCACTAATATTTTTTAAAACATTTTTTTTTCATTAAATCTTATTACATAGACGGCACGTGGCCACTAGTCTTTAATTATTAATAAAAAAAAGAGTTAAATATGTTTTTGGTCCTTATAAATATATCAAATTTTACTTTTAGTCTCTTTAAAAATTTTCTTCAACTTTTAGTTCCTGTAAAATTTTCAATCATTATTTTTAGTCCCAATTTTTAATTAAACTCATGTGCAACCTTTGTATTTTTTAATGAAATTTTACCAGAAATGTGTAAGATGTTATGAAAATCTCACATAATTTTTTTTGGAATTATTTTACCAAAATATGAATTTTTAACTACAAATAATACAAAAAATTATATTTAATTCCTGATTTGTTAAAAAATTATAATTTTTTTTCGAGAGATTATTAAAATTTTATTCAAAAATATGAATTCTATATGAGTTTACGTAGAAAGAGGGATCAAAAGTGAAGATGAAAAATTTTTGAGAGACTAAAAATTGAAGAAAAATTTTAAAGGGACTAAAATCAAAATTTTGTATATTTATAGCGATCAAAAACATATTTAAAACAAAAAAAACTTATCGCCACATGTGTTAAGGGTAATATCGGAATTACAGTAACAAATCTATGTTGCTAACCGCAGCGGAAAACGAGACCCATCCAGTATTACATCAGGGTTCCTCACGGGAAAACGCAACGTAAAAGCTCTTCACAAAAACAAACACAAAGAACCCTAAAAATCAAAACACCAAAACATGAAGCCCTAGAAATTTTTCAGAGAAGAAATTTCGCACTATCTTATTTCTCAATTTTTCTAATCTTATCATCATCATTGTTTTCGATAAATTCTCAGCTTTAATTTTTCGTGTTTCGTTTCGTTTCTTTTTTGCTATTTTTTTTCTTCTTTTCGACATTGTTATGCTTCAGTGTTTTCAGGAGTAAATCAATTAGGTTGCATTCGATTTGCGCTTTGGGATTCTATTTTTCAATTTCTTCATCTTCGGTAATCGTTTTCAGGATTCTCCAATTAGGGTTTCGGTAAACGAAGGGACAGGATTTTTTCTTCGATTCTCCGCAAATTATCATCACTGTGAGTAAAATTGAAC
Organism: Trifolium dubium; assembly: GCA_951804385.1. Taxonomy (NCBI): domain Eukaryota; kingdom Viridiplantae; phylum Streptophyta; class Magnoliopsida; order Fabales; family Fabaceae; genus Trifolium; species Trifolium dubium. The sequence continues at coordinate 18,328,107 of OX638064.1, forward strand.
CCTTTTTCTAATGTATATTTTTTTATTTCATTATTAATGATTTTTACTTGAAAATTTAAATTGCTCGATTGTGTTGGATCTACTGCTTTCAATTTGGGTATTTTTGTGTGACCTAATTAATTCAGCTAGTTTGTAATTTGAACAAATAGTTTGTGTGCCCTAGCTTGTTTTGTACATTCAGTTTAGTTTGCATCGATTTAATGCCGAACCGTGTTGAACCCTGTTGAGTTGATAGGCTTGTTGTTTCTTTGTTGTTTATTGTTTATTTATTGGATTTAATGGCTTATTTCAGGTTAAGGAAGGTGTTTTGTTATTTATACTTTTGATTTGATACAATGTCGTCAAATTCGAAATACCCAATTCTGGACGATAAGCCAATTAATCAGTGGAAGGTTACAGCGCTGAAAGAGGAACTGAAGAGAAGGAAGTTAACTACCAAAGGTTTAAAGGAGGATTTAATTAATCGTTTGGATGAAGCTCTTCGCGCTGAAAGAGAGGCTACTGAGGCTTCTCCTGAACAGGTGGCTGCTGGGGGTTTGGAGAAGGATGAGGCTAATGGGTTAAACACTGAAGTAGTTGGGGTAAAAGTTTCCCAGACTGATAATGTGGACGCTGAAGTGGGTGATACCATTGAAAAGGATAATTTCCAAACATTTGAAACTTCTGAGCAGGGGAATAATCGAGTGGTGGAACCATTTGAAATTGAAAATGTAGCGAAGGTTCCAGATGTTGTTGATAATGACAGTGTTAAGAATGTTGAGCAGGATGGTGTTGCTGACCCAGTTGACATTAATAACAGTGTGTCAGCCATGGATGTAGAAGGTGAACATGCTGGTTTACCCGTTGATGTAGAATCTGCTAACCTAGGAAAGGAGATAGATGCACACCCTTCTTCTGTGGAGACCACTGTTACGGTCACCGAGACCGTAGTCACCGAGACTGTGTCAACAGAAGTAGTAGTCAGTGGTCAGGATTCTTATAGCTCAGAGAAGAATAATGATGATTCAGCAATCAAGCTAGTGAATGAGAAATCAAGGACGCAGCTGGACACTGAGGACTCAAAGCCCCAATTGGAGTCTGACACAAAGCCCCTATCTGACGATCTCAGGCCCGACTCTTCTGCGCCAGAAAACCAGGTATCTGAGGTCAACCCTAGTTTAGGGTCTCAAGTAAAATCTGATTCTTTTTCTACTGATTCTGTATCAATTAATCAAAAGAATGAACTAAAGGATACTATAATTGCTAATAATAATGTCAAATTAGAACAAGATAATGTTAGGCCGGAGATGGTGGAAGAACCATCATCCAGAAATGATGTACCTGTTTATGATGAATCACATTCCATCGATGTTGGAGAGCTGCATGAAAATAAGCCATCTGTCGAAGAAAATAACAACAATGTTGCAAGTCCAGACTTGAACAAAACCAATAGTAGTGATGATGTAGGGTACCCAGAAAAGTTGAACTTGGACAGAAGTTCTGGTGATGATTCCATGGAAGAGGACTTACCTGAGACTAGGCAATATGATTCTAAGTTTAATGTTGATGAACTTGTAGACAAAGTTGAGAATAATGAAGGGCCTATGGTCAAGGAGGAAAGCAATAGAACAGTTGTGGGAGATGGTGTATCCGCAAGAAAAAGCGATACCCACCAAGATATTGACATTAGTCCTGTTTCCCAGAATGAGAAGCGAAAATATCCTGGTAAGCATTTACTATTTTGTACTCTGAAATATTTTTATTTTATAGTTTTACACTTTTACTGTACAAATGCAACGCTTGAGCAAGACAATATATGATGATTGGAATTTTTGTTACAGAACAAACATTAGTTGGGAACATTGAGCCTGCAAAAAGGCAACGCAGATGGAACACTGAGACAGTTAAAGGATCAGATCTGCAAAGCACTACTCCCAGACCTGCTACTACTCCCAAGGAAGGGCATATTACTCTGAAGCGCAACTTCTCTAGGTCTAATTCCTCTGCAACTGATGACACCCCTAAAGAACGCATTGGTAAGGGTACATTTTATAAAATTTCTGAAAAATATATGAAGAACCAAATAACCAATTCTCCTATGTTAGGTGTTACACTAATTAGTATTAATTTTCAATTTTCAATTCATAGGCTATAGCTTGAATAAATTAACAAATAAATTCCTGGCACTTCTTATATTTTAATTCAGACATTTCACAAAGCTCAAATTGTGGACATATTATACTCTTAAATGCATTTTGTACACATCTCTTGCTGGTTGATTTTCCATGCTTGTATGCATTTACTAAGTGAAGATAAGGTTTAGTTGTTGGTGCTGGTTGTATGCATTCATATAGCTGTATTTATGTCCATGATGTACAGTATCCTTATTTTATCTGTTTTATTTTGTTGCCGGATTGCTGTCTGTGTGGTCTTCTATCTCTTGCTTTTTGAGTCTAAATGTTTCTTTTGGCAGTTCCACCATCTCGAAAGACCCCAACTAATTCCCTCAGGATTGATCAATTCCTCCGTCCATTTACCCTAAAGGCAGTGCAAGAGCTTCTTGGCAAAACTGGGAGTGTTAGCAGTTTCTGGATGGACCAAATAAAGACCCATTGCTATGTTACTGTAAGATAGCTCTTATCTCACTACATTCCTGTTACTGTAAATTCCAATGTCATGTTACATTTATCACATGTTTCTAACTTCTAAGTAATGTTTTTTTTTGGGGGTGATGTAGTACTCGTCCATTGAAGAGGCCACTGAGACACGGAATGCTGTGTATAATTTGCAATGGCCTCCAAACGGTGGCCGGCTCTTAGTTGCTGAGTATGTTGATCCTGAAGAAGTGAAAATGAAGTTAGAAGCTCCTCCTACTCCAACTGCCCCTGTCATCAGTGTTCCAACAGTTGTTCCTCCTGCACCACCTTCACAGCCAGAGCCTTCCCCACGTCAGCACAGGGAGCAGCATCTTCCAGTTACTCTCCCACCTCCACCACCATTGTCAAGGCCCCCACCAGTTGCAAGGGAACGTCTTCCATCTCCCCCACCCCTTCCTGAGAAAGTCGACCCACCTATTGTCACTCTTGATGATCTCTTCCGCAAAACCAAAGCAACCCCTCGAATCTATTATTTACCGTTGTCTGAAGAGCAAGTTGCTGCAAAACTTGCGGCACAGGGTAAAAATACTAGGCAGTAGGCAATTAGCCTGCGATTTGTCTATGGTAGCTCGAAGCTTTCTTATTTATGGCCATTGTGCTAGTTATTAGTGGTATGGTATCATGGAAGCATTGAGTGCATCTTGGCAGGTCTGCTGGTGTTTGTATCAGGAAAGTTTGTCATTTGAGAACTTAAATTTCTGTTAGTGTTAGAACTTCATAAACTAAGAGCCACTTGGGTGGATATATTTTCTCTGCTGTTTGAACTAGTTTTAGTGAACCTTTTCCCAAATATTTTAGACTATGATGAAAACAATTGACATTAGCTTATGTTTATTCTGCTGCCATGAAACTGAATTGTGGGATGGAACTCAGTTGTGGGATCATTCCGTTAATGGTATGTGATTGTTTTTGTTTTGTTGATGCATGTTTTCATTTGTATGATGTCAATCTCTGTCTGTCCTTTGGTTAAGTGTGTACTGGTTTTCTCCAAACCTTGTGTTTTGTTCGACAATTAAATGCACCAGATTATGGTCTAGCTTTGTTAGAAGTTGGTTAATTACTTGTCAATCTTTCCAACCTACTGCGACTTCTCTGCTTTGATGTCAGAAAATGTAAGGCATGGATTCAGGTGAAAATAACAAAAACAATAGTACACTACTATCTTGTGTATTTCAGGGCGCAGATATAACTTCGTGGACTGAAAAAGGAAAAAGAGCTTAGGCCTTAGGGTGGTTAAAATTGAGATTGTATAGTCAATGACAACCGTTTCACCTGCCCCTATAGTTAGTAGGCATGTTTTTGATTTTTTTTATCTGGACAAAAGGGAACATTAATTTATTAATACTCCCTCCGTTTTAAAATGAGTGTCGTACTTTGTGCTTTCACACATATTAAGGAATACAATCATTATGTTAAAAGTAATAGTACTTTTACTAAATTAACCTTACTTTTTCTTTTGTTTTCTTGAAAATAGTGTATAAAGTAATAATAAAAGGGTATATTTGGAAAATATTACATTGGAATTGAAAAGCGACACTCATTTTGAAATGAAATTTTTTAGCTAAAGCGACACTCATTTTGAAACGGAGGGAGTACTTGCTTAGAGAGGTATATGTTTGTCTTTATTAAGAGCTTAGTATTATGAGAATCACCCTAAAATGGATATTGTAAAAAATCATTTGCTCCTTTTTTTTTTTATTTTTTTTCCTTCTATTTGTACTTGGAGACGACTTCAGTGAAACCGTCACATGAATCATGCATCACCGAATCATTTGTTAAAGCCCTTGAACATAAAACCTTGCATCATCACATGTAATATGCATCACCGAATCTGACTGCAAGGAATGTAATGTTGCCACCGCTGCAAAACATGAATAGTTTCCAACCAGAGAAAATCCAAACAAAATCATTCACAAACGCAACATCATTCCTTAGCAGAGTCAATTCTCCCCACTCCAATGCTGTGTTTTTTTTTAATGGTTTGTAGAAGACAATAACAACTAAAAACTCACATACCTGATTGTGAGGTTTTGAGTGAACATGCCAAAAATGTTAAAATTGTTAGGTCGGACATCTGTGACCGCCAGAAATTCAAATACACAATTGTATGGTCATGGGTTTGAACTTGAGGGGGATGTTTAGTTGAGTTAGGTTTTACGAATTTCTATTAAACAAAGTAAACAAGCGAATACACGAGGAGGAAAAAACAAAAATCATGCAATTTAGTTTTCAATCTCTCACTTTTAATTCAAAATTATTATACTAAAAAGGATATATTAAAATGAATTGTTTTTTATTTACTGTGTTATAAATCCATGCAATAAATTTCATTTGAAAAGAGTTTGTCGCTCATTTGAGTCTTATAAAACTCTAAAGATTAAAATCTATAGTTGTACTCAAAGAATATCTAATTTAGACATTTTAGACACGATAATATTTCAAATTCATCGTAAACTTACATAATAATTTTTTACAATATTTAATATCGAATAAATTACTCTTTGTCAAAACAAAAAATATAGAATAAATTACAATAGAATCAAATTTAATTAACTTTCTATTGATTAAAAAAATATTAATTAATGTGTCAAAAAAAAAAATTAATTAATTTTCTTTTTGAAAAAAAATTTAATTAAATCACTTGAACTTTTATTTTTTTGACCAACTTTACTTGAATTTTTTTTTTTGAGGTAACTTTACTTGAAAAATTTGGATACTAAAAAATGTGTAATTAGGGGTGTACCATACATTTTCTTCCCCGCGCCTTCATAAATAAGCTCAATTGCACCTCCAATTTTTTCCCTCTCTTCTGTTATCGAATTCGTTATTGAACCTTCTTTTCTTCCCAAAAATCCATTTTAGGGTTTATAGTTCCAAAATTGAACCATTCCTTTGTTCGTTTTCGATAAATTAGCTTCACAGGGACTAGGGTTTCGTTTCTGTTAAAGGGAAAAGGATGAACATGAATAAAGAATTTCAGGAGCATATACTTGCGGACAAGCTTGCCATGCTTGATAGAACTCAGCAGCGCATTGAAAGTATCCTTTCATTTTTTGTTTTTGTTTCTGGATTTGGAATTTTCAGGATCTAGTAATCTATATGTAGTTGATGTTCTTGCATTATGATTTATGAATTATTCACTGGATTTGAACTTCACTGGATTTTTTTCAGTTACTACTGAATTATAGTGGTTTGTTGATTCTTTGCATTGTTTAGTTGAATTTGCATGTGATTAGATTGATTGAGAGATTTTATGAGGAACTTCATATATAGCATTGTTTTGATAGGTTATTTTGGTAAACATCTTTTTTTTGGTTTTTTTTTTTGGTTTTCACCACGGTTTTAATCTGGTTTGGGGGTTCTGGCATCAGGTGGTTCCAGCCCCCTCTCGATCGCAGTTGCAGGGGTTCGAACCGTGGTCCTCCCTACCAACTTCAACGCCAATCACCACTGAACCAACTAACGATTGGTATCTTAGATGAAGTGGCAATCCACTGAAATTAAATTCACACATAACTGTGAGGTTCTGGGTTCGAACCTAGATCAGGACGTCTGACCTAATAATTTCGGCATTTTGTCAGTTGAGCTAGGACTTCTAGACAATTTGGTAAACATTTTAGGCACAAATAGCATTGCTTTATTCAGAATTGTTATTGTGTCAATTTGATAATCTAGGGATTTCGTGTGGACTTAATTATGTTTTCGGGTGCTCAAGAGATTCCTTAACTCTGTCAATTTCTTCTGTTTATGTTGGAGGTGCCTTTTTTAATTTTTTAAATTTTTATATGAGCTTTATTTTGTTATTCAAAAACAGTTTAGTTTTACTGCATACTTAGCTTTAGTTGATTTTATGAAGTATGCGTTGCGTATTAGTCGTTTACAGAGAACAGCGATGTTTTATTAATCTGTGTAGCTTATATGCTAGCTACTGAAAAAGGCTATTGTTGTTGTTGTTGTGGTTATTAGTTAATGCTAAGTTGGTTGTAATCCTTAACTGTTGATATAGCTTTATCACATTGGTGTATATATCACCGGAGCTATGCAGAACAAGTTGTTGCAACATGGAAAAACCAATTTGACAAATCAGATATGGATCACAGAATCTCCCTTTTGTATCTTGCAAATGACGTTCTGCAGAACAGCAAGCGTAATGGAAATGAATTTGTGATCGAATTCTGGAAGGTTCTTCCTGCAGCACTTAAAGATGTCATTGCAAAAAAAGATGATCGTGGAGAGCGTGCAGTATCTAGACTGGTAAGCTCTCTTTTATAGTGTTTGGTGTAGGTATTTAAAATTTTCAAGTGATCACATCTGCTGATATCACTATAAATGCTGATCATGTGATTTTTTAAAAAAATACTGATTTATTTTGGTTCTTACCTAATTTTAGTTTCAAGTATGGGAGGAAAGGAAAGTGTTTGGGTCTCGAGTGTCAAACCTTAAGGATCTAATGCTTGGAGAGGATGCTCCTCCGCCATTGGAATTCGGCAAAAAGAGATCACGTCCTGGGAAAGTTTTAAAAAGAGATTCTGTGAAAATTTTGAAAAGGGATTCTCGTTCTATCAAATTGGTGAGAATATGTTCCACTCTGATTCTCCCCATTTTTTACTAATCGTCGAATTGATGCTAAATGAGTATATCCTTAAAAGTGGTTTGCTATGTTTATTTCACAATCTTATTTCCATCCTATTGTACGGTGCCAGAAATTGCCCATAGGAGGAACGACAGAAACAATAGTGTCTGCATTTGATTTGGTGCTCAGTGAACAAGCCAATGAAGATGTAGAGATGAGTAAATGCCAGTCCGCCGTTCAGCGTGTGAGGAAGATAGAGAAAGATGTTGATATTGCATGTACCATTGGTAAGCCTACTACTTAGCAGAAGTAACACCTAGATCTTGGAAGTTACAATTCTAATATTGCTTTCTTTTTCAGCAAAGGATCCTAAGCGAAAAACTTTGAAGAAGGACCTAGAGGACCAACAAAATGTATTGAAACATTGCATAGAAAAACTTAAACTAGTTGAAGCAAGTAGAGTCGCCCTGATATCTCAGTTAAAAGAAGCTTTGCACGATCAGGTATGTTGTTAGCCCTTGCACTCAATAAGTGCGTGTGCGTTTGCATATGCGACAGATATAATATGTTTTTAGTTTTTCCTAACTTTTTATCTTTTTTCTACTGTTTGTGGTATTTGTATTAGGAATCAGATCTGGAGAATGTTCGTACACAGATGCAGGTAAAATGCACTATTCATATTCATGAATTATTCTTTTCCCTGGAAGGCTGTCATACTTTGACTAATTTTTGTCCGTATGAGAATGTGATGTGCATTGATCATATATTTGGGTTTCTTACCATTTAATTACTTATCTGGTGGTACCTTTTCTATGTATATCTCAAAGAAGTTCTAATTTGGCGTTTGGTGAAATCACTGCAGTTCTCAGTGTCATCTGTTGTAAAAAACATGTAATAGAAGAAATTAAACTGATCCTAGCTTCCTTAAACTTTATGAAACTTAAACAAACACCTGACCTTCCTTATAATTGTTGTTTTTCCTGGGGTATGATTGTCTAAACAAATATAAACAGGAGGTATTTGCTCTATTTTTAAAGTTAAAGGCAGTTTTGGTTGGAGAATTGGTGAAAGCTCTATAATACTAGCTCAAAGAGTCAAAGTAATGAGTTATTGTTTTGTGCTTAGAGGCATTTATTACTTGTGTGTGTGTGCTTTCATTATTAGAACTTGGATATGTTTTGGCTTATAACAATGCAAACAAATTTAAACTTAGCTCTTATTATTTATTAATCTTTAGGTTGCACAAGCACAAATTGAAGAGGCCAGTAACATGCAGAAGCGACTTGATTGTGAAGTTTCTTCACAAAATGCATCAATTAAAACAACTTCAGCTACCAATGCAACTTCACAATCTGAAGGCGCAAATAAAAAGTCAGCTGCAGCAATTGCCGCTGAGATTGCAGATAAGCTTACAGCTTCAACGTCATCTCAATTGATCATGAGTTCTGTTCTCTCAACATTTGCTGCACAAGAGGCAAAGAGTGCTGGTCTAACGTCTGAGTCCACATCAAAACCCATGATATCAATGCCAAGTTCAGATAGTCATGTCTTTATGCCTGCACAACAGCTGACTGCTGTGCCAAACCATTCATATCCTTCAGTTTTGGCAACTCAACCAACTATGCACAACGCAGCCCCTCCATTGCAAGGGCAATATAACTTATACAGCAATCCACCATCCCAGCAGCAGCAGCAGCAATATGTGCAGTCAACAGGAGGTGTCATCTCTCCTTATGGTTATGGTAACATCCCTCCATTACAACCAGGACCGCCCCCACCACCTTTTATGAATCAGACACTGCAAATAACACAACAGCAACCACTACCGATTTTTACGAATCAGACAATGCAAATTACACAGCAACAACCAGTACCAACACAATACGCTCCAGCACCTCCTAGTTTCCGGCCACTTCAGCCATCAGGAATGATGTACTATACTAACACTAATCATTAACATTCTACATGTGGTATACTTTACTTGACATGCCCTTTGTTGTAACAAGTGATTTCCGGAGATTCAGAATTTCATTATTATGTCATGGTATACCGGGAAGGCGGGAACGGGGTTCATAAACGAATGGAATCAAAGACTACAATGTCACCCGGGAAGTGGAAGGAAACTGGCCTGCCCAGAATCTGAATACGAAGTGGGTCGAATGTGATGCTTTGTTCGGGGGCTTGAAGGAAAATAGAAGGGAGGACTTTGGGGGATGTGCAGGGTGGGAGAGGAGAGAGTGAGAAAAACTTGCATCTTATTTGAAAGAGTATTTATGAGAGGAGAGGGAAAGACTTGTGACTATATTTTCATTGGGAGGGAAAGATTTATGACTATATTTTCTTTGGGAGTAATTATATAGTGGAAGAATTTGGAGATATTTTTAAATCCCTCCAAATTTCTTTCTCAATCTTTTGAGTTTTCTCATTTTTGGGGTATCTGAATAAGAAAAATAAACCCCCATTAAAGGTGGGAGGTGACCCCTCTTCTCCATCCCTTCTCACTTTACCTTTAAAAGCAATTGGTTTTCATCAAACTCTCAAAGTCTTATCAGACATTGATTTCACAAAAAAAAAAACTAACTAAAATAGAACCCAATAAAATTAAAATAAGGGGAAGGGCATATTTATTTTAATCAAAGGTTGACATTGGTTATCTGTTACTGATTTTTTATAAGTGACAACTTAAGATAGTTTTTTTTTCTTTTGAATTCTGAATGTATGGCTTCACACCATATGGATTGCCAAACTCCAATTATTGAAATTATTTGTACATTTTCAAAGGAAAAACATTGACCAATCAAACCAATAATCTTTTTACAGTACAATACAACATTACTACTGTGTTAAATTTAAAATACATCATGGTTGGCAGTGTACCAAAGACTTTATTTTTCCTCTTTAATTCTACATAGTATATTGCTATCATCATTATCCAGTTTGTGGATTGGAGGACCGGAAGATGTCTGAAGCCACCACCAAGGGAATTAGAATCTCTCAATTTCATGGAGATTTCCATTTGAGGAGAGATGGAGACAAAAGGTAAGGAGCGAGTTCCACCTTCAAGTGAGTCCCATTATCATTAAATATTTTTTAAATAATTCAAATTTATTTGTGTCTACATCTCTCCAAATGGAGATCTCCATTTCTTTTGAGAAATGGAGAGGATCCCAACTCCGACCAAGATCTCTCTGAAAGAGGAAGTGTCATGTAGAAATAACGACTTAATTGTGATTGGGAGACAATTGATGACCAATCTTACATCTATTTGTGTCGTGCCTTTAACTTTTTAAAGTCAAAATATTATGTTTTTCAATGCAATGTTTCTACTTTTGGATTCCTTATCATGTGCCCTTAAGGCACATGTTAACAAGACTCTTTGTTTTATTATATTTTTTGAAAACTAACCATATATACAATCAAGTAGCTATATCATAGGTTAAATCTGATTGAATATTTAACATGTGTTGATAATATTTTTTTTGAAGAACATGTGTTGCTAAAATTAGAATGGAGCATTTGTGTGTGTGCCTGTAATTATTTATGCTTGTGACCAGTGACCACCACGCAAATGATACTTGATTATTTTATATAGATACAAATTATTAAGGAAATTGGATCATGATCATCTACAAGAGGATCCAAATTCATGGATGCACTATAAATGACAGTATATTCGATCACTTCCATAGTAACTAAACAAGCATTATACACAATGTTTAAACTTTAACATAAAGTAGCTAGAAATTGTAAGTTTTTGTGGAAGAGACCTTTAATTAATTTAGTTTTCCCAAATTAGTTAAAATCCATATTATGCTGAATTGGGTACAACTCCTCATTCAGAATTCACCTTGTTCTTAGCAATAGTACTTGCTTGCACCTTTTTGTTTTGATCATCACCACTCACCTCACCTTTTCTTACTCTTTCCTCTTCCATTATTTTCATCTTTTCCTTCAACCTTTTCTGCATAACAATAAGTTCAGCTGAAAATGCACCAATTGAAGAAATGTTACAAACAAAATATTTGACTAATAAATAATTATAGTAATTAGACTGAATTGAGCTATGAAAAACTCTGCCAAACTAGGACTTCTTTGGATGGAATTTATAGGAGTTGGAATGGAAATGATATACGTGTGGAGGAAGCTGTCACGTAATTAATGTTGCTATGGCCTTGCTTTATAACCATGCGTTGATGTTTATTTAATTAAGGTCATGCTAACAATAATTAATTGGGTCATGCTAGTAGTTAAGAATGCAACAATTAGAAATTTTATGTTGAAACTGGAGAGTAGTAAAACTTTGAAAAAGTTGAATATGCTACTATTGTGGTGTTTGGATATCCACCAAACATTTTCCAAATTTTGTGTGTGCGCGCTCATGTGTTCTAGAACCTTTAACTAAATAGTACTATGTAACGGTTTGTATTTCATACACACTCACAATATACACACCACACAAATAATGTCCATCAATACTGGCCGGTTTAGAGCACATTGTTAGTGGATGTTAATACAAATATTTAAATAACTGAAGTGGGTTTCATGGTTAATTAAAGTAGCTAGAGTGCTCTATCAACATCCATAAATCCTTATTATATATATATATATATATATATATATATATATATATATATATATATATATATATATATATTGACACAAAGATAACAAGTCAGCTTTGAGTCATTGGTGGGAGGAATGAAATGAACCTAACATATTATATCAAGTCAAATATTACAATTAAAAGCCCCAACAACAAAATATTTCCCAATGATATATTGATAGCTATCTCTTGCCAAAGTGTAGTACTAACAATTTATCTAAGTGTACGTCAAAAAAAAAAAAATTATCTAAGTGTAGCTCAGCATTTCATTGCTTTCTTAAAAACAAAGTCTCTAACACAAAGTGGTAAATGGTACATAATACCCATGACAGTAGAATAATGGCCATAGGAAAACCATGCAGGTGGTTTCTTCTTAAGGATAGCAGCTACAGTGTGTTTAGCAAACTCATCTGTAGGTGTTGATCTCGACCTCTGAGAAAGTAGAGCTCTCTCTCGAATTGCTGCTTCGAATGGCTTGAAAAGTTTCCACTCCGGCATGCGGTTGTAGATTGCTATGCCGGAATCTCCAATATTTGACTTCACAGCTCCAGGGACAACATTCACAACATCAATTCCAAAATGTCCAAGTTCTAATCTGTATGTTGAAATAAGATATAAATGAAAAGGGTCAAAAAATGGCAGGCAGCTAAACAATTACTAAACAATTGCAGAGTTCAGACACCAAATCCTAAATAGTTTATTGTTACATCCACCAAAATTTGATCTTAGTAATGTAATACTAGGGGCCCATTTGGATTGGCTTATTTTTGAGCTTATGCAAATAATTAAGCTTTATGTATAATTCATAAGCATGTCAAGGTAGTTTATGAAAAAACAGCCTATGAATATACAATTTTCGTCAATGAGAATTTATGAATTAACATCAAAATTTATTATTTACATAAGCTATTTTTCATAAGCTCAAAAATAAACCAATCCAAACGGGCCCTAATATGAATATAGTATGAGTAAAGGCTCAAATTGATAGTTCTTTATAAAAACACATACTATGTTGGTTTTTTTTTGGGGGCAAGACCAGAGTATCCACCGCAGAACGCAGTGACTATTCCCCTCGCTAGATTGGAGGCACCTCAAAGGGTATCCACATACTATGTTGGTTTTTGAAAATGGAAAGTAACAATTTTTCTTCTTTCAAAAAGCTAAGTTTAATCTTTTTTAAGATAAGTTTTAGAGACATATTTAGTCTCCATCATGAACAATTTTAACTGACATTTGAAATTTTTAAAAATCAGTTTGATATTGTCTATATATTAGGGAACAAAAAGAAAGAAGTTTCATTTCAGTGTCTTTTTTCCTCGATAGTCACTTGGGCTAAACTCATATATAGGTGCTTAACAAATTCCACTAGATTCCACTTTCATCAAATTAACACATTGACCAGCCAATATCTAAAAGCATGCACATAAATAGCTAAAAAGAAAATTCCACTGCATAATTATTAAGTGAAGCATATGCATAAACATTATTAAGATAGGTGAATGTAGGTGATTCATTTCATTCTACTTGTTTTAATTGTCTTTTGAGTGAATTTTTTTTGTTGGTATTATGCCACTGTTTGTAGGGATGGAATTGAGGGAGATGATTTGGAGAGTGTCTGTTATGCATGTAAACTTTCATCAATTAGCATGTCTTGTGCTAGTGTATATTATTATTAAGCCTATGTTTCAATCTGCAACCCTAAGTCACATTTTGTGTCCCAAAGTGGTTTCACCGCAACTTCTTATAAGCTACAAATTAAACTTTTGGATGGACGAATATCAGAAGTTAAAAACCAGTAAAACAAACACCAGTGATTTCCATTTGATTCTAACTATAACACCAAGGCTCCCTTCATGTACACAACAAAGCACAATGATTTCTATTAAAACAAACAGAATTCTATAACTAATTGAATTCCTTCTAGCTGATTTGATGCAGACATGAACAACGTATCCAAGATTAAAACAAGTTTGAAAAAAAAACCTTAATGTATCTGTCAAAGCATGAATAGCAGCTTTAGAAGCACTGTAAGCACCCGACCAAGGTCCAGCTGCCAAACCAGTGACACTGCCAACGTTGACAATCTTTCCCTGTTTCCTAGTTGCCATGTGAGGAACCACAGCCTGGACCATTCTCATGGAACCTGCACATATGAACAATGAAATACTGAAAACTTTCTTGAAAAAAGAGATAAACTTCAATCAAAGCGAGAGTAGAACAAATACTAAAATCCATTTACAAGAAACAAAAAAAGAATAATATTAACAACATTGATAAATACCAAAGATTTAATTCATATACATTGTTAGTGTAAATATATTTTACACTGTGATAGGACTCGATCTCAACTTAACATTGATCAAGTAGGAAAATAGAGCAGAATAGCAACTAACTGTTATATTGATAATCCAATAGAACCAAGGTGATTCTATGGTGAAATTATAATGTCCAAAAGAAAATGATAAATGCAGATAATGTAAAGGTAAGCTAGACGATTCAAGAAGCCTAGAGATTTCCCAATTTGAGTCACAAATTCTTGCCTGCCTCTTACACAAGTCTTCCTTTTATTCTCACAAATTCCCCCAATCCTCTTTCCTTCACACAAGCAGCACCTCTGCCACCCCATCATTCTTTCCACAAGTTAGTTACAATACTAGTGAAAATGATTCCCTATTGCAGCTCCCATCCCCTCCTAATGTATACTTCACCAATTTTATCATCACACCGTCAACTACCAATCAATAATAACTATTACATTATCAAAAATGTTTAACAAGTATGCCTAAAATCACACCTATAATTGATTGTGATTTGTTGAAACTTTTTATACTTAGCACCAAAATTAAACTCAAATGCCATAGTTAGAGCCAAATTGACCGGGAGTACCAAAATTTGAACTGTTGTCGAACTACAACTTGAACATACTATTTTTTTTTATCTCCCAACCGAATTCCAAATTATCATACTACTACTCGATCAAACTAATTTTTTGTCTCCTGATCGAATTCCGAATTATCAAACACCTTCCCTCCAAGACAAGAAGATACAAAACAATTCGAAAGGCATGCAATGCAACTACTTTTCAATTTCATCTAACATCAATCCAATAAACAAAACTATAATAACTAAGAATCTTGTTAATAAATTCAATAGTATATAGTAAATGATAAACAGTTTTATTCAAAAGAATTAGTTACCAACCAAAAACGTTGGTATCAAAGGTATTTTGAATCTGAGAGAGAGGAACCTCAGCGAGTGGACCAACACAAGGAACACCGGCGTTATTAACAAGAACATCAATACGACCGAATTGATTCAAAACAGTATTAACAACTCTGTTGACGCTTTCATCGGACTGAACATCGAGTTCTTGAAGGAAGAATTTGGGATCGTTCTGCAAGTCAGGCATGGTGGAGAGTGACCTGCTTGTGGCAACTACTTTGCAACTGTTCGCTGCGAAGTTCCGTGCAAGCGCGTTACCTATTCCTCCGCCGCTGCAACCTGTTATCAGAACCACTGGCTTTGAATCTTCCCGGCGGTCATCGGTGGTGTTGTTTTCCATTTCGGGTTATTATTATTCGATGTGAGGAAACAGTGTAATCATCGGATATTGTTAATATGGACCAACATCAATGGTGATAATCATAATATTTATAATATTTATGTTATGATTTAAGTACATGAGGAGAGCCACCCAAAAGACTAGCTCAATAGGTGGGAGAGCTTCATGGCTTAAATATCATATTGAACACTTTGAAATACTATTTTTATTTTATAATTGAGAGTTCTAACTCAATAGATAGAATTCGATACAAAAGAGTATTTAGTTTAACTTTTCATTATTCAATGCAGCTGTAATATTCTAATTTTACACATTAATTTTTATAAATATTTTATTTTTAAAATTATTTATTATTTTATAAGAAACGTCTAAAAATAATTTTAAAAATAATGTTTTTACATCCTTAATAGTTTCATAAAAAACATATATCCCACTCTTCTTTCGTTCTTGCATTTTTCATCGCATTTTAATATTAGGTGCATTTTTCTTTTATTTATATTTTCATTTGCATTTTTATTTTTGATGGCATTTTCCAAGAGCCAATCACATTTTGTCACCTCATCATTATCACACAAAAATACATCATTTTCCATTTAAGAATATATAAAGAAAAAATATTTTTTTGTCAATTCACTTTTCTATCATCTCAAACTCGAATTTATTACCACAAATTACCATTTAAACTAAAGGAGACTATAAATACAATATAAAAATCAGAAAATAGAGGAGGTAGCTATTGTTCACAAAGGTGGCCGGAAACCACCACAAACTCCGGCCACCTCGCCAGAAAATTGCCAATATTTCAAAATCTTCACCAAATTGAAATGTAATCACACCAATAGCTTGCTAATTACTTTCTTAACGTAAATCTACAATCAATCGCGTCTGGAAACAATCAGAAACCAACTAAACTGAGTCACCTCCGCCAACAAAATAAAAAGTAGTTGAACAAGGCGTTTCAAGCCATCTTTTCGATCGTTCTCTGTTGCTTTGTGATTGTAACCACTCGTAGAAGCATCCCTTTTAATCGGCAGTGGTGTTAATGGTCAAAGCCGTACCCGAGCAAGGGCACTTATATCCCTTTTTTTCGGATTTTTTTTGTAGTAGTGATATTATTTAGTTGAAACAAAATGTTCAATTAGTAGTTAACCCAAAGTACAATAGCCTAACAAAAAAAGTCTTAAAGGACTAACAATGATAGCAATTGAGAATGATTAGTTGGAGAATATACAATATGATGAATTGATCGAAGAATTTGCTTCAACAAATAATAAGAAGGAGACTTTTTTTATTTATTAGGGGTGCATATTAATTATTTGCTCGGGAGTTTTAAAATGCATGCTACAAAACTGTTAATGGTGCCTGGCAGAGAGAAACGTTCCTGTAACTTTTGAGAGGTGAAGATGACCCATGCCACGTGTTGTCCTCCGGTTGGGCCAAGAAATGCCTCGCGCGCCCCGTTGTTTTCTCCACGTGCCCCACTGGTTTGGTTGATGGATTCGGATCGGGGGTCAACCCACCCGACCGGATCAATTTTGAAATGGGCTAGAAGTGTTTGGGCCTAGCTTTATGGACTTAAATGTTTTTATCTGTTTTTCATTTCTGTTTTTTTTCACACCATTTTTATGCTGATGCACCTCCACTGTAATTAATTAATTTATGACTTTTAATGGAAAATTGTTCAATAGAAAAATAAGCACTTATTCTAAAAGTGTTTATTATCATAATCACTTTTAAGATAATTGCTTATTTAATTATTTTTGCATTTTTTTTATATACGTAGAGCTATAGATCAAACGAAGAGGTTGTGGGGAACAAAATTGATGACATTTTGGTATAAACAAGATTGAATTAGTGTTGATATAAAAAAAAGAAGATTGAATTAGTGTTGATGATTATGAAGATAAACATTTCCCCATGGACACAAAGAGAAATCAATTTTCTAATTAAGGAAAGATCGTGAAACAAGTCACAAAATATTTAATTTTGGGATACATTTTAGTGATTATTTTAGATCATTAGATTAAATAAAACGAATGGATAAGATTTAATGTCAAAATTTAATTTGACATTTAACTCAGAGAATGTAATTGAGCGATTTGGATACTAAACATTTTTAAATTTTTAGGTCAGTTGTCATATCCATTGGGTTGTCTCTAATTCTGCAAGAGAAATAATCATACATTCGATGGTGGATAACTAATTTCGACTGAAAAAAAAGTGCAATTGACCTTTTATTATTATAGATACAAATTACAACTATAGAGAATCCAAATTCATTACAAAGTCATCCATCCTCTTTGTTGTATTTCATACACTTATTCAAATTTGAGATATGTTACAAACTAACTGTATTTTCTCACTTCCACAAAGTAACTAAACAAGCTTTATTACACAAACAAACGTTTAAACTTTTTTTGAAGGATATCAAACATTTAAACTCACCTAGAAAAGAAATAATATTATAAAAAAGTACAAATTATTTTTGTTTTATGAGAGGCTCTTGGGTTATCATTATGCTGAATTGGGTGCAACTCCTCCTGGATACACCTTGTTCTTAGCAATACTACTTGCATGTATCTTTTTGTTTTGATCATCACCATTTACCTCACCTTTTCTTACTCTTTCCTCTTCCATTATTTTCATCTTTTCCTTCAACTTCTTCTGCATGACAAAAATTTCAGCTGAACGTGCACCAATTGAAGACATGTTACAAAAATGAAATATTTGAGTAACTAATAATTAGTATGAATTGAACTATAATATTATGTGAAATGCTATGTTTATAAACTAGTGTTCCCAAACATGGAATTTATAGGAGTTGGAGATTGAAGTGAGAAGTATGTGGAGCAAGCAGTCACGTAATTATTAATATCACTAGTTAATTTTTTTTAAGGAATGTGACTAGTTAATGTTGTTAATTAAGGTTTGTGGTTTTGCTTTACAACCATGCATTGGTGTTTATTTATTTAATTAATTGAACAAAAAATTAAATTAGAATGCCCTGTTGTCATAGTGCCATGTATAGAATTAAAATTTGGTTTGTGCGTGCAGCATAATGTGTTCTAACCGTTTAATAACTAAATATATGTAATGTAACAGTTTGTATTTATATACTCACACTAAACAGATACGTATACACTTACACACCACACAAATATATACATTATTAATATGATGGCCGGTTTAGAGTGGATGTTAATACAAATATAAAATTACGGAAGTGGGCTTCATGGTTAATTAAAGTTTGCTAATTGCTATCTCAACATTATATATAAATCATTAATTAATATTAATAACGCTAAGATGACAAGTCAGCTTTGAGTGGGAGGAGTCTCATCACAGGTTACACAATGAGACATAAACTCGATATTTATTTGTATAATGCATCAAACTGTTTTTTTGTTAACTAGTCTAACGGTAGAAAATTCACTTTTAAAAGTGAATAAGTACAATATTCTTTACCAATTGAGCTAGACTTATAAAGACATAATACATCAAACTTTATCGGTTATCACCAAATACTTTGCGACCATGTTAGACTTTGTCTTTCTATTTTCAGCTGCTCCCGAATATTTTTCATGTAAGGAGGAACATCAATTACAAATTGCAAGCGTACAACTTTTTCCTATGAATTATTAAGACAAAAAAAACATTTTACTTCTATTTTTGGCTCTTTCAAAGCTATGCATTTAGTTTCATTTTTCTGTTAGTGTCTAAGTAGTGTATTTTAGTATTTTTCCTTTCATAGAATTTATCATATTATTAAATGGTGACCCTTATCTTCAACCGAATTTTCATTTTACACAAATCGAATATTGAATTTTTTTACCGCTTATTTAATTAAGAGATTCAAACTCTGAATGAAGTGTGTAGTTCAACTAATTTGAACTAGAGTTAAATTTATTATGAAATCTTCGGTTTATATATTTGTACAAATAAGAGGGAAAAAATTCCAAAGATTAATTATTTTGGAGAATATAGTATTTTGAAATGGCAAATACTAAACAGTGTCTCGGAAACTCATTAAACACTTTAAATAAAAAGTTTTAATAAAAATATATAAAGTCAACGCATAGGAAATTGTACTGTTTAATTTTTTAAATGATTTTTTTTTAAATAAAATACTTAAAAAATGCCCCAAAAACACTCGTTAACAAGACCCCGAAATGTAATTTATCACATGATCTTCTATTTTTGTTTCTTGGATTTGAACGGTATTCAATTATAGTGGCATCATTAATTGTGATCCTTGATGTTTCGTTTTTCATATAGTTGTGTACGACAAAGTTGAACATAAGTAAACACTAAAAAGCATATTCCGTCCACTTCCTTTGACCAACTAAATTACATTTCCATTTCCCTCCCACCCTATACCCTATACCCTACTACGTAGTATGTACTAATATTGAGTGAAGAAAAATAATACATTTTTATCCTCTAAATAATTTTAAGGTTTTATTTTGGTCTTTTAACTATTTTTTGTTCTGTTTAGGTCCTCTAACTTTTATTCCGTTAACTTACTTGGTCCTAACTGTTAGAAAAATGTCAAAAAATGAGAGGTAGAAGCCTCTATTGAGAAAACGGACATTAGATTTGGATTCATCGTGAATAATGAAAGGTTTTGGAGTATCGTTTCGTAAGCTTTCGTGACTGGAAAGATCACCAGTGATGTGGACGGAGACGGTGATGGAGGAAGCTCCGTACGTGATGAATAAGTAGGAAGAAGAAGGTCTCTGGCCACGTGGCGTTTCCTATTGGATCTCACATAAAAGCCACCAAGTCCCTAAGTGCCACGTACGCAAAATTAACGTTTTTGACATTTTTCGCACGATAATTAGGATCAAATAGATTAACATAATGAAAGTTAGAGGACCAAAACGGAACAAAAAAATAGTTAAAGGACCAAAACAGAACAAAAAATAGTTAAAGGACCAAAGTGAAATCTTGAAAATATTTAGAGGACCAAAAGTATATTTAAGCCTAAACAATAAGTGTAATTTGTACCCTACTACATAAAAAGTGTATTTCGTCTATTGAATGGTGATTGACATTGAATTGAATTTGGTAGGGATGACTACGGTTCAATCTCCTATAACTATAATCAGGAGGACGCTGAGATTACGTGATGCTAGAACTGACCCCCCGAATTAGATTAAATTGGTGATAAAAAAAAAGGATTTACTATATTTTTGGTCCCTATAAATATACCAAATTTTTGTTTTAGTCTCTCTAAAAATTTTCTTCAACTTTTCAATCACCACTTTTAGTCCCAATTTTTATTTCAACTCATGTGTGGTCTTTGTATTTTGGGTTAATTACATTTTACCCTTGTAAAATACCTTAAAGTTGCTTTACCTCCCTGTTAAATTATTTTGGTGCTTTACTCCCTGTAATATAAGATTTTGCACTTTACCCCTGATCAAAGTCAACAAAATATGATTTGGCAGAATAATGACATGGCAGCTGACGTTGCTTGCCACGTGGCATTTTTTTTATATATTTGTTATTTAACAGCGGTTTCGAGTATAATTTGCGGTGATTATATTATAGTTAGCGGCGTTTTTATAATATTTAGCAGAAATTTTATTTGGCGGTTGTTTAATAAACCTCGCAAATTAAGAATTTATTATGCAAAGTGCACAGGTTATTATTTAGCAAGGGTTAAATTATACTAAAAACCGACGACGATAAATAATAGATCTATTAAAAAAAGTTCATCGACTATTTAACAAGAATTTTAAACCGCCATAAATCAAAACCTCCACTAAATAGTAAATAAAAAACTTTAAAAAAAATTTAAAAAAAAAGAAGCAAAGTTGGCAGTTTTTTTGAAAAAAAAATACAAAAAATGTCACGTGGCACGCCACGTCAACTGCCACGTCATTATTCTCCCAAGTCAGATTTTTTTGATTTTGACCAGAAAGGATAAAGTGCAGAATCTTAGTATATTACAGGGAGTAAAGTAACAAAATAATTTTATAGAGGGTAAAACAACTTTGGTATAGTTTACAAGGGGGTAAAAGATAATTAACCCTTATATTTTTTTAATGAAATAGTGCAAAAATGTGTAAAATATTATGAATTCTACATGTGAGTTTACTTATAAGATAAGACCAAAAGTGAAGATGAAAATTTTTAGAAAGACTAAAAATCAAAGAAATTTTTTATAAAAACTAAAATTAAAATTTAGTATATTTATAAGGATTAAAGAGCAACAACATATTTAACCTTAAAAAAAATATATAAAACCGGCGCGCATTTCATTTTTATAATTAGAGTGGGGCAGCATGAACCGTGCATTGCATGTAGCATCAAAAGATATTCATACAAATCAACGCAATTGGTAGTTGTTGAAGCAGCCAAAAGAGAAAACATCATTTTCAAATTAGTTTCCCATCTACACATTAGTACATATAAATAATAAAATTGTACTATCACAATTCATAATTTATTGAATTTGAATTCTTCCAAATTTAGCCATTGCTACCATGACAATTGATCTCTCTAAATTCTTCCATAAACTCTTCCACAAATTTGCAACCTTACTAATTTTCGTGTTAGTAGAACTTATAATCATCATTTGGAGACTAACATCCGATACACGACCCATCATAACTCATCAATACATCAAATTCATCGAAGAAAAGAATCCCACGATTCGTTACACCAAAAAGATGAAATTGCATTCACACGAGGAGTGTAGTGTGTGCTTATGCGAATTCGAAGAAGGAGAGAAAATTCGAAGGTTGAAATGCAAACATACATTTCATAAGGATTGTTTGGATACATGGTTGCAAGATTATGTTGCTACATGTCCACTATGTAGGAATGAGGTTTTGCCGGAACATGTTGTGTCTAAACATCGTCAGCTACGAAATGAACAAGGTAGTTTTGGGAATGATGACAATCTTCCCTATGTTTTGTTCCTGTTACGAGGCGGTAATAGCACTGGTTACATGCGTAGATAAATTTGAAATTGAAATTAGTATCTGATTAAGAGTTATGTTAGCTAGATAATACAATTTGTTAATATTTTACAACTAGTTTTTTTGGAGCTTGTTCTTCCTCTTTCTTCTGGTGTTTCAGGTTTTTGGTAAAGTTAGGATGATAGGGTGATGATGAATTGATGATAATGATGATACCATATATCTGTAATGTTAGTTTAGGATTTAAGTTATAACTTATTGTTTAAAATTAACTTAATATTAATCACATAAACATAACCATAACCATGCTCAAGACAAATTATTATAATCATATATATATTTTGTTTGATAAGCAATTATAAAATCATATATAATAGTGCGGAAGCAAAAGAAACATAAACATGCATGTAAATAAACTTGGATCTACATCATGTTGATTCATTAGAGATGATACAAGAAATTAAATACGTGGAAGGAAGATGAACCAATAACCAAAGTCTTTTTCGATAGCAATCCTGAAACGCACCAAAAGAGAGACGGATGACGATTGTTGGCTTATGGTTCTTCCTCAATCGGAACTCCTTATGCCCTAAGCACTTTTCAGATGAGGAGAAGAAACAATATACTAAAATATTCCAACACTTATACGTAAACTTTTTTTTCCGATCATTAAGTTCGTCTTTTTCTTTGTAATTCACATTAAATATTAGTGATAGAGCATCTTCTTTATTAAAAAATATCTATAATAGATAGAATGTATTTAAAAAATTAACGATTTAATTTAACTTTCACGATTCAAATTAAGTTACACCGTTGGCAACAACAATCAAAGTTATAAAATAAGGGTGTTCAAAAATATGGTTAACTTAACCAAACTATAAACTAAACTTTATTAAATAATATTTTAAACTGAACAATTTAATACAGTTCAAAACTGAGCCACCGTTACAAATCAGTTATAGTTCAGTTTAAAACCGGTTTATCTTTTGAACCAGTTTTTATTTAAAAAAAAATTATATTTAATCATTTTTTTTCACAATATTCAATATTAAGTTCCAATTTCCATACACTCATTCAAATTTCGAGAAAAAACCACTCGGATATTTTTTCAATTTTAAGCAACAAAAAAAATTCAAAATTTTTTCCGATTCAAAGAAGAAAAATGTTATTGAAATTTTTTCTGATTTCGAGAAAAAAGTTTTGGAAAATTTTCCGATTTTGAGAAAAAAAATCGTCGGAAATATTTCTGGTTTCCAAAAAAACAGATTTTTTTCGACTTCGAGAAAATAAGTTATCGAAAATTTTCCCGATTCTTCTCATATATGTTTTCGAACAAAAAAAATTCTCAAATTTTTTTTCAATTTCAAGAAAACTACTTCTCAATTTTCTTTCCGATTTCAAGCAAAAATTATCTCGGAATTTTTTTCAATTTAGAAAAAAAAATGTCAATTTTTTTTCCCGATTTCGAGAAAAAGAGTTCTTAGAAATTTTCTTTGATTTCGAGAAAAAAAATCTCAAAATTTTTCCAATTCAATTTCGAGACAAAAAATTATCAGAATGTTACTATATTCAAGAATGACAAGTAACGAGAGACAAATATTCCAAACCTGATTCAACATAAATTCAAACAAAATACATTCTATTTTTTATATATATAGATGAAATGATAAAGTAATTATAAACTTACACAAATTAAGTGGAGCGACCAGAGATCGAACCTCAATCATGAACGTCCGACCTAACAATTTTGACATTCTATAAAATCACACAAATACATTCTATTTTTATCTAACCGACTATGGTTATTTATGATCTTTGACACCAATGACGCCGCAAAATATCTCCACAACTTAGGTAGTCATTTATATCTGTTATAAGACTAACAACAATGCTAAATAGTACGACTGGAAACCGCACGACATCATGCACGACCACTCACATGTGATATGTAACAAATAAAATATTAATAACCGCTTCAAAAAAAAATACCAATAACATGTAACACTAAATAGCATTGCAGAAATATTGGTCGTGCAATGCACGACAAAATCAAGTTGTGCCATCAAGCATTTTTGCAAGACTAATTCTCAAGTTGGTTACACTTACCACACTACATCTATTTTTTTATGAGAAATGTTAACACATGTCCTTGAGACAGTTGTTAGTATACTAATAAAAGAAACTTTACATTAGAACTTGTGTATTTTATACTTTTAAAATTTAAACATTGTTAATTTCAACACAAAATTACTATTTCTAGTATCCTTAAAATATATTTTTAGGGCACATATTAACGTGACATTTTTTTTATTAGCACTAGACTACCCTCCAAATTAAACAAATCTATAATTCTTTATCTGGTAGAAAGTCAAGGAGCATGCTTTTTTTTGATGCCACTCAACACAAGAGTCAAGATTTAGAGTCTGTTTGGTTAAGAAGAAAGTGGGAGGAAGGATAGCAACTTGGAGGAAAGTTTTTTGAAAAGTGAGCCATCCACTGTTTGGTACACTAGCAGAGAGGAAAGAAAGTGTAGTTTTGGTGGGCCCCATATTGAAAAACCTTTCCGTCCAAACTTGGGAAGAAAGCACTGAAGCAAGGTTCAATTTGCGACAATGACAAAAATGCCCTTACTTTTGAAAAATCACACGTGCAAAATCTTGCCTGATGCATTTATATGGCTTTTTGTCTTTGTGTTAGCACCTTTTTTTTTTTTATAATTATGTTAGCACTTATATTGGTTATATACTACTTCAATACTAATTAATATATTATATATTTTAAATTGTATTTTATATCAAATAATAAATAATGATAAATATATATATCAACAACCTCTCGTCGAGAACGGTGGTGCGACGAGATCTCTACTCCGCATCACTACTTTTTTTTCTTTCCCTTCTTTGATTTTTTTCGTTGTCGTTTTCATCCTTTTGTGTTTTTCCCGTGTTTTTTGTTCTGTGTTTCCAAACGGTGGTTCTGTTTTGGTATTCGTCAGAATAGAAGGCTCTGATTGGTCAGTTTTGTGGTTCGGATCGGAAGTTGAGGTTGGGGAGGTTGGTGTCGGTGGGGTTTCTGTTTGGCGTTGGACGACTATCAGTCGTCGTTGATGTGTTTGTTTTTTCTGCTTTGCCGGAAAGGTCGGTCTTGGGTCACTGCTTCCTTCATACGGTGGATTTGGAGGATTGAGAGAGGGGGTTTCAGATTCGGTGTCATTTTGCTGATGTTTGTGGCATTATGGTAGTTGTTAGTGTTGAGTTGTGCTGCTGATTAGAGGTGGTGAGGAGGTGTTAGGAGGTTTTGTTGGGTTTAGGAGGTGGTTTTCAGTCTGGTTATTTAGTTGTTGTTGTGGGTGTTGTGTTGGAGTGGTAGTGGTGGTTTCATATGCTAAGGAGGTGATGTTGTGGTGAAGGTGGCAGCGCAGCCGTTAGTTGCTGTCTTTGGTTTGCATTATATGGGTTCATTGTTGGTGTTGGGATGTGAGATCCGGTGTTGTTGGCGGCTGAAGAAGGTGGTGGGTGATGAAGTTGGCGGCGACAGCACTCTTGGTTCTATTCTGGCCAGAGTTTGCTATTGGTAAGATGTTGTGGTTTGTGCTGGTGTTATGGTTTTTGCTTTGGTATTTCGGCGGTACTGTTGTTGTTATGTTATGTTATGTTGTGTTATGGTTTATGTTTTTCTGGTTATAGAGGAGTGTTTAGGAGGTTTTGATTGTTTTGTTAAGTTTCTTGTTATGGATGTTGGTGATGTGATGGGGAGGTGGTGGTTTGAAGTGTTGTACAGTTGTTCGAGATGTTTGGAACTGGTACTGCCTATGTTTTCTTTCTACTTTTGTCCCTTCAACTTCGGCTCTCGGGGGCTGCACTTTGGATTCTAATGGGCCGATCACTTTTGATTCGAGATCGGAGTTAGCGTCTAGTGCCATTATTTTGGGTCGGGTTGAGGTCTCTCTGGTAGTTAGAAAGCGGGGGAATGTCTTCTAAGAATGGATTTAAGTTGTTCTTCTTTTAGGTAGTATAGGTTTTAACATTTTCATTGGTGTTTGGTGTCTATTGGATGCCTATGTTTGTAAACTCCACTTTATCGATCTTTGTTCGTCTTTAACAAAAATTCGGTTTTTTAATAATATATATTTGCCGTTCAAAAAAAAAAAATAACCTCTCATTTTAATTTTTAATATATGGGTATTTATGTCATTTAATAAATATAAATTTTTCTTTCCTTTCACTTTCTTTTCACTTTCACTCATACCATTATTTTCTTCTTACTTTCTTTCCTTTAACAATCTTTCTTTTCACTTTCTTTCCTCTCACTTTCCTTTATCATCCAAACAAAGCCTTATATATGTTGGGTTCCGTATAAAATGGACCTGTAAAAAGATTGGTCCATCATGGACCACTTATTTTTTCATCCTTAGATTAGATCATACACCAAAACTTATCATGGGTCCATCCACACTAAATCTAACTCTTCAATTCTATCTCTTTCACTACATTTTTTTTTTGGTAAAAACTTTCACTACACTTGTTAAAAAATTCTTTGTTACTAATTTAAATATATTATCTTAAAATATTTTTTCATCATTTTGTTACAAATTTTTTTAGATTATAAATTAAAATTTTGAAAAAATCCCTAAAAATATTATTTCGAATAATTTTTCATAAAAATTATTTTTAAGAGATACTCCCTTTATCCCTAAATATAACCAAAAAATGTTTTGGTGTATACTGGATAAATGGTTAGAACCGTTAGATTTAATAGACCTATTAATTTTGTGATGTACTCTCTGCAATAGATAGCATCCTCTTTTATTTTTCTCTTTCATCTTTAGTGTTTCATCTCTTTCTAGAAGAAAATAGTAATACCTTGTAACTTGTGTGGCTATGGAAATCCAAACTACCAGACATTATATTTAACAAAATAGATTCAGAAATCTTAAAAACTTAATAAAAGTTACAGTATTTCCAATTCATCTATTTATAAATTAAAAGAGTGATTTTAACATTCAATAATTTAAATATTATATTACTATCTCCGTTCCTTTTTACTTGTCGTTTTAAAAAACAAAGATCAAAATAAGAGAGTGTATTTTGCAACCTTATTTTCCTATTATGCCCTTTTTTAAAATATATCATATTTTTATTCTAAAGATAATTTCTTATTTTTTCACAAACATTATCTATTTCTAAAAAAATTGTAACAAACTTTATTTAAAAACAAACAAAAATTTGTATACAATAAAAAGATTATATTGTTTTTTTGTCAAAAAAAAAAAAGATTATATTGTTTTAACAAAAAAAGTTATACAAAATTTAGTCAATAAAATATAATAGGAAAGAGGGTATAATAGACAAAATAAAACCTAAATTGTCAAAACGACAAGTAAAAAGGAATAAATTTTTTTTCTTTCTAAAACGACAAGTATAAAGAAACGGAGGGGTAGTAATTTAATAAAACTCAAATTTTTATAAAAAAAACTACTCCCTCCATCCTTTATTATAAGCTCCTCCGACCAATATAATTTTACATATATATCATGTTAATTAAATAAATATCATGTTAATTATTGTGTTTAATTTGTGTATGAATTTTTTTTTAAACAGAAAAGTGTATAAGTTAAGTTTTTGTGTATGAATTTTATTAAGTTATCCTTTTTTGTATTTGTATTTAATTCGACGTTTTATATTCAAATGCAAGTTAGTAGTAATAATTAGAAGTATGTTTAAGAGAAAAAGTAATAAATACGTCAAGTAATTTGTAAAAAAGGACTTATGTTTAGAGACTAAACTTTTTTAAAAAAGGACTTATATTTAGGGATAAAGGGAGTATCTCTTAAAAATAATTTTTATGAAAAATTATTCGAAATAATATTTTTAGGGATTTTTTCAAAATTTTAATTTATAATCTAAAAAAATTTGTAACAAAATGATGAAAAAATATTTTAAGATAATATATTTAAATTAGTAACAAAGAATTTTTTAACAAGTGTAGTGAAAGTTTTTACCAAAAAAAAAATGTAGTGAAAGAGATAGAATTGAAGAGTTAGATTTAGTGTGGATGGACCCATGATAAGTTTTGGTGTATGATCTAATCTAAGGATGAAAAAATAAGTGGTCCATGATGGACCAATCTTTTTACAGGTCCATTTTATACGGAACCGTGGGAAGAATTCCTTCCTAAACTTCATATATTGAAAGCTTCCAATTAACTAGATGACGGGTTTCCACTTATATAGGTAGACGGTACGCTGTGTAGGGGGGGTTTTTGAATGGTGGAGAAGTTGGAGTGACTAAAAAAAACACACACATACGCACCTTATGTATGAATTCACTGGCCAAATATGAAGTTCGGGGCGCTAAAAGAAATTTCATTTCTTAATTTGGTTGAAACTGCATCCGTGCTCCCTTGACAAATATTTTTTCAACGAAATTCATGTGTGTGGTTGAGTAATTAGGGTTCATCCTCCCTTAATTAAGGTTGAGAGTTCGATTCTCATCTTAGATATGGAGAAATTTTAAATCTCTGAGTCAGCTGTCACACCCTTTGAGGTGTCTTCGATCCAACAAAGAATTGGTCACGATGTTCAGCGGTAGATACTCCGGTATCAACCAAAAAATATTTTTTCTCAACTACCCACGTCTTTATATTCTTATATTTGCATTTTATTCCAAAGAAAATAATATATGCATTTACAGGCCGTGTAAAATAATATTATCCGGTCGTTTAATATCAACTGTTTTTTTTTGTTAAACATTTTCTCTAATGTTTATTTTTGGGATAATAGACTTTTATCCTCTAGCAAGTTTTAATTTACCCTTACAAATTTTATTTTTTTGGTTTACCTTTTATAATGTAAAGATTTTATCATTTATCTTCTGTGTTGACTATTTACTGATGTGAGAATTCATTATTTTATCTGCTACAGTAGTAAGAAGTCAACACAGAGAAGTAAATGATAAAATTTTCACATAAGAGGTAATAAATAAATTTATTGCAAGAATAAACCAAAATTTGCTCATATTGTAGTGAATAAAAACATATAAACTCTTTATTTTTTAATTAGTTGAAATACACACGAGCCTCTCATTTAACTAAGTCTTACATAAAATGGTGAGACTCACACATATTTCATTCAATTAAAAAGTAAGTGTTAAAAATAGTGTTTAAAAAAGAGTGTTATTAGCATTCATCTTTTTACAAGAGATAGAGTTTTTTTCTGGTAGAAACAAAAGAAGGAGTTTAATTGGTTTACATGTTTTTTTTTAGTATTAAGATCTTATATGGAAATATAAGAATATTTTTGTATTTGTCATTTTTTAATAAAAACCAAATAATAAATAAAAAAATTAGTAAAATTTATACTGTTCTAAGATTTTTTTTTTGACAATTCTAAGAAATATATATTAAAACACTTATACATTTTTTCGTATATAGATAGTAGTAGTATTAGTATTTAAGGATATAAAATATAAAAAAATATTAGGAAGTAATATTAATTAATTAATTAAAATTATTAAAAAATATGTTGTGTTTTATGAGTTTAACTCAGTTGGCATGAAATTTTATATTTTATATGTGGGGTTAGAGTTCGAACTTCAGACGTCCCACTTATTCATCTTAAAAGTGAAATTTTTCGTCACTAGACTACTTGACCAAAATAAAAATATGTTTGCGTGAAAAAAATGAGCCTCTATTGATATATTAAACTTTTTTGAAAGGCATGAATTGTTTTCTGACATATAGTTATCACATATATATATTTTATTGACTATTCCGCCATAATTGTCTCTACAAAATGACTCGTTTTATTATTAATTAGATTATGAAAAAATTTACGCTAATTACAAAAATTACTATTTTTTATGTTATTTGTAGTTTAAATTAAAGATGTGATTTTTTTTAATTTTTTTTTATACTTTTTTATTAAGGGTCCATTTTTTATTTTTGAACAAGGCCACTAATTACGCAGGGCCGACTCTAATAAACTCACACATATAAAATATAGGAACCACTGATCGAACTCCAAACATAAATATCAAACCTAGCAATTTCATCATTTTTTATATGTTGTGCTAAAATTAATTGACAGATCAATTATACTTTAATTAGAGGAAAGCACTTATAAATATATAATTTTTATTACTATGATATAGTTATGAAGTTTTCACAATTAGAATAATTAAATTGAATCTCCTTCCTCATAACCAAAATTATTCTATAATATACAAAAAGCCAAAATCAAACTCTTCACCAACAATACATATATACATATAAGTGATGTCGATGATATGTGGTTGAATACTTTTTTTGAATCGTGGTTGAATATATTTGTATGCATATGTGCAATTTTTTCCTGTGTCACAATTAATTTTTTTTTTAACAAATTAAAATGGATTATATTATAAATACAAGAGAACCCTTCTTATCACAAGATGTGCGAGAAAGAATTGTTAAAAATGACTAAAAAAGAGTCCAAACAAAAGGAAACTATAAGTTCAGCCGATACTCATACAGAGAAAAGAGTTTGACCGCCACATATGAGAGTTTAAGCCTAGATGAACATTAGTAGTTTGCAGCCACACATAAGAATGAAATTGTACCTTATCAAACATGTGATAAATTGAGATTTCCTTAGCTTTGAAAACTCTACTATTTCGTTTATGCCACACCACCCACACACAACATAACCAAAGCGTCTCCAATAGAGAGCGTCGAGCACGCGAACCTCTAGCATAGGAAATAAATTGAATAAACTAATCTTGTAAAGAATTCAGGTAAGCTGAAACTATACCAAGCCAAGACCGAACCATACTCCACAACGGCAAAAAAATGGGGCATGAAAGAAACAAATGATATGATGTTTCTATACCGCCACATCTTGTGACACAAGATTGAGAGTCAAGGGGGATTAAATTCCTCTTCACCATGTTATCCTTGGTCGGTAGCCTGTTGCGAAGCAACCTCCAAACTAGGACAGTGACCTTCAAAGGAACATGTTTATGCCAAATGAAATCTGAAGAAGTTTCCGCCTCATAAGAATTCTGAAAGGTCAGTAAACGATATGCGTCCTTCACCGAGTATCCTTCTCCAGGGTCATACCTCCACAACCAGTTATCTGGAATGCTAGGCTGCAAAAAAATAGCATCAAGAAAATTCCTACACTCCCATAACAACTCCGCTTCTCACGTCTACAACTGACGACGCCACTCCCAAGCCACCCTTCCTTCCTCCCACCCTAGCTCACAAATCTCTACAACTAAACTCAACTTATTAGTAGACAAATCAAAAGGGTGTTTATACCTGTCACACAGAGGAACATCCCCTAATTTAGGATCCAATCAAAAAAAGGTATCAACACCATTACCAACCTTCTGCTCAATACCTTCTTGTTAGTCCATATTTTGGTTAAGTCAAAATATGCCCAAAGAATGCACAAATATGTCTCAAGATTTACTAGTTGATCCTTCAAACTTTTTAAACTAGCAGTTGTTTACCAAAAATCAGCGTAAACACTTCCCCAAACCACTCTCCACCAACAGAGCCTACGTCATCCCGAATCTTCCCAACCTCCCTCCACCACGAAGAACAACTCCTGCCCCCAACCGCCAAGCACCCTGCCTCCTCACCATACTTAGCAACTAGCACCCTATACCATAGTCCTCCTTGATCAACTAACAACCTCCAACACCACTTCCCTATATTAAACTCCTTCATTTGTCGAACTCCCAATCCTCCAAACTGCTTCCCTAAACACACATTTTTTCAACTGAACTAAGAAAGTTTCCTATTTTCCTCACACCCTCCTCAAAAAAAAATTATTCAATAAAGATTCAATAAAAGATCAGATTATACATGACGACACTTGGTAAAAGGAAAGAGCATAGACAGACAGAGAAGTCAGGACAAACTTAATCAGGACCAAACGACCACCAAAAGAGAGAGAACGACTCTCTTCAAACCATACAATCTATGTCGAATTCGAGTTACAATCGGTTCACAGAACGCCAACCGCCGAGGATTGCCTTCAATAGGGAGGCCAGGATACACAAATAGGATCTTACCCACCGAACAACTCAACACAGAAGCCGCCTCCGTCAACCAAGAATCAGATATATTCACCCCCACCAACATACTTTTATTAACAGAATTAATTTTTTTTCCAGAAATCCTAGGTCAACTAACAAAAAATACTAAAATTGTTAAGCCGGACAACCATGATTGTGGTTCGATCCCTAGTCTCTCCATCTTGTGTGTTAGTTTATGAAAACTTTAACATCTCATCTATATACCAAAAAATATTTTGTCAGTAGCCACTAGGCTAGAAATTCCACCCTTCCACTTTAAGGGTGTGTTTGATCTGCTAAAAATCAGAGTACTGAACATGACAACTTTTGTTGTACCCTGTTTGATTTGAAAATTGGTTATAGGACTGGACAAAACAGACAGCAAGGGACAAGACAAAATCAAGAATTTTGTCCTTCACTAAACCACAACACAACTTTTTGTCTACAGTACAACTATAAAAAATACAAAAATACCCTTTTTATTTTCAAATATAAAGAAAATTATCTCCCTATCTCTCTTCGATACAATTTTGTTCGGTCATGTACTATTTTATTTTGTTCTGTACTGTCTTGTTCTGTTCTGTCCAGTACTTACTATTTTGCGAATCAAACACACCCTAATTATATATAAATATCAAGTTTTTAGAATCATTGAAGGATGAATGTATATTTAGTTTACATTATATATCAAATATATTTATTGTTTAACGAATCTAAAAAATGAAAATTTCTCTTTCCACCCCCCAACACTCTCTTTTCCCCCCCAATATACTTTCATACAAAAATTTTTTACTCTCATACAAAAATCTTTTTAGGGGGGGAAAAGAGAATATTGAGGGTGGAATGAGAAATTTTCCTAAAAAATAGATATTGTTTATAATTAAGATCAGAGTCTCACATCTCCCAAAGTACTACTATTATTATGTATTATCCAATATCCAATAGAATAATGGGCCCGTTTATTTGATATTTTTTCTCAAAAAAATCATTTTTTTTTCTCTTTTATTTGTGTTTGTTTTAGAGTTTTCTAAAAATTATTTTAGTAAAAAAAATATTTTTTCTTTAAAATGAAAAATTATTCTCAATAACTTTTTACAAAATCTATTTTTTTAACATCACATACCATACATGTACAATGTGAAGTCAATGAAAATGAAAAAAACATTTTTATGATTGTAATGAAAATTAACTTTAAATTTTATTTAAAATCTCTAAAAAAAATCTCTCAAATCTTTAAAGAATTTTTTTTTTAAGCTTAAACAAACGCACCCAATATGAACCAATACGAAGCCGGCGCGTTTCATTATTTTAATCATAGTGGGTGCTGCATGAACCTTGCATTGCATTTGCATATATGGCAGACAAAGTGATATAAAAATGATAGAAATCAACGCAAACAGTAGTTGTTGAAAGCAGCCAACAGAAAACATCATTTTCAAATTAATTTCCCATCTACTACATTAGTACATATAAATAATAAATTGAACTATCACAATTCATAATTTATTGAATTTCAAATCTTCCACATTAGCCATATCTACCATGACAATTGATCTCTCTAAATTCTTCCATAAACTCTTCCACAAATTTGCAATCTTACTAATTTTCGTGTTAGTAGAACTTATAATCATCATTTGGAGACTAACATCCGATGATACACGACCAATCACAACTCATCAATACATCAAATTCATCGAAGAAAAGAATCCCACGATTCGCTACACCAAAAAGATGAAATTGCATTCACACGGTCACGGGGAGTGTAGTGTGTGTTTATGCGAATTTGAAGAAGGAGAGAAAATTCGAAGGTTGAAATGCAAACACACATTTCATAAGGATTGTTTGGATACATGGTTGCAAGATTATGTTGCTACATGTCCCTTATGTAGGAATGAGGTTTTGCCGGAACATGTTGTGTCTAAACATCGTAAGCTACGAAATGAACAAGGTAGTTTTGAAGGGAATGATGAGAATCTTCCCTATGTTTTGTTCCTCTTACGAGGTGGTAACACTAGTACTTACTTGCGTAGATAAGTCTGAAATTCAAATTTATATCTGATTAAGATTTATGTTAGCTAGATAATACAATTTGTTAATTTTCTACGACTAGTTTTTGTTGGTATTGTGGGGCTTCTTCCTCTTTCTTCTGGTGTTTCTGTTTTTTGGTACAGTTAGGATGATGATGACGATGATACAATATATTTTTAATGTTTAGCTAAGGAATATAACTAATATTCTTCAAACAGAAACTTATAACTTATATGTAATTTTTTTATTGTTTCGATCATTGATTTTGTTTTGTTTTTTTGTCTGTCTTTTTTTTATTTTGTCTTTGTCTTTTCCATAAATATTTATTTTTGAACTGGATATCTTCTGCGTATAACTGCACAGACTCGTCATTGAGCCGGTAAGACCACAAAAGGTGGCAAATATCTCTCAAAAAAATTTAACACGGCTACATTCTCAGTGGCGGTGTTCGGACCCTGGTTCAGGGGTGCAAAACTTTAATCAATATTATTTTTGATACATAGATGAAATGATAAAACCATAATAAACCCACACACACAAAGCGGAGGACCAGGATCGAACCCCAGTCATAGAGTCCGACCTAACCATTTCGGTGTTTTTTTTGTCAGTTGAGCTATGCATTATATATATATATATATATATATATATATATATATATATATTAGAAAACGATCGTTCAACGATTGTTGTGGCAACAGGCAAAATCATTTCAAAAGTCGATATATTAGTAACATGCAAAATAATTATTTGGTCCTTGTAAGTTTGTGTATTTTTTGTTTTAGTCCTTGTGCATATTATTTTTTTTTGAAATTCATCCTTGAATGTTAAAATAATTTTGGTTTTAGTCTCTAAAGCTAAAATTCGCAGAAAAATTCGAAGAAAAATCTGCTGGAAACTTAGAAATTTTCCTGCAAATTTTAGTTTAGGAACTAAAATCAAAATATTTATACAAGAACTAAAATAAAAAATATACGAACTTACAGAAACCAATTAATTATTTAAGCCAAATATAATTATGATAAAAAAAAATTCAAACAAAATACATTTCGTTCTTCCTAACAACTATAGTTATGATCTTTGACACCGATAGACACCTTAAGATATATATCTCCACCATAGGGATGTCAACGGGGCAGAAATTTAGCGGAAGGTACTTTATCACTCCTTGTCTTATTCCCTGCTTCTTCATCCCTATCCTCGTAGAGAGATTTCTTCCTCTATTTTCATCCCCGTGGATCACCACAGTTCCCACGGATTCGCACAGTTCCCACGAAAAACCATCAACCTTAAAAAAAAATGTTAAATTTCTATTATTTTCATTTAAACTAATTGTAAAAAAAATGTAAATTTTAATTATAAAACGAATAAAATATTATTGTGAGTCTTTGTGATAGTAATAAACATCATATATAAATAAATATATACCGTGCGAGATTATAATTAAAAATAATTTATAAATTACTTAAATATATAATTATAAATGTCATTTTAACAAGGTTTTCGAGATCGGAGTCTCCGCAAAGTGGGGGGATAAAATTCCTTCCTCCATCCCCAACCTCATTCAAGAAAACTTTCTCCTCCATCTCCATCCTTACGGAAAAAAATCCCCCACCTTCGGATCTCTAAACAGGGAAATCCTACGGAATCCCCGTTTACAGATGAAATAGACATTCCTACTTCACCACCAACATACATGATTTTAGTCTGTTGTTAAACTAATCTGTTTTTATTTTTATCAGGACTCGACTACCGTCCAAAACAGACAGTCTAATAGCCAAATCTATAATTCTCTGGTAGAGACTCTTGTCATGATCATGTTGGCTCAAACTTACATGGAATAGAAAGAATGAGGAAGGAGCATGTCTGTTTTGACGCCACTCAACAGTCAAGATTTATGTTGACATTTTAATTCGTTGGAACGATAGCTAGAAGCTCATCTCATTTGATCCCAATCTAAGGTGTGCATCACATCACTTTGAAAAGGATACATTAGTGGGTCCTTTTGTTGGTCCAATTTGTCAACACCTAATGAAACAATTACTCACCCCACACTTTCTAAAACACCTCTTCAATGCCAAGTCTCAAACTGAATACCACAAGGTTGACGAGCTACCTTTCAAGCTTCAGTCGAGTGACTTTCTAACTGTACATCCCAAGTGATTTTGCGGGTGGGAAGAATTCCTTCCTAAACTTCATAGTGCGAAAGCCCCAATTACTACTATTAATTATCAAACCATTTCAACTTCGGAAGAAATAATTATTTTACAAAAAAATTATGCCAGAGTAAATGAGCTCCATTTGTTGCATAATAAATCAAGTGTTTATTTGTCTCCATGAACTTAACACAGTTAGTAGGGACATTGCACGTAATGTGCAAGAACCGGAGTTCATACTCCGGTATGCTCATTTATATATAGGTTAAGTGTTAGGAGTTAGTATTAGTTTAATTTTTTTGACAGTAGGAAATTATTAATTTGTTAACATGCCAAATTGACAAATTTGTTCATCTATAAATAATTCTATTGAATGAAATTTTTTGGGAGATTTTCTGTTTTACTTAAAACAAGGGGATTGTATACGGCTGCGATTTTTGTCGTTGGAATACTTTGATTAGCAAGAGTATCAAAGTTTATAAATCAAGCAACAAGCAGTGAAGAAAGCAACACTGGCCTGGCAGAGCAGTAACATATCAGGGACTAAGTGGCAATGATATACCTGTAAAATATTATTCAGCATTCAAATATCCTCTTCCATTTTCTTTACATTAGTAGACAGATCAGAAATTAACAAATTTACATATATCAGCAATTCAGCGCAAGTGTAAAACTGTAATCAAACTGAACTGAGCGGCTATTGAACAGTTATCAATCAACTGCATATCTTCGCGAAAAGGGACTACTTCTACTGTGTCATTCTAGTCATAAAATAGATGACCAGTTCAAACTTATAAGAGGCCCAATGTTTTCAATTGCTGAATATGCTCAGGGGGGAGGGCTGGGGGAGACCAATCAGACCCTGCCATCTCTCCATCGACATCTTCAACCACATACTCCTATGATGAGAAGTAACAACAGTTTTAAAATCAAAATTCAAGACAATGATAGAATATTTCAGAGCACCATGCAAGTTAACACTTGGGTTTATCAGTATATTATTATAATTATAATAATTATTATTATTAAGGAGATAATTTGTCTCAAAATGTCTGTGTCACACCCATCATTATGCCAAAAGATACATTCACTAGTTTATCATTGATAGCTGCTATCCTATAACCAAATTTTACCGCAGGAAGAAATGGAAGAGCTATAGGGGAATGTACACTCACGTACACATGAGGGGAATGTAACCAAGGATCAGCTTCTTTGGAAGTTGGTAGTAGGTAACAAACTTGCATATGCAGCAGGTGGGAGTTGGTAGGTAACAAACTCGAGGGAGGAAATATCGCAAGAATGGGCTGAGTGAGAGTTTGGATAAGAGTTCGCAGACCACTCGGAGTCAGCCATATCTGAATATTAATATACGTGGCAAGCAGGCTTTAAAAGAGAATTTGTGTTGTACAGCAAAACAGCCCCCCAAAAAAAAAACAATGCATGTGCCCTAAAGCTAAAGGTATTGTAGTAGCTGAAATACAACTAGTTTTGCAAAAAACATAGCAAATATCCTTTGAATTGACACATGACCCTAATGGAAGAGTCCAAATAAGTCCGTTACAAAAGCATAAAACTTTTGGTTGAGATTCTCGGCCGGCTCTGACAATATTAAATAGGATTTAAATTCTAAATAAATGGTGTGACAGCTGAATGGGCTTATTGCATAAATCCATTTGGTATGAATCTTGATTTATCACCAAGTTGCAGCAAGCAAGAACTAACACTATTATGATGCACCAAATGCACTGGGAAAGTAAACCAAACGCACCTTTGTTAACATCCTTTTGGCAAGTATGTGATAGTGACGTTGCCATATCCGTTGGCCCACCATAGTTGCCACCAATACACTGTAAAATATCCCAATTACTGTAAAAAGTCCCAGAACAATCAAAGCCATTATGAATAATAATGGTAGCCCTGCTTCCCCAGCACCTCCCAAACAACCACCACATTCTGTTGCCATGGTCCCACAACTCTCAAAGCATGCGGTGCAATCAGTCCACATACAGAGAGTGCCTGGCAAATGACAGTCAGCACAAACTCTGCAACAACAAGATACTTAAATTAAAAAACTTTAGTCATTAATCATCACCATTCTGAATTTAATACCTGCAACCAATAACAAGATGCTTCACATATCAGCGAGCATTAATAAATTAACAGCTGAATTTTATATTCATCTGAAAAAGATAAATCTTATGCATATTCCACTTTGATAAAAAAAGAGTCCAAAATCTAGACCAAAATAAATATCAAATACTATCTCGAATCACTGTTCTGGCATCATAAAATTAAAGAAGAAAACAATTGTTATAATGATTACTTGAAAGACATACACGCTTATAATTTGAAGGGCAGTTGTGATGTTTTAGTTGAAAACCCGTTACAAAATGAGGGCAGTTACAAACCTTCATTTTGTGAGCAATGAGAATAATGAGCAATATTATCATCATTGGAAAAAATTGTATACACTATATAATATAGTTATAATTATAGAATAATGGTGCCTCAAGCAGATGATAGGAGCTAACTTATGTGTTTTCAACAATGCCAAAGGCTCGTGAATATATAAAATCAGTTTTTACCCAGGTTGACAGCAACAAAGACATAATTCTCTACAAGGTTGAGCCAAATCATTGCGAACTCTTCGATCATAACAAGTAATGAAGCACCCAGAAAGGCCAAGCAAGGCAAAAAACAATAGAGCTCCTGCATTTGAAAATACCAACATGAAATTCAGTAATTCACAATAAAACTAGTAACTTTGATGAACACGAATTTAATCTTCGTTTACCACAAATATAGTAGAAGCTCAGTACACTATCAAAGCCCCAGAGAATACGAAGCCAATTTTGCTGGTAACCATCTATTAGATAAACCAAATATGCCAGTGAGGTAATAATCTGCACACAAAGAAAATAAGGTGCTGAATCAGAACATCTATATACATTTATACATTATAAATGGATAAGTACGAAGATGGCCAGATGAATGGAAACGGTTAACCTACAAGCTGGACAGCCAGAAAAATAGACAAAATATCTCTGGTGACAAAAAAACGAAATTTCAAGGTTCTCCACTTCCTATCAGCAGCAACATGAACACGCAAATGATATGGAGCCTTGCAGGTAGTGCAGTGAGCAAATGCAAACCCCTCCTGGATAATGTCAAGCAATATCCATATATTTATTAGGTCAGGCACTGTAAATTACACGACTTAACACATACAACTGATAGCATTACAGTACAAGACAAAGGATCCAGCCAGTCTTAAGTGGGTCGTGCTTCAAAGACTAAACTTTAGGCAGATAAAAGCTCATTGTTGTGCATATGCTTGTATATAATACCGAATATACAGGTTATAAAATTGCAGATACTAACTACCTAAAATAAAGAAGGCAACCATGTAAACACTTTCTCTAACTGAAATTTGTAAGGTATAGCTAGGTAAATTTGAGATCCTCTATATTTCGTTTGGAGAGCTCTATTTAGGAGAGAGATAAACACAATTTGTGTATATATCTTGCCTAAATGGATCAACATCAATAAAAATATTGTCATTATATTCTACTAAGTAAGTACAGGCTAATACACATAGATTGGAAAATATCATTAAAATGACATCAACATGTAAGAACTTAACATGCATTGTTATTTAACTAATCAGTGGAATAAAAAACTTGTTGACTACTGAGCATGGCTTTCAGTAAGTTTAACATAATAACATTTTGTTCGCCACCTTTCCTAGTAATCACTATTCACTAATCAAGTAATCACTAATTCACTATAGCTAAATATATATAAATTTCTGACTAAGGTTGTGAGGCAAACAGATAAATAAATTGCTCAAAACACCACCAGTGATAGTTCTGAAAACAAAAACATACCTTGACGGATCGCCAATGATCCAAACACTCTCGATGAACATATTTTGAAGTACCTTTGCACTTACAAGGAGCTATGAAATCCCTACCTGAAGAGAAAATAAAAGGTACACCGTAAATTATACAAATATATCACGATACATCCCAATGTTGAGGCTCAACTCAACATTGAAGGTTTCACATTTTAACAGTCACTCAATACATAGCTCCAAAATAGGAAACCCTACACAAACAATAAAAACAGTCCCAAGCACCACTCAACTCATCCCATAAGTAACTCCTAAAAAATAAAGTTCGAAACTCCAAATCGAAACCGAATCAATAATCAAGATATTGTGGACTTTTATAAAATTAAATAATTAATTTACTACTTTTCCTTATAACTGAAATAAAATTCATCAGAGCTTGGAAAAAAAACATGGTTCAACTTCACAATTCAAGTTTTCAAGAACTCCATGAATCGAAATCACAAAGAGTAGTATTGTTCTAACCGTTAATTATCGAAGTAGAACAATTTGCGTTAACCTAAAAATGAAAATTGAAAAAGAAAAAGGTTGAAATTGAAATAACCATCAGTTTCGAGACAAATCCGGCACTGAATTTGTTCGGAAGGACCAGCTTCGAGGTCAATCGCTGAAGGTTCGGAGAGAGGAAGTGGAGGAACGAGAGGAGAAGATTCAGCAGCCATGGAAATTTGAGAAGGATTGAACGGAGGGTAAAAATGTCACATCAGAAGTTGTTGAATGAATCAAGTTTGGGAAAATCGTGAATTTGAGTGCATCATCATCGTTGGATTGTAGATTAGAGAAAGAGAAGAAGAAGAAGAAGAAGAATCTCTCAGTGATTGGTGTTGTTGTTGTTGTTCTTCTTCCTCTCGCTATCGTTCTATGGACCTGTGAACTGTGAATACTTTTCAAGGTTTCGTTTCGTCATTACACATTCACTTCACACCGAGATTTTTTTTTTGGTAAGAAACAGTGAAAAACTGGTGAATTCCCAAAACTAACCGTGTCAAATTTACACATATGTATAAATAAATTGTTTTATTTGCGTCAAAAAAAAATTATTTTACACATATGTTATTATATTTGACAAAACACGGTATTAAGAAAGTTGAATTTTATATTGAATTAGTTGATAAATGGTTGACAAAACACTCCGCAGCTTCTAGACTATCAAAGAAGACATCAATCTTACTTATAAAAATGTCACTAAATATTAATTTCTGACTTCAAATCAAAAGTGATCGATCCATTAAAATCCAAAAAACAGTTCTTTGAATCAACAGTTGATATTATTTTTTTATATAGACAAAATAAAAAATGATTGAGAATTTACATTCATAAAGTGGAGAGATCGACATCCGACATAGTAATTTAAACATTTTATGTTGAGCTGTATTAACCTCATAAAAAATTTATAAATGACGTAAAAATTAATTTAAATAAAAAGGCGAAGAAAGAGTGAGACCATGATATTTTTTTGATGTTGTGAAATACCTCCATCAAATTTGTTGCTTATATATTAAGTAGAAAATTATTTCTCTTTCAGAGCTTCATCTATTCAACTTAAATTATTATTTGTTATAGAATATTATTTCTCTCCAAACCAAATGCTTCAAGAGGATATTTCTTTCCCATGTACTAAAAAAAACAAATGCTTCAAGAGATTGCTAGCCAAATTAAATGAGAGTCTCTATTAACTGGGAAAGCATGAATAATATCAAAATAATGAAAAGGGACAAAGATATTTTTGTTGTACTAATTTTAAGGGAAAAAAATCAGTAGTTCTAACTTCTAAGGAAAAGAAGAAAACAGTTTATCTTCCATGGGTTTATGTATGGACCGTAATACCGTATAACAAAAACTTTTGGGCTTGGGCCAACTATTTAATTGGTCAATAATTTTAATTTTTTTCATGAAAAATCGTTAATTATTCTTTTGGTCCTCGATTTGTTACATGTCTATTTAGTTTTTATCATAGGACTTAATTCATATACGCCGGTTGTCTGGTGAGTTTATGTCAATTTATATAAAGATTGAATCAATAACTTGTCAAAAAAAAAAAATTGAATCAATAAAACAAAAAATAAGCTCAAAAATAAGTTGTCTAAAAGTGATAGTTCAATTGACAAAAAATATTAAAATTATTAGGTTGATAGTCTATGACTGAAGTTCGAAGTCTAATTCATTCATTTTATGTGTAAATTTTTAATGACTTATCATTTCGTCTTCGTTTCAAAACAAAAAACAAGCCCATCAACTAAAATTTTTTAGTAGTATATATGAATCTAACCTATAGCTTTTATGTGAATCCATCGATTATGTTGGTGTATCAATTTTTATCCTTGAATCGTTTATCTAGTGCTCTTATCTTTTATTTTTCTTACTTGATTTGGTACATGATTATGTAGTAGAATATTCTCAATCCATTAACGTTGCCATGTCCATTTCAAATGGCTCTTCTCTATTAAGATTCCACGTTACTCTGCACATTGTCAATTTTCATTGCTTTGTTACAACGCACGAGGGAGAGGAAATAAAGCATAAATAGGATCAAGATATATACACTAATGTAATAATAATCTTAGAATCAACATTCATATAGATATAATATTTCTCTGATATTCGTAGTTTAGTTCATATTTATAAAGTTACATTTTGAATTCTTTAGATTACTTTGATATTGGTACAACATTTCTCAAGTCGGTAGCGATGACTAATCTCGACGAGGAATATGTGTTATGTGATAATGTTACATCTTTAATTTTGTAAGAAAATAAATTATGAACAGAACTTCCCACTATTTCAAATCATAAAATGATGCTATCTTCAAAAATAAAATAAAAAAACAATAATGTCAAAGTTCTTCAAGGCAAAAGATAGTGGCTCAATTATGTAGTAAAGTAAGAACAAGAGGAAATGAGAATTATGTATTAATGTAAGAGTTGAACTTATATATAGTTTTAGATATTCTCTGCTTTGTTTGTTTCAACTGTTGTCTCCAATGGGGGCAAGTGTCTCATTGTGTGTACCTCAGTTGGCTGCACATGATTTTGTTTTCTTCATGTACAAAATTCCAACTTGTGCTTAGCAATATCATTCCCCTTTAAAGAATTTGTTTGACATATACAATTTTTCATGATAATTTTTCGGGACTAAGAATTTGTTTGACATATTTGATGATTTTCTTATTGTCAATTGTTGATAGTAATAACAAGTCACAATTTAACAATTTTAATGGCACCTCTTGTCCTATTAATATAATTTGGCTTATTCAATTTATTGAAAAAAAATTATATTATTTTGGAGATTATTTATCCTTCTGAAGCACTTTTTAATAAAAAAATATATTAAAATTTATATTGCTTAAATATATTTGAACTGACAAAAATTAAGATTATAAAGTACATATATTTGTGAGATAATAAAATAAGATGCTACTCCACAATCTGCACACAATTATTGAGTAAAAAAGCGATTTTACAACATGGATGTTTGTTTGAATTGGCAATAATAATTTTGATACTGTGATTTTGTTGGAGTTTTAAAAAATTTATAGTTGTTTTTTACTGTCTATATTATCACAAACACAGTGAGTCAATGTTTTTTTTTCCTACCACCAGTATATGATTCACTAGAATGAATAATTCGAATTTAGACGAATTCTGACATCAAATAATTTTAATTGCTTCTAAAATACAATTGCAAAAATTTAATTATAATAATTTTTACTAAATCTTACGTCAATCATTAGAGTACCAACCACCAACTAACGTTTAGTTCCATGAGTCAAAATATAGACAAACAAAGTTGTGTGATGACTTAGCTGGATTGAAAAGAAGAAAAAAAAAGTAAACAAAGGATTCACTTGACGCAAGAGAAAGCATCATAGAAATTAGAAACATGATTTCAAACATGATTTCTTCCT
Source organism: Trifolium dubium (assembly GCA_951804385.1). Classification (NCBI taxonomy): domain Eukaryota; kingdom Viridiplantae; phylum Streptophyta; class Magnoliopsida; order Fabales; family Fabaceae; genus Trifolium; species Trifolium dubium. Next base: position 18,372,466 of record OX638064.1, read on the forward strand.
TTATTTCATGCATGCACAACATTTGATTACGCCAACATATATCTAATTCATTCTTTTAGTACTATGTAAATGTAATAATCAAACAATCAATGTAGGTAGTAATATTCTCATTAAATTTTTGTTATAATATTTTATTTTAATCATTCATAAATTCCTTCCCCATACTATATATGTCCCCTGTTTGCCGAAAACATACGCTTTAATTTGGATTGCACAATTTAGGAATTGCAAGAATTTTGATACCCCAATAACCATTCTTAGTGGCAACCCACTTTAGATTGCAATTGTGAATAAAATACTACTAAAATATGGCAATGGAAGTTTGCTTGCCGTATCATTTCATTTGTTAATTATTAAAACCAACACAAAGAAAGAATATGAAAAGGAAAATCACTAATGTGTCAACCAACCATTATCTAATGCACCCACCACCATCATTCTAGCTTTATATACATATATATAATTGACACTAAGACCTAACTTATAGTAAAACTTATCCAACTTTTTAAAATAATTAATTTAATGTGTCTTTTTATCTTAAGTAAGTACACTATCCAATATCCATTAAACTTTATAATATCTATCTCCAATTTTATCTGTTGCTTATCTATTAGGCAAATTATTTTATGTATTTTTCATATATTTTATATGCAAATAGGTGACGTTATTGTACTTTGCAATCACAAGAAATGTTGTCCCTCGCAGGTATACTAGTTGCCTCTTATATATGATGCTTCATTCGTTTCTTGTCTTTGGCTTTTCACATACATTAATGGTTGCTTCATTTGTTTCTAATATTTTAAGAAATAATTAACGGCGCAGGCAAGTGTGTTGCAAGAATGTTAATAACAGTTGTTCCAAAATTTAAGAGTAAATATTCTAGATTAAGATATTTGTCAAATGATTGAATTTTGATGAAGTGCAAATCTCTCATCATGAAGCTCTTGCAAAGGCATACATAAGTCACGACCCTTGTTAAAATTATAATTCAGATCTCAATTAACATTCATATGGTGACACTATCTAACAATTACTCGAAGGAAACTTTTTTTAATGACATCGAAACAACTGTAGTAGGTGGAGATAAAAAAAACCGTATGAATAATTATAATGGTAAAAGAGTAATGATAAATGGTGCGAAAAATACCTAAAATAGTTTTTCCTTTATTTTTTTATAGTAATTTAATCGGAAGAAACTTTTACATGATCACATAACAATTGACTATAACCAACTAATCATTGATACATCCCACAATTGATTGATTATTTTATTATTTTTTTGACTAAAAATTGTGTGACTGTTTTAAATAATTATGTGACGTGTCAATATTTTATTAACGGTGATCATATAAGAGTTTCTCTTCAATGGCTACTATAACACTCTTTTATGCTAATACTCATAGTTGACTTTTCATAAAAAAAGTATGATTGGATAACCTGTCATGTCACTAGAAATTAGAAACTCCAACAAAGAGAAAAATACCATCTAAATCAAAATGGACAAAGAAAGAAATGTGGATTGGTGAGTGGGCAATGTTAGACTAGTTGAGCTGCATATTACTAAAACCAAAAAGAGTGTCAAAGTAGATTTAAATTCCAAAGTTATAAAAGGAGGGGCACTTTAAGGTGTTAGGCAAAGCTAAACTTGCTATAAAAATTGGAGAGAACCTTAGGTATTAAGGAATTAATGTTTTTTCGGCATTGGTAATTCATAATTTAGCTAATTGCAATTTATCATGTGATATAAAATCAATAATCAGAAGAAAAAAAATCGATAATGATTAACTAAATTACTATTAAGTTTAAGTGGTTAATATTTTTTTTAAAACGACAAAAATGGATATATTAACACTCTAGATTAGCACAGAAGTGCAACATCTAGGCCAATTAAGAGAGAGATACATCTTAAAGTCAAACTTTACCTTGATCTTCAAACAATGATCACGGCATTGATATGGTTTTTGTTTGCAAGTTAGAGGCACCATTATTTCCTTTTTTACCTTTATCTTTTTACTTTATACTATAAAGTTATGAAAACATTGTTGAAATCAAAATTATAACGAAAACTTCTATGGATATTTTGTCTTGGAATGGAATCTTGTCAATCCACGAAAGCAACAATTCTGGGCTCATTACAATTTGCACGTGCACCCCATCTTTTTCTTTTTGGTTGACGAAAATATATGTACAACAACAAGTAAGAAGTACTTTTTTTTTATTTAAATAAAAGTTACAATGAAAATAATAATTGATGATGATGGTGATTCATGTCCCAACATCATCTGAAAGGCCAAAACATATCACAAAAGAACCTTGTGGTTTGCAAGAATTGCTAACTAAAATATCATCATATGAAATACCAAAAAGACAAATGGTACGTGAGGTAAACCAATTTAACGAGTACTCCTAGGATTTAATATAAATTTTTTAATTTTTTGTCTTTTTAATTTTTAAAAATTAGATGAAGCTATGTAATGAACATTCTTAATAATTGACCAAAAAAATAACATTCTTAAATAATGTACAACTTACCCAAAAAAAATGTACAACTAATTATTATTATTATTATTTTTTATTATAATTTTTTATTATAATTAATTTTACATATGAGTTCAAAATTCAAATAGATTGAAATATTTGAGTGGTCACAACTCTACTAACTATAAAAAATTACACATTGTTTGCCATGTATAAATGATCTCATGTATTAAGATATATGAATGACAAATATTTGTAAAAAATGTTGACCCCAAAAAGTATTAACAAAGTACATAGTTTAATAATATTGCATAACAATGTCAATACGAGAGGTATAATGTTCATTCAAACAAAAAAAAATCTTTTTATTAGTCAATTTATATATATTTAAGATAATTATATACAAACATTAAATATTAAGTAAACAGACAACAAATTACACCGCTACTCCTTTTTCAATCGTAAAACTAATTCTGTTGAAGATCACATTTACTATTTTTTTTTTTGTAGTTGAGATAGAAAATTAAGAGTAAAGTAACAAAGAATTCCACCTCTAAAACTTACATATATACATTGATCGTTTTAAAAACAAAAAATACATCAAAATAACTTTATCTTGATTAGATATCTACTTTTGTAGTTATTTGATGCTTTGATATATATTTGTTAGGCAGAAATGCTTTTGGTATTTATAATTATTGTGGAGGTCAAGGTCAATAGTTAAAAGAGTAGTGAAGTGGATGCACTGAATCACTTGCATAGCTTAGAATAGAATCTTCATTTTGGTAGTAATATTTTCTTCATTATTCCAATTCCCTATCCCAATCCAACCAAGATATATCTACACAAGAAACGTAACGAACTGCCCCTTCTTATCGTACTATGAATTTACGCAAACTACTAACTCATTTTAATAATTGATTAATAATAATAGTAGTAGCAGCTTTTTTATAGTATAAAACTTTGACATCTGTAATATTACTACTAATTATTTAGAAATTCATATGTAATGACATTTTGTGACATACAATAGCCAAATGTTAGCCTATTTTTGTAAGTAATGGAACTAAGATGTGATAATCAAATGCCGTCTTTTACTTTCACACTCTACACCACATTGATTGATCAACCAATTTAATCATATAGACATATAGTAATAGTACGTAGTAATTTAATTCGTAATTTATTGACTTTTCAATATTAGAAGCCATTCAAGCACTTTTATATATATTATCTTAAAACATATTAATATATATTTTTCACCCACAAAATAGATTCAAATTCAGTTTCACTCATATTAACATAGCCTATATTGTTAGACTGATCATTTTTTGCAGTTATTTGGATTTGAATAAGAAATCTCCCTTTTATGTTTGTATAAATTTTTATGTGATGTTTGTCATTTCTTCATTAGACAAAAAAGAAATTAGTTATGTTGTTTGAGTACAATATACTACAATAGAATTTATGGGGTGTAATTGAGCAGTGAAGTTCATCTATTTTTTGAAATGCATCTAATTCAAAAAAAAATTAATCACTGTTTTTTGCGGTAGATATTCCGAGCTTAAAAAAAAATAGTGATACTTGAAGAATTTAGTAGTAATAATTAGAAGAAGTGAAAATGAATGATCGGCATAAATAATGAAACAATAAGAATGAAAAACATAGTGATAGTGAAAGAGAGTTTGTGGTCTACTACCTGGTGCGCACATTAGTAGTAGTAGTGGAAACATGACCATGATTAAGACATTATCTCATCTCATGTAGTACCAATCATACATATACATACATATACATACATGTTAATGCTATATACTATATACCTTATTATTGTGAAATACTAAATTTGACTCTCTGTAGCTGAACACAACCAAGCACAAAAATCCAATTACAACCACCACTCTCCACTCTCCAATATCAAACACACTCTTCCCCATTCCATCTTTCTATCTTATAATATTATTATATTCATTCATCAACACAACTAAATATTACTATAAGACACTACCTTTCATTTCATTTCCATTTTTATATTTATATATTTTATCATCATAATTTAACTATGAATCTCTCTTTCAACATGAAACAAAACTCATTACTTCTTCAATTTTGGTGTATTACTCATCATCACAATATTATCAACAATATTTGACCAGGAACAAAATAAAAGACATACCTATAGCTTCTCCTTAATCCTTATTATTCTCAAAGTAGCTTTCTAAAGGTTTGAATTTTTTTTTTCAAATTACACTTTTAGTTTTTCTGTTTTCATTTTATTTTGAATTTTATGTAAGCATGATTAATAATTCTAATTAGAGGAAACATATTATATTTTGTTGTACTAATTACCAAAACCATATAGTTAAAGTTATGATTATGATGACATCAAAAGATAGATAGATAGATAGAGATACCTTTGTCTTTTGTCTTTCTATTTGTTACAACTTTTTTTTTTGTCAGAGAAGTTGAAAAAATAAAGGTTTCTATAAAGGATTTGGTTTTGTTTTTCCTATTTCTGTACTAAAGTTGATTTCTTGCTTTGTTTCTTACTTTGATGAAAAAAATTGTACTCTAGAGTCTAATATGTTGATTAGGTGTTAATTAAGGAATGAGTTAGTTTATAAAATCATGCCTATTTTGTCCTTTTGTTCTGGTTTTTCTTGAGATTAAAATCATTATTATTCCTTTGACTGTAGTTTGCTATAGAGGTGTATTGAAGGCGGATTTAATTGCTGCGCGGAGATAAGTCCATCGAGTATGAATTCACCGTCTGCGCAGTTTGTTTCCTCGAGAAGGATGAGTGTGTATGATCCTATTCATCAGATTAATATGTGGGGAGAAGGCTTCAAAAGTAACGGAAATTTAAGCGCGTCCATGCCTTTGATTGATGAGGCGGACCTGAAGTTTGATAGTAGTCTGGTAAATGTTTGCAAAACTTAAGCTTTATTTCATTGTAAAATGAGAATGCTTATTCTGCTTATTAACCAAGTTTCATTCATGTTGTGTAATGCTTAGTCAGAAGATGCTTCTCATGGTATACTAGGAACATCTAACAAGTATGACCAAGAAGCTAGTAGACCTATTGATAAGGTAACATTAAGTCATTTATAGATTCTGTGCTATCAAATTTTGGATGATGTAGATGTAATCGTATTCCTTTTATGTCTGTATATGGTGGAAAAATATTTCTGATATTATTAAATATGCAGATACAAAGGCGTCTTGCACAAAATCGAGAGGCTGCTCGCAAGAGCCGTCTGAGGAAAAAGGTGTGAATGTTTGTTTATACATTGATGAATATGTCGGAAGAGTAATTATTAGTGTAGGTAAACTGATCAAGTAATTTCTGACATTGCATTACAGGCTTACGTGCAGCAGTTAGAATCAAGTCGATTGAAGTTGGCGCAGTTGGAGCAAGAGCTTGAACGTGTAAGACAACAGGTGCGAGGAAGATGAGTTATTATTTTACTCGTAGTTTCTCTTTCGGATCATGTTATGTCACTGGCATCTTCTTTCTTTTTCCTCTCTCTAATTCATTGAGGTAACAAATTGCAGGGAATGTATATGAGTGGTGGATTGGATTCTAATAATATGTGTTTTGCTGGACCTATGAATTCAGGTTGGTTTGTCATAATGCTACTAGTGCTATATATATTTTTGTATTGCATTTAATTTTCCAATTAGTTCTTGCGTTGCATTTTAAGGACACCGTTATCTGTAGGAATTGCAGCCTTTGAAATGGAGTATGGACATTGGGTTGATGAGCAAAACCGGCAAATATCGGAAATGAGAACTGCTTTAAACTCACATATTAGTGACATAGAGCTCAGGATTTTGGTCGATGGAATGATGAATCACTATGCTGAAATCTATCGCATGAAATCCGCAGCTGCAAAAGCAGATGTTTTTTATGTTATGTCCGGCATGTGGAAAACAACGGCTGAACGATTTTTCTTGTGGATCGGTGGCTTTCGCCCCTCTGAGCTTCTCAAGGTGATTATTCATAATGTGATTTCAACTATGGCTTGGAAATTTTGTAATGTACGGTGGAAGTTTATAACTTTATTTAATTGCAGATTCTTGGTCCAATGATTGAACCCTTGACAGAGCAACAACGGTTGGATATTGATAACCTCGGACAATCGTGTCAACAAGCAGAAGATGCACTTTCACAAGGCATGGAAAAACTCCGGCAAACACTCGCTGATAGTGTAGCAGCTGGACAATTCATTGAAGGAACTTATATTCCGCAGATGGCCACTGCAATGGAGAAGTTAGAAGCTCTTGTGTGCTTTGTGAATCAGGTATTGTACCAAGCTTTCTTGATAGCCATTACTTCTCAATTTAATAAAAATTTCCTTTTCACAACATGCCATGTTAATCAAATTAAGTGCTTATCATTTTTCACTAACTTATTATCAAGAAAAATGGCTGATCTCTATGATCAAATCATGCGTGTTTTCTGTATTTTTCGCATATGTTTTCTTTTGAAACAAGGTTGTTATTCTAACACATTACTAATTCACCCCCTTCTAACAAATTTTTAGCCTGGCTATTAGAATGGCATATTTAACCGTGATTAATGTGCAACAGGCTGACCATCTTCGACAGGAAACCTTGCAGCAAATGTCGCGAATACTTACAATCCGTCAGTCAGCTCGATGCTTACTTGCTTTGGGAGAATACTTCCAACGCCTGAGGGCTCTGAGCTCACTATGGTCTAATCGACCCCGCGAACCTGCTTAGTCATGCAACAATACTACAATTATGTAAACTTTGTAATACGAAACACGATATATGATGAGGATGGTCATTTTCATTGACCACAAGAGTCAAAACCATATACAATGTGTGGTTTAGGCTGCTCAAATTTTTCCTGCAATCTTGTCTTATGGAGAAGCTGTGAATATGACTGCTCATTTTATGCAATATAGGAGTTTGTAAATAAATTAATTTTGGTTTAGAATATGCAATTGAGTCTGTGTGAAATTTGGTCTTGTAAAATGCATATAATATTATAAAAGTTGTGTTTTTGAAAAGAATTTTTTTTGTCTCTCATTACATTGTACATATAGTACTCGAGTTTCTATTCTAGATGCAAATAAAAATTGAATGTACTGAGATATGAGATTACAATGTTTTTATCTTACACACCAAGCCACATTTAATTATTCCTATTCTTAAAATACAGCTATCAGTGGGACTATAGTATATATGAAAAAAATGAAAATTGTTGTAGATGACATATATGAGATTACAATGTCAATGAGTTGTCTCAAATGCCTGCTGGAAAACCACCCTTTCTTGGATCACTCACTGCCACAAGCTTTCCAATATCTTTATTTATTCCATTATGTTTATAAGTGTCTGAAACTATAAATTGGCATATTGTCCCACCAGCAAGGCCCTGAAGGACATGACCCTTACTTCTAAGGGCTGTCCTTATATCAGCAGAAAGTTCAAAGTGGTCACCACTGACAGTTGTCCAATTCTCATAATATACCACATTAGGTATCAGCTGCACAAATTAACAATATGGTAAGTTAATTTCTCGGAAGTATCCAAGGCGAATGTATTAGTAGATACTTTCTTTGTAACAGACCGGGTCCCTTCTCTTATATAGTAGGCGGTCCAGCACTGCATCTCACGATCTTCTCTACTCCCGTAGAGTTTTTGCCTTCCGAGGGAATCGAACCACGTACCCTGGGTTCAAGTACATGTTCAATCCATTCCCACTAACACCAGGGTACGTGGTTCGATTTCCACATAAGACAAAAACTCTATAGGGAAAGGAGTATCGAGGATCATGATGTGCAGTGTCGGGCCGCCTACTATATAAGAGAAGGGCCTGGGCTGTTACATTCTCCGGTAGACAAGATACATCAGTTATTCAATGAACCTAAAATGCGATTTGTTTCTTATATGTGAGATTCTATACCTCATGATAGAACCTTGGAGCAGTTACAGAAGCAAAAGGATCCATTCCTTTCACAAAGTGATTCAAAAGAACCTCTGAAGTTGCTGCAATAATCATAGCCCCTCCACTTGCACCAACTACTGCTTTCACTTCCCCATCCTGTATTAACACAAAATGCATTCAGCAAATGAAAATAGAATTTCATATTCAATTATTTTACAATGTTGAAGAACCTTGAGTGCAATAGTTGGTGACATTGATGATAATGGTCTTTTCCCCGGCACGATGAAATTGGCAGGAGCTGGTGGTGGAACATCCTTTGAAACATTTTTCATAGGCATGGAAAAATCATCCATCTCATTGTTCAGTACTATTCCTGTACTTGGTGAAAGAATCTTTGCACCAAAATATCCATTTACTGTGCTAGTCATTGAAACGGCATTTCTCTCAAAATCTATTATGCTTAAATGACTTGTACCATGATCATTTAACTGATTCCACCTATAAATTAAAGGGGTAATCAATTTACTGCAATTAAATTGATACATGATTATTGTAACTTTGTAGTGAATTAAGTGAATGTAGAAGCTTACTTGCCACCATAATGACTTGAATTATAAGTCATATTATCATTAATGTCTTTTTTCAACACTTGAGCAAACTTTGTAGAAAGCATATCAGAAAGAACTCCAGTTATGTTTACAAAATCAGGATCTCCAAGATTCATTCTCACAGCAAATACATGTTTCAAAGCCTCAATTTCTCTATGGATTCCGAGTGCACCAGAAAGTCCGGATGGAAGCTCATATTGTGCTAGAATGTTCAACAGCTATAACAGAAAGATGATATTGGCTGAGTACTTTTTCATTGACAAAAATAAAATTAAATAAAAGCATAGTACATCATATCATAATACGGCTCAACATTTTAAAACATTGATATAACCATAGTGGTCGAATCGATTATACCATGATACACAAGGTTCACCGGTTCCATCTCCTGTTTGATTTTTAAAACATTGATATAACTATAATATATGCTACTAATAAAACACAGTTCGCTTATCCACATTTTATCACGTGACAGCGTCTCTGTCTATTTTTAGATTTAGGAAAAAAGAAACTCGTTATATAAAAAAGAACACAACAAATAGACTTACCAGCATCATTGGAGGACCACCTGAAGGAGGAGGCATACCAAGAATCTTTAATCCAAGAAAATCTATAGATATAGGTTTCTTTTGTTTAACAATGTATCTTCTGAGATCTTTCAAGGTCAATATCCCTCCAGCATTTTGAACATCTTGAACAAAATTAATGCCAATTATTCCACCATAGAAAGCTTGGGGGCCAAACTTCGAAATTGCTCTGAGAGTTTTTGCTAGTTTCTTATTGTAGCATATTTCACCTACCTTCAAGAGTTTTCCATAAGGTGCAAATACACTACTAAGACCCTTGTCATTCAATATATATGATTCTGTTGATTCCATCTGCATATGAAGGTATGGTGATATTTTAAACCCTCTAAAGGCAAGAATCTCTGCTGGTTTTACAAGTCTCTCCCATGGAAGCTTCCCATGTTGTTTCCATGCTTTGTAAAGGCCTGCAAGTTCTCCTGGAACTCCTACTGAGAGGCCACCTATTGCCTTCAAAGTAGTGTTGCCACCATACATATCCTAAAAAAAAGTGGATGCATTATATGACATAGAAGAGTGATTTCAACAAATTTATTCCCTATAGCATTGAATTTTGTTCTAAAATCAATGAAAGGAGAAAATTTTGAGGTTACTGTTAAGAAGTTCCACATTGGTTGAGAGATGGCCTGAAAATATGCTTATAGGGTTGAGTTAGGCCCAATCAAAATGAAACTACGAAATTCAGAAATGAAGAGAAATTAAACTAGAGTTTTATTAGAACATCAATCGCGGTTCAAACAAAATAACAGATAGAAAATGCATAAACAGAGAAGACATCATGTATGGTGACGGTGTTTGACCAATTGTGCCTATGTCTCTGACCTTTCGGCGACACAATTGCAATTGAGGCGGTACAAACCACATTTTATTTGTGATTCTTTGTAACATCAAGTATCCCGACAAGACAATGCGCGACCGCTATTTAAAACCTTGTTATGCCATATAATACAGTACAAAACAATACAAATGAATGGAAACTATATGCTAATTAGGAATAATTATAGTCTATGATTGAAATTAGGTACCTTGGAAGCAAGAAGAGGAGCAGTTTCTCTCATATCATAGGCCTTTGCTACTCCATTAGCCAAACTTAGAACCATAAAGGCACCACCACCAAGTCCACTTGAAGCTGGACTAACAACCCCCAAACAAAGAGCAGCAGCCACAGCTGCATCCACTGCATGTCCCCCTTCATGAATAGCATCCATCCCAATCTTAGAGCATCGACGGTTGTCGGTCGCAACAGCTCCATGATAAGCAGTGATTACTTCATTTCTTGTTTTTTTGTGATTAATGCTTGAAGCAGTTGCCAAATTGGAAATAATTAAGAGAAGGCATGCAATGACATGCCATAATAACAGAGCTGCAGCAGCCATATTTACATATCAATACATCATCACAACATGTATATGAATTTCAGGTTCATTAGAATGATACAATTTTGAAGAAAAAGATGATAACATGATCAAATTATGGCAATAAATAAAGAACATGTAAACATACTAGAAGAAGATATGAACATGTGCTTGATATAGAAAATTGAAAAAACGATTGCAGACCTTTTGATGGAGAAGGGCGAGACATGGATTGCAGGCCAAGGCTAGGGAGTTAGGACGCCAGAAGGGACTATGTATGTGGGAACACAAAAGTATACTAATACTTTTAATTATAAAGTGTAATTTAAATAAATTATGTCCGTTCATAAGTTATAACTCAACTAGCAGAAAATGTCGAAATGGTTAGGTCGGACATTGAGTTCAATCTCTAGTCACTCCACTTTGTAAGTGTGAATATATAATAACATATAACTCACCGAATAATATCAATATTATTAGGCCGAAAAACTTTACTCTATTTCTAATGTGATATTACAGTTGCACGTCTTTGTGAGTTACGTGACCTTTTAATATTCAACATATGCCAACTCAAAATAACAGTTATTTTCAAACATTGGTATACATTAATGATGACTAATCATATATGCCCTTATAGTTTGTACAAAAAAATATATGCCCTTTAGTGCATTTGATAACGTAAGACGACAAAAATTATCTCTGGTCTTTTTTCTGGTCCAAAACATCTCTGGCCATGAAGAGGCAAAGATTCCTAGGCACTCCGGAAAATCAATAGCATACTTGTATATAAAACATAGTTGTAGTTCGATAATTTCTATGAGATATATAGAGAAAGATAAATACATTTACCAAAGAAAAAGAGACATAAATAGTCCTCGAATTTAACTCAGTTGGTATCTTATAATGACATTACATATAATATATAATATATAAAAATTGGATTTAAACTTTAGTACGTCCGCTTATTAGACGGGAAATTTTAGTCATAAAAAAGAGATATAAATATAAGAGTTTGGCTTGGTAGAGTTTCTTTGTTATTTTCTTCATAGGTTATTTTTGCGCGGAAAAAGTAATCATATTTAAGAAAGTGATTTGTTTTGTGTTTATCATAGATTTTGGGTGCGTATGTTTAAGATTTAAAAAAATTATTTAAAGTTATTTTGTGTTTGTTTCCAATCATAAAAATCTATTTTGATTTTATTAACTTCATTTTGCACAAAAAATAGATTTTAAAAAAAGCTTACTTCAAAAAAAATTATTGAAAATAACTTTTCATTTTGAGAAAAAAAAGATTTTTTAAAAAAAATTTAAAAAATTTAAAACAAACACAAATAAAATAAAATAAATAATTTTTTTATAAAAAAAATAATAAATTATTTTATAAAAAATCTGAAATAAACGGACCTTTGTCACCATGTAATACCACCTCCCCTAATTGTCCCTATATTTTTCTCAAGCTGAACTAAACTTAAATTCATTTAGGTGTACTTAAACAGGACACAAGTTTAATGAGATAATGACAATATCAATGTGTGATTATTACATAATCACTATTTTAGGATGCAATCAATGTGTGATATTGTCATTACAGTAATATGTGATATTGTTGTATGATATGAATAATCATATACTAGCTGTCAATCGTTAATTTAGGAAATGTCTTAGGAATATTAATTTGTATAGCTGAATCTTAGGAGATGTACTCATGGACCTCTTGTATATATTTGTGTACTACACAATATGAAAGGCATCAGTTTTTGTTTCTGTCATAGGTTTCTTTATGGTACCAGAGCACAAAAGGTTCCATTAAAATTCTGTGACAATGTCTGATCATGAATCTGATCACGAAACAAAAAATTCTAAGGAGACAAAAGAGTCTCCTAAGAAGACGATCGACAAGCCGGTGAAGAAAACTCCATCACCATATGATTTGAATTCCAATGATAATCCAGGAAACTTGATAACTCAAGTGCGACTTCGAGGCGACGAAAACTATGATGAATGGTCGCATGCCGTGAGGAGGTCACTGCGTGCTCGCAGAAAATGGGGCTTTGTAGAAGGCACCATTGAAACACCAGAGGAAGGCTCACCTGAAATGGAAGATTGGTGGACTGTGTAATCTATGGTGGTATCATGGATTCTAAATACAGTTGAAGAAAAATTGCGCTCCACTATGTCTTATGCAGAAAATGCAAAAGATTTGTGGATGGATATCAAAGAAAGATTCTCCATTGTGAATGGCCCTAGAATACAACAGCTGAAATCAGATCTAGCAAGGTGCAAACAAGACGGTATGTCGATGGTAGCATACTATGGAAAACTGAAAGTGTTGTGGGATGAGTTGGCCAATTACGATCAAATCCCAGCATGCACTTGTCGTGGATGCAAGTGTGATATATCCTCGAAGTTAGAAAAACGAAGAGAGGAAGAAAGAGTTCATCAATTCCTCATGGGATTGGATGATGCAAATTACGGAACTGTTCGATCCAATCTTCTTGCCACAGATCCGCTGCCGAATCTCAATAGAGTATACTCAACAATGATTCAAGAAGAAAGGGTGAGAATGATGACTAGAGCAACAGAAGAAAGAAGAGAAGTGATGAGCTTAGCTGTTCAAACAAATGGGCGAGGAATCAAGGGAAAATGGGATGAAAAAGACAAATCAGGATCTTGTACTCATTGTCATCAAACAGGACATGACATTAGAGGTTGTTTTCAGCTCATTGGCTATCCCGATTGGTGGGGAGACAGACCAAAAAATGAAGGGAAAAATGGCGGACGAAACAAGCCAATGCAGCGAACCGGAACGGGACGAGGAAGAGGAGGCATTGTGCGTGCAAATGTTGTACACACAGAAGGAACAACTGCAGAAACTGGAATTTCACAAGGAGATTGTTCAGGCTTAGCTGGAATCACAACAGAACAATTGCAAACTCTGATAGGATTACTCAATGCTCATAAAACAAACTCTAATGACAAGATGACAGGTGAGTTTGATACATGGATAATTGATACAGGTTGCTCTAACCACATGACTGGAAACTTGAGACACATGCGAGAACTACGAGATATTCGAAGTTTTCCAGTCGGTCTTCCTAATGGAGAACATACAGCTGCAAGTAAAGAAGGAAGTGTAGTGCTGGAAGGAGGGTTAAAACTTACTAATGTTCTCTATGTGCCAGAGTTGAACTGCAACTTAATATCTGTTTCACAGATGATGGATGAATTCAAATGTGTTATTCAGTTCACTAATAAATTATGTGTTGTGCAGGACCGTACTTTGAGGACGCTGATTGGAGCGGGTGAACGGAAAGATGGGCTTTATTTCTTCAGAGGAATTCGAAGAGAGAGAGCTTGCAAGACTGATGGACTTCATCCGGTGGATCTTTGGCACAAACGGTTGGGACATCCTTCATTGAAAATTACCCAGTTAATTCCTAAAGTTAGTAGAAACAAGGATAATAATGTAGTGGATAAAGCATGTGAAGTTTGTTTCAGAGCCAAACAAACTAGAGAAAAGTTTCCTTTGAGTCAAAATAAAGCTAGTACTGCATTTGAATTAATTCATTGTGATTTATGGGGAGCATATCGAACTCCTTCTACTTGTGGTGCTTTTTATTTTTTGACAATAGTTGATGATTATTCACGCGCTGTGTGGGTGTATTTGTTGACTGATAAACGCGAAGTGTCGACAATGCTTCACAATTTTTTTGTTTTAGTTGAGAGGCAATTTAATAAACAAGTAAAAATATTCAGAAGTGATAATGGGACGGAATTCACATGTATGAGAAAATATTTTCTTGACCATGGTATAATTTTCCAAACATCTTGCACCGGAACACCCCAACAAAATGGGAGAGTGGAACGAAAACATAGACACATTTTGAATGTAGCACAAGCACTACGGTTTCAGGGTAATCTACCTATTAAGTTTTGGGGAGAATGTATTCTAACTGCGGGATATCTAATTAATCGGACTCCTTCCACTGTTTTGAATGGGAAAACTCCATATGAGATGCTTCATGGACAACAACCTGAGTATGAACATTTGAGAGTATTTGGATCCTTATGTTATGGTCATAATCAAAGAAGAAATGGTGATAAATTTGCAAGTAGGAGTAGAAAGTGTGTGTTTATTGGGTATCCATATGGAAAGAAAGGGTGGAAGTTATTTGATTTAGAAACTGAAGATATTTTTGTGTCTCGAGATGTTGAATTCATTGAAACTAAATTTCCTTTTGATGTAGCTACCACTTTGAAAAGAGATCCCCATAGTAGTGGGAATAATGAAGAATTTATTGATGATGTAGAAGAAACAAATCATTCACAGGGAAGCAATGATGTGGTAGTGGATAATGGGGGAGGTGAGTCAAATATGGGGTTTGATGCGGTGACTACACATGATATACACAACCAAGAAACAACACTCACATCTACATCATCCACCAAGTCATATAATGAGGAGGTTAATGAACAAAATGTTACTCTACAAGATATGGACAAAGAAGATACAATAGAAGTAACCGAGCAATTGTTGGGTAGAGGACACAGAATAAAACAACCATCTATTCGCTTGCTACCACCCTATGTGACGAATACTGCAAGAAGATTGAGCCCATCCAGCTGTTCGCCCTCTCCAAAAGCAACCTCAGGTACACCATATCCTATAACTAATTATGTGAATTATGACCGATTTTCTGTTGCACATCGTGTTTTTCTAGCATCTGTCTCACAGGAAAAAGAGCCTATCACATATGCTGATGCAATTAAAGATAGTCGGTGGAGAGATGCTATGCAAAGTGAAATACATGCACTTGAGACCAATGGAACTTGGACAGTAACAAAATTACCACCCGGAAAGAAAGCACTTGGTTGTAAGTGGGTGTACAAAATAAAGCATAAATCTGATGGAAGTGTAGAACGATTCAAGGCACGATTAGTAATTCTTGGAAACCATCAAAAGGAAGGGATTGATTACACCGAGACTTTTGCACCTGTGGTGAAAATGGTTACGGTTCGTACGGTGTTAGCCGTAGCAGCCACACGAGATTGGGAGTTACATCAAATGGACGTGCACAATGCATTTTTACACGGAGACCTTGAAGAAACTGTGTACATGAAGCACCCCCCTGGTTTTCTTCCTCAGCAATCTGACACAGTATGTAAACTTAATAAGTCCTTGTATGGGCTTAAACAAGCGCCTCGGTGTTGGTTTGCAAAGCTTTCAGCTGCATTAAAACACTATGGATTTATACAATCTCGCTCTGATTATTCACTTTTTGTCTTGCAAAAACCAGGGGTCCATATTGTGGTGTTAGTGTATGTTGACGATCTCATCATTACAGGTGATAATCATGATGCTATCACTGATTTTAAAGGCTATTTACACAATTGTTTTCACATGAAAGACTTGGGGATCCTTAAATATTTCTTAGGCGTTGAAGTGGCGCGATCTGTAGCTGGTATATTTCTTTGTCAACGCAAATATGCTTTAGATATTATAGCTGAAACTGGTCTTATGGGAGCTAAGCCATCAAATGTGCCAATTGAACAAAACCATCGGTTGGCACTTGCTGAAAATGTGCCTTTTCCTCACCCGGAGCAGTATAGGCGATTAGTCGGCCGCCTCATTTACCTATGTTTTACTAGACCCGAGCTTTCATATTGTGTACATGTCCTTTCTCAGTTTATGCAAGCACCTAAAGTGGATCATTGGGAAGCCGCTCTAAGAGTCGTTCGATACTTGAAAGGGAATCCAGGACAAGGTGTTTTATTAAGAAGGGAATGTGACTTGCAACTGTCTGGTTGGTGCGATTCTGATTGGGCCGGTTGTCCTTTAACTCGCAGATCTCTTACCGGATGGTTTATTTTCCTTGGATCATCCCCAATTTCTTGGAAGACAAAGAAACAACAAACGGTTTCTCGTTCTTCAGCCGAAGCTGAGTATCGTTCCATGGCAGCTTTAACAAGAGAACTAAAATGGTTAAAAGGTCTTATTTCAACTCTTGGTATTTCACATCCTCAACCTATGAAACTTCATTGTGACAGTCAAGCAGCTCTTCATATTATCAAGAATCCGGTCTTCCATGAGCGAACCAAACATATTGAAGTGGACTGCCATTACATTCGTGATGAATATCTTGCTGGGAATATTGCACCAGCTTATGTTCCTACTAAAGCACAATTGGCGGATATCTTTACAAAGGCTGTTGGTTCAACTCAATTCACTTGCTTGCTAAGCAAGTTGGGCATATGTAATCTACATGCTCCAACTTGAGGGGGGGTAATGAGATAATGACAATATCAATGTGTGATTATTACATAATCACTATTTTAGGATGCAATCAATGTGTGATATTGTCATTACAGTAATATGTGATATTGTTGTATGATATGAATAATCATATACTAGCTGTCAATCGTTAATTTAGGAAATGTCTTAGGAATATTAATTTGTATAGCTGAATCTTAGGAGATGTACTCATGGACCTCTTATATATATTTGTGTACTACACAATATGAAAGGCATCAGTTTTTGTTTCTGTCATAGGTTTCTTTAAAGTTGGACTCTCTTTTTTATTTTTTAATAAGAGGGAAGCTGTGGGCCCAATTATAATTAAATATGATAATTAAAATACTATTAACAACATCCTATCATAAGAGGTTAATACGTGTTGGACTCTGATCTAGCTACTAGTCATCAAACACATGGGATTCATTTTTCAACCTTCAAAATTCATTGTTGTCAAAAAGCAAGAATCCCAATTCATTATGGCTATGCACACATGTTATGACTCACTGAACAAGAGAGTAGATGATCCCATTTCCATCCCCAGTCAACTCTATGTCTCTATTCATGTGTTCTTAGAATTTTGGGAGTGGAAAGGAAACTAAGAACATGTAGCATGGCATCTGGACCACATACTACAACGCAAGTATTTTGTTTGGGCCCTAACAAGCTTCAAAAATTTAAGTCCCATATTACTAATATGTACTAATTTAATATATTGTGTTAGTTTTTCCACTAATAAAGTGATGCTCTTTTTTCTTCCGAATATCCTAACTCAACTATCATAAAATATCAAAATTGTTAAGTTAATTATTTATGATTAGGATTTCAAACATATGTCCTTCTACTTTGTGTGTTGATTTTTTAATAATTTGTCATTACGTCAACGTACCAAAGAAGAAAAAAAATTAACAAAAAAAAAAGGTGAAGTTTTTTATATTTTCTCACAAATTCTAACTCAACTAGCAGAAAATATTAAAATATTTAAGTCAAATATTAAAAGTTGGAGTTTAAACTCAAGTAACTTCACTTTATGGACATGAATTAAAACATGACCCCTTAATTAAAATCCCTCTAAAAACATTCACTTTTTCAAATAAAATTTCACCTTAATATTAGAAGAATCGTTACATTTTATGTATGTTTTTTAAAGTTTGTTTTGCATAATATAATAGTGGAGTAAAATATTACTTCTCTCCTATTCTGGTAAATTTAGCAGTCACAACTTTTTCCTTCTTCCTGATTAATCATAGAGGGGAGATTTAGGTTTAATTTAGACCTAGAATCACCCTTCTAAATCGTTTTTACTCTCTATATTAATTAAATAAGTGTGATTTTTATATATATTTGATATTTTTCCCGGTATTTAATTTTATGTGATTTGTCATCTTATAGTGCAACGTTGCTTGTTTTGATTTCCCGTCATAGTGCGATGTATTAGGTTTTCCCATTTTAGTAAGGTGTATTTTGTTTTTCCTTCTTGGTGCGGTATTTATTTGTTTCAGGTTAAAGGATTAAGTTCGATCTAGTGCAATTCAAAACAATGATTTTTGTGTCATCAACACTATTTATTCGAAGGCATGCATGGACACTTCAATATAGTCAAATATGTAGGATTATGTAATTTGCTGTTTTATATTATTAACATGGATGATGTTGTGAGTTTATATTGTTGTTTTACCAATTATGAATTTATATTGCATAGATATAATCTTCCAATTTAAATGATTAAATGAATGGATATTGTTTATTGACACACAAGGTGAGTTATCTTCTCTCAACCAAATTATTTTCATACGCATGAGTTTACGGATCACTCATTTAAGGAGTCCAAAACTTTTATTACTTGAATCAATTTATTGTCCCTATGTTCTAAAATAATTGACCATGTTTTATTTTTTTTGCAATATTCATATACTCTACTTTGACCATTTTTTTACTAATATTTAAATGCAAAAATTAGTATATAAGATGTTATTTGATTTATTTCAATGAATACTTTCGAGATATATTGTTTTTATAATTTTTAATAATCATAGAATATAATAAAGTAAAAGTAGTTCTTTGATAAGTCGGCCATTTGTCAACTATTGAGAATGTTTACTATTTTAATGGTTAAGACTAAGTAGGGTTTAATAGTGAAGATGATGAAGAAGCTAATCGTGAAGATGATAATAGTACATTTCATTTTAAGTTTAATTTAAGTAAAAATAGGGTTAACATGATAACACATTAGTTAGTATATTTCATTCTAATTTCATTTTAAGCAAAATAGGATTAAGATGATGAAGATGATGTAAATAGAAATTTTATGTACTAGTATGGTCTCCACCCCATGCGCAGTATAAGTGTTATTTGAATCATGTATTTATTTTATATATTTAATTTGGATATATTATTTAAGTAAAAAACAATTATACATGCATCAATTGCATACATAAATTTCTTAACAAATAAAATAGGATGTTTAGGATTTCTCTGGAAAAAAAACATGAGAAAACGTGTTTCTTTTGTAATAAATCAATTGATCAATAATTATATATTTTTGAACTTTAATTTTATGATATAAGCTGAAACGTTTAACTTATTTTATGATTTCATTTTAATGGATTAATTAATTATGTAACGGTTTACTTTAAAAATAATAATTATTAACATTGGTAATAAAAAATTTATTAATTTATGAAAAATCATTTTTTAAATTAGAATCAACTATTAAATGAAAATTTCATATGATGAAAAATGAATTTTTTTGTGTATTATTTATGTAAAAATATCGATTTCAAAATTACAAGAATGCTTACGTCAAATAAAAAAATTTACATGAATGTTACAAAAAATTATTTCATAAATAAATATTTACGAATGATTCATGTACCCCTAGACACGCTTTAAGTCTTTAAATAGTAAGTTTTTATTAAAAGATTATGAAAATGTGCGAAATCAACACATTGATAATTGAAATGTTTAACTTTTTGAATAAATTATTTTCATATATAGATTTCTTAAAAGAAATCAAGTTCCTAGTAATTTAGTAATAAAAAAAAAGTTTTTATTGCATTGCAGGTTTTTGTTTAACCAAATTCTTAGTAATAAAAAATATTTAGTGAAGAGTTAAAGCATATTTTGTTTAACCAAGTTACTTGTTTTTGGTTAAACATTCTGTAAATAGATTTCCTTGTACATTAAATTAGTAATGGCTAAATTGTATTTTTGACGTTTTATGTTTCAAAAACGTGCGATTTTAACCTCCTATGTTTTACAATAGTATTTCTAGTCCTTTATGTTTAACCCTTTTTACAAACACACTAATTTTAACCAAATCAACGCTGACATGACAAATCACTTATATGACATAGATGCCACACCATCACTTAATAATAATTATAAAAAAAAATAAGAAAAAACAAAAGTGCAATTAGTAAACATTTATGTCATAACTTATGCAATTATGTTTCAGGTCATACTACAATAATGCAATCAGATTTGACAAATGCAAGTAGTCTCCAGTTCAATACATCAAATAGAACGCCATTGATGACCCTTTTTATGGTAAATGAATTTTCGCAAATCTTATGGATTAGTTTGTAGGTTATGGCAAATCTATACTATTATTATTTAGGACCCTTTTTTCAAAAGAATTTGTCCACATGGCATCCTCACATGCATTCTTCTCCCATATCATTTTAACAATAAATGCTATTGCTTCAAACAAAACAAAATCGTAGCAATTAATTATATATATATTTTGATACATTAATGACAACAAATGATTGCTTCAAGCAAAAAAAAAATACGTGTATCAGATTTTTAGTGATAACATTTTTAGAACTTATTAATCAAATCAAAGTAAGTCAACTATTTATATTAATGCCATATTTTTATTTTAATTTATGAAAAATTATCAAACATCATGTAATTAAAAAAATATCAATTGTGTATCTTGTAATAAAAAAAAATTAAGACAATGGTAATTATTTACATTTTTTTATAAAAAAATCGGACAAGAAAAAACAACAATGGTAATAATTAAAAACTGAAATTATGCAAATAAAAAAACACTATGTTAGAAAAAAATAATAATTATTCACACATTTATTAGCATTTACATTTTACCTTTATTATTTATTATGATTATGATTCCTTTTATGATTCATTATTCATGATTGTTATTCGTTATTCAATTCAGTGATATTCATTACCATATATATTGTCATGACTTTGCCTATAAATAGTACTTCTTAGAGTCACTATTTGCACCAATTTTGAAATGCAATACAATATTTTTGTAAGTCTTCTCTAAACTTCTATTATTCTTAATTTGATTTCTTATTTCTTATTTTCATATATTATTTTCTTGAAATTTCTTCAAATCTATTTCAAATCATGTCAATCTATTTTTAGGTGAATATATGATGCATATTTTTTATTTGTAAGTACTCGCAAAATTTTACATTTTATTACCATTTTGTCAATATGATATTTTGTATTGAATTTAATTATTTACTATATTTCATTTGTATGTGTGTAAAAAGACTATGAAATAGATGAATTTAAATCAAGATAGTTGCAATTGAATTTTATGTATATTCTTTTTACTTTTTTAAATTATGATCTATATGTATGATTGATTGTAAAAAAAAAAATTGAATTTGATGTGTATGATTGATTTTAGCAATTGAATTTGATGTGTATGATTTTTTGTATAAAAAAAAATAATGATCTATATGTATGATTTTTCTAATCATAATAATAGTTACAAATTTATTTTACTATATTTTAGTTTTATGTTATGAACTCGATCTACCTCGACAAAATTCATATGTATTATTTGGGACTTTTTTTTCAAGCTTTTTGATGTTCACATGGCATACTCAAATGAATTAACTTCTAGCATTGTTTTGACATTAAATTATCATAATAAAAGAATTAATAAAAGAATCAAAATATATAATAAAATATTTGACAAAATTTTGAAGATCTGGAATCCGCGTAACATAAGCATGATAATCTCAAATACAAGCAAAATTATAGGAGTTGCTATATTGATGTCTTGAAATTATGTTTGTAAGAAATAGTGGTAGACCGAAAAAAAAATGACTATAAACATGTAATGTGTAAGGCTTATTGCATAAATAAAACCTTGTGTGATTTTTGTAACAATTAAAAAAAAAGGTTATATGATTTTTTAAGTAGATGTTGCACAAAAGCTACGGGAAACCTTATACGATTAAATAATTTTGCCCATATTTAAATTTACTTTTGCATTTTACATTATTTTTCTGTAAAA
Organism: Trifolium dubium; assembly: GCA_951804385.1. NCBI lineage: Eukaryota > Viridiplantae > Streptophyta > Magnoliopsida > Fabales > Fabaceae > Trifolium > Trifolium dubium. The sequence continues at coordinate 18,394,990 of OX638064.1, forward strand.
GCTATTTTATGAAATCAACATATTTTTTATAAATAAGTAAATAAATAAATTGTATATATTCAAAATAATAAAAATATTTGGTCGTGAAGTCAAGGCTATATGTTACAAATATGTTACATAATGTATGCCATAAATATTTTTCATTATTAGAAAGGAATATTTTTCAACCAAAATAATGTTCTACATTGGAGAGGTAATATGATCTCCAAATCATTTACTATATACACACACACACATACGCTATGCATTTTAAAATTACATGGTTCTTCAATGTTCTTTTAATTTTTCATTCAATTGAAACTCTTTTCCAATATCATCATTGTATATTTCTTTGTATGCTTTGTTTTATTCTTTGTTGTATTTTGTTAATAAATTTTAAATATGATATTTTTATGTTTCTTTTTTTGTATCTTATTGTATTTGAAAGTTAGTTTTTGGCAAGCTATATGGTGCCATTTTTTCATGAAATGGATGTTAGGTATCAATTTATTAACATTACGGGAGTATGTATTGAAATTGTTAAATTATTAATGGTTACAATTTTTTCTAAAGAGTACCATTTTACTTAGGTTTCATCATTTTTCTTTTAAATTTGATGAAAAGTATGTATTTGCAATCTCTGTATTGATGACATTAGTTGCTAATTACATTAGAGTATGATAGTATTTAAGGTTTCATCCTTTCTCGGGACGGCATGTATATATCTACATAATTAATACTTTGTAATTTATATTTTGATTTATTGAAAAATGATGAATAATTAAAGAAATTGGGTAGTTTGAATTGTTCGAATTTATGTAATTTTAAGTGTTTTTCAATCACTTGCTGACATTGAGAACGAAGAGAGAGGAAAAAGCAAATCTGAGAACAAGGGAGAAGAACGGGAAGAGAGAAGAGTAGTTTGTTGAATTATCTTTTTAATTTAATTTAATTAATTTAATATTTTTATATATAATATATTATTCGTATAAAAAATATATGTTGATGACATGAATTTTTTTTCTAAATAGATATTGTCATGTCATTAATGAGTATGACGCGTGAGCAAAATTTTATTTAAATTGATGTGGGAGCCTATAATTCCAAAAAAAAAAAAAAAAAAAGGACTAAAAAATTGATTTATAAAAAAGGAAATCAAAAGTTCAAGTTTTTTAAAATTTGAAGACTAAAAGTGAATTTAAACCTATATCATATAAATATAAAATATAATAAATCTATAACGCATTTTTTATCCGTGTTTGGCACAGGCTCATAATCTAGTTCATATTATAAAGCAAATTCTTGACTTAACAAAAAAAACACTCATCAACCGTAAAAAAAAAAAAACTCATCATGTGATGTTGACAAAGGAAGCGAACAAATCTCATGTTCCAAAAATCACAAAGACAAAAACTTTATAAGCAAAAAATATTAAATATAAAGGCTAGAAATGCTATTTTGAAATATAAGGGGTCAAAATCGCAAGTTTTTGAAACATAAAGGGTTAAAAGTGCAATTTAGCTTTTAATAATACTACCTCCGTCCCATTTTATAAGACATAGTTTGAGGAAATGCACTATTTATATGTACTGTTTTGACCGTATTTTTCTAAAATATATAAATATAAATAGATCTTGTTTGATTTGTTTCAATAAGTATTTTCAAACTATCACATTCTATAATTTTTACTAATACAGAATTAAAAAATATATTCATAATCAAAATCATGTATTGACAAACATGCAGTAATCAACTACTATATCTTATATTTTGAGACGGAGTAGTAAAAAAAAAAAAATTCCTACTAATGTAGTTATCATAGTGATAAGTTCTAATTATGGAGCGATGGTAAAACCAATTGAATTAAAACAACAATTAAAGCAATTAATTAGTAGTTTTGAGTTCTGAAATCCCAAACCTGATTCTCTTGTTCTTTCCGCCCCCACTCTCATAATAAACTCCTCTTTCTATAAAACAACACCAACAACAACGTTACGTTACGTACATTGCTTTATCAACAATGAACGATGTTTCGTACATTATCGGTGTCGTTGTTCCCATCGTAATATATCTCTTAACCAATGCCAAATCTCGCAAACGTCGTGGCTTACCCGCCGACGACGTAGGCGGCGATCCCGGTTTCACTATTCGCAACCACCGCGTTAGTTCTCCGATCACTACCGCGTGGGAAGGCGTAACGACACTCGCCGAGCTTTTCGAACGTGCATGCAGAGAACATCACGATAGATTATTACTCGGAACGCGTGAATTGATCTCGAGAGAGATTGAAAGTTCGTCTGATGGTAGAACTTTCGAGAAGCTTCATCTTGGAGAGTATAAATGGGTTACGTATGGTTCGGTTTTTGAATCTGTTAAGAGTTTTGCTTCTGGTTTGGCTAAGATGGGGCATGTTAGAGAAGAACGTGCTGCTATTTTTGCTGAAACTAGAGAAGAGTGGTTTATTGCATTGCAGGTGTTTGTTTTTATGCTTCTAACAAATGTTCAGGTTTTTAATTTTGAATGTAAATGATGGAAGATAATGGTTTTTTTTTGTTTTTTTGTTCAGGCTTGTTTCAGGAGAAATGTGAGTGTTGTGACGATATATGCTTCGTTGGGCGAGGAAGCTTTGTGTCACTCGTTGAATGAGGTATGGTATCTGTTTATGTAACTTATCAGAAACAAATAGAGAAGTGTTGTGTGAAAAAATTTAACTCAAAAGGAAGAAGAAACTAGAATTTTTAAACATTGAATGTGAATATGAAAATATACATATCTTACTGGTATGATCAATGATGAAAAGAAGAGGAAATTTAGATTGTAATTTTGTACAATTTCATTTTATTTCTTTTGGAAATAAATGTTATTTGACACCTCTTATAAGATGGCATGATATGAATGACTGACTGACTAGCTCAAATCTCTTGAGGGCAGTAATAATATTATTTAGATTGCATGTTTTCTAGGGGAAAATATTAACGAGCGATATTGTTCATAGGTACACTAAGGCTTTATTTCTTTTCCATTTTCTCGCTAACAAGTTCTCGAACTTAGTTATAATCTAATTTCCTTGATTTCTCTTCATTTTTATAGTAATTTATTTGATTGTAGAGCGTCACTTAAGTCTTAATAGATCAACATGCAATTTCTAGTATTTAAAGTTTATTTGCTGGCGAGAAAGTCCATTCTATTTCATGTGATTTTTAGTTTACCGGTAAATTGCTAGTAGTATTGAGATTTACTTTCAAATTAGTGTTTATGGTTTGAAATACAATGATTGTTATGTTCTTCTTTACCATCGTTTAGTTCATTTGCTTATGTTATTTTTCTTAATTATCTTACTTCTGAAATCTGTGCCAGACAGAGGCTGCTACTGTGATTTGCGGGCGCAAAGAATTGAAATCACTTGTAAATATTGCTGGACAACTTGACTCTGTAAAACGTGTGATATGCATTGACAATGATGTCCCATCTGATGCCTCAACTGCTCAGCATGGATGGACAGTCACTTCCTTTTCTGATGTTGAGAAGCTTGGTAGAGAAAATCCTGCTGAGGCTGATTTACCCCTTTCTGCTGATGTTGCAGTTATAATGTACACAAGTGGAAGTACAGGCTTGCCTAAGGTTAGAAGCATCTGTGAGATATACAATTATTCTAGTGGCAAATTTTCTTTCCTAAATAATAGTAGTCTAGAGAAATGTTGTCAATCGTGGATAGCAGAAAATAAGGGACTGTTAAAATTCAGCTATGCAATGGTGCTATAGCACCACTATAACAGCTATTTGACAACATTTTGTAATAACAATCATATTGTGGTGGAACAACAATGGTTTGTTCAAATTCCGCTACACAACAGCGGGACTGTGGTATATATTTTTTTTTCTTTCTGTTTTTTGATCCTTTGTTCTTCATATTACTGTTTCTTGAATCTCTTTTCTTTCATACAGGGTGTGATGATGACACATGGCAATATCTTAGCAACAGTGGCTGCTGTAATGACAATTGTTCCTAAGCTTGGGACAAAGGATGTATATCTAGCATACTTACCATTGGCTCATATCCTTGAATTAGTAGCTGAGGTATGTGTATCAAGTAACACAAATGAATTGAAGATAATTATCACCATAAAGGGTACATTGTTTGCCTTTATTTTCCTCTGTTTTCCTATCTTACATGTTTTGACAAACTTCACTACTTGTTTTAGAATTTGATTGCATCTGTTGGAGGCTGTATAGGATACGGAACTCCTTTGACTCTAACCGATACATCAAACAAGGTAAAAAAGGGGACAAAGGGTGATGCCTCTGCATTGAGTCCATCTGTGATGGCAGCTGTACCAGCAATTCTTGATCGTGTACGTGATGGAGTTTTCAAGAAGGTATTGACATATTTGAAAAACGTGTATCTACATATAATGTGTCAATTTGACAACACGAGTGAGCTTGTTAAATGTACCTTCTCTGGTCGTATAGGTAAATGCAAAGGGAGGATTATCAAAGCAGTTGTTTGATTTAGCCTATGATCGAAGGTTGAAGGCGATTAATGGTAGCTGGTTTGGTGCTTGGGGATTGGAAAAAATTCTATGGAATTTTATTGTGTTCAAAAAGGTGCAAGCAATTCTCGGTGGTCGTATTCGTTTTATACTATGTGGTGGTGCACCCCTTTCTGGTGACACACAAAGATTCATCAATATTTGTCTTAGGTAAGTGTTGCAAATCCTTTTTCTTATGTTTTACTTAATATTCATTTTAGAATTTAGATTGCCTTCTAAAAGCAATCAGTGAATACAGCACATTTTAGTAAAAAAAATTAATAAAGAAGAAATCATCAGGGAAAAGTAGAAGTAAAACATGGTAGTGGTAACTGGTAGTTAAGATATTCCCCTGAAAAGTCAGTTGTTTTTCAATAGTATATAAGATCGCGGCTTCAACTTCTTGGCTGATGAAAATGGTGAAGAGGAAGATTCGTAACAATTTTAAATTAGGATTTTAATTATTTAATAAAAATTACTTAAAAAAATTCTTTACAGAGACATCAGACATGGTATTTTATTTAACAGAGTTAAAAGGAAACTTAAAACTTACGGGACCAATCCAGAAAACCAGTCAAACTTAAAGGATCGAATGTATAATTTTGCCTTTTATCACAAAGAAATATCACCAACCATATTTTTACTTTTAGCATATTTCCACTCAAGTCATTGTCAAATTCCTAGGAATTCAATATTGTACAAATTTGTAATAGCTGTCTAATGTAATTCAAGATAGTGGAACTTGCAAGTTTTGGCATTCAAGTGTAAACTTTTTCTCTGTTATGACATGTGAATAATTTGTTTCAATTGGCATTGATAGTTGTTATTAAACAAGAAATCTCACTTTCTATGACTTAGCTTATTTCTATTGAAAAATTCAACTCCACCCGTTGCCGTTAGATTGGCCTTCTGAAAAAGTAATACTAGATTCACTCGGGAATAATCTTTGCTTATATCTAGTTGTCATTTTCAGTGCTCCAATAGGTCAAGGATATGGTCTCACGGAGACTTGTGCTGGTGGAACATTCTCTGATTTTGACGATACATCTGTTGGCCGTGTTGGACCACCTCTTCCTTGCTCATATATTAAGGTAGTAATTTATCTATTTCACCTTCACACATCTTTAAATTCATTGTTTTTGCCATTTAATGGAATCTCAGTACTTTAATAGACATTGAGCAGCCATTCCATGCAGTTGATATCATTGCACTTATAGGCACAATTAATATGCATTTCCCACTAAATTTTTTCCATGAGTGTACACCTGACTAATTCCAAAATTTACTGTTATTAGCTCTACTATGATGTTTTATAATGGTGGTTTACTTTCCCTATCTGCATTTCGAAAAAAATTCTTATGCTAGGATTTGTTACTCTTTTCTCAGCTAATCGACTGGCCTGAAGGTGGATATTCAACTACTGACTCACCGATGCCTCGTGGTGAAATAGTAATTGGTGGTCCAAATGTCACTCTTGGGTATTTCAAAAATGAAGAAAAGACAAGAGAATCATACAAGGTACATGTTCCTTTTTTTCTTTTTCCTGTGGAGCAAAAGGCAATGTGCATTAAGATATCACTTCTGACATTCTTCCATTTCCATTGCTTTGATAGTTTTTATTAGATATTGAAGTCATTAATGAATTTTCACCTAATAGCTTAGGCTTTTAGGAGAGTTGGTCCTTGACACGATACCAAAGCCTTTATAACCAAGTAGTCGGAAATTTTCTTATCACCACGTCTATTCTTTGAAACGAAATTCAAATTTTATCACAATGTTAGATGAGACTGTGCATTAACCCAACCCAGTTGTTAGATATAAAACCATTCACGATCCTTACTATAACAAGTTTATATTTTAGAACATTTGGTTTGGTCTTTGGCAGTTAATTCTTGATATAGATTGGATTGCTTATTTTATTTAGGATTTTACTTTTATAATTATAGTATTTTTGGGGATTATTTATTTTTGTTATTTAGACGTTTTTATTCTATTTTGGATTATCTTATCCCAACTTTGAACACAAGAGACATGAATAGCTTATTATGGTGTTTGACTTTTGTATGTCCCATAAAAAGACCTTTAGCGTGAACATTTGAGGTGCTTATGGTTACTATATGATATTGTGTTTTCTTCATTTAGAGAGTGTCTATATTTGAATGGTAGGAGCACTTCACCCTAGATGAGTATTCTGGGGTTTAGCAGTGCATTTAAGAGAAGTACCGTTAGATTTATTTATATCAAGGGTGCATAGTTAGCAACTTAATTTCTTATGTACAAGCTATTTCTATAATCAAAGAAGTAATGTGGTCAAGTTGTTTTAATATTTTGGTTGTAATTGGAAGTTACTTTTGTAAGCTATCCTAGAGAGCTTATTGATTTTTTATTTTTTATTTTGACAACTAGAGAGCTTATTGATATTTTCATAAATTCACCTAAAATTTGATATTATCAAAGATTAATTTTGATTCACTTACATGTTCCATCCACTTTTTTGGCTCTCAATCTCACCACTAGGCTCTATTCACTGCATGTATTTTAATACATGCCAAAAATTTCAATAGTTTTCTTTGCTGCTTCTTTTTCAAATTTGAAATGAGAAAATAAAGCAGCTTTTCTTGCATGGATGCGTATAATGTATGTGGATTATATATACTGTGCCTTATGTAATTTAGAGTTTTGGATAATTAATAATATTGCAATTTTCACTTCTTTAGAGTGTACCTGAAACGTTAGTTAAGAGAAGCATGCTTCATTTATTAAGAAAGTACTTTGCCAAAAGGAGTTTATTGCAATTCTTGCTTTTTTATGAGATTTTACCCTATCAATGGTGTTTGGTATTAGAACCAGATGATCCTGCATCAAATTCTAGTTAGAGATATTGAAATAGTTTGCTCATTTACTCTTACATTTTTTGCTGTAAAGGTTGATGAACGGGGAATAAGGTGGTTCTACACTGGTGACGTCGGGAGATTTCATGCAGATGGTTGCCTTGAGATCATAGATAGGAAAAAGGACATAGTTAAACTGCAACATGGAGAATATGTGTCCTTAGGAAAGGTATTAACATTGGTTTGTTATGTCAAATTCTCAATACCTGAAGACTAATTTAATTAAATACAGGTTGAGGCAGCTATTGTTGGAAGCCCCTTTGTGGACAACATTATGCTATATGCTGATTCTTTTCAAAGTTTCTGCGTGGCACTTGTGGCTGTTTCTCGTCCCGCATTGGAAGAATGGGCTTCAAAGCAAGGAATTGCTTATTCTGATATTTCAGAATTGTGCAGTAAAGAAGAAGCAGTGAAGGAGGTGCTTGCATCACTTGTAAAGGTATGCATTTTGTATTGAAGTCGGTTTAGGACTTTGTTGTAATGTTTTTGGAGTAAAACTTTGTTATTAGAAGGTATATTTGTATGAAATATAAATGAATATTGAAAGTTTTACCTCATAAAAACAAAAATCAATGTTGAAAGTTATTTTTCATTCCGAAGCTTAGTTTCCATCCCATTTTTTATGTTCTTCCTATTTCGCGTCTTCTATTCATATCATTCTTGAATGATCATTAACTTAATGTATGATGGATCCAAATTCACAACATACCTAAAGGTGGAGTAGGGAAGTAGTTTTTTTTGTTTTCATGTTAGTATGATAACTTTGGTTCATTGTCTTGTAAATCTAAACTTAAGAAGAACTTTTCTGTTTCGAGTGATATATTATTATTATTATTATTATTATTATTATTATTATTATTATTATTATTACTTACTGTGATAATTTTTTAAAACCATTTGCAGGAGGCAAAAAAGGCTCGTCTAGAAAAATTTGAGATTCCTGCCAAAATTAAATTGCTTTCGGACCCATGGACTCCTGAGTCTGGCCTTGTCACTGCAGCTCTTAAGATCAAGAGAGATATCATTAGAAAGACTTTTAAAGAAGAGCTCTCAAACTTATATGGCAAATAAACAAGACCAAACTTGGAGGGTTCTGTATTTTTGCTTCATTTTTTCCATTTAAAATTTTATTTATCATGCATAGTGATACCAGTTAAGTAGGTTACCAAATTGTTGAATAACTTGAGTTTGCATATGCAACTTTATCAAACCATTTTAATATATTTATCAATTTTTCAATTCTAAATTAAATAATGTTAACTGAAATTTGATTTGTAATGAATTGACTCATCTTAGACTTACTGATTTACACACATTTATGCCACTCCAAAGGATAGCATGCCCCTACCATGCTTACCACCATCCTACCAAGAAATAGACTACACTTGAATGTGTATCTCAATCATATATATCTCATCCTACTTTGATTGCATGTATAATTTGTACCCCTTTTGCTATTTAGCCCAAGTTCCTTGACTCTGGTTAAATCAATGAAGGGAACTGATTAGATGTGAGGTGTACACACCCACCATATTTATTGTCTGTATTCTGTTTGTCTTTTGGGGAATATGAACATTTATTCAATAAATGGTTTAGTGCTACTTAGAATTGAATTTTCTGGATTCGATTCTTGGGTGACACTATTATTGATGAGGTTTTACTTATATTGCTGTCGAACTTTATACTACTAAGACTTATTTCTCCTAGGAATCAGAGGGTTATTATAAACCAAATAAAAACATTGAACCTCTTATTGTAAAAATTTTATTGAACTTGATTTAGATGCGCAAATTGGATTTTGAGTCATCGAAATGTTGCGAGTTTAGTAAAGTCATGGGGATTGCATGATTCTGGTGAAACTATAAAGTAGAAGTTTTGTAAATAGGATGTTTTGATTTCTTCAAACCATGAAGAAGTGGAGCAATTATGGATAAATAATTCATCAAGAAAAGGTTATGGATTTGGATAAGTATATTTAGTGTTAGAATTCAAAGTGTTAATACTTTATACTTAGTTGTGAGACACATGTTGAAATTGGATTAGACATAAAATGAATGAGATGCAATGCAATGGAGAATGAAAGAGATCCACATCTAATTTTGGTCCAATGATGTGAGCATGACTTGAAGTTGAAGGTAACCAACCAAATCAGAAACAGTCCCCACTTCTTCCCATGTGAACATTAGTTTGTTTGTTTCCATCACCTTTAACCCTTTTTCGGATGTTTCATGGAGACACTCCATATAGTGTCTATCTAATGCTACTTTCCCTTTTCTTCAATGTAATTTAATGCCTATACTTTTCCTTCTTTTCCACAAAGTACTGATAAAAAAGGGTTACGTTGTTTATCCACTACTTGTTGCATTATTTCTTGCATGTTTTATTTGAGAAATGAAAAATAAAAATATAAGTTTGAAACTCAATGCTTTATATTTTATTTTTTTATTAAAGCATTATCATAAAAATACTACTCCCTCGTACCAAAATATAAGTCATTTTGACCATATTACGCAAATTAAGAAATGTAATCATTGTTGTGATGTTTGAGGAAGAAATATTTGTATTAACGGTGAATTTGATGAAAGTATGATGAGTTACACAATATTGGTAAAATATACATTTTAAAGTTTTAAAAAAAAAAATCTATCATGGGATAAATTATATTATCACTATAATTTTGTCAAAGTCACATTTCACCTAAATTTGTCCTTGAGTTTTCTACTTATCACATCACATGCTTGACAAATTGAGAGAGATAATTGGAAGAAAATTCTAGCTATTTCTTCAAGACCTTCAATTATCGCACATCATCATATGCTCTTAGAAGAAAATTCGTGCTACTAGTTGTAAAAGTTAAATCATGAGGGACGTTAGTAAAAAATAATCAATTAAATTAAATGAAATAGTAGTTCCAGTTCCAGAAGTATTAGCTTGACTGCTAGCAAGTTCTACTAATTAATAATTCGATCTATCATTTGACTACCATTTGACTATTGCTTAGTGCCTACACTTTTCAAACTTTTTTTCTTTTTGGATTCCAAATTTAATAGAGTAAAAAAAAAGTCTCAATACTGGGTTAGTCTTATAATTAAGTGTTATTTTAGAATATTTATTTTATATTATTTGTCATTTGAAATTTGAAAATATCAATAAACAATTGATTTTTTTTTTCCAATATATATGATTACTTTTTTATTTTTTTGTTATATAGATGAGATGACAAAATTACCATAAACTCACATACACAAAATGGAAGAACCGGAAATCGAACTTTAATTATAAATATTTAATAATTTCAGCATTTTCTGCCAGTTCAGTTAGAACTTCTAAATGTATATAATTATTACTAGTAAATGACTAAATGTACATATGACTTTAAACGATATGAAACTTTTTTTTTTGTCGAAATGATATGAGACTTATACACAAACATTTCATTCCATAATTTAGAATGTGACAAACGCATTGTGCCAAACAACTTTTTCAATGTGAGGAATTTTCTTCTCTAAAACTTTAGTATTAAGATCGATTGTAATAGTGGAATGTGATTCAACGTTAAATTTCTACTATATATTTCCTCATTTCATTTTTAACTGTTGTTTGAACTACATGTGCACATTATTCATATAACATATTTTGATTATATATTTAATTAATATATAAAAATAAATATTAGCATATAAGATAATTTGTCTTGATGAATATTTGTAAAATATAAAAAAAAATTATAATACATAATTGTAATACCCTAATTTTGCACCTTTTTAAATAAATATTCTATTTAGAAAATTATTTCTTATTTTCATAAGAAATGCCCAAAAAGAGTTACGATAATAATATGTTTACATTTTCACTCTTCTTCTTATTTTTTTAGTTAATACAATTTATCTCTTATTACAAGAAAAATAACAAAAAAAATAGTTATACATGTACATAATTTTTTAGGAACGGAGAGAGTAGTAAATAAATCCAAATTCATACTATAGCGTTAAATTCAAATTCATTGCTCATTATGGATTTCAATTCACTGTTGGTTGTAGTATCAGTGTATTATATTCAGTGTACTAATCTCATATATCCTGTTAACACCACCAGTTAGTAGCATTGGTTTGATGAATGAATAGATCAAGTTTGCAAGAAAAAGAGAAAGAAAGTAAAAGAAACCAACTCTGTTAGTTCTTGCGTTTGTAGTGAATATTTTGGTCTCGACCGGACCAAAATATTTAAAGAAAAATTATTACTACTAAATATAAGTTCAATTTTAATTTTGGGTCAAATAAAAAAGTTCAATCTTAAATTATTTTCTTATACACAATTTTAAACTATTAAATGCATTAATTATAATTTACGAAAAATATCTCTAATTAGTTTATTATCTTTTAATTTCACTGCTTAACTAAAATTAATTAAGGTAAAATACTCAATTTTCAAACATCTTACATCAAATAGAGAGAAAAAATTACTACTAATATACTTTTCTCACTAAAACTTAATTTTGATTAAGGAGAAATTGTCAAATATTTTTTCTTTTAATAGTTGACCGTCATTATGAACAAGACCTTTTCTGTACGTATCCAGCCAGGGAAACTTGGTAAAACTACGGTTCTTGGTCTTCGATGTGTTAATGTGATGGGCCATAGCCCAAAATCCCACTTCAATGCTTAGTTTTGATATTTTCGAGCTTTTAGAAATCCAAATTAATTGGCAGTCGCAAAATTTGACCTTACCTTAGCCACATATAACCATACTATTTTTTTCCCTTTAATTACCAGTAATATAATACTTTTTTTGACAAATAGAGACATTTTTTTATTAGGTTACTATAAATTTGGTACGAAATTTCTACCGTCGTTAACGATGATTAATCTCCGTCGGAGTCTTGAGGAACCTGTGAAAAATATAAGGTAGATTATCCCCTCCTAACCGAATTTTCTGCATACATATGAGTCAAGAATCAAACATCTGACGACATGTTTAAGCAGATCAAAACCCTAATCACTTGGATGAATTCATTGTTGGTAATAGAGACATTATACTCTATCCGTTTCAAAATGAGTTAACAAAAAAAATTGTTTTAAAATGAATGTCGTTTTTAATTTCCAAAGCAATTTTTTTTCAATTTTACCCCCTAATTATTACTATTTGCACTAATTACAAGAAAACAAACCAATAAAGTAGAGTTAATTTAGTAAAAGTGTTATTTCTTTTAACATAATAATTGTATTTCTTAATATGTGTACAAACATCTAAAATGACATTCATTTTAAAACAAAGAGAATAATATATATAAATCAATCTTTGAACTCGATATTTGTCACGTATATATCTTAAAGTATTTTATTACAAAAATACTTGACCAAAAAAGAAAGTAATATAATTGGTCCCTTATAGAAGATCAGAACTTAAGATTTGCAGTCCGAAATTTATTAAAGGTTGAAGACAATGATCGCTCCACAAAATGGGTGTATCAGCAAATATTCCACAACAATGAGTAAGTAAGAATCGTGGTTGAGGTTTTTAGGGTTTTGAATAGTTTATTCGGATATGAGTCGTGGATATTGGGGATATAGTCGAGAAATATTGGTCGAAATAACGCATGTTAGTGTTTTAATGGTCGAAATTAGTATATATATATATATATATATATATATATATATATATATTCCCTCCGTCCCAAAATGTAAGTAAATTTGACTTTTTAGGTACATTTGACTATTGATGTATCTAGCTCATATTATGGATCAAATACATCAATAGTCAAATGTACCTAAAAGTCAAATTTGCTTATATTTTGGGACAGAGGGAGTATTATGGAGACTGATAATTGTAAAAGGGGACAAATTTGAAACTTCAAAATTGCTCATTTTAAATTTGAAAGTCAAACTCGGATAATTGAAGAAAATACATGTTATTTCTAGGCCAAATGCATTTATGGGTCCTTTAAGTTTTATGTTTGTACCACATAGGTCTTTTAAGTTTTTTTTGTAATATATAGATCCTTTAAGTTTAAAACTGTAACGCATAGGTCCTTTCAAGTTATACTCATTATCTGAATTTAAGTGATAAAAAATATTTAAGTGATGAGGCCCAACTGTTGAGGAACTGGGTAGTGATGAGGGATATTTGAGTGATGTTAGATTTGAAAATTTAGATGATGAGTATAACTTGAAAGGACATGTGTGTTTCAGTTTTAAAACTTAAAGGACCTATGTGATATAAACTGAAAACTTAAAGGACATGTAGATGTATTTGGCCTATTTTCTAATAAAAAAGTTGAAGTTAATGTAAAAAAAAAAAGTTGAAGTAACGACATTTTATCCCATCAACTCATCTTTTGCTCAATACTTATTCACTCCAACCAGAATTACACATAAAATGAAATGGTTTAAATATACACAAAAGGTTTTTTTACATCTCAAAATTTAAATATTATTTATAAAAATTATATTTTTTCTCTTTCTTTATTTTTTTTTAAATAGTATAAAATAGTCAACTAAGTCATACAGTAAAATAGTCAACTCATGTATTGGTAGATTTATTCTCTAAAATTAACCCTACTAAATTGTTGGGGAATGCCTCTTCAATTTTACACTACTTACTGTGTGTACTCCTATTATTACTTAATGAAGTTTATTTTTAACGTCAAAAAAAAAATAGTCAACTAATTCTACTATTTTTTAAACAATTATTTCACTTTATTTTTTGGTACTTGTGATTTAAAAGAGCAATACAGTAAACTTAACATATATCTTACATCAAATCAAGAAAATTAACTACACTTAACTAAATTTTTTAAATATCGCGTAAGTAGTTTTTTTTTGCTAATAATAGTGACCAGAGGGAGTATTGCTTTTACAATTTTGTCCTTTAAAAAAGAGAATTGGTTAATGTATTTTAAGGTATTTATTAGAGAATGTAGAAAAATATGTCCTTTAATTAGGGGTATGTTGTGGTATAAAAATATTTAATGCTCTTAGAAATTTGAAAAAAAATCTTATAAAAATAGACAAAGAAAATTTCAAAATAGTCTTATAATTAGAGATAGAGGGAATATAAATTAGAGTATATCAATTACTCTCACTGCCCCTTTATAATAAGCTCTATGACCAATTTCACGTTTATTAAGAAATATTGCTAGTGTAATAATTGTGTCTAATTTATGTATAAATTTTACTAAATTGTTATTTATTTGTATGTATATATAATTTGACTTTTTATATTCTAATGCAAGTTAGTGCGGTTGCTGATCTTGATTGATTTTGTTGGAGGTGCCAAAAATCAATTAGTTATATTAAAAAAATTGAATTTGCATGTTAGTTGGTAATATTTGTGTATATATTTTTTTTGGTATAGATGCTAATAAAAAAAAATTAAACACGAGGGAACAAAGTTCTTATTACGTCTAATACAAAATATTTGTGTATATATAAAAACGTATCAAATAATAGTAATAAATCAAAAAAGAATTCACTAGGATTTAAACCATGCCATATATTGTGTTTAAAATATAGCTCCTTAGTCTAGAAGTCCTAGCTCAACTGACAGAAAATGTCGAAATTGCTAGGTCGGACATCTATAATCTGAGTTCGAGCCCGATCACTCTACTTTTGTGTGTGAGTTTCTCAGTGACTTTGTCATCTCGTCTATATACAAAAAAAAAAAATTTAGCTCCTTAATTTTTAATATGCTTGAGAGGTATTGTCAAAAAAAAAATGCTTGTACAAATATCATGTATAATACACTTAATATAGTATATACTCTCTCCGTCCCAAATTATAAGGGGAAAAAAAAACACACTTATTAAGAAAATATAAACATGAAAATTAAAAATATAGTTTTGTATGATTCAAAAAAAAAATAGTTTTCTAGAGTTTTTCTTAGAATAAATGCATGAAAAAATGTAAAATCAATTTTGATTGGTTGTTGTTTGTAGAGAAAAGTGGAGAGAGAGAAAATTAAATGTAATTTACATTTAATTTCACGAGAATAAGAAAAAAAATTCTTGAAATTGGTTTTTTTTCCTATAATTTAGGACTTTCCCTTATATTGTGGGACGGAGGGCTTATAAGATATTTGACGGGTGTCGCGGCTCCCGCCTGCCCCTAAGAAGATCCGCCTCTGAATTAGTGTAATAATTAGCAATATGTAAATGAAATAAGTGATAAATGTACCTATTAATTTGTAAAAGGATTTATATTAAAAGATTAAATTTTTTTGAAAAAATACTTGTAATTAAGGACGGAGGAAGTAGGAGTGAAATATTAAAAAAAAATTTGAAATTTAAAAAGTTGTCAAATAATCCATTGAAATTTGAAAATAGGCAAATACACCCTTGAAATTGTAAAACGTCAATCAAATTTCCCCTGCTCCGTTTACTCATTCTGTTTTGATGGCATGGTTGTTAATTGCATACGTGACACTTACTAACGTGACACCACATCACATGAGGGTAGGGTAATTAATCAGGATACGCGTCACGGGAGGGACAATTTACTAAAATTTGCAACATGATGGGCTAAATTTAACCACATTCTAGTCAATTAGCCTTCTGATTTTGTTAATTTTAGTCGATTACCCCTCTCTCATGTGACATGGCGCTACATTGGAGGTGCCACATATGCAGTTAGCGACCATGTCATCAAAATAGACAGAATAAACAGAGCAGGAAGCAATTTGATTAATTTTTTACAATTTTAAAGTGATATTTACCTATTTTCAAATTTCAAAAAAGTATTTAACAAATTTTGAAATTTTAAAAAGAAATTTGGTATTTCACTCTAGAAAGTAGTCAACAAATTAAAAAAATATATTTTTACTTACAAATATAAGGTGGAGAATATAATGTCAAATTTATCGCAAGATTTATGTGAGTTAAAAGTTAAAACCTTGGAACATATTGTTGTGCTGTATAAATCCATCCAATTCCATACCCCAAAATGTAAATTGCACTACACAACACAAAAACGTACTCCACATACACATTCTTCTGACTCACACACCTTAAGCTTGTGGGGCCATACCCATGATCTTCCATTTTAGTTTCTCACTTTCCCAACATATATATTCATTCTCAATACTATTTCCAATCTTAATTAAATCACATTTTTCTAATTTCAAACTTCATTTTTTCTTTCATAATTCAACTTCTTCAATATTATTCTTAGTACCAAAACCTTATTATTAACAAACATGAATAAAAATGGATATAGAGATGAAAAATCATGTTGCTATTTCCATCCAAAACAAGTAGTTGTTGGTGTATGTCCTTTGTGTTTGAATGAAAGGCTTCTTCTTTTGGCTGCAAAACAAGGGAGGCGCCACCATCACAACCACCGTTCTAGTTCTTCTTCCTCCTTAAAAGGTGGTGCTAATAATTCACATAAGCTTCAAAATTCCGTACCATCAAAGGCACCAAATTCTTCTTCTATTCACAAGATCTTTGCTTTTGGTTCTCTCTTCACTCGTCTTGAATCTCGTCACTGCAAATCTCATGGTAACTTTGACTATGATGATGTCTCTCCAAGCCCAGAAGGTAAATTCATTATTTATATTACTCTATTTTTAGCTAGCTTATAGTATAATGTTAAATAATAGTACTCATACTCTTTCAACTTAATTATTTATAGAATCCGAGTTCAAATTCTGACCGAAACATCCGAATTTGAATTCTGACTGGAACAATCTTTACTTAACTTATCTTTGGCATCACAGTAGGTGTGCCAGAATCACGAAGGTTCTAAGTTTCACTTTCAATCCTAATAATGTTGAAATTCACTAAAAGTAGTTTTTTTTTTTTTTTTTTACGTAATGTCATCTTACCCGATTTTAGAGATAACATTTGCAGTTGTTTGCGGCGGATATCTATTTTACACGAAATATTTCATAATTATAATTATAATTACTAATTAGTATTTCTTATGAAGGAAATTTTTATATAATTTATTTTCCCATTTTCAAAGTTAATTATTAAAAAGGAAATGAGGAAAAGGAAAGATCTTCCTAATTATGTGTGTGATTATAACTGTTAGAATTAGTTGAGGGATATTTTCATAGTTTGGTGTCCATTAATTTGTTTCATTATTGGAGAAGAATTATGAATTATGAGTACATGTATGTGTGTCTTGATGTGTAAGATTAGGTTGTGATGATGACAAAACTAAGGTCAAAAAAAGAGTAACTACTAAGACACGAGGAAGTGAAAGAAAGCTTTCTGTTGGGTCATTGTTTTCTTCTTGGCGTGTCCTATGAGTGTCAGATACAAACGCCAAAACCATTATTAATTGTTTGTGACATTGGAAAATTATATGAAAATTATATTGCAAGTTTATGGTCATTAGGATTTGGTAGGGAATTAGGGTACACAACTAATTTGGCAAAATGTCATTCATGTTTATGAAAAAAAGTTTAATTAGTACTATGATATGAAATGATTTATCTATAGTTTTACTTTTATGTCCTTGTGTCAACGTCTAATATACAGTATGAGGATAAAAAGAGTGTCAAATTTAATTAAATTCGTCGGCAACATAGTAAGTAGCTACACAGAAAAATTAGGTATGTAGTACATTAAAAAATAATAAAAAATTGTGTATTACTTAACTACCTTAATTTATTGTAAAAGAAAATGTAAGTTAAATTAATTAGTAGTACTAGTTTAGAATCAAATTTCAATTAAGAGATGAAAGAGTAGTGAGATGAAATAGTAGTAACTCTCTTTTAGATTAATCGAAGATCCTAAATTCAAATTCAGTTTTAAAAATGAAGTTGCATGTTAGGATTTTTTAATAGTTTTTATTCTTTGGTTTTTAAGGAAAGCATTTCTAGTAGTCCAACATTCAAGACATATTTTGATATTAATTTTCTCCTAAACACAATAACGAAAATTAAATCGTTATTATTTCTCCCGATAAATCATTATTGGACTGGCTAAAGTTTGGTTGCATATCAAAAGATTTTAGTTCACGCTAAAAATTGTGTAAAACATATGACTAGCTCATATGAAAGAAAAAAATTAGATTAGCACATAAAAAATTTTAAAGTAGAAAAGTATACATAAATTAAAGGGTAGCTATTAACCAAAAAGTATAATTAAAGGTATTTTATTCATTTTTCTCTCTACTTTGGAAAAATTTGATTACATTTTTTCTTTGATACTTTTAATTATGTGGGTTCCTAGCCTAGGAATGAGAAATGAGAATGACTTTAATTATATAACTTTTGCAGAAGACTCATTCATATCAATCAAGTTTGAAGAAAATGGTGTAGCCTCGTGGGAAAAGAGCACAGTCTCAAAGGTGTCCCTAGAGAATTGCAACAACAACAACAACAAAGTATCATGGAATCATCAGAAATTGAAGGACAATTTTGAGACCAAGAGTGTGATAGAGCATGGTAAGTCACGTGACATATTCAGGTGGCGAAAGAGGATTGGTCACATGTTCCAGCTCATTAGGTGGAAGAAAACTGCTGGTGGTGTTTGCCACGTAGGCAACAAGGTTGATGGTGGAACAGTTAAAGTCAGAAAAGGTTGGATGAAGACTCTGACAACAAAGAGGAAGAAGAAGACTACCATGGAATGAATGAATCAATAAAGTTAAAGTAAAGTATAGTAGACTTAAACAAAAGAATGTGACACACCAAATTTATTTGGTCTTTGAATTCAAGAAATTAAAGATTTTATTTGTTTGTGTCTTTAGTCTTCGCGTAAGTTTGAAATCATATTGAGTTTGATAAAATTACGATGTTATTGTTATTTGATCGAAGTTGCGACATATACATAGTTTTTATGAAATTACGATGAATCATAATGAAGATGTAAAATTCACTTCGAATTGAAACATGCACTTTTCATTACTTTGTAATGTGGTGTGGCTAAAGCTATATTCATATTGACATATGAATGGTATAGTCAAAGTAGCTTTGTTACTTTTTATCAACAAAAAGAAATGAAAATAGCTTTGTTAACATCTCAAAAATGTGCTTTAGATTACCAAAAAAAGGAAAAAGAAAAAGAAAAGGATAGATGGTGCTTTGCATGCTTTGAGTATTTTGGAGGAATGAGGTTCTTTTTGTATTTTCCTTTTTTACTTTTTCATTTTTATGATTTCTTCATAAAAAAGAAAATACAGGTTGTAAAAAGGTTTGTTTAAAATAAATAAAATAAAATGAATATTTGAGTATTCCTTCCATACTGAAAGAATGAACACTGCCAAGAAACTCCATGTTAGGTATATGTAGTGGGAAACAATGAAGCAAAAGGGTCCCTATTTTCATAATGCTTCAGAACTTGTCTTATAGTTGTCTTAGTGAGAGAGAATGTTTTGTTTCCAATTTGCAAATTAACATTCATTGGGTTTATGTTATATTATATTCATTTTTCTTTTATTTTTTTAATTCTTTTGGTTTTCATAATCAATATTTAGTTTATTTAATCGACTAATTCAATTTAGAGAGGGTGTTTTAGCATCGATTGACTTTAGTTCCCCCAAGTGCAATTATAGAAATTAAATTATATTTATCTCTATCAAATTCAGTGTCAATTACCGTTTAATTCAAATTATATATATTCATTTTAAATATGAAAAGGTGTTAACAAGTTTAAGGAAAAAATACACTAGATTGCTAATTATTTGTTCAATAATCATCAATGATTAAACCCCAATTATATGCTTATGCATGTGTGCTTGTCCGATTAGGACTTTTGTAATTGGCTTAATGGTTTTATTGGTGTCCTACACATGCCCATTTGCTTATACAAAAAATTCACATGGCCATTTTTTGTCCCTAAGTAATGGATGACATTTGAGGGTAGGGACATGAGTTTTTCACATTAGGACCACAGTGAAAGGTGCTGATAGTTAAAAGTTTTTTATTCGAAAATGACAAGATATAATCGAATCTCCAACTAACAAAAATCAACAAGTTCATTTGATGAGGGATATGGAGAAAATGTGGCACCATTTGGATCATAAGAAATTTTATGATTAGGAAATTGAAATTGCATGAGGCTACATAGATATGATTTTTTGCTTTATGACTATGCTTATAACAAGTCATCGTGAAATTAGTTCAATTGATATGAATATTATACATAATATGTAAATATCAAAGAATGAATCGTGATACATACTCTTACTTATCCATTTTTAAAATGTGAAGTTTTAACATCTTAACTACAGTAAAATCTCTTTAAATTAATATTCGGTAAATTAATAAACTCTCTAAAATAATAAAGTTGTCTGGTCCCGACTTAGGCCAGTGTAAAAAATTGAAAAAATCGATAAAATAATAAGATAATATTTTTTCGGAAGATTCCTTTGTAATTTTCGGTCCCAAGAAAATCATAAATTAATAATTCATAGAAACTGAAAAAATATATTACACTCTATTAAAATATGATTCAATAGTTCTCTGTTTTTCTTTAAAGTTCAAGTTCATTTGAAGTTCATCTCTAACTTTTCTTATTGCATCCAATAACTCAGGTGTTGTATTTTTGTATTGTATCACAAAGTTGTGAAGAATGTTTGACGCCATAAGTGCTTCCTTTCGTGTAACGCCATAAGTCATTAAAAACTCTTTAAATTAATAATTATTAATTTATCGATAAATTAATAACTCTCTAAATTAATAAATTTCTCCAGTCCCAACTCTATTAATTTATAGAGTTTTTACTGTACCCGTAAAAAAAAACATACAAGGATTTTGGTAAAAAAAGAAGATAGAATATAATGGGTCCTGGCCCAAGCTAGAAATGAGTAGCTTTATCTTAAGTTGGGCTTTAGATACTTGCAATCAAAGAACTATTTCCATTCATAATTCATAAAAAATGAATAAAAGTATTTCCATTCAAACCAAAAAATCTAAATTTTGAGGTATAATTCTAGTTTGCCAATGACAAGTAGATTGAGTTTCTTATTCATCATTGTTGAGATGAACTTATTCATCGTAGTTAATATGTGATCGTATCTCCGAAGGCTCGGAACCTTCATTTGCTCCCCTTCCTTCATGAAGTTTATCTCTTATGCATTGTACAAACCTGAGATAATATATATTTATCGAGAAGTTATTTGTTGTGTTTGTGTTGCTAATCTTGATCATAGCAAAGAGCTTGATTTGATAGACTTCTTATCTTTTCATCCTTGGTCATTTTTATTATTTTATAATGGCTATAAAAGAGTCACTTCCGCTTGTCTCATTCGTCAACTTTCGTTTTAATTTTCATAAGAAATCTAAATTTATCAATAATTGGTAAATTAAATAAGAAAGAACATCTTAAAATAAATCAATAAACTAATTAACAATAGATAGATTAGTTTGAAGTGATAAAAGAATTTAACTTCTTAAATAAACAGTTAAAGGTTTGATCATATACTCATATAAAAAATTTTGGTTGAAACAAGAGAAAAGATATAATCACTTATTCAAACACACTTTTTTTTCTTTCAAAGTTTACCTTTGAAATATTATAATTGTACAAATCAATTTATAAGTATGTCATTTTTCAAAATTAATTCTTCTAAAATTTAGAACAACCTTTCTCATGTTTTTGTTTTTGGTGCATAACTCATGTTTTGTTTGTCACACATCCACAGGAAAAAATTCTGAAATTGATATAAAGATCAATAGTTTAATTTGTCACACCACATACCTCAATGCTAGGCTTCTGTTCATTGCGTTCATTCTGTCGCTACTGTTGATATTTTGAGAGCTGATTTCCTGGATCTTGATTTCACAAATGTTATGGGTGCTCTCTTCTCAAAATTGATGTGGACATTCAAATGGTGTCACATTTTTTCCATCTCAAAATAAGTGTCACAGTTGATTATTTTTTACTATTCACAAAATTTATTTTAATCGTATTCTTTTATTAATATAGAAATGTAAATATTAATATATTAGATGTTGTTTGATTTGTCTCAATGACATTTGTTGTCTAATAACTAAAGAAGTGTTTTACTTATTAACTACTAGGGTCATGCTAACTATTGTTAATGTCTCTGGAGCACTAGTTAAAGAATAAAAAAATAAAAAAAATTAAAACATCAGTCTTTTGTAAAGTTGATTACACAAGTTTGAAGACATTTTTTTACTATATTAGTCAACATTTCCCTATTTCTTGGGTTTCAAAATAATTACTATTAGGCTTTAGTGGTCTAAATATTTAGTTCAAAATTTCTAAACTAATCGGACTATCTTTGCTTATAAACCTCTTTTTTTTTTTTTAACTTATTATTTTCTGCACGTAATTGTTAAAACTAATCCCGCGAGTTAGATAGAATCGTAACGAGTAGTAGTAAAACTCTCTCACTAAAGAGTTTAACACTTTTTTAAGACTGATTTCAATTTCATAATTTCTGATTAAATTTAGAAAAGATTCTTTATCATTTCATCTATGTACCCTTGAGAATTACACTATTTTACTTTTGATATGAAACTTTTACTTTCAATGATCTCTCTCAAATTCATATGTGTATTCTCTTTAGTAATCTAGCGGTGACTTATTTTCCCTATTTTTTTTCCTTTTATCTTCAATGTGGCGGGTCAAGTGAATATTAATACCCGTATCCTCATTTGCTTTCTCAAGATCTTCTTCAAAATTTAGTTTTTTTTTTATTATTTTAGTTTAGGATCATTGTTAGGTCACATTAACTTTGACACCATGCAGAGAAGAATAACAAAGCTCAAAAAAGAGAAAAATAATAAATGGTAATTCTATGTGATTTTGATTAAAACTAGTACACATGTAACTATTTTGAGACCCAAGTAATACAGCCTAGTGAAGTAAAAAAAATTAAGAAAAACCTTTTCATCGGTCTTCTCTTTTTCTTTTTAAACTTTTTAGAGTGACTATGGCCATGTTTTCATTCCTCTTTCCGTCTCTCATATTCTCACTACTACTTCATATAATTGAGATGTTTGCCTTGCAAAATTATACTATTGTTCTTTAGTTGATTTTAATTCAAACTAAAGTATGAAATTTCAAAGAAATTAAGTTTCTAAGTTCTCTGTGGTATATTTCAACAATTTTGATATAATTGATAATGGCCATAAACCGTCGTACTTTAATTTAGATATTCGATTAATCTTCGGGCAAATATGACTCAAGATAGAGGGTGAACCACTTTTTATAACTTGTAAGCATATATTTTTAGACCAGTCGAGTTTAGATTAAGGTAGAGGTTGGAGACAACCAAAAGTAGAAACATGTTGATGTAAATATATATATATATATATATATATATATATATATATATATATATATTGTGAAGGTCTATTTTAGCATCATATGTTTTGGGACCAAAAAATTATATATTTTAAAGTTAAATATGTTTTTAGTCCTATAAATATACCAAATTTCATTTTAGTCCTTATATAAAATTTTAGCCGGTTTTGCCTCAAATGTTTTTTATCATAATTTTTGGTCTCTGCTTTTCATTCAACTCAAGTATATCATTTGAAATTTTAATTTCTTTTCGCTGACATGTTTAGTACATTATAGGAATCTCTATTACAAAAGTTGAATTTTTTAAAAAACATAGATTAATTAAATATGAATTTTTTAATTTTTTGCGTTTAAAAATTCATAAATGATTCATCTTATGTTAAAAAATTCTAAATGTTTTTGGGAGAGGTTCTTAAAATATTATAAACATTGATTAAAAAAATCATTCAAAAATATGATTAAGTCCCATTAAATGCAAAAAATAATATTATGTAGGTTAAATGAATAAGTCCCGTCTCAAAAAAAATACAAGTTCACATAATTTATGTGATTCTTCAGTAGGTAAATAAATAATTTTTAAAATATATTTCCTTTTATATCATTTAATTAAATATAATAATTAAATAATTTTTTATCAGACCTATCAAAAAACAAAACATTGAATTATATAATGTTTATAAACTATAAAATTGTATATTTGCTTCTTATACGATTATTGTCTTTTAAATAAAATAGTTTCAAAATAATTTTTTAATTTATAAAATAATGTATATTAATTTAAAGGTCATGCATTTAAATTTTTGAATGTAGTAATTTAGAGGTATTGATGAAATATTCCCTCCTTATAAGAGAAAAAAATCACACTTATTAAGAAAAATAAAAGTAAAACATCATAATTTGAAGTATGTTTTTGTGAATTTTTCTTGGAATAGATGCACGGGAAGATGTAAAATAAATTTTTATTGGTTTTTGTTTATTGAGAAAAGGGGAAAGAAAGAAAATTAAATGCAATTTGCATTTCATTTTATGAGAATAAAGAAAAAAAAATTCAAATTTTTTTTTACAATTATAATTTGGGACAAAAATGGGGTTTTTTGCTTATATATATATAGGGGTTTGCTAACTTTAACCACAAACTATATAAAAGAAAAATAATTTTTTTTCAAAAACATGTATATAAGATGTAGTTAAAAAAATTTGACATAACTTAAGTGTTTTTTGTATAATTTTTCCTAACATAACAAACTATGATTTTTTTCAAATTCATGATTTTCTTAAAGTTTGTTATAACTACAAAAAATGAATTTTATATTAAGAATATTAAGAGCCATATGAAAAATACATAAATAAATGCATCTAAGCTTTGTCCAATAAAATTACAATTAGGTTGGAACTAAAGACGTTTTGCAAGATAAGAATTTCATTAGGCACTAATTTTTTTTTCAACCATCAATTTACAAACAAATATATATACACATTAGTAATTTTAGTAATATACCAATATAT
The DNA here is from genome assembly GCA_951804385.1 of Trifolium dubium. NCBI lineage: Eukaryota > Viridiplantae > Streptophyta > Magnoliopsida > Fabales > Fabaceae > Trifolium > Trifolium dubium. The sequence goes on from OX638064.1 coordinate 18,420,117, forward strand.
CATAGCCATTTTCTATTTTGGGGGGTGGGCCGTGATGAGCTAGCCAGGCCACCCCTGTTCTGCCACTAGATCTAAGTTTTTCTGTTCGAGCTTAGTGAATGAAAAATAAAAAGATATAATTGGGAAGGTCGAGTGACATTACTAAAAATGGTCATTTGAGTTTTTTTTTTTATCAGACAATGGTCATTTAAGTTCCTTTGCATAGATTATATTTATTGGCAAATTTGGTTGATATTAGATGAAACATCATAACACACATAACACAATTATCAAAAATAATATTGTTATTGAAAATTTCATATTAGACGAAACGTGAAAATAAGTAAGCAGCATTAGTCACTTTACAAGTTTGTCTTGTATAATTTTATTTTGTATATATAGTTGTATATATATTTTGTACAATATGACATTTATATGATCATCAAAGTGTATAATATTTGTTGGATTATCCATTATCAGACCTAGAAGTATTTCGTAAAATGCAAATACAAAATATACAAAAATTGGGAGGATATTGTCTCCCGTCTATATATCACCAGAGAGAATCCTTCACCCTCCATTGTTTTTGTTATAATTAAATCACTTGTAAAAAAAATTGAATGTTGTAGATTTAGGGTGCGTTTGTTTGAGATTAAAATAAAATAGATTTTTTATATAAATTTATTTTTAAAAAATAGATTTATTTTGTAGAGATTTTGAAAAAAATCTAAAGTTGTTTTGTGTTTGTCAATAATTAAAAAAATCATTTTTGAGAACAAACACATGGTTTATGTTCTTAAAAAAATAGATTTTAAAAAAAGCTGTTCAAAATAGCTTTTCATTTTGAAAAGAAAAATGATTTTTATAAAATCTGAAACAAACACAAGTAAAATTAAAAAAATGAATTTTTTATGAAAAAATAGATTTTTTTTAAAAAAAAAAGCTAAATCAAACGCACCCTTAATGGGAGAAAATTGCCTATGGGAGAGAATCCACTCAGATGTGCATGATGAATTTAATGAGAGCAAGGTCCAAAAGGTATATTTCACTATTTCTGACGTGATACAAAAACATAATCTCTTATTGACTAGGATTAAGTTTTAAATTCTTATAATTGGAAGCTTTAATCACTAGTATTCAGGGACGGATCCCCTTGAGGCTAGGTGTGGCTATAGCCACACCAGCCTAGCCAAATTTTTTTCTAAAAAAATAAAATAATATTTTTGTAAATAACTTTAAGTCATTTTATATACATATTCATATAGATACTAATGTAAATATTAATTTAAAAATTATTATTGATGACTGTAAGTCATTCTGTACACATATTAATTTAAATATTGATACAAATATTAGTGCATAGTCTATTATTGATGATTTCAAGTCATTCGCTATACATAAAATATTATTTTAAGTTATATTTGTAGCGACTAAATTTTTTAGCCCCACTAAAAATATATGTCTGGATCCGTTCCTGCTAGTATAAGAGTTAGATTGAACATTATGAAACTTTTGCTTTAATTAAATAAAGTGACAATAATGATCATTCATTTTACTGTCATTTTACTCATGTTTTTGAATGGAATAAAGTCAATCTCTTACCCCTAATTCACATCTAACAAATACTACTTGCAACATAGAATTCTAAAAGAAAAATATTAAAGTACTACTTAAAACAGAGTTTTGTGTATTAATATGAACTCCCAAAACCTTGTTGCTGGTGATTATCATTATGTACTATATGTAGGAAGAAACAATACATTACAATTTACAATATCTACCACCTATGTAAAATTTTCAAGCCAACACAGAGATTCATTTTCCAGATTCTTGGGAAAATGAAGGCTGCAAGGCGCGAATGCGAATGCTATATTTCACATTAGGTTGTGCTTCAGTGGAAGGAGATGGTTCTGCTCCATTTGATGATACTCGAATAAAAGATGGTGATGATGAGTTGTAACCATTGTATGCATAACCAATATGGTTGCAACATTTGCGACAAAGAAGCTTTGTTTTTCGGCGAAACAAACCCCACAAGCTCTTAGAAAAATGAGGAGCACATTCAATTTCATCAACCTGTGCAAACCTACTATCATCAATATTGTAGAATGATATCATACCTCGTTTTATTGATTTCCCATATTTTGAATCTATCGATGATGTGTTTCGGTTGGACGAGGATAGATTCAGGTCATATCCACATGAACCACAGCTGCATAAATCAAAGTATCAAAGTACATGTAACATTAGTATAAATTATGTAATGAATAAATCAAGATTAGAAGAATTCAGTAGTAATTGAATGTAAATTATGTGAGCTATTTAACATAACATATAATTAACATATCATTGTACATATAACATATCATCTCCTCAAGACACCAACATTTTAAATTAAACAATTTGTTCAACCAAAAAGTTAAAATTGATGTAATAAAAACTAACATGTTTAACCTTTTACTGATCATCACTGCTTCTATACATCTCTAAAACCCTTGAAGGTTTATTAAGACACTTGTTTGAGTTGTTAGACACGAAAACCGGCCTAATATTTAGAGGTGTGTCCGTGCTTGAAGATATAAACAACCATGACTACAGAAGTACTGGAAAATGCATTTGAATACAGAACATGAGACTATGAAAAATAAAATAAAAAATGTCTATAATGAAAATTAAGAAATTTGAATGTACTGTGTGAAATTCTAAAACTAAAATCATTAGTGTGGACTTAGTCAATTACATCAAAATGTTCTATTTCCAAACAGTAGTTTCACTTCATTTATTTCGGAGGCGATGTTATTAACAGGAATTAGATACTAATCATATATTAGTGGTCTAGGTAATCTAGAGAAACAAACAAAAATCATATAAGTGTCAAAGTTGATCCGTTCACGTTTGTTAACGCACAATTTTGATCGTTAATATTTTTAATTATATATTTTTAAAAATTATAAAAATTGTATATCTTAAAAATACACAAATCAAACAACATCTTAAATGCTAATATTTACATCTATATATTAGTAAAAATGTACGGTCAAAATATATTTATGTAAATACTGTAAAATGGTCAATTGTAACACTTATTTTGGAATAGACTTAATCCGAAAGGTTGATCAAAAACATAAACGTAAATAAATATTAGTACTTGACTAGTTACTGAAACACCAAAAATAGAGTATTCATAATTGTTGTGAAAATTAAAGAAAAACAGAGACACAGAGAGAGAATTATTACCTGTAGCGAACATCTCTTTGACTCCGAGAAGAATAGGAACGGGAGGAGTGAGTTGGAGTGTTGTGAAGCACTGAATTTTCCATTATTGTGATGAGAATTGAGAATTGAGAAAGAAGAACAGAGAGAGACACATAAGAAGAAGTGAAAAGGAAACTGCCAAGGTTGTTATTGTTGTGTTGTTTGGAAACGAACGTGACCCACTATAGTATAGGATGATCATTTTGACTCTACCCATTCCACCTCACATCACACTTTAATTATATCACCCATTTTATTTTATTTTATTTAAAACAGCGATATTCATTTATTTCAATAATTGATGGAGTATATGTAAAAATACATATTCAATATCGTTAAAACAAAAAAGAATGATTTTATGAACAATTTACGGCATTCAAATTAATAGTATATAACGACAAGATGTCTATAAATAATCTAAGAAAATTAAAGTGACTGAAATTTCTATACTTCTAGATCTACAATATTGACACTCAAATTATTGACTGAATCTCTGCAATTGATGAAGTTGATCTTTCAATATGAACTAAATAAACACTACAATAATACGAAAAATCGATAAATACCGTACCAAGATGACGAACTACCAGACACCATACTGTGATGATGAACAACACAACGATACTTGAGACGACGAAATAACAACAACAAATAAAATAATAAAAAACTCAATTTAAATGAAAAATCATTTATTTAGAATAAAAAGAGGAAATGAAAGATGCAGATGGTGGGTGATTTTAAAAATGAAAGATGAAATTCTAACTATTATATTATTTTTAAAAATATATTAAATCAGGTGGAGTCTAAGGTGTACCATCTATCAAATGCCTCACCGGTGAACCATTTCAATTAAACGGTTAGATTAAATCAATGGGTCAGATTTATTAGATTTTAAAATAAAAAATGTACACATGGTCACATACAATCACAAAAAATCTGGAAAATTAAAACTTTCTTCACTCTTTTCTTCCACCGAGATCGATCGTTTTTGTGATTCAAAAAAAGTTTTTTTCGAGAATTTACTATCTCCATCTCTTTGTCTTCGTTCTTCCCCATCAAAATAAGGGTTTTACTCAACATCAAAATTAGATTTTTTTTTTTTTTTGACAATATCAAAATTAGATTTCTAAATAACAAAATATGGGTTTGATTTTGATTTCAATCCCCAGGACAATTTTTCAACAACAAAATTAGAACCCCAAATAATAAAATAAGGGATTGCTTTTTATTTAACATCAACAAAATAAACCTTGTAATTTGCAACCATTTTATTCCGCATGTTTTCTTTAAGCTTGGATTTATTTAAATCTGAAAACTCCATGGAGAAGAATGAATGAAAAGAGAAAGATTAGATTCATGGAGACTATGATAAGAAAGAATGCAAAGAGAGAAGGAGAGAGTAGATTCGGTAAGAAAAACTATGGGGTTTTGGGTCTGCAATGGAGACAGAATCGAAAGAAAGGTAAAGGAGATGAGATAAAAGAGATTGAGTGAGGGAAGTCTTGTGTGTAACCATTTATTTTTTAATAGATCTCAGCCTTTCAATTATTTTAAATGATCTAATGGTATATTTTTAATGGTACACGCCTAGAAGCCACCATTAAATCATGATTCTTTTGTGTGTGTGTTTAAAATATAATTTTTTAATCTAAATCTTTTTTTTATAATTATTTTTTAATCTAAATCTAAAATATAATACAATTGACGTACTTTGATAGACACTAATCATTATATTTAGTATTTGTTTTCTATCTAACTCTATTTAGAAAATAGTTTCTAAATGTATCAATTGCTATCACAAAATTATATATAATACAATTGAAAGGTACTTCTAATAAAACGTTTGATACACGTTGATCTCTTATTAGTTCTCCTTCTCCATCTAACTCGATATTAAATTATTTTTAAGTAAAAAAAATTAAGTGTAGAAACTTGATTAGAAAGGTTTTTTTTATATATATTATTTATTCTTACTCATAGTATTTCAAATTTTGAAAAAACAGATGATAAATTTACGTCGGTCTTATTATTGTTGGAATAAAAAATCAAAATCAAGTGGTTAGATTTGATACATGATTTAAAAGAATTCTGATATCAAGTGGTTTTCGTCTCTTCTTAAACACTGTTGTGGAAGATTGAACTATAAATATTAAATATAAATCTACATTACAGATGATGATTAACAAGGGGATATTCACAATTAAAGATTGTATAACTCAAGGGGTGTGGTTGAGCGGTTGAGGCTCATTCTCCCTTAACCAAGGGTCGAGGGTTCGATCCTCATCTTGGGTCAAGTGGTTAGATTTGATACATGATTTAAAAGAGTTCTGATATCAAGTGGTTTTCGTCTCTTCTTAAACACTGTTGTGGAATATTGAACTATAAATATTAAATATAAATCTACATTACAGATGATGATTAACGAGGGGATATTCACAATTAAAGATTCTATAACTCAAGGGGTGTGGTTGAGCGGTTGAGGCTCATCCTCCCTTAACCAAGGGTCGAGGGTTTGATCCTCACCTTAGGTATGGAGCAGCTTTAAATCCTTGGGCCAGCTATCCCACCCATCGAGATGCCTCCAATCTAGCGAGGGAATAGTCATTGCGTTCGGCGGTGGATACCTCGGTCTCGATAAAAAAAATTAAAGATTGTATAGATTGAGACTTTAAAAGCTATTTTGATAATAAAAATCTTATAGATTTTAAAAGACTTAGCATGAATGTTTAGGTCACTTCCTCGGATAACCACTTAGCTTGCTTTTTCTTTTTTTGACTCCACTTAGCTTGCTTTCTTATGTGACTATCATGGTCACATTATATGCACCAACTATAATCTACATTGACATGGATATGTTTACCTATACATTAACAGGCCCACTATGTTTGGATATTGGGCCTTAGGGCCTCATTGATATTGGTCAATGGATCGAGCTACAAAGTAAGGATATGACTACATCTTTGAGAAAAAATTTCTTCCTCGTGCTTCTCTATTATCTCGCTAAAATTTAAAATAGCCTTTGAAAAAGACACAAAATATCAATTTGGGATCTAAAAACTGAAATGAATTTCAAGACGCGAGATCCGAACCATAACTACAAACAAATACATTCAAAAACTATAAAAAAAATTTTTGGACATAACAACTATCAAATTATGCAGGAAGCACAACTTCGAAACACATAATCTGAACCCCTACCTACTCATAGCAGACCAACACTGTCACTAGTGTGCACAAACATAGGCTCAGGTTTGGAACGTAAATACCGAACCTCAGTTCGACTTATAAAACCCGAACTACACCAGTGTCAGACTGACAGATTAGATGATGCACAAACAACTACAAATACACAAAATATTTATCTTATGTTAACGTTTCAAATAGTGTACCACGCCCTATCCAATGTGGCAATGTTGATTTATGACCACCAAGAGAAAAAATCGCGAGAGCTTTTGAGGGAGAGAATGTGATTGAGTATGGAAGAAGTTTGAAAAAATGACATGCGTTTCAGTATATGAATGGCAGGTTCGGAATGTAGAAACCGAACTTAAGTTCGGGTTTCGATAGTCTAGTTTGGAATGTGAAATCCCCAAACTTCATTTGAGTTTCTGCATCCCGAACCTGTCATTCATTTATTTTCATGTGGTGTGAAGGGCACTTAGGGGGGCCAACTTCTAAGCATGAGGTCTGAGAGACTTAAGAGACTAATCCAAAATAATAAAATATATGACAATTGAGAAAGTTTAGATGAGTTGAGTTTTAGAAAATTCACCAAGGCTAAGATATGCCTTGAGACCCAAGGAATACTTTCTATATATTATGTGTGGGTTGCAATCAATTGTGGGCTTTGGTTTCAATAAAAACGGGTTAATGTTGAAGTGATCCATTTGATGATACTTAAGATAAAAGTGATTGATAATATTGGGCTTGGAACACTAATTTTAATTTGCGTAAAAACAAAATGTAGGCTCAATATCTAGGGTACATGATGTATAATACTGACTAGGTTTTTCTCTTATAAATAGAGAGACTACCTAAGTACCAATTTAAGTTCTATAAACATTGGGACACATGAAAATGGAAGACTGCACAGCAACATAATGATCAATGTGTAACCAGTTTAGCAAGAACTCAATGCATTAATGATAGAAGAACAAACGTACAAGTTTTTGTTTTAAGTACAAACAAAGTGGTTACTGTCTAATCTAATTAATCTTCCTCTTCATCTGTTACAAATGTTCCAGTTCCAGGATTCAAAGCAGCAACGAAGAAGAAAACAACATTGAACAACACCAATGGTTCAATTTCAGTAATTGGTACCCCAGTCTCAATGTTGAGCTGTGCTAAAGCTCCCTTCCCAGTAATAATTTCTCCAATCAGTGAGAAAACAAAACCCAATTGAGCCAATCTTCCAACAAACAGTTCATTGGATTTGGTGAATCCAAATAAAGGACCTGGTTATATAATCACAAAATAAATTAGTATAAGAATTGTAACAAATTTAATTTTGTCTAGGCCTTTGGATACTGCTTGTATTGAAATTTGGATGTGTTTAATCCGCTAAAAAGTTGGAGACCGAACTAGACATATTTTTTTCTTTTTACCCTACGTAATTTGGTTATGTAAGTGACAAAATAGGTGGCGAGTAACTTGACAAAAATAAAAAATTTGTCATCACCGAAACACGAAACAGCATTTTGTCCAGAGTACAATGCATTCATCAATTAAGTTATTTTTTTATAAATTTAGCACCACCACAATTTTGAATGTTTTATTTTCATTGAAAACCAAATTGCTTAGAAATTGAGCATGGATTAATTGCAAAAGGGATTTACCTCCTTCTTTGAGACCTAGAGCTGCTTTAAAGCCTTTGCCTGGAGGAATAACACCTCCGGTAGTTGGCTCATCGTCGACAAATTTACCACGGTCACCAAGAGCTCCAATGGCTCCTAGGAGGGTGAAGATAATGAAAAATAGGAGAAGTGGCTCTGCTTCATAAATTGGAATTCCAGTTTCAAGATTCAATTGTGCTAGAATTCCTTTGCCAGTTAATGCTTCACCCAATATTGATGCCTGCAAATGAAACAACCATGGCATTACTCATCTATCCTTTATTATTTTGCATGATATATATAATTTCTCTTCTAATATAATACTGACTTTTGGAATCACATATAGCAAAATTTTCAATCACAATTCAATCAAAGATGACTTTTGTATTTTATTGGCAGTAATAGTCATTTTACAATTGTCTCTGACAAAATTTGAACTCAACGTCTTGATATTAAACTCCTACCACTGAACTAGCTACCACCTCAAGCAAAATTTTCAAACACAATTAAAAATGACTTTTGTATTTTATTGGCAGTAATAGTCATTTTACGATGTCTCTGACATAATTTGAACTACGCGTCTGAACTATCACCTCAAGTGTATTTTACAAGTATTTATACTAGCAAATAACCTCAAATAAGTCGATTTAAAGCATTGATTGTGAGACAAGAAAAAACACAAGATGTCTCAATTGCAATGGAAATAACTCAAATAATTCAAATTGCTATGACAATGTGAAGATATGATAGAGTGTTAAGGTTTACTCACAGCAAAACCGATCATAGCAACACGACCAACAAACAATTCATTCTGCTTAGTGAAACCAAATCCTCCAGAAGTTCCAAAGATACCATCTTCAACCTTTGGCTTTGGCTTTACAACCTAAATATATTTCATCAAACCAAACAAGCTTTAGATTATAAAAATGGTTTATTTCAAATTCAAAAGTAATAAAAAAAATGAGTACTACATACGTACCTTAGCAGGGGCTTTGGTTTTTGATTTGAATAAAGCAAGAGTTGTGAATGTGCGAGATGATAAACACTTAGAATTTGAAGAAAGTGGGTTGAACGAAACATCAGAGAATCTAGGCTTCAATCTTTGACACTGTAATTGAAGCAAAGGATCTTTCTTCAAATCCACGGAATAAGTACTTGAAACACTAGACATGAGTAACATAGTTTGAGCCATTGCTACAATAATAATAATACTATGCTAGCTCTTGCTTGTGTTGTGTTTGTGTTTGTGGTATGAAATGTGTGTTTGCAAGAATTTACTAAAACATAGGAGAATAGAAATATTATCTTTAATAATAAGGTGTGTGGATGAAAGAAATACTCAATGACAGGTAACTAGTGTGCCCACGTTTCAATGTAGTACTATATGTGGTTTTTTGTGATAATGTTTTCATTTGAGGTGTTATGTTTTATTTGGGGTCCTCTTAGCTTTCTTCTCTGCCTCAAGTGAAGAGATAACTTGAAATATTTATTTTGACACAATTATGAGTGAATAATCTTTTATTGTAAAGAAAAAAACACATATAATCTTTTACACCTCTAAAAATTTAGTCCAGTGGTAAAAAGATAGATCTTAAATTTGAGAGGTTCCGAGTTCGAGCTCTGTTAATTTCTTTGAAGAGAGGTAAATTTTAAATAATTTTGTTAGCGCTTTTTGAGCCCTAATAACTTCTTTGCCTTGGATTGAAACATCATCCCCTAACCTTAAATTTTTATAACCAATTTTTTTTTCTTCTCTCTCTCTTTCTCTCTGTCTATGTTGAGCCAATGAGGAGAAGTCTTACTCGATTGGGTTAATATATTGGACCAAGAATAATCATAATTGATTTTGACACCACTATTTCACCTAAGTCATTGGGTTAATGAGTCATCTCACTTATATGTTACTAAATTTCAATTCTTCTTCTAATCAATGTGGAATGACTTAAGTTACACTTCATAGATCGTCTCAATAATGTATACATGAATCAACAAGTATTATTATATTATAGGCAAAATTATATTATAGACATTATATGTAAAGGTTGAAAGTTACTTAAATTAATTTTAGGACTATGAGAGCATACTAAGCAAATGCAATGTTGAAGTACTTCGTACGTACTACGTAGTGTAGTTTATACCACGGAAAAGTGACGGTGCTTTGGAGTTAAGGACAAGTGATACGTGTCTCTATATTAGACTAAGCTTTAATGAAGTCCAGATACAATCAGACAAGTTTAATGGGCTCCCAAATGATAGGAGGATTCGATAGGGAAATCTCTTGTTAACAAATCGTTATTTTACACGTCTTCCAACTTCAGATCATATTTTCACTACTTCTGCATTTTCATGAAAATTTAAGCTACGTTTATTACCTGGTTTGGATATCTCCATTTTGTCTCACTCGTTATTTTAGTTCCTCTAATTTTTAAATAAACAATCAAGCTTTCAAAATATCTCATTATTTTTCCATCTATATATGTATTTTAGGATGAATATTTCTTTCACCACCATTTTAATCCAATTTTGAGCGAGTTCTGATATCGAGTAATTTCAATTTTCAATCTCTTCTAAAGTGTAGTTATAGAAGATGAAAGTGAATCGATGAAGACATGAAATGGTAGTGTGACACTGTCTAAAGTTAAGAAAAACATAATTATTAATTTATAGAGTCAAAAATATATTTAGTCCAATAGTCCATACAAATATTTTATTTTTATTTTGATTCCTCGTAAGTTCTTTAAAAAATTGATTTAAATGACATTTTTGTTCTTGTATGTATCCAGATTTTTTATTTTAGTTCCTGGATTTTTTTCTTAGGAATTCATTTATGTATGTTAAAATCATTTTGATTTTAGTCCTTAAAACTAAAATTCGTAGGAAAATTCAATGAAAAAACCTGTAGAGAAGCTCAAAGGAAAAACTTGCAGATTTTCTTACGAATTTTTACTTTAGGAACTAAAACCAAAAGATTTTAACATAAATAGATGAATTCCTACCTGAAAAAAAAATATAGTGACAAAAGAAAAAATACACGTACATACAAGGACACAAATATTATTTTAAAAAATTTATAGAATTAAAAATATACAATATAATATTTTTTTAATTTCTATAAAATAATACAATGTCTCTAATCCTTTTTTTTTTGTTACAATCCCTCTAATCCTTAACATAAAAGAAACTTTATACAATTAAAAACAGAATGTGAGAAATGAGGTCCATAATGAAGAAATATTCACTTATTTATGTGAGACAGAAATTGATAGGGAAAGGTTATGTTATGTCGGCCGAAAGTACAAAGCAAAGAATTGGAAAAAGTCAAACAACAAATTGAAAATAAAAAAGAAATGGGGTGAGAGAGGCTCGAACTCTCGACCTCAGGATTACTCAGAAGCTATGAGACCTACGCGCTAGCCAACTGCGCCACCACCCCTTGGTGATCTATCATCCCATAATGTAATATCATACTTGTAATTAGTAAATATCAACGATTATACAAACACAATTCTTTATGACTGTTCGAACATGGAATTGAAGGATTTCAAGATATAACTGTAAATCCAATGATACATTCTCGTTAGCCTTTTGAAATTTTTATTGAAATTATACATAGTTTCTGGCAATGATTGAAAACATATGACCTTTTGTTTAAAATTTGACTTGAACTAAGTTTTATTTTGTTGAATCCGTTTAAGTTGCAAAAAGTAAGTACTAGAAAGAACAACACATGACAAAACAATATATGATAATCTTTTATAAGGTATAGAACAACTTGTTTGTATTGAATGTTAGATGATAATTTGGTTTTGAAAATAAATAATTAGTACAAGTGAGAAATTCATCATGATGAATGACTACTCCTTCATCTTGTTCATATTGAACTGTTGGGGTTAAGGAACTACTCTTTCTAACCGATTCGCGCGTTACGTCAAGTATGTATAAAATATAAATACACAGCAGGTGAAAAGCTTAGTTTTTGCAGCAACAATTTGCATAGATATATAATAGACAAGTCTAAGTACTGCTTAAGGTATATTACATCATTTTTACATTTTGTTTTTCTTTTTGTAAAGAGGGTGTGGCGATACTTAGTGCTAATACTAGTACAAAAAGACTAATATGTGCAACAAATTGCGCTTTTCTCATCTATCATTCATGATGTTGATGATGATTAGCCTGCCGAGGCTTTCTCTCTCTTTTAAAAGCTTTAAAGAGATCAATGCCAAGACCAATGTTCAAAAAATTCATTCCAGCCATGCCAAACAGAGCCAGAGGTAACTCCACTCCCTTTCCAAATTTGTGAGCATCCCTGATAAGTTTGGCTGTGATGAGAATATGAGATGCACATCTTGCCACAAAGAAGGTGGTCCAATTAAGAAACCATTCTAACTTAACAACAACGCTCTTTGCATTGCGAATCCCGGCCATTCGTCTCACCTTTCTCACATGCAGAAAGATGGAATGCAACTGTACCATCACAGAGAAATTCTACTTAGTTGAAACATTGAAACTACTAAGCATTATGCAGCAGTACTTTAACAACACATATGAGCGAACAAACAACATATACATAGAGGAAAAAGGTTTTATGCTTACCTCACAGATAAGAGTGAGAATAAGGTAGTTGATCGTGACATTACGATACAAAGCAAGTGTGAAGCAAATAAGGAGAACCAGATGATGCACAAGGATAGAAGGGATCCAGCCATTATATAAGTGATAGTGAAGCATATCCCACTGATCATATGCAAAGTAACCACAGGAAAAACACAGCGCTTCAAATGCCCATGGCCATGTACCTTCGACCAACTGCGAGTGATCAAACATTCCGCTCGACCCATTACTTAACCACTGTCTGAACAAGATGAAGATCACTGCAAAAAACATAAAAAAAATCTCAAGATCCCAATGAGAAGAGAGGGGCAAATGAGTGTCTATATGCATAAAAAATAGTTTTAGCAAAGGGACAGCCAATTGACAAAAAACAAAGACATGATTATACAGATTCATATTAAAATTTGGTGTCTTTCTCTCTTTGACATGTATAAACCGAGTAAGACTCTATTAAAATTATGATCATTTATAAAGAAAGCAATACATGGGATTGGCCTTTTATACAGCCCTCCGTATATCTAAGCATTACCTCCCCCTAATCAGCTGCAAAACAAAAATTGATGAGGCATTGATGGCTATCCTTGATAAAGGATATTAGACAAACAGAGACCCCGGTTCTCTACTAACCCCAATAATTGCAATAAAGGTTTTAAGTCAAGTTCACGTTACAATTCTTTGATATCGTGGAGAATCACAGGCCAATGCTACCTCAATTGCAAAATTGCGTAGCACGGTTGTAGAACTTTTTTCTAAAACCTTTATTGCAACGGAATCGGTTACATATTAACAAGCATAGATACTGAACTGGCCATTTTAATCATCAACCACAAAGCGGACGCGTACATTTACAGATTAAACTTCAAACAAAGGCTAAATCATTGAAGTTGCTATCACTTAATAGTCGGCTGTAGTTCATATCATATATATATATATATATTATCCCTAACAATAAGCTATGTCCATATTGAAATTTTCTTCCTTTTGCCACAAATACAATCATCAATTTCTTTTATTTCAAACATGCTACAACTAGCAATGAAAATTTGTAATGGGAGTTAGGGTTTAGGGTTTTTTTTTCTGAGTAAAAGGCAACCCTCACCTTACAAGCCGGTTTTGTGAGGTTGAGTTTGGCCCAACTCAACCCTACAAAACCGGCCTTAGAACCACGCTTTCAGAATAGTTTAAGCATCTTTTTCCAATTCTTAGAGTGCCTAATTTTTCCAACTCTAAGAATTGGACAAAGATGCTTAACGATGAGAAGCTGTGCAAACATCTAAATTCTAAGAATAAGTTTGCAAAAGATACATAAATCACTAATTTTGCCAAAATCAAATAAATTATGCAAAAAATCAAAATCACCAACAAAACCAAAGTTGCAAACATTATCTCAACCAAACTAGATAATAAAGAGAGAAATGAACTGAGAGATAGAACCTGAAGTGGAAGTGACGACGGAGTGAAGAAGTGAAACGGAGGTATTAACGAAGAGAGGGTCAGTGGGTGTGGATTTGGAGGAAGAGAAGAAGAAACGGATAAGAGAGTTAGAAGTCTGGTAGAAGAAGGAACCGGCGATGAGGTAGAGAAGTTCAGTGCGGTTTCTGAGAAGAATATGGAAAGTAACAGAAGCAAGCCATAGAATGAGAGTTGTAAGGAAAAATAGCTCAACTGTGCTTCGCTTTTCTTCCATCTCCTTCCCCATTAGACTAATCTTTTTCTCATATATTTCTTTGAAAGGGAGCTAGCTATATACCAAGAAGCTTCACCATTAATTGCACATTAATTGCACGGGTTAATATTTAAAATTATAATAATATCTGTAATTAAAGTTAAAGTATATTCATTATGATATTAGTTTTTTTAATTTAATTTTTTGAATCTTATTTTTTAATTAAGGAATTTTTTTGTCAAGTAATTTTTAATACCAATTACTTGTGGAATTGATTTTATATTTATATTATTTAAATGCGAAAAATAATATATAATTAGCGATTTTAAATAGATAAAATAAGGTAGAGAGTGATCTACCACTTCCCGTTTCAAACAATGTGGTGTTTCCCCTCTAGTCCCGGTTGAAATTAGAAAAAGATAGTGTCATGTATTAATATATAAGTATAAATATTGATTCTGTGTAAATTATAAAAGCAAATGACATTAGTAGTAATATGAGTGTAAATATAAGTCATAATAAAAAAATAGGTTTCCTACATTTAGGGGTGATCATATCCGAACTAATCTAAAAGTAAAACCGCAAACCGAACCAATCCAAACCGAAACCGCAAAAAACCGCATTTAGTTAAAACCGCACGGATCATTTTTCTACTAAACCGCACGGTTTGGTTTGGTTTGCGGTTTTCATTTCATAAAACCGAACCAAACCGAACCAAACCGCAATACTTAACTTAACTATATCAACTATAAACAATCAACCTATTACACAATTCAACTTAATAAACTCAATTAAAATTGAGTCTATAAAATAGTAGGTTGTTAAAATATGTCATTTTACACGATTAAGAACTATAATATTGTTATTAAAAATAAACTCTTTTTATAAGATATACAAAAGTTTTAGGATATATGCAATTTCTGTATATACATATTATTTAATGTAAAAGTAAACAATAAAATACTAATATTTTTACGTTTATTTTGTTATAAGTTGATAATATTCTCATGTTTTTTATATCTCGATAAACCGCGGCGACCGAACCGCACCAAGCCGCATTGGTTTGGTTTGGTTTGGTTTGGACGATGACCTTTTAAAATTCAACCGAACCAAACCGAACCGCATGTATTTTTATCTCGCAGTTCGGCTAGCTTTTTTGATCAAAACCGAACCAAACCGCACCGCGATCACCCCTACCTACATTAATATGTGTATAAATATTTATGTTCCCATAGAAAGAAAAGAAAAAGTCTTTCAACACGTATTAATAAACTCCATATTAAAACATTCGTAAAAATATAATTCCATAAAAATTACAAAAAATAAACCTCGTACATGAATATAAATATAGGTCCTCTAGAAATTATAATAAAAAAATTGTCTCCTTATTAATATATGGGTACAAATATAGGTTCTCGTAAAAATATATGTTCTTGTAAAATTACAAAAAAAGTCTTCGTATTAGTATATGGTTTTTATTTTTATATTACGTAGGAGTTCATTTTATATTGGTTTTATTCAAATATGAAAATTAATACAAATTTAAAGATTTAAAAGAATAAAATACTCTAGAGGATGATCTCCCACTTTCCTTTGTCAACAATATTGTATTTTATCGTCCATACACAAAAAAAAAAAACAATATTGTATTTTATCTCCCATTACTATAGAAATTATAAAAAAAAAATATAGACAATGTATTGATATATGAATATAAATTATAAGTCTCGTGTAAATTACAAAAATAATTAAGCACTTGTATTAATATATTGATATAAATATTGATCCTGTGAAATTACAAAATAAAAATACAATAATATTAATATAAGTGGAAATATTTTTCATATGAAATAAAATAAAACGTCATAAAATTTATTTAAAAAAATCATAAAAATATAGTTTTAGTTGTTGGTGGGAATCAAACTGTGTACCTCATACTAAATTTTATTAATGAAATAGACAGATGATACATAAGTTTTGAATCATTAGAGATTGTCACGTAAAATTTTATTCATGAGAGAGACGTCCGTAAATACATATTATTGAGATTAGTAACTTTTTTTTAAAAAAATAGTTAATAACAATGGAGTAAAAAAATACTATATCATAAAAATAAATTTTTTGTTGTCGGTGGGAATTGAACAATGTTTCTCTTGCTGAAACTCATAACTAAATCTATTTAGTATAAGTAAAAAAAAATCATAAAAAAATAGATTTTTTTTGTTGTCGATGAGAATTGAACCATGATCGTCTTACTAAAGCTTCTATGTAGTATAAGTAAAAAAAAAATCATAAAAATAGTTTTTTTTTTTTTGTTGGTGGGAATTGAACAAGTTCCTTTTGCTAAAATTTCTAACTAAATCTATGTAGTATCAAATAATGAGGAATGACACGTAGGAAAAAAAATCAGGAGAGAGACATCTGTAAATATATTATGTAGAGATGTGGAAGGAGAGAGGTTCGAATTATGTATAAATATTTAGGCAAATTCTACCGTGCAATAGGGGAAAACTACTGTACCAGTACAATAAAAATTCAAACCAATAAAAACTCTAGTTTTTTCCACGTTAGCGCAGTTTGATATTATAAGTTAAAATTTGACCAAATTTGTTGCACCAGTACATTTCTATATCTAATTTAACCCCATAATTTATACAAATTTATTATTTCAATAATTAATTATTTCATAAAAAATAAGAATAAAAACTATCATCCTGTTTCAAATCTGTAAACCGTGATAAACAAAAATCATACACATCTTGATTGATTTGAGATTTCAACAATTAGTTTGGGAATTTTAAAACCCTAAACTTCTTCTCCCACTTTCTTTCAATTGTTGGCCGAAACAAAAATCATATTCATGTGATTCGGAGTGATTGAATTCATATGATAGGGTTAACTTACTTGTTCTAAGCAATTTTGATGAATCAGTTTTAAATTGTTGCATAAGATATAAGACCAATCAATTTAGTTAATGACAAATGTTTTGACATATCTAATTAAACATAGGAATTATGTGTTGTTGATTCTATTAGCGGAGGTTTACATATGAGAGAGAGGAACTTCTGCGTTTTGAGAGGAAGAGGAGAAAACGGTAGGTTTACATGTGAAGGAGAAGATGAAGATGATTGAAGAAGAAAAATTAGTGTTTAAAATACAAATATGAAACTATTAGTGGTATTAAATTAAAAATTTGGTCAAACATACTTATTCCACCATGGCAATTACTATTACAACGCATGTCAGTTTATTATTGGTTGTTTTATTCTATTGTACTGGTACACACTATTTTTTCACTTGTACCATAGAATCCCCCAAATATTTAATCTAATAATGTTGATATTTTCTATCATTTGAATTAAGATTTTTGAACATTGTTGATACTATTTTTTTGGGTATGTTATGGACATTTGTTTGAATTGACAAGTGATTTAAATATTAAAAATGTCTCGTAAGAATTTAGCATTCACATTGCATAATACAATGTAAGAATCAGGGTCTAAACATTATCCGAACACTTATCTATTTTAAAAATGTAGCATTTTTACCTCATAAAAATGTATTTTCTTTGACAAAAAAATATATGTTTTTTTGTCATAGTAGATAATTTAGTAGTAATATTGTGGATCATTTAGTAGTAGATATTTTTTGTAGTTATGGGTGTCAACGGTCAAACTCTAAGTTTGATTTGTGCTTCCTTTTTTGTGGGGTGTTAAAATTTGATTTCAACTTTATTTATATTATTCATATCTTAGATTGGCCCGGTCCAATTTTTATTGGATTTTGATTTAGCGAGTTTGGTCTGATCGTGCATGAGTCAGACCCAGTTCAATGAGTTTTGGATTGTTTCGATCCAATTTATTTTTTTTAGTTTATTCGATAATTTTTTAAGTCATTTTGATATATTAATTTTTCATAATTATTTATTTAATTTAGATATTATTGTATGCAAGTGTAAATATTTTTTACATCATCACTAAATATGCATTAATAAATTATAAATTATTTCTTAAATAAATTTAGATAAATATAACCATTTTTATTAAACTTACACATTAAGCTATGTTATATATAATAAATTTTTAGTTAGATGATATTTTTTATATATTTATTAATATTACTTTTACAAAAATAATATAAAAACTTAATAATGGGCTGACACGAAGCTCGATGAACTAGTACACCCCAACCTATTCCTCAAAAGGGCTACATAGACTTAGACCATATTAGAAAATTAGAGTAGAGAGAAGAGTGTTGAAATTATTATGATTTGTATTACAAACTTACTTGATACAATAGAGTGTAATGCTATTTATAGAGTCTTTGCAATACTAGCTAACTTTAACTAACTCATGCATAAGATAACTAACTCATGCATGAGGTGATATACAATGATCACTATCCAATCTTAACCTCACATATGATCATAGTTTTATATATTTCCAATAGAACAAAAAAGTCTGATTATATTTGAGCTAATTTTTTTGAAGTCTAATCCGCCCAAGTCCGTCGGTTACCGGATCAGCACAGTTGATTTTTGACGGCTCTACTTATGGATGATTCAAATCACATAAGTCAAAATGATGCAAGAGTGTATTTTTAGTTTAATAATTTAAAGATATATTTTCCAACCAACAATAAATTGATTCAAATAGTAAGGATCTTAGTTCTTAGTCATTTGAGTTCGATTATGGCGACTCATAAAAATTCAGATGGGAGGAAAGAACTCACATTATGTGCCCACAAGTTCTTCAACGAAGATTAGTCATCGCTAAGGCGTTGGAAACTTCATACCAATATCTTTATAAGCAAAAAAAGAAAATATTTTAACAACAATTAGAAAGAAAAAAACAAGCAAAAAATAATTTAAGAAACCAAATCTATTTGGTCAAAATTTAGACCAAATACACATTTGACTATTTAAAAAGTTTTTAATTTATTTATATTTCTCTTAATTGATTTTTGTTCGTATATTATTATGAAGTGAACGCGGATTTCAAATGATGACGTATATTAGACATTTAGTCAAGAAAGCGTATATTAGACGTTGAATCTAGTATAAATGGTCAGCGTACATTTGACTAAAATCTAGCGTAAATGGTCAATATATTTAAAAAGTTGAAAATTCAAAAAGTCAAATGTATTTGATCTAAAATTTAGACAAAATGTATCTGACTTTTTATATTTTCTTTTATATTTGACCAAAATGTGTGTTTTATTGATACATCTACCAACTTATGCATTAGAGATCAAATCTAGCAAAATGGTTAGATCCTCACAATGATACATATATGAATTCACCCAAATAATAAAAAATTTGCCACAGTTTTCTAATTTGATAACTTTTTATCAATTCATTAATAAAGGAAATTATCATAAGAGAGTCCCAGAAATTCAATGTACTTGAAGTACAAATGAAGACATTTATTTCATACAAAATGAAGTAACTTAAATCAAATCCAGTAACAATGTACTCTAATCAGTCACTAGTTGAAGTGGGCATAGGGTAACGACAAATTGGACACATGTGACTAGTTTCAAGCCATTGAACAATGCATTCTTGGTGATACATGTGATTGCAAGGCATTTTTGTAACCTCCATGTTAGGGTTGAACACAATTTGACAAATAGCACATATTTCATTAGTAGCATCATCTTCTAGCTTCAATTTCTCAAGGGATTCAATTGCATCATTTGTTGCAGGAAAAAATTCATCCTCATCATCTTCGTCTTCATCAGTATATTCATCATAATCATCTTCATCATATTCGTCCTCTCCCATGGACTCAGACACAGCCATGTTGGTGAGGTAATCGTTATCACGCTCAACAACTAACATCTGAACAAAAACATCCAAAACCACCGAAAAAACACGAATTTGGGGGCTTTCGTACCAATAACCCAAAAGAGAGTTTCGTGCGCACTCAATATATTCCATTAGATCTATCATCATATTGTACATCAACATTGCGGGAATGACTAAGTTAGGAAAATACATTTTCATGATTATAAGACCATATCGAAGAAAATATTCAAAAGGTGCAAACATTGTTCGATGATATAAATATGAATTAAAAGGTGATATTAAAGAAGATTGTTGTGGACAAGTGACAAATTTTTCATGTCTAACACAAATCTTAATGCGGACATATTCTCCAACATGATCTTGTTCAAAAGATTGACAATATCTTACCTCGTATTCGTCTAGAGGTTCGGTAACCATTTCATAAGAAAGATGATAGGGTACGGTGGTCATGATGAAATGGATTGGTTTGTGCTTAGTGAGAAATTTGTAATATCTACTAAGGGATTGAAAACAAAGAGTAGATGATGCACTGTATTTATATTGAAATTTCTTTGTATCTAAAGTCAAATCACAATTATTATTCAATAAATAAGTTGATATATAATAAATTTTGAAATTTAAAAAATATAATAAATTAATTAAATGATATACTTTATTTTTTTTAGCTGCATATATATAATACTACAAAAATATTTGCTTCCTTTTGACAAATGTAGTACTAAAATATTAATATAGTAAAGAAATATATAATGTTGTTGAAATGATTTCTTTATCAATAAGAATTATCGAATAAATACCAACAATGAATTGGTCCAAATAGTAGAGTAATATTTGTTTGGGAACAAGACTAAATAATTTTTATTTGGCCACACACACATAAAATTGTATACTACTATTTAATTATTTTGAAAATATAATATATAATTTTTTCTTGGCTTAAATATGTAAAATGTCCTTGTACTTTAGGGTCACTTGAGTTTTAGTCCCTATACTTTAAAAAACTTTCAAATTGACCATGTACTTTCATTTTATTTTCAAAAAGGTCCCTGGATCCATTTTATGATGACATATCATTTTTTTTGATGACTTGGCCCTGATGAGTCCAGGGACCTTTTTTAAAGTAAAATGAAAGTATAAGGACATTTTTGAAAGTAAAATAAAATTGTACATGGCTAATTTGAAAGTTTTTTAAAGTACAGGGACTAAAACTCAAGTGACATGTCATCAAAAAATGGGTCTAGGGACCTTTTTGAAAGTAAAATGTAATTTAAAAGTTTTTTAAAATACAGGAATTAAAACTCAAGTGACCCCAAAGTACAGAGACCTTCTACATATTTAAGCATTTTTTCTTTTTTCTAGTTTTCTTATTTTATGTGTGTGTGCCAAAATGGTGTCCCTATATTTTGTGTCCAAACAAGATCTTCTCCGTATTAAGGATATAGGTCCCCTTAAGCATATGATCCCAAGTTTAATTTGTGTATGAAAACTGTCGGTAGAGAAGGGAGACGCGTGGAAACTTCGTTCCTGTAATATGTGTACAAATATAATATATTTTTAAAAAAAATTCTTAGTCATAGCCTTCTTATTTTAAGAAAAAATATAATTAATAAATAAAGTTTGATTAAAAAATGTTCTAAACAAATATCAAATTTGAAAATTTTGATTGAGTAAATTTTAAGTGAAACTAATTACTACCAATTTGAGTCAAACCAAAGTCTTAAATTTCCAATTTGAGAAAAAAGAAATATTAATCATAAATAAAAATTAAATAAAAAATAGTCAAAGATAGAGTTATGATATTAAATGGAATTATTTAATGACATGTAAAATAAAAAAATAGTCAAATGATTCAATGACTTTAATTTTTGATTAGAACAGTTTTTAGTTAAATTTTAGTTACCATTTGTTAAACTTTGTATTACCAATTTTTTTATGTACCAAAAAAATACTCTGATTACCAAATCATTTACAAAAAAATTCGAAGGGTTAAAAAAATCATGATTATTCCCTCATTGAATGGGAGACACCATAAAAGGTGGGACAGTAGGCTCAAAGGTTTAAAGTTGTTCAAGGTGATGATCAAACTCTCGATCCTTAGTTAAGAAAGGATGAGCCTCGATCGTTCAATCTCACCCTCTGAATTCAACCATCGCCTTGGATAGAAACAACTATTTGAAATTCCTTATTTATTGGTAGAAATAGACCAGAAAAACCAGAAAATATTGGTCGGTGAAAACAAATTGGTACATCAAAAAAATAAATTCCTCCTGCCAGAATTTAATCATTGAACCTCCCCCTACTCAACCCATATGTCCCTAAATGAAAACAAAAATTAAATTTATGTGAAGAAATAATTATAAATTAAACATGGGCTGGACTAACAATTGTGGGTTATGGTCACACGTGCCCACATACGGAACCAATAGAGGCCCAATAGTTTGAGTATCGAGCTGAGGCCCAATTTCTCAGCAAAGATAGCGGTTACTAGTTATCATTGCCTTGTTAACCTCTCAAATGCATCGCATATTTGCATGAAATGCAGTATTAACATATTTTTTTTTCATTGTTAAAATTTTCCTACATGGGCAACATCATTGAATCGTTTGCTTCGGGTTTGGGAAATGCTGTTGGAAATATTTTCAGTTCTCCACTTGAATTTCTCTCAGGAAAGTCTTGTAGGTAATATACTGCATGTTTGGTATTATGGTGAAAATGTCAGAGTCACGGTGACTCAATGTGATTTTGCAGCAGTGTAGCTTCGTAAAATCACGGTTAATTACCGTAATTCTGACATTCTTACTGTGATATCAAACATATGCATAGTATTCGAATATTTAATACTAAATTGCCTTTCACAATTTGTTTTGTGTGGTGTTATATGTATGAATAATGCTATTTATACAACTGTATATTAGAAGGGTACACAAATTCAACCATGTCTATGTGAGTTTTATTTAAATTTTGAAGTTATTTTTTCTGTTGGTAGAATTAAATTTTGAATTATTAAGTGGGGCAGTTATATAAGTTTATAGAGTTCAAGAGTAATTGTTTTTTCCGTAAGGAAAGATCCCTAGTAGTCCAGAGTTTGGTCGCGGGATAAGTAAAGTCTGACAAAAAATTGTTTCACCTAATAATCAAACCCGGCTTCTCATAAAAATTTATCCTTTAATAAAGCTCATTAACCAATTGATCTAAATGCCTGGACCATCTGATCTAAATTGATGGCCCAAATTATTTATAACTGATTTTGTTATTATGAAATCTAAGTCGTCTAATCCAAAATTAACAGTAGAGATCATTTACGGCGTGTAAATGCCCGATTCTAACTTCATACCTGGTATATATATGTTTTCAGCTCAGCATGTGGACCAACATGGGATCTCTTTTGCTATATTGAAAATTTTTGTGTTGCTAATCTATTGAGGCTGGCCATAGTATTTGTTCTATTGTACATTGGTGAGTTCAATTGTTTTGTTATTTCATCACAATATGCTTCAACTTTATATTGCAACATTTGTATACATCAACTTAGCTCTCTTTTATTTAACATTTCTAAAATTTTGCATGTGTATTATGTTTTTATGCAGTTTTGTTGTTCTTCTATGTGCTGCATAAATTAGGCATATTTAGATGTCTATGTCATTCTGCTTGCAAGATGACATGGGCATGTTTCTCTTCTTGTTTCCACATTTGTGGGTATTGTTGCACTTTCTTATGCATTAAACTACACAATGTCAAGAGGAGGAGAAGAAGAAAGGTTAGAATGGGAATTAATCAAAATCTCTACTCTACAAATGGAGAAGAATACATTGATGAAAGTTTTTCATACCGTTTTCCAACATCAGAAGTAAGCAGATCGTTTTCGCGTCAAAGGAGAGACTATAAAGGCTCACACTTAAGAAAATCTTTGAAGCCTAAGAGGGGTCATACTCAAGTTGAAATTAGTAGAAATCATAGCTATAAGAATAAAAGGAATCATAGGATTAGTGATCATAGTTTTACAAGTAATGCAAATATTAAGCATGGTAATTACAAAAGCACAGTTCATGACATTAAGGTAACACAAACATCAAAGTTTGCTAGAAAAGGTATGAATAATAGAAAAAAGGTTATTAGAAGACAAAGGCAATAGAACATTTCAGAAGGGTAATATAAGTTATTTAACCTCTATATAATGTATGCTTGTATTACTTAAACACATTTTATGTTTTCTTCTTTTTCTTTGATCTTGGTATGTTTTTTGTGTCTCAAGAAATTGACAAATATATGCATAGTAATAATCTAATGCAAAAAATGATGGTTCTGTTTTGGAGTAAGGTATAGATATTGCTTTGCACAAAAGGTTAACTTATCCAAAAAGAAAGTCCAAATTTTAAGACCATTATATTGGTAATGCTAAGGTAGGACCTTGAAATAGACAAGAATATGGAATATAATGAATCCATAATAAAAGGATTTCCATTACTTGACATTGAAGTTTCTTTATCCCAAAAGAAATCTTACAAATTATGCTTCTATATGTTCATCATCCCCTCACAAATACCTAAAGTGCCTTGTTCTATTCTCAATCCCTCTATCGAACCGCAATACTTCATCGATGGAACGCGAGGAGGGAAAACAATCTTCCGAAAAAAATCCATACACCGAACTCGAGGAAGTTAGCTCTGATTTTATTCTAGCAATTGGCTTACAAGAACAAGAGTTAGAAAGAACAACATTAACAACTCTAGCAACGATTGAAAGTGAAAGCGACGAAGATGTAACCGAGTCCTCTTTTAGTAATGATGATATTGGTGATGCTGATTTTTCATTTAGTCAGGAGTTCGAAACCGATCTTCAGTTTCTTGACGATGAAGAAAGCAATATTGATGACGAAGATGACTACGATGAAATGGAAGAAGATGAGATTGATCCCGATGAATTATCTTATGAAGAGTTGATTGAGTTAGGAGATTTTATTGGAGAAGAAAAGAGAGGATTATCACTTGACGAAATATCTTCTTGCTTAAATCCTTATACTTGCAAAATTGCTGAAAGAAAAAGTGGAATAGATCGTTGTGTGATTTGTCAAATTGAATATGAAGAAGGTGAAGATTTGGTTTCACTTCAATGTGACCATCCTTATCATAAAGATTGTATAAGCAAGTGGCTTCAAATTAAGAAGGTTTGTCCAATTTGTAGCAATGAAGTTTCAACTCCTAACAAGGCTAAGAGTACCCTTGAATGATGACTTGTTTGGATTTTAGAATTGAATTGTGTATATTGAAATTATTGTAATTTTCATTTGAATGAATAACTATAGTTGATAAATAAATAATGTAGAAGCATTGGATCATTGCAAACAATATCACCAGAAAATTTGAAAATTCATCATGTACACTCCAAAATTCCCAATTGTAGATTGATCTGAATAATTTCTACTAAACTGAAAATGAAAGTGTTGTTCAAGTTCTTTATGCCACTTTCTTTGTTTTCATCAATTGATTTTTTGTTTTTCCTCGTCAAATGTAGAATTCATTAAAAACTTATTTTTATTTGTCTTAACCCTCTGATTTTTAGAATATCACTTTAATAATCGGAAATTCAGTCAAGAGATAAATAAAATCTGACAAATGATTGTTTCGACTAAAATTTAAATTTCAGTTCTTCAAGATCTTTTGTATTCAAACAAAATACAGATTCTTTCTTAACACTAAAATGACAAAACTAATGGGATTGCACTCTGTATTATCTTACATCAAATAATACGAGAGATTTGTGATATTATCTAAATTAAACTCAAGTATTGTTATGATTAAATTCCAAAATATGAATGTGTGAATGGAACATTGAGAAGTGAAGGTTGTTACTATTTCTTTGGTGGCTATCATGCTATGCAACTTGCAAAAGGGTATATTATACCACACTTTTGTATTTTAGTGCATGCGATGTGTTGGCCTAGTCACAAAACATTGAACAAATTGATAGATTAAAGACAATAGATAATATTGAAAATTTAAAGCATAAGAAACAAATAGACAAACAAACAAATAAAATATGGTAAGGTTGCAAAAAGTCCCATCTCTAGATTTCTCCATACCCGTCCACATATTATATAGTTGCAAAATGAAAAGAACATCAACCGCAAGAGTCACTTCAAAGGTTGATTTAATGGAAAATCTAATTTATAATGATTATAATTAACAGAAGGTTCTTGGAGAGGATAAAGTGGAAACATTTTACTTTATAATGATTAATGAACAAACTTAGAAATATTTATAAACAAATGATGACAAAAATAGATTAATTTAATTAAAAAAGATGACATTGATCGTTGAACATGCATGCATTTAAATAACGGCTGAAATTTCTAATGAATACTTAATGTATGGTTATAAGGTGAAATTTTAACCACTAATATGTTAGATTCTAAAAAAATAATTAATATCAGAGTTGTCAAATAGGTTGGTTCGCCTGATTTGATGTACTAGCACATATATTTGGGTTAAATTAGGCCGATCTACTTATTATATGAATGATAAAATTAAACTCAATCTAAAAATTTAAAATCGGTTTGACCCGATCTTTATAATTTTTTCACAAATGAGGAAGATCGTGTTGGTTTTATTCAGCTTAATTGGATTGATGTTTTAAGAAATATTGAGCTTTCAAAATTTGGAGGCCCAAATCTGTAGCACAGCTTGCACTACTTTGAGTCGGCCCTGAGTTCGACCTTCATTTATCCAAATAAGGAAACTTAATTTACTCGCACATACCACAACATTAGGCGTTCATATATCTTAGGTTTCACAATAATTGTTGTATTGCAATGTGGAGTAGATGGAATTTATTTAGAAGTGATGAACAAAAATGATAGTACTATACCACTATAGTGGAGTATGTAATGTGAATGGAGAAACTTATCATCGACCAGCTTTCTCTATGGAAAGCTCTCTCTGTTGTTTAAGGACAGTCCAAATCTCGCCGCCCCTCGTGTGACTACTATTTGTCAACAAGCTTATTAATAAAGACATAAAAACGTGTTCAATTCATGTAGACAGAAGAACAGATGCTAGTTTTACAACTGTAATATTTCATTGCTTTTTCTTTAATTTAGACAAAAAAATAACTCAGAAAAAGAAGGGAAGTTTGACTCCAAAAAATGAGTTTGAAAAGTCAAGCCTGCCCACTATATCTAGCGCACTTGATTAAGCACAAAACTTCCGTCGCAACAGGTTGGTGCTTAGAGTTAATGTATAGATTAAAGTTTATGAATTGAACGACCCTTTGAACTCACAATTTGCATGAGTTTTAGATCAATCTTTGATGCCCATTTATATTTTGGTTATTGTGAGTTATGAGGATTAAATCTAACAATTTGTAGGTCGTCAATTGTTTTGCAAAGTCGGCCCAGATAATTTAGAGGTCTTTGTTTCTTTAGTTTTTTTTGTCTAATTTCTCTAAATATCTTTATCTTTATTTATTTAATATTAATTATGGAGGATGTTGCAAATGATAGGTGGGGGTTGTGAGATATCAATATAGTTGGGATACCATATCATTTATATAATGCTTTTGCACTCTGATTTTATTTATAAAAAAAAAAGAATTTTAAAAATCATCCTTTATAAAAAATGATTTTTTTTTTACAAAAAATAATTATTATTGTAAATAATGTCAACAAAAAAATTCGTCAAAAAAAATGTAAAAAAAAAGAGAGTATATTAACGTAAAAGCTAAGATTTAAACCTAAAACATCACAAAAACTACTAATCTATTAATACACATATGATATTTTATGAATAATAAAAATATATAACTATTATTAAAGGACTTTTTTATTTTCAAGCCCTAAAAACTTTGTCGAAATTTTGTGGTATGTGGTCTACCTTGCACATGTCTCTTGACCGGCCCTATTATCATATGACTCGTCTAATTTTTCTTAATTAACTACGTATTTTTATATTTATAATTGGCATGCGGTTTACTCTCTCAAAAGAAAAATTTAAATAGTTTTTGTAAAATAGAAGTGTAAGTTTAAATATAAATATAAAAATGAAATCCATAACATTTCAAATTTCAATAGATCAAATCGGCTCTACTAATTCTTGAAGTAGAATATTGTAGTAATTAATGTAATATATAGTATGTCAAAGTGAATCTAGCTTAATTGATAGAATATAGACTGAAATTTAAATCTTAATATATTTATTTATTTATTTTTAAAAGTGAAATTCTAACAAATAGACTATTGACAAAAAAAAGTGATATATCATATATAATAAAAATTAACATGATGTTTGCATAGTCCTAGCTACATTATGTTTTGATTATGTAATTTTATTTTTTTGAATTAACATTTAATTTATCTTGTGTGTTTTTTTTTCACCTTTTAGTTTCTAGGGGCATAGTGTCTTAGTAGTTCAGGATTCGAGACGAATTCTAACATCAAATAATTTGAGTTCCTTCCAAAAAGTAATTGTGGGATCGAATCATGATCCTCCTTATCAAGTTCAACGTTAATTCAGACCAATTAACGTTTAGTAATTTATCTTGGGCTTAAATATACAAAAAATCCTTGTAATTAGGGCCACTTGAATTTTAGTACCTACACTTCAAAATTAAAGGAGTTATATGTTACAAAAAAACTTAGACTTATGTGTTACAATTTTAAAATTTAAGGGACTAATGTGTTACAAAAAAACTTAAAGAACCTATGTTATACAAACCGAAGACTTAAAGATCCGTAGACGCATTTGACATTTGTTTTACTTTTAAAAAGGCCGTTGTGTCCTTTTTTTATGATGTGTCACATTTTTACATACTTGTCATTGATTACTCACATAATTTTTTATGGATGGACAAAAATTTCTTTATTGCTTATTGGTTTGACGCATAATTACCCATTTGGATTTCTTTTGATATTTGGATCAAAATTATTAATTTTGTCTCAAACTATAAGTAATAAAGGTATTTTTATTCATCTATATAAAATTATGTAAGTCAACACTACTATATGTACAAAAATGTAACACATGTTAAAATAATAAACTCAGAGAATTAGATTCTGATGGACCGATCACTTTTGATTCGAGATTAGAGTTAGCGTCTAGGGACATCTTTTTGAGTCGGATTGGTGTATATTCTGGTGGTCTGGAAGCTAAGGAGTGACTCTCTAAATATGGGATTAAAAGGGTTCTCTTTGGGTGGTGTTTGTTTTGGTATATTTTATCAGTGTTCCGCCTATATACGGACATCTTTATTGTGTAATTTCTCTTTTACCTGTCTCTGCTCGTCTTGTGCGGAGATTTGGTTTATTAATAATATTTTGCCGTTCAAAAAACAAGATAGACTTAGAGAACTTTTTAAAAATAAAATAGAATTAGATGATCAATTTAAAAGTTTTTTTGAAATGCAGCACTAAAATGCAAATGATTTCAAATTATAGAGACTTTTTGATATTTAAGCTTTTATTATCTTGTGTTTTTAGGGCATTTGAGGGCATGCTTATCAATTTAGTTTGCATAAACATTTTTATATTTATAGAAACTTCAAATCAATGAGAAAGTCATATAACATATTGATCATCTTGCCGATAAAAATGAGCAGGTGAATGAACACAACAGCTTAACCGCTAGACTGCAGCATTGGAAGGTGAAGGAGCAAACAAGTGAACGAGCACCGAACACCGAAAGCCATGCGGCAACAGCTACATGCATACATCTATCCACACAAGCTCTTGCCCCTAATAACACCCTTATCTCTTTTGTCAAAAAATAAAAAATAAACATCACTATCTCTTTTGTCACACTAGACAAAGAACCAACAAAGATGTTCAGAAAAAAAACACAAATTTTAAGAAAGAATTTAAAAACCAGGTTGGTTTTGGACTTTTGGGAACTTTCCTCCTAACCTTCGTCAAATCCAACTACACGTGTAGTCAATTTTCTGAATTCAATGTACCTGCTCCTTTTTACATTGTTTTTTCTGTGGATTTTATGTTGATTACCCACAGGCTAGAGAGAGCGATTGTAATGTAAAAGAAAATTCTTAACAAAAGAAATTTAACTGAATTGTTTCAAGCTCAATAGAACAAGAGAGACTCTAATAACAAAATACTCTTTTCGACTTTTATTATAAGTAAATATTACTTTTTAAATATATTGAATAATCAATATATCTTGACTAAAATTAAAGTTAAATACTTCAATTATTTAATTTATCTAAAAAGTGAAATTTGTTTATAATAAAAGTCGGAGGGAGTAATATTTATAAAGACATTTATAGAGTACTCCGTCCCATTATATTAGTTGATCAGATTAATTTCATGTTTATTAAGAAATGTTGGTAGTATAATTATTGTATTTAATTTGTGTGTGAATTTTACTAAATTGTAAATTGTCATTTGTTTGTATATATATTTAATTTAGGCAAAATTACACCATTGGTCCATTATCTTTTTTATTTGTAACAAATTGGTCATTTATTTTTCATTTGTAACAAATTGATCATTTATCTTTTTGATTTGTAACAAATTGGTCTTTTATCTTTTTTTGTAACAAATTGATCCATTATTTTTAACATTTGTAACAAATTGGTCCTTTATCTTTCCTAATATTTGCATCGTTAGCCAATTTTTCATTTTAATGTAGTAAAGATAAAGACCAATTTATTACAAATGAAAAAGATAATTGACAAATTTGTTACAAAAAAAAAGATAAAGGGTCAATTTGTTACAAATCAAAAAGATAATGGACCAATTTGTTATAAATAAAACATAAAGGATCAATTTGTTACAAATCAAAAACATAAATGACTAATGGTGTAATTTTGCCTTTAATTTAACTTTACGTATTTCAATGCAAGTTAGTATAATAATTAAAGGTATGTGGAAAAAAAAGGTAATGAATGTAGTATATGATAATTTGTAAAGAGCTTATACTTAGATACTAGATTTTTTTTTTAAAAGAGGGCTTATAATTTGAGACGGGTGGAGTATCTATTAATTAAAGAGGTCTTGAATTCTTAGTTCAATTGATAAAAATATTAAATTATTAAGTCAGACATTTATGACTGGAGTTCAATCTTTAATCGTTCTACTTTCTATGTGTGAGTTTATAATATTTTAAGAAATATTATATACTAAGGGTGCGTTTGATTCATAAAGTAATAAATACTGGACAAAAAAGTACAACACAAAACAAGATACTCCCTCAGGTCCTAATTATAAGAGAAAGTTGACTTTTTAGATTCATTATAGAATTGATGTATTTAGACAAAAATATAGTCTAGACTCTAGATACATCCATTCTCCAATGAACCAAAAAAGTGAAATGTTTCTTATATATAGAACCGGAGGGAGTAATACAGAACAAAATAACATAATACATGACAGGATAAAATTGTATCGATGAGAGATAGGGAGATCATTTTTTTTATATTTGAAAATAAAAAAATATTTTCGTATTTTTTTATAGTTGTATTATAGACAAAAAATTGTGTTGTAATTTAGTGAAGGATAAAAATTATTGATTATGTTCTGTCCATTGCTACTTATTTTGTCAACCTTAACTAATTTTTAAATCAAACAAAATACAAAAAAGTTGTCTAATCCAGTCCTTTTTTTATCAATAAAAATGACGATATTGTTAAATTGAATTAATTTAAGTGAAGAGGGTCTTGAGTCTTTTAAGTATATAATCATGAATCAATTTCTGACTCAAATGTATAAAAAGAATTCGGTTGAAATGAGATAACCCACATTATGTGACGCACAGGTTTTCAATTTTTTTTACGTACAATCTCCAACAAAGATTAATCATCATTACAAATTGTGGGAATTTCATATCTATATTATAATAACTTCAAAAAAAATTATGAATAAATGTAACCAAAAAAAGTAAATGAATAAATTAATTACATTATAATAAATCATTACTCCCTCCGTCTCATAATTGTTTTTTAGGATTTTTTATTTGTATTAAAATAAATGTCACTTTAGAATATTAATAAAATATTTATTATTTTTTTCATCTTTATAACTTATTTATTGAATTTCATCTATTTAACGACTCTTATTAACTACAATTAATAAGAATATTTTAATAAATGATATTAGTTTAATCGTTGAAATTAATAGAATTAATCATTTTTAAAATTGTGTAAAAATTTTAAAAGACAATTATTGTGAAATAGATGAGTATATTATTAAATTAAACATTTCAATTAAATTCAAAATATCACAAGATAATAATGAAAGAACAAGACAAGAGCCGCAAGAGTTCAACGCGGTTCGGTGGGGACAGATGTTGTGGGAGGAAAATGTACAAATCATAAATCACGCCAATAGATGATCCAACGATAATTCACATTCCAATGCCACGTGTACACCCAATCCACAGTTAAAATAAATTCTACTGCAGCTGCTACAAAAAGTCAAAAAAACGCGCCGACTCCATCAACTTGATATTATACGGTGGCCCCAGCGACTGTCTTACACCACGATCCAAAACCAATGTCGTAAGCAGTGACAATATCACCTCCCGTGGGTCCCACTTACACGCACGCATCATACTTGATAGCATGACACTTGTCACTCTCACACCACCCACCCACCTTATTATTCATTCATTCAAAGGCAAATTCAATTCACCCAAAATAAATATTTTTTCTTACAATACGATGATTAAATAAATAAATAAATATGTCCAGTAAAATTAATTCAGTTGATAAAAATAGAATATGTAATTTATACGAGTTAAGATTTAAATTTTTGTATGTCCATTTATTTAACTATAAAAAGTAAAATTTTAACCATTAAATTATTTGACAAAAATTACTACAGTATATTAATAATAGTTTGTCTAAAATATACAATATTGTAATTTATTAAACCAATTAAAATTAGTAACTTTTTATTAAATAACAGTAATTATTTATTTGTCAAAAATAAACAGTAATTATTTATTAAATATTTATACAATTAATTTTTTTTTGACAAAATTTTATACAATTAATTTAAAATATGTAAATTCCAATATAAATTTTCTATTTTGATTTTTTAATGTGCAAATTTGCATATGATACAAAAATCATATTATTTATAATGAAAAAATAAGAAAAAAATAGTTTATAAATCATAGTTCAACTTATAAAAAATATCAAAAAATTAAATCAGACGTTTGTAACCAAATATCAATTTTTAATTTTTTTTTTTTGAATTTATAATAATTTTGTCATTTTTTTTTTTTGTAAATAAAAATGAGAAAACATAATGTAGTGTAGAATAGAAGGAATCAGAAAGAGAATATAATGCTATAATAAAGTGACAAATTCTATTTACCGTAACTATGAACCCCTGCAGTAGTAATATTTGTAATAAGATTCGAATAATTTTAGGTACCACCACATCCACATGGAATGATTAAATTTCACAACTTTATGTAAATATTTTTGGCCCTACATTTTTCACGCTTATGAGCACTACCAAAACGCTATCGTTCACATGTAATGTAATCTAGAAACAACTAGCTACTATAGCACGTGTCACCTCTAATTTTTCCTATAAATACACGTCTCTCCCTTATGTGATAAGTTTCAAGCCCCGCCACCGTAGTTCTTCTTAGTATTCTTCATATCATATAGCTAGCTAGGGAGAACCATACAAAAAAATATATATATAGATTCTTTTATTACAAAAGCAATCAAATATCTTTGTAGTAAAGTTTAGAAAATTATTATAGCTGAAAAAATAATGGCATCCGAGCTTCAATTGCCACCAGGATTCAGATTCCATCCAACGGATGAGGAGCTCGTGATGCATTATCTCTGCCGGAAATGCACCTCTCAGCCTATCTCCGTTCCTATCATCGCCGAAATTGATCTCTATAAATACGACCCTTGGGACCTTCCAAGTAATTCAATTAAATATGAGCTATTTTTATTAATTTTTATTAATATAATATACTTATCTTATTATTATTGTTGTTTATATTTTATAGGCATGGCATCTTATGGAGAAAAGGAGTGGTACTTTTTCTCGCCACGAGACAGAAAATATCCGAACGGTTCAAGGCCGAACCGGGCGGCTGGGTCTGGATATTGGAAGGCAACCGGTGCGGATAAACCCATAGGTCATCCGAAACCGGTTGGGATCAAGAAAGCGTTGGTGTTTTACGCGGGTAAAGCACCTAAAGGTGATAAAACCAATTGGATCATGCACGAGTATCGTTTGGCTGATGTAGATCGCTCCATTCGCAAAAAGAACAGCTTAAGGGTATAACCAAATAAATATCCACATACTTTTTTTTTAATTTATGTAATTAAGATTAAGTTTAATCATATTAGATGAAATTACAGTTTTGGCCCTTGGGTCCTTCTTACTTTTAAAGGCCACACACATGCATAAATGTGGTTCCACTTTAACACCAAGGAACCTTCAACCTTCACTAGTTGATTACTTGATTAATGATTGATGATATTACATAGTAGATGACTAGATGGTAGCTGATTTTTTTCATATCCTACATATTAACATCATATTGAGTTGGATAATTAATTGAAATGGTATTTAAATTGATTTCCCAACCACCAATTACTATTTTTAACGAAACCATCAATTATTACTTTCCAATTATAGAATTTATTCCTCCTTATCTCTTTGGGTGCATTTCATAGGGAAAAATATGTGTGGACTTAATTTTTTTTCTAGCAAAAGTAAAATAAAATAAATCCTAACAGTTGTGGTTATGATTTTGCAGTTGGATGATTGGGTGCTTTGCCGTATTTACAACAAGAAGGGTACTATTGAGAAACAACCAAGCAGCGGTGTTGTTAACAGAAAAATAGAAAACTCCGAATTTGAAGACAAGAAGCCAGATATTTTGACACGCGGTGGTGGTCTTCCACCACATCCTCCGCCCCTAACCGCAGGAATTAGGGATTACATGTACTTTGACACGTCGGATTCGATCCCTAAGCTGCACACAGATTCGAGCTGCTCGGAACACGTGGTGTCACCGGAGTTTGCAAGTGAGGTGCAAAGCGAGCCTAAGTGGAATGAGTGGGAAAAGAACCTTGAATTTCCTTATAATTATATGGATGCCACTCTGAACAGTAGTTTTGGGTCACAATTTCAGAGCAATAATCAAATGATGTCGCCGTTGCAGGATATGTTCATGTACTTGCCCAAATCCTTTTGAACACTTGAAAGATATAACCGAAGAATTTGTGACACTTAGGGGCGAAGGTGGCACACAATTACATCGCACGGTAGCACGAGACAACATGTTGGACTGATTCACTTCTAATCAACATTCATCGCATTTACATATTTGGATCATTGGTAGTCATATGCTCAAGATTAGACGGTTAGATCATTGGTAGTCATCAGATCAAGATAAACGGTCCGATAAAGATCATATCACTGTTAATGTCTCTAAATTCATGAATGCGTCGGAGTTCAAATTCCAAAATGTCAATGAGTGTGCTTGTGCGAACGCGGATGATATGGTTATGGATAAAATTTTCTAAGCCTAATCCAAAGCAAAATATGGGTAGGGAAAATTTAAACAAAATGAAGCTGCAGATGCATGTGTTGGGGTTACTATTTGCACTGTTTTGGAATGTCCCTATATGATAAGGATGACCAAGGGTGCAAGTTTTATCTGTCTCTAGGATTAGCATGTGCATAGTTATTGTAGGATGTAGATAGGGCACAAAGCATGTTCATGCTGTTAGAATGCCAATTGTGACAGTCTAAATTATACTCTCAGTATGCATTTTCTACTCCATATAATTAGTAGTCCACAGCTTTGTATGCTACTTTAGTAGTCCAGTAAAAAATAGTATTAGTATTTTGTGTACTCCTCAATTTTATATTTTTATATAAGTGTTATTACACGTTTATACTTTACTTTTTAACAATACTGTAATAAAACAGTTCATAGTCTAAAATGGTTCTAAATGGAAGATAATAGTGGTTAAATTTGCAGTCTTGCCGCAAGTGGATTAGTATATTTATCGTGTACAAAGGAATTAAATTGTGCAATAATAACATTATAACATCAGTAGTCGCAATTGTATTCAGTGTTTAATGTTTAGAACATGTTTCTGCTTTGGTCAAAAATAAAGAAAAAATGGCTCCTACAAGTATTGTACACAAAATACTTCTTGGAGGCATTATAAGCGTTGTTTTGAATAGAAAACGCAGGAAAGTTCTAAGTTAATTTAATTATGACAGGAATTGTCGAAGGTTTACTAAACATGATTAGTACTTCACTTTTTGGAAAGTTTGTTCTTATGTCAGTGATAGTGACAAATAAAAATTAGAATTAAAACGGTGACAATTCTTTCACCCCAGAATTTTACCGGATACCATATTATCAAACATCAAATTATTTAACGCTAAAACGGTAACTTTTATAGAACGATTGTGCATTCAAATTTCCTTACAAAGAATTTGATAACATGAGCAGTCAAATTTTCAACGCGTTGAATATGATTTTTCATATTGAATTTTTTTCAGAAAAAAGTACTGGGTGAAATAATTAAATGATTTGAACGAATAACTAATTTCCTTTCTCAACTTACCCTCGGTTACTCCATACACCAAATCATGATGTTTAACATTTCGTCCATTTAGTCACATTGGCCATGATTGGATGTTTTAGAAAATTTACTTTGATCTCCAGAAGTCAAGAGACAAAACATGCACTATTAGAGTAGTCGCTGGTGCCAAACGATTTAACATCAGTATAGCACCATCCTGATGCCGCTTACAACGTACAGGGGAAACATCTTGATGCACAGAAATTAGGAATATATCTACTTTTAGTTTAGGAATATAACACACCAGTGCATCATCATATCCAGGTGAAGGTTATGCAGCAGCTGCAACCAGTGCAGATCTAGCGCGTGTAAATGAAGCAACAACTGATCCAAGCTGAAGCTTATCGTTGCACCCGAAACTTAATCTGTACCTGCAAGAAATTAAATTCCATTGTAATTATGATATAGGCTAAAGAAAAGAAAAATACCATCTTTGATCCATGTTTATAATTAAAATTTCATATTATATTCACACATCTGTGTTACAAGATCATGTGATGATGTCTAGCATACATAATGATTAATCAAATGAATTCCTGAGTCTAGTCAAAGTCAAATATCAGGCACCTGAGGAAGGAAGACAGTGCAATAGGACATTGTGTATGAACATAAGGGGAAAGAACGGGGGCTAGAAGATGTCTATATTCCTGTAAATTACTACAGATCCAAGCTACATATCTACTGGCTAGAAGCATGAGAATGACAAAGCCCCCAAGCATACAAGCCTGAGGACCCTAGATTCTGTTCATATCCTAAAGAGTTGCTGTAGATAATAAGGTGAGGCGTGATGCCTATAAATATCAGGGGAGCCTTAGAGTGTGATCTATCTTGCTAATTGAACGAATTAAGGGACTTTGGCATTGGGAGGTGGCCAGACCCTTGAAGTGCTGCCATTAATTGCAGTCAATGAGGTTTCTTGCCTATTCCAAGCAATAAGATAACACTTTCTGTCAGCCTTACAAATGGTTATAACAGTTTTTTAACAGATAGATAAATGCCGATGTAAGACATGCTTGTCATGTCAAGCAGAAGGAGAATGACATATAAAAGTGTAGGAACTAGGAAGTAAAACATACTCTATGTCGGCCAAATCATTCACCAAATGCACTCGAACGGCCGGAGGCATCTTAATCTTAAAGACAAACCTGTGACAACAATACAGTGTAAATAAGACCAATAAAATGAATTACCAGGAAGTTCGACATTAATATGATATATGAAACTCACATTGTCACTTCTCTTACAATATCAATCAGAGCCAGTCCTTTCCTTGTTTTCATATCATATATTCCTATTTGAAATTAACGCAAATAAGAATCATAAAATGGTTATAGATATAAAATCCATATATCAAGGATTAAAAACAATCGTGAATACTTTTAAAGCTATCTGAATATTGCTCATTTAGAAGCCAGTAAGATATTTGCTCAATGTCTTTGGGCAATGGATTTCCCGTGCAAAGGTAAACGGCTTCTTCTGTTATCTGTGGAGAGGCCATATGTGTTGACTGCAAAAATATCAAGGAAAATAAATGTCAACCAGGAGCAACTGACACAGAGACAATAATTCAAGATATAATAATTCATATCACTTTCTGCAGTTAAGAGCTATAAATTGGTAGTTGTCCTGGAAACTTGCATAATATAGATTCATGCAAGCCACAATCAAACTTAAAGAAAGAATACTCACATTTGAAACCAACTAAAATAATAATAATAACAATAATAAATGAACAAACAAAGAAAAGATGTTTCTTATATAAACCTTTTTCATTTTGGCTTAGTTGAAATAAGAAACACAAATTTACAAGGCACAGACAGATATGCATATCATGAGTCCATCGGCATGTAAATATTTATGAAAAATAACAAAATGCATCATTGGACCATAAATTGAATCCAGGACATATAATTTGACAACAACAACAACAACAAC
This sequence comes from Trifolium dubium, assembly GCA_951804385.1. Lineage (NCBI taxonomy): Eukaryota > Viridiplantae > Streptophyta > Magnoliopsida > Fabales > Fabaceae > Trifolium > Trifolium dubium. The sequence goes on from OX638064.1 coordinate 18,458,791, forward strand.
AACAACAATAATAATAATAATAATAATAATAATAATAATAATAATAATAATAATAATAATAATAATAATAATAATAATTATAATATATTGCTTGTTATTGAAGTAAATAACTCTAAATAGTCTATAGTACAGAAGTTATTCAAGAATTTAATAGTCCCAGATCACGTATCTCATCTTTGACTGAAAAAAATTGAAATTAGCACTTGTCATCTCAAGACTTCTCCATGTATATAACAAGCTTCCCTAATTTTTTTCAGTCGAGATACGGAGTAACATAAGGGGGGTTAGATACTAAAACATAGTACTATAGTAACCATTCCCACAAAATATTTTGATTCTCCACAACAAATACAGCTACTCCTTTATATGAACATATTAACATAAGAACAGGCTGTAGTATATTTGTATATAAGAAAAAAAATGCTTAAGAAAATCACCTGAAGAATATTCAATGCCTTTCTCATATCACCATTGCTAAGCCGAACAAGAGCAGATAAGCCACTTTCTTGAACATCAAGCCTAGTCAAACTCCAAAACATTAGTCATCAACACATTGCAAGTTACCAAAGCCCAAAATGGAACATCAATGTTTCAACTGTTCTAAAAATATTGTGGAATGGTTATCTAGTAGCAACAGCAAAGAAGTGACATTTCAAAGGAACCAGATCAGCATGTATTACCACATCACAATTTCCAATATTATAACTCTATTTGACATTAAAAACAGTATCAGATTCGTATGGTAAGTTTTACTGGACGTATCACTCTATCACTTAATTGTTCCACAATCCTCACAACATTTACAAAATCTACAAGAATTTTTAGTAACAAGTAAGATGAGATTAAACAACTAAAAGGAATAAGTATTATTCAATGATTTGGAATACCTGCAGTTGAAATGCACATGCAGTTACAGAGAGATAGACATGCAAATTGGGTCTTACAACTGTTGAAACTTTAGGACCTGCATGTGTTTCATTTATCTCTCTGAAAGCACCTGCAGTTCAACTGTAAAGGACCCTGATCCTATGATTGAATTATTGGTATAAAAAGAGCATAAAATAATGCTTTTCATGGAGTCTTTTCTGTTCATATACATTCCTCTTTAGAGGACCATGATCCTATGATTCAAATATCAATGTAACAAGAGCATATAATAACCCTTTACATGGAGTATTTCTGTTCATATACACGTGATCGTAAGAATCAGCATATATTGAAAAAATATAAAATGAAAGTTCAACCCAAACTGCTTATATTATGGTTTGCATTCAGCAATAGTGTTTTTTATGCTATGAATACTCATCTATTAAAATATATAAAGAAGCTCTATTAAGTAGTATTACTATGATCATTTATGGGTACATAACAATAATATGTTATGATGGATTGAAAGCAAAAAGATCTGTATGCTATGATGATGGAGTTAAAAGAAAGACATGATGAGTTTGATATGCTAGGTAATTACTTGCTTTCTTGCATTTAACTAGTTTCTTTTAAAAATGTTGACTGTCAGAAAAGGTCAATCTTCAAGGTTCAAGCATTGGAAGATAAACATTTAACAGGTGTTAAAACATTAACATAAATTCAAACCCTTGATATAAGCAAGAAAAGCTTCATTCACCTCATTATCACTAATATGGCACCCAATATGTACATCCCCCACTAAGAGAATAAAATAAGCAGATATCCCTTACAGACAAGTTTCTGGATAAAATGAGAATGTAAAGCAGTAAAAGACAACTTCTGGATGAAACTAACAACCGCAGACTGTATAATAATAGAGAAGGAAACATACCTTTCAGCATTAATAACATGTTTCAATCTTTCAGTGACATGGACAGCATCAAGAGGGGCAAACCGAAACCGGGTACATCTTGATTGCAATGCAGGGATAATCTTGTTTACATGATTACAAATAAGTGCAAACCTAGTGCTCTTTGTATATTTCTCAATAACTGTATCAAAAGAATATTTGAAGTATTATAGGTCAAAAAACCATATTCATGCTATATACGTAAGCTAGGTAGAGAATAAAATCTGGTACACACCTCTACGTAATGCAAATTGAGCATCCTTAGTCATGGCATCTGCTTCATCTAACAATACCAGTTTTACAGAGGGCTTGACACTAAACAAAAAGAAAATATTAGATAGTTAGATAAGTTATGGTTGCAATTACAGTACACTTGCAAAAACAACAAAAATCCCAAATTCTGGCTACACCAGTGTTGTCAAATGTCAATCATGGATCGCAGAAAATAGCGGTTTGTTAAAATCCCACTATGTAGCGCCACTTTTTGACAACATTCTGTACTAAATAATGTATTGCTGAACAATAGTGGTTGGTTCAAATCCCGCTAAGCTATAGCTGCTATTTAACTACACTTGGTTACACTTTTATCCATGTAGCTCTACAATCGAAAGCACATGCAAGCAGAAAAGGAACAAAAAAATAACGACACTTTTAAAAATAAAAATCATCATGACTGAAAATTGACACGGACAAGAAGTAACATATAAAATATAAATATGCTTGTATCGTCTTTAATGTTGTTATAATTTTAAGAGTTGATATCAGCTTAATGGGGATAAATAATTTACAATATGAATGCCCCAGTTATCCGGTATTCAGAAAGGAAACATGAAATATTACAAATACCTCTTGTGAATCTTAGAGAAAAAGATGAGATAATATGACGGTTTGAGAAAAAAGGTCTATATTCGGTCAAGACTCAAGAGTGCCTATCGTGTTTGTGTAGATGAGTTGATAGACAGAGACTCTTGGAAAGTGGAAGGTGATTGGAATAAATTGTGGAATTTACATATTCCTCCTAAGGTTAAGCATTTTATGTGGAAGCTTGGGAGGAATTGCTTACCGAATCGCCAAAGGTTATAGAGCAAAGGAGTGGATTGTCAAGAAAATTGTGTGGTTTGTCAGACATATACTGAATATAACTGGAACTTCTTTTTAGTTTGTGCAGATAATGCGTCTTGCTGGAGGAAAATAAAGCTTTGGCCAAAGCTAGAGGCCATGATGGAACTTGCATATAGCTTCACACATGTGTTTCAAAAGCTTTGGAAGGAATGCACTCAAGAACAAGTGGATTTTGCCATGAAAGCTTGGAGTTTGTGGCGTAAACGGAACACAAAGCTGTGGGAAAACAAGAATGAGACTATCGAACAGGTCATTTACCCAGCTAAATATGTGCTACACGCATGGCAGCAGGCGCAACTTCCTGTTACTAATAACAACAGCATGTGCCAGGTTCATAATACAACGTGGCAGCCACCGCCTACAGGTTTTGTCGAGTGCAACTTAGATGCAGCGCTCTCATCGACAGATAGCAAGGCTGGTATGGGGGAGTGCATAAGAGATGACAGAGGTCAGTTTATAACAGCTATGACAGCAAGCGTCAACGTAAAGTTTTCGGCATCGGAGGCAGAAGCTTGGAGTTTGCAGCAAACCCTTCAATGGATGCCAACACTTGGTTACACCAAGGTGTTGTTTGAAATGGATTGCAAGATGGTTATCGATGATGTGCACAATAACAATCCCAATAACTCAAGACTCAAGAGTATGGCTTACTCATTAAATAGTGCAGATAGAAACGACGATGTAGTTGTCTTTACTAGGCAGCAAGCAAATGAAAGCGCTCATACTCTTGCAAGAGCAGCTCTATCCCAAGCTTTTCTACTTATGATGTAATTCCTGATTTTATTACTTCTATTATGATGAATGAAATGCTTTGATTTAGTTTGTGTCAAAAAAAAGAAAGGAATATAGAAAATAGGAACCGAACCACTAATTACTATTGAACCCTAACAATTCGGTAAAGCTAAACAGGGAAAGCAAGGATAAGTGGAGAACTATACTAATACCTCGCTATTCAACACAAAGTTGCAAAGTGTTAAATTGAATTAGAATATAATGATGCACATTATACACTATGAATTAAACAATTAACGCATAACAACAAAGCAACTCAAAGAATAACAAATTAACAAGCAACTTAAAACTAACCATCGCAATAATACAAACTGCGAAACACAACCCATTGTAGTCACGAAAACAGAAAATAAAAGTTAAATAGAAAATAAAAGTGATAGAAGAAAACCCAAATGATAAGCTCTGAGTGCTAGCAAAATCTTGAATCTGCTGTCTAACAACATCAATTCCTCTATCATCAGAAGCATTAAGTTCCAAAATCATATTATGATATTGCGCGCCGTATAATTTGCGTGCCACAGCGAGAATCGTTGAAGTTTTTCCCGTTCCAGGAGGACCATACAACAAAAGATGCGGTAATCTATTCTCAGTAGTCAATCTATCAACTACACACACACAAAAATAAACAAACAATGAATAACGCAAAACAATAATAGTGAGAGAAATGATAAACCCTAGAAATGAAAGTGAAGAGAGAGAAAGTTACTTGTGTCGACAATGTCACGGTGAGCAGCGACGTCGTCGAGGGACTGTGGACGGTACTTTTCGACCCAGAGAGACGCTTTTCCGCCGAAGGAAGGGTTACCGGCGGCAATGACCGATTTGCCCTTATCGACGGCGTCGATTTCCATAGGATAGGTTGTTTCCGCCATCGTTGTTGTCTCACTGAGTACACAGTTCCTTTTTCTTTTTTTTTCTTTTTTTTTTCAATTAGAAATAAATAAAAAATGGTGCCACGTATATATGTGTGATCGAACTTGCTTTTTAGTTTCCCGCTCAAAACACAACAAACTTCTGTGTGACTATTGGGCCCGGTGTGAAAGGCCCATTTCCAGCGTAAAAGAGGAAAAAAGAATAATGTACTGGACAGTGTAAAATAATTTTACTCAGTCAATGAATAACGAGTGACGACCATGTATTTTGTCATACCACTTCATTTGAACCCACTTTCTTACTATGATATAGAAGATTTACAGTTTCTTATTAGATGATCGTGTAAAACTATTTTGCATTGTTGATCCATCTCCATTAAACTCAAAATAAAATTACTAATAAATTGATTTAAGTAATAAGAATCTCTTTGGTGAGGTTGAACCATTGGTCTTTGCATTAAGAAAAACTTTGTTTATAAATTATATATTATGTGTTGTTTCACTTTTGAATATTTAATATAGTTTGTGGATATAAGTTTTGGGCCAAAATATGTAGAGACCAAAATTGTCATAATGCATGAAATTTGGAGATAAAATTCAAACTTTAAAATGGAGAAACTAAATCTCTTTCAAGTAAAATAGGGGACCTAAGGTGTATTTAGGAATATCATTTGATATGAATAATTATGAATTGAAATACTGCTTAGGAAGGCCTAAAAGTGATGCAAAAAATTGCCAAGGCAATCTTAAGAGATTATTAATGACTAGTGAGATATGTGTCGACTGTGGTTTGTGCATATCCTTCCACCCATTGGTACTATTAGACCAGCATTATCCATTTTCTTAGCCAAACATCAATATATAATAGCTATAAATATTGGATCAAGTTGCCGCAGTAGGCAATTTCACACAGTTTAACGCGGTAGAGATTTAAACCGTTCATTTTGAGATCGGACAGTCTCTCAATTGCATAGACAAAAAACAACTATAAAAAATCTCGGCCATTCATTTGAGATTGGGCAGCCAAGATTCATTACTGCGTCCTGCTGTTACAGCAGGATATGAATCCTTGTCCACAAATATTTATGTATTTGTAGCTATATGAGAAACAAAATTTAATTAAACATGAAATGATTTTTCTAATAACGCAGATTTTATTATAATGTTGTACTCTATGGAATCATATTTTCTGCCCAACTTACATCTCAACATTTTCTACCTAACTATTCATTGACAAAGTTATAAATCCCAGGACATTAAGTAAGAAGCTTTATCCTCTATTACATTAATAAAAGATAGTCAAATACTAATATCTTGATTTATGAATGAGGCAGCTGATTACAATTGGCAGAGGTCCATCCAATTTGTTGTTTCTCATTGTCATAAATCACTAGCTTATCTTGCATAGAGATGTCTGTCAAAAATAAAAATTAAATTACATTACATTACAATCAAATTATCAAATTAAAAATAAAAAAAAGATACAAAAAATTGAATTCCTTATACTATGTTTTGGGCTTCATGAATGTCTTACCTCCAATCATGTTCACATTTCCAAGCTCTGCTTCAGTGCCATTAAGAATTCCCAAACAGACATTGCCATGTTCCTGAAAAAGAATATCATAAATGCACATAATTTTATGTGTTACTTTGGGTAAGAAAGCTAATAATAACTCATATAGTTTTTAGAAGGTTCATACTGAGATTATTAGATAAGCTACAGGAGGTAGTTGAAATTGCAAATTCTTTGATTCTGTGAAGCTCATAGTCAAAGGTTTAAAATAGCTTTGGGCATCATCTAGAGATTTGAAAGGCTTTACACCCTTCCAACAAAATGTTAATGTATTGTCCGCGGTTGTTCTAATAAGCGGCTTCCCTCTTAAATTTGCATGCACCTAAACCAAAGATTAATTGTTAGTAACTGAAGATGGAACTTGATTATCACACAACAACGAAAAAATAAAACAATGAAATTGATAACATTGTTTCTTAATTTTTATCTAACCAGATCAAGAACATATTTATAAACCGGGGAATTGAAGTAAGTGTAGGTGCTTCCACTATCAAAGACAAGTTGAAGACCCTTGACACGAGTAGGCTTTCCATCAAAAAGCAGGTCTGCTGGACCTGTAGTATAGTGTCTGAAATAAATATAAGATTATGTGTAAGTTCTTACAAATGGTGACATCGAAAAACATTTATCGTGTTAGAGAAATTAACATTTAGTTAGACGCCTACTCTGTTGAACTCTGGATTATCGGAGTCCAAACCATTCCAGATGAAGGAACAAACTTGTCTCCAAGGAAAAAATACCCTCCTCCATGCGCACTCAAGCAGTGACCCAACACCTTGCGAATAAAGCCTAGAGTGTGAAGTTGAGACAAAATGCTTGTTTTTCCCTTGCCAAGGCCAAGGACCCCTGATGTGGAAGGTGGGGGATTAGAAGGTGAAAACTTCAGTTCATTTGCACACCTAGCATGATAAATTCAAATAAATTCTTGGTTAGTAAGAAGGCAAATCAAGAATTATAGTTGTTATAAAGCGTCACACATCATAAGTAAGATTTTATAGAGTTGAGTTAGCTCTAATTCTCAATAGTAAATGTGAAACTAAAAATCATGTCTATAAGAGAAACGGTATATCTCGTAGTTTTTGTAATTTAGGGTAGAAAGAAAATCAATTATACGTCTGTTTTACATAAATGAAATAATAAACTATTAAAAACTCAGACACACAAAGTGGAAGAATCAGAATTTGAACTCCAGTCACGGACATTCAACTTAATAATTTCAATATTTCTGTCAGTTAAACTGGAACTACCGAAAAACAAACACTCACCCAAATGCAACTGAAGGATTGATTGTTGTGCCTTGGGTGCTTCCTAGGACCATATTGTCTCTGACTAAAACGCCCGAAGATGATCCACCGTCTACATATTTAACCTCGTAAGCACATTGTGCACTTGGATCACGACACTCATGTTTTTTTGTTGACGGGACTTCAGCACACATTGGATCCGAACATCTCACAATGTTTCCATGAGGTTTGTATATTTGATGTTTAGGCTGCAATGAGACCAAGTTAGGATATGAGTAATATGGCTTGAACATCATGATAAGACAATTTGATGCAGCAATGACTCAATGTGAAGATGTATATAGTGTATAGTGTATTAATTACATTCTATAATTTCTAGACAAATTCTAACATGCACAAGTGCATCATATATATATGTTGTGCATGGTACATAAGTAGTCCGTTTTATTATAACGAATATGAATTTTGTAAAATATCGTTAGGTTTAAAATTTATATTATATAGATCATTTATGCAGAATTTTAAAAAAATTGAAAATTATTTGATATGTTATTGAGACTCATCAAAATTAACGGTTTATGAGTTTATATTGAATAACATTATAATCTTGATGGATAATTTTACATAATATAAACTTTCAATCTAACGGTGAATTTTATAAAATTCTTATTCGTTATAATAAAATCAACAAACTTGTGACCATGGACAGTATAATGCCACTTGTGCATGGTAGCATTAGCCATAATTTCTAATATTAAATTTAGGTGACACTTGGTGTAACCCTTCAAGATTTGGAGTATTTATCCCTCAACCACTAAATAACATTTTAACCGATAAATTTTTTTATGAAATATATCATTGAATTGAAAGTTTATATCATATAAATCATTTGTGTAAAGTTTCAGATAAATCTAAAATTATTTGATATGTTATTTAACATATCAACATTAACGGTTGTGTGATTTTTTTAAACGCTATGAATCTTTATGATATCAATAGATATCAAATGATTTTAGATTTGTCTAAAATTTTATACAAATGATCTATATGATATAAATTTTCAATTCAACGATGTATTTTATAAAAATTTACATTAGTTTTTTTTTTGATAAACAAACATTCAACTCATTTCATTATATAAAAATTTACATCGGTTAAAATATTATTGAATGGTTCAAAGATAAATAACAGTTTAGAATGGTATATTAGAAAAAAAAACCTTTATTTATTAACAGTATCTACATTAGCATCTACATTAGCAGCCAAAAATATCGAAATATTGTAATGAAAAACACACCATGGCCGGCACACACTGAATCCAACTGAAATCACTACCAGTGTCCACGTCCATCACGTAGGCCTTGGGGGGATTCCCAATGTTGATTGCAACGGTATAGATACTGCATCAAGAGGAACATACATATATAAGTATATAACTTAATAATTAAATTATCATAATCTAATAATTTAAAAATTGAATAAAAAAAATAAAAAATACATTGTTAGGGTTACGGTTACTCATTGAAAATAAAATAAATTGATACAAAGAAAACTATGAAATTTAACATGGAACTAGAAATATTAAAAAAGAGTTCATAAGTATTAGTCAACATAAAAGGTTGACTATATTATTCATCAATCTACAATGGCCAAATAGCAAAAGAAACTAGTTAAAGGAGTACATAATTGACATTGACAATTAAGTCCTTAATTATGTTGAAAATTTCTAGGATTCAAGATTTAACATACCCGTTTGGATATACATTTCCCTTAATTGGGTAAGCATATGTAGAAATTAGAGAATCAATATGAATCGACGGCGTTTGATTTGTTGCGCCGATGACGAAATGATATCGTTGGAGAATAGATGAAAGTAAAAGAACAAATGAGAATGCCATCAATGAAGTCACAACCATATTCACGAAATAGGAACAATTTTTTTTTGTGTGTGTATCAAAATCAATACTTTGATAGAGGCGGAAGTTGGGGATGGAACTCAACCTCGTCTCGATGGTTTTTATAGGGAAAAAAAGTGAAAAGGGCACGTTGATTTTGTAACGTAAAAAAATTGGGTGTGATATACGCGCTAGAGTAAAGTACTAACAACACATTTTAATGCATTTTTCGTTGATTTTTTTTTTTTGTACTTTCTTTTATACTTATGGGTTAGTAAACAATTTATTTATTTTTTAATTGGTGAAGGAAAGATTATTGTTAATGACAGTGAGATTAATGATTATTTTATAATTGTCTCGGATGATATTTGAACTGTCACGGGAGAATTATTATCAATTATCATCATTTTTTTACCAATAAAGGTAAATCAATATCTATTTTCTTAATCTCATGTCATATAGTGGATTATGGAAATATGCCTATGTATAGAGTTTAACTCAAATATTCTTTATTTATAGAAAAAATATATAATCCAAAAATATATTAAAGCAAAACTTTTAAAATTATATATTTGATTTCATAAAAAAGAAAATTTATTAATTATGTTGTAGTCAAATAAAATCTCAGAGTAATATATTTAAAAAAAGAGAGTTAAATATAATGCAATTATTATTATTTTGAATTGTAAAAAAATTTATTATTATTTTGACTAAATAATAAAATAATGTTAATAAAAAATTATGATTTTAGTATTATTATTTTTTTTTTAAAAAAAGAAATGAAAACGTGATAATTGAGTCTTTGGTATTAAAATTCATTTTTTTTACAGTATAGTACTCCCTTTGTTCTAAAATAAATGTCATACTTGTCCAAGTTTTTTGTCCCTAAATAAATGTCCTATACTCCTATACTATTTATAATATTGATTTTTTCTATTTTATCATTTAAAACAATCATTAGGTGAGAGAAAAAGTACAATCAAAGATCCATATTTTAGTATTCCAATGTCTACTATCAATAAAAAGAAAGTGTATTTTAGTAAAAATAATATTTTCTCTCTTTCATTTACACACTTTTCTTAAAATGTGTGATTTAGTTAACTGTGACACTTAAAATGGAACGGAGGGAGGATTAATATTCTTTTTTGGTAAAAAAGCTAAAAAGGAAAAAAAAAAATAAAAAAATATTCACCTACGGGAATGAATAGAAGGTTCCCATTGTGTCGTTCTTAAGAAGATCTCAAAGGTCTTTTAGATGAGAGATATGAGTCAAGAAATAGAAATATGAGGAAGCTCTAAGTTTAGCGGAAAAATTTGCACATTGGTGTAGTACCCGGCGCAAGCACAAATAATATTGCAATGAAGCCGCCACCATATTTTATTTATCTTGGGAGGGGAAAGGAAAATAATGATAAAACCTTTCAAAGTTGGATTCGGGAGTTGGTTACATGAGGGGAAGACGTTAACACCCCCTTATATTTGTTTTACTCAACGGGAACCATTTGAGGATTAAGGTTTGCTTTTAAAGAAATAACCGTATGAAAATGATTAATTTACCGCATATTGAACAAAGGAAACAAAAAAGAGTTTTTTATTATTTGGCTTGACGAGAGAGGCTCTCGCTCCTACGTATCCCCCAAGTACAATGAGGAAGTCAAAAGTCACGTAGTTTTTCCCGAAAATTGTTTTGTTTGTTGATTTTTTTTAGTGAATAATGCTTAGGTCGCATTCCACTGATACAACAGTTGCTTGTATGCTCCGCTAAGGCTTAAGCGTTTTATCTGTATCAGGAGAATGGATAAAGCAATATCCATTTAAGAAAACAGTTGAAAAAGATTTGACTGCGCAAGGGCAGTTGAAAAGAGTTGTCTGCGCAAGAGCATGAAAACGGGTTGAGTGAGTTGTGTGTCTTTTAGATTTTTAAAAGATTGTTTTAAGAATGAGAACGTCCCTAAATCACAAGTCATACCACAGGGACCGGGCCGTTCGATCAGAGATGCTCCCCCTTTTTCATTCAGTTTATTAGTTGAACTTTATTAATTAAAGTGAAATAAGCCGGAGACGAGTCGTACGTCCGGCTCCTTCTCATTTCATTTAATTAAAGAGCTCCATTTTAATTGGTATGAGAATAACTCAAACTTGCGAGTCGTACGACAAGGACCAGTTTACCCTCATTCCGTTTTCTAAATCAAGTTTTCCACAATTTAGATTTCTGATCAAAAGAAAAGAAAAAAGAAAGGTAGAAGATGAGAGAGATGCAAATGTATGCACATGAATGATGATAACAGTATAATAATGATGACAGGCGAATATGTGAACCATTAAACACATAACTGTCTAAATAAACTAAGCGAAGTGAGATAAGACTGAGACGAGTCGTACGACAGGCTCTTGCTTATTCACTTTCAAACAACAAGTTTAACTTGAATGGAATAAAAATAAATCGAGGACACGAGTCGTACGACAAGGTCCGATTGATTTTTATTCCACTCGAAATTTAGTCCAGACAAGCAACAGAGATACAATTAATCATGATATAATAAGATTGCAAGTATTAAGCAAGTATTAGAGGAATTGTTGTTTAAACGATGTTGATTAAAATAGAGTAAAGCTGAGACGAGTCGTACGTCAGGCTCTTGCTTACTTTACGTTAATTAATGCGTTTAAATCATTCGAAATAAAAATAAATCAAGGACGCGAGTCGTACGTCAGGGTCTGATTTATTTTTATCCCAAATAAAAGTTATTATTAGTTGAGAAAAAAGTGAAAGTAAATTAAGCACTTATCAAATTAAGTTGTCACAAAATGGATGCAGTAGTGTACTGGCAAACAGGGGTGTGTGCAGAAAATGATTTCAGCAAAAAGTTAGGCCCAAGGCCCATAATCTAACCAGTCCAAACCAACAAGCAAAAACCGGTCCGGTCCGAAACAAACCAGCTCGCGCCGGTTGGATGGGGGCGCGTTGAGTAATGCGGGGGGCGCGCGTCAATCCACCGGAAAACCTTCCGGTTACCAAAGCTTACGAAACTATACTCCTCTACACTCGATTTTCTTCCCTGATCATGAATCCAAGACCAATTTTTGCAATAGGACCTTGTAAACGGCGAATCGAAGTTGAAACTGACGGAGAGGATAAACGCGAAAGCGCGTTTTAAGACGGAAACAAACGAAAACGACGGCTGGGAAGGGGTCGGTGATGTTCCAGGAACAAAAAACACAAGGAAAACACTTCGTTTCGTCTTTGAAACACTTCATTCCGATCCTTCTTTTTCTCCGAATTTTCAAAGTCCGATCTACACGTTTGTAGGTTGTTTTGAACGAAAAGGACGACAAATTTGTGTTTCTCGCGGTCTTTAGAAGCTTTTGGTATATTTGGATTTAATTTTTGGTGAAGATTTGGTGTCGCCGGAGTTTGGTGGTTGGTGTCCGAAAAATGGAATTCAAGACAGCTCCGGTGGTGGTGCTGATTAGGTTTTTTTTGGGATATGTGTATTGTGATGATTATGTGAATAAAATAATATATATATATATATATATATATATATATATATATATATATATATATATAGGCCATATCAAATGAGAGGCTTTTTATTGTGAGAGATGAGAGGATAAATCATAACCCTTGGATTAATCTTTCCCATGATCTCTAATTTTTATAACTGCATCAGAATTTTAGCACATTCATCCTCTTACGCGTGTTGTTTCTTCTCTCACGAACTTTACAAATTCCTCTCCTTGATTCCTTCCTTTAATCTCAAAACCTCAAATATAGTTCCTGATTCGTTTCGTTGAAGTGGCGACGCCTCCGTATTTGTAGAATCAACTCAACACGCGACTAGTTGTGATGCTTTTGTTTCCGGCCATCGTTGAAGGTCGCCGCCGATTTGGCTTCAGATAATTAGATCTGAGAAGTGAGTGAGTGATTTGGGAAATTCTGCAACAAATGATCATTGTTTCGTCTTTCTCTGTACATATAGAACATATATTTCTTTATCAATGGCAGCCATCAATGATTTTTTTTTTGGAGTTCTGCGCTTAATTTCTTGAAGAAAAAAATTGATTGATATATAATTATGGGTAAATCAAATCAAATGCCTAAATTAATCCGCGATTGATTTCGATTTTGATGGTCCAGTTTGCATATCCATGGCAATCCAATAAGATTCGCGTGTTCTTCTACAATGGTCACAGTTTATACAATTAATTTTTTTTAAATCCTACAATTGACCTATAATTATAATTAAAAACTTTCAATTGATTTAGAGAAAGAAGTATTGGCAGTATGATCGAACAACAACATTCATTACACAGCATTATGAATGGGAGAAGAAATAATGGATTAGCAAAGGTAAGAAAAGGGGAGAAGATGAAAAGGGTCGGAAGGGGGCGAAATAATTGGGTGTGAAAAGAGTAAAGTGTGGTTTAAATGTAGAAATTTAATCAGAGCCATTAATTTTGATCAGATGGTTATGATTGAACACTCTCATCTCTCACAATAAGAGCTCCTCTCACTTGATATGTCCTATATATATATATATATATATATATATATATATATATATATAGTGGTAGGATTAAGTGAGTGGTGATAATGTAATAATGAGTAATTTTAAGGTTAAGTGGATTCATTGAAATGAAAATGGTAATAAATGAAAAATGATTATGAGGTGGAAATGATGAGGTAACATACAATTATTGGTCCAAGTGGATATTTTTTATCACATGGGAAGAAAATGTAAATAAATCCAATAAAAGAAGTGGAAATGCAATTAACTAAAAACTGCACTAAACTTATTTTTTTAATATGGAAAATGTGGAGACAATAATATAAAATGGTTATAAAATGCTAATAAACTATTTTATTTATTTTTGTCATTTTTTCTTGTAAAAGAGATAAATTGCATAAAAATGAAAAGTAAAAAATAAACATATTATTTTGTAACTCTTTTTGGGCATTTCTTATAAAAATAAGAAATAATTTTCAAAATAAAATATTTATTTAAAAAAGTAAAAAATTAGGGTATTACAATTGGTTCATTTCACTAAGTGTGTGTAGAGAGAAACATTGATTTAAGAGAACAACTCTTTTATCTCCTTGATCAACACAACATAAATATGGTACTTAACCTGTGGACCTTCGATGAGGTTGACATAGTGTAAAAAGTCAAAATAGAAGACAAATTCATCAATACTCGTGTCTTTGTCCAGCAAGAGGCCTTGATAGATAGCAGATAATTCCGCGAGCAAATTATCAGACGACCCGTGAATGAAGCCTGGAAGCCTGCAAAATAATAACTGAAGGTGTTTCTAATAATGCCTCCAAATCCAACTCGAAAAGTAGAACCGAGACAACTTTTGTCCGCATACAAAATGGTACAAGAATAATTATTATTGTTCCACTTAAAATAACTATCTACTAACTAATCATTAGAAGCTGGGGAGAAACAAATTCTCAATGTTTCAACAATAGTTCGACGTTGATGGAGATCCAACTTAAAGACTAAGTTTCATTGTTTAGACACATCAAATTGCGGTGTCTCCAAAACCACCTAATTGCGGCTGAGAAAGTGAAAGTTTGTGCACCTGTGGTACCTAGCTTGAGCCAATCGTACACATCCATGTTTGAGAAGAATTCTGGATTGTTAAAACAAATGTGGTTCCAAAGCTACGAAAGAATTCAGTGTCCTGAACGCAATGGAGGAAATAATCTTCTTGGAGGCCACATCGAGTGCATATGGCTGAAGGGCTCATCTTGTGGTGGTTAAGTAAAGAGAGGGTTGGCGTAGAGTTGTGACAACCAACCAAAAGAAGATTATCAGATGATATCGGAACCCTCTAGAAGAGTAACCAGTTATAGCCAATTTCGGTAGTGTAGGTGTCATTTTTGTTGTTAGCCAAAGTAAAGACATCTTTGATAGAATCATTGAACCTGAGGTTGGTGTTTTTAATGACTTTAGAAATCAACGGAGGGAGCTGAGTGTAGAGACTATGAGTGAGAGGGTTTCATGTAGAGATCACATTTTCTATTGAGATTTGTAGATCATGTATATCAACATAAGGGACCAGTGATCCAAGACGGCCAAAAGTGGTCAAAGGAGTGAACCAAAAGGAGGAGGATCTCGAACCTTCACGCCACGAAAACCCGTTTTTGAGAACATGTTTTGCTCGAATAATAGAAGACTAAGTTGGGGAGCCACTGGAAGGGTTGTTAGAGAGGAGAAAATTTGGTCCAACAATATATTTGCTATAGGGAGGTCAACCCAAAGCTTACTCGAAGATTGCACCATATCCCAAACAAGGTTTCCCAATAGAAAGATATTTGCATCCCGAGCTAGTCGATGACCCAAACCACCAAGCTGGTTAGGACGAGATATTTTGTTCCATCCCTCTAAGTCGATATCTTTGTTATTGGAGTCTCTCCAAATAAAGTTGCGAGTAGTTTGGTCTATGTTGCCGCAGATGCTTTGGGGAAGCCAATAAATTTGCCTGTAGTAGGAAGGGATTGAGGTAGGGAAAGATGAAGCTAGTGCTAGGCGACCTGGTTTATTTAACAACTTATTTTTTCAAGAAGCAAGTTGTGACTGCATTTTGTCAATAATAAAATTGAAATCACTTCTCTTGGCTCTCCCTTTGAGGATGGAGAAGCCCAAATACTTGTCTAGGGAGGTAGTGCGTCAAGTACCAGAGATAGACGTAAGTTTGTTGATCTTAGTCTGGTGTATACCTGTAGAATAAAATGCTCGAGACTCCGATAAGTTGATCTTCAGGCCTGAAGCGCGACTGAAACAAACATGAAGATCCGTAATAAAGCGTAACTGTGAATTTTTTGCCGTGGTAAAAAGGAGAACATCATCTGCAAAAAGGAGGTGATATAGTCGAGGCCAGTGGTCAGTGATGTGGATGGGGGCCCAGGTACCTTGTTGTACTGAATTATTAATGGCAATTGATCATTTTTCCATACATAGAATGAATAAATAAGGAGATAAGGGGTCTCCTTGTCTAAGACCATGAGAAGGTTTAAAATGTGGCATTTTGTTTTCATTCCATAACAAAGAGAAGTTAGTGGAAGTAACACAATGCATGATAAGTCGAGTTGTCGCATCAGGGAAACTACACTAAAACCCTCAAGACCAGAGGCCTTATAAGGCTTCATGGAGTTGAGGGTTGCATATACCTCCTCTTTAATGATAGGGCTAAGCAAAAAAAATTCCCTTCTTCATCTAAGGTCAGGTATGTAAGTCGTTATAAAATGAAGGGTCGTAGTATATGATTAGTTGCCGCTAAATTATTCATATAAATTGAATACCAAATTTGAATCGTTGATTTCTTTCGATCCAATGGTTAATATTGCTCTCACTTAAATTGTCATGTGGCATTAGGTATGTTTTTTTTAATTCTCTTATTTCCACCTTCGTTCCTTTGAAAATGGAATGGATACATGGCAATTAATGTCACGTAAGCATATCGGCATCATATTTTGAGGAGAGAGAGAAAATTGTCAACAAATCGAAAAATATTTGATGAAGGTGAGTGTCACGTGACAATTTAAGTGAAATTATATAAATCGCTAGATTAGGAAATCAACGGATTAAATTTGGTGTCAAATTAGACTTTGAAACTTGATGTCAACAACGGATCCTAACTTCTTAATCTTAACTTACGTCAAAAAAAAACTTCTTAATCTTATCTTAAAACAAAATTACATACTTAGGAAACTATATATGTTCAAACTAATCAAAACAAGAAACAAATTGTATTTGGTTCCTAAATCCTAATTAGAGCTGGTACTAATAAAAGGGTATGCTAGAAAACACCCCACATTTGGTTCACCAAGCATTACATGTTGGACATTTTCATCACTACTCTCGAAATCTCCAATTGCATTGTATCTTTGTCATGGTGTTTGCCAAAGTCCCCATTCGTTATCTTTCTAAAACATACAAATCATTCATCAAAACATGGTTTCGTCGTACAAAATCATCATCTTTAATCGATGATAAAATGCGACGCCACAACCAAATTCATCAGGTACATTTTATTTATAATCGAACACATTCTTGATTCAAATACTGTCCATGTTGTATGCATTTATGTATATCATCAATAACAATGATTCATTTTTGCAAATCACTAGTTGTTGTTAATAACAAAAAATAATATCGTTATATGATTTCATTTTACGTTCAATTATTTCATGAATATGTTTTTTTTCATGCATATAATAAATTCTCCAAACCTAATAAAAGTACTCACAATGGACTTTATTTATTCATCAGGAGCCTGTTGTAGATAACAAATCAGGTAAGAATATGAAAGGGGTTAAAAAATCTGGATTGAATGGAGATACTTCGAGCGACGATGATCAAATGGCAAGTTCAAGACTAGGATGTTTTTTATGTAGGCATAGAAGCATATGCAATTCACATTCCAATTCAATAGGTTCTACGTCAAGAAACAAAACAACCAATATAAAAAGGACGAATCGCGCAAGAAGCAAGAGCATGGAAAACTCTGTTAATTTAATGCCTACGCCTACTTCATCGTACAATAGTGGAAATTCCACAACGCCTCATCATATGCGGTCAAGAAGCCTTTCCAAAAAGAAAATGCTGTCAAGAAATGGTAGTAGTTGTAGGAGCGGAACGTCAATCATGTATTCTAGTTCATCTGGGATCCTAAAACCCCCACCAATAGAGAAAAATATTGAATGCACCCTTGAAGAATTGTGTTACGGTTGCACGAAAAAAATCATGATCACAAGAGATATCCTCATAGATAGGTTCGTATATATATATATTCATCTCCGTCATCTGATTGATTGATCATTAGTGTTATCAATTATTTTTTATATATTCATATAACTACATTTTTAGTAATTTTTGCTTTTGGTTCCTCAAAAATATCCTCACTTAGTTGGTTTCCTCTACAGCGGTACTGCAACTGCCATGACCGATAGATTTAGATAAAACTTCAACCTCTAAATCTAACATCATTCAGTTGCAGCACCATTATGTAGCTGTAGAAATCTCATTTATACACTACTTGTGCTTAATGGTTGCAAGTAAAGTTCATGAAACCGAGGAACTAAAAACACATTTAAACCTTACGATTTTTAGACAGCACTTATGAATATCAATCTTTGTTGTTTAACTTGTGTATGCAGGGATGTAATTCAAGTGGAGGAACTATTAACAATAAATGTACAACCGGGATGGAAGAAAGGAACAAAGATTAAATTTGAAGGAAAAGGAAATGAGAGACATAATGGATACTCAGAAGATATAATATTTTATATATCTGAGAAAAGACATGAATTATTTAGAAGAAAAGGTGATGATTTAGAATTAAGTGTAGAAATTCCTTTACTAAAAGCACTTATTGGTTGTACCGTATCAATTCCACTGTTGGGTGGAGAGCATATGAATTTGACAATGGATGATATCATATACCCTGGCTATCAGAAGATTATCACTGATCAAGGTATGCCAATCACAAGTGCATCAGAGAAGAGAGGAAACTTAAGAATTAAATTTCTTGTTGAGTTTCCAACACATCTTACAGATAATCAAAAATCTGATGTTTTCGGTATTTTACAGAATTCTTGTTAGTTAATCAAAAGCTTTTTTTTATCTTGGTGTCGTCTTTGTTATAGATTAGAGTAAACTTCTCGACCTTTAAGTGCACCGCAAACCACAAAAAAAGATTACGACACTTTGTAGTTAGGGACGAAAGAAATCTAACGTGAAAACCACGTTTTCTAAAAAAGGTCTGCAATGAAAGTTTTTTATGGCATCGATACCGCGACATGACTGGTGTATAAATTGCATCGGCCAAATTCGACTTTATTTCTACATTATGTCAAGGATCGCAACGCAACAGGTATTTAGAAGTTAAAACTATGGTGGAAACTCAATGGAAAAGTACAAGATATAAACAATCAAGCCTAGCTTAATAAGCTTATTTTGAAAATTGTAACAATGAAATCAATGTGCACAATAAAATACAACAAGATCAGAACGAATGATACATCACTCTCAGGTAGCAGTCACATTTGAAAACAAATTTACAACCTAGGACCATCCAAAAAGAGCACGGACTACACCAGTAACATCGGCCGCGACTAGAGCCTTCATCACTTTCTGCTTTGTATCAGTGTAAGGTGGGTACCTTATTGCTCCATCGCCTGTAAAGCCGCGATAAAGAACAGCCTTTCGGTGAGTAAAAGCATCAAAGGAGAATTTTCCATGGTATGCACCCATTCCACTATCACCAACTCCTCCAAATGGCAAAGTATGAACCACAAGCTGCAAAAGGAAAAGGAAAAAACAGATATAAATAACATTGTATGAAAAAAAATATAAGAATTACATTAATAAACTATGCATTCATGAAAAAAAAATATTACATGTAAGACAGTGTCATTGATAAGCAAACCCCCAGCAGAAACATTCTTCACAAACTCCTCCTTGAACTTGTTGTCGGCTGTAAATAAATATGCAGCAAGCGGCTTTGTTCCTGCATTGATAAAATCAAAGCTTTCTTCTAACTTATCCACCTGCTCAAAGAAATAAAACAAGTATTATCATTAATCTTCCGTTGTTTTAAATTGGATATAAGCTGGTGAAGCTTATCGATGAATATTTAAGAACATTTCAAGTAACTCTTTGTTATGTGAGAACTTACCGTTATGATGGGAAGCAATGGACCAAAGATCTCCTCACTCATTATAAGAGAATCTCTCGGAACGTCTAATAAAAGAGTTGGAGCAATCCTCCTGTAATTTACTTTCGTCAAAATCCATTGCATTGTACTATATATTAAAGCTTAACCGACTAAACTTAAGTAAGATGCAAGAAGATAGCTTACAATTTGCTTTCATCCTTTTCACCTCCATAAACAATCTTGCCAGAAACCTTATCGTCGTCCAAGAACTTTATCAAGCGAGCGAAGTGGTTAGAACTCACAATGCGCGACAAATCAACTGATTCTATTGGATTCTTTCCAAAGCAGTTTTCTAATTCAATTTTTAAGGCATCTGCCTGTAAATGAGAGGCACCAAACATTAGATACACAGATAAAATTTAGAATTCTTAACTAATAACTACATATGGAAAAATGTTCATACCAATTTGGGAGCAAAGTCTTTTGTTGTTATAACATAATCAGGAGAAATGCAGGCTTGTCCATTGTTGCAGCCCCACTTCCCGGAAATTATCCGCCTAGCTGTAACCTTGTAAATACAAATTAATTTAAGTCAATAATGAGTTTGAAGGTAGGAAGTTAAAGTAATGCAACAAGTAATTACTAATTGGAAAAGAAAAAATAAGGCTAAGGTTGGAGCCTATTTGGATAAACAACTTAACTAAGCGCTTATACAAGGTTTAGCATGTAAAGTAAAATTATCGTTTTCATAAGATATTGCAAACAACATATAGAAACAAGCCCAAAACAACCTATGGTTTATGGATATGTCATAACTCATAAGTTGTTTTCATAACTTCATAAGTGTGCTCTCAATTAGTCTCACGAGTCACAAATGTTTATGTTAGTAGATAAGCTAAGTAAATCCAAACAAGGCCTTAATCAATACCTCTAAATTGACATTTGAATCAACAACAGTTGGAGATTTTCCTCCAAGCTCGAGAATAACTGGTGTTAGGTGTTTTGCAGCAGCAGCCATCACTATCCTTCCAACTTTTCCGTTACCTGAAAATTCGAGAATTACTTATGCTAGGAAACATGTATATAACTTGAGAAAAATAATTGCATGTAAATTTTGTCTATGAGAAAAATTATAATTCCTAACCATCTAAGAAAAACAAGACAAACCTGTATATAAAATTTTGTCCCACTTTTGTTGCAACAATGCAGTAGTTTCATCAACTGCACCCTCCACAACTCTTACAGCTGAGTTATCCATGTACTCAGCTAACAACTTTGCCAGCAGCGCAGAGGAGGCCGGAGCAATTTCTGATGGTTTAAGAACCACAGCATTACCGGCTGCTATAGCTCCAACAACTGGATCAAGGGACAGCACTGAAAAAAAATAGAGTGTGATATTATAGCCTTAGTAGTTTATCAAAGAAACAAAAAGTGGAAAATATCGGCTCAAAAACATAAAAACTACGATTTGTTTGGATAAACAACTTAATTAAGCGCTTATAGCATAAGTTTATCATATAAGTAAATTGGTTTGGAAAGCTTATGGACATGACATAAACTGTTTCTATAAACTCTCTCAAACAGTGTCACGAGTGCTTATGTGAGTAGATAAACTCGGATAAAAAATCCAATTAGGTGTGAAAGTTGAACTTACAAAATGGATAGTTCCATGCAGAAATGACTAACACGACACCAAGTGGTTCAGGTACTATTTCAGCTGAAGAAGGAAAAGTTGTGATTGAAGTTTTAGCCTGCAATAATTAAAGGAACTTCATGTGATAAATCAAATCAAATATAATATATATATAAACAATATAAATGAAAATTTTCCTTCTCAGCTGAAGAAATTAAAGTAAAATAAACCTTTTCTGGTGTCATCCATTGTTTCAATTCTTTCAGTGTGACTTCACATGAGTTTTTAAACATACCAATCTGCAAAACAAAGTGCATCAATTAAGAGTTTGAAGGAAAATCATATTTAACTCTGTTGTTTGTTACAAATGTTACATGTGTTCAGTTGCTCCACATTTTGCATTATATCTATGGAAGGTGGTTTAGTTGAGTACTTGAGTGAAATAGAACAAAATAATCTGAATTTCATCATTTATTTATTTTTATAATTTTGGTTTTCATTTTCTGATTTTATGGAGAAGAGGCTCCTAGTAGTCTAGAGGTAGGGGCGAGTTATGACATCAAGTGATTCTAGTTCCCTCTCAAACACAGTTTAGGGATCGAACTGTGGTCTTCTCTACCAAATTCAACGTCAATCGCCACTGGACCAACTAATATTTGGGTTGAATTTCATCATTTAGTTTGTTTGAAAGTTTAATAAAAATAAAATATAATATAATGGGTTGAGACTTGAGATGCTTTCATTTAATTTCATAAAATATATCTTTGACCAAATTTTTTGAACGTTTTTTTTATGTCTTGATTAATTGGTCAAAAAATATAATGGGATGGGATGCATTTCATTCAATTTCATAAAATATATCTTTGACCAAATATTTTGACCATTTTTTTTATATCTTCAACAATTGGTCAAAAAATATAATGGGATGCATTTAATTCAATTTCATAAAATATATATTTGACCAATTTTTTGTATGTCTTGAACAATTGGTCAAAAAATATATGTTAAGGAATTAATAAATAGATGTACTTAACTTAAAAAATTGGTCAAAAAAATTAATGTATTTAATTTAAAAAATTGATATATTTCCCTCTTTCTCTCAAACCTGCCATGACAATAATAAAAGAAGAAAAAAAAGAGTTTTCCAATAGAACACATGAAGAATGTTGGTAAAGAGAATAACTGGTGAAAAATGTTACTAGTTGTTACTCTTTCCATTTCTCCATTTTAAAATGAGGGTCACAATTAACCACAGCTTTGCTTACGTGTCAATAAAATATTTTAACTATTACTATATTTAATTATCAATTATTAAAATTTATGAAAAATTGAAATTATAAATTGTGCGTTGAAATTCTCAAAAATGAAAATATTAATTCTTATTTTAAAATTATGTTGAAAAAACTTTTATTTTAAAAAATTACTACACTTTTGACTTCTTAACATGTGCGCGCGTGTGTATATATATAGTATGACCTTTATAAAAATACGACACAAATCAATGAAATGGACTACAATTCAGTGCAATATGAGATGACTAATTGTACTACATTCAGATTCAGATACACTTTAGTCATTTAATATAAGATTATATGGTCAAATTTAAACTTTAATTTTATGTTTAAAAATAAATTATAATTTTAACTGTCCGATCAAGATCGAAGACTGCATGTAGGTGCAGTTGACTCACCTAAAAGAAAATACATACATATTCAAAAACAAAAAAACGGTGACATTTATGTTATGTTGCGAGAGTACTAAAAACTAAAAAGCATCCTGACTTCCGTGACGGTGACATACATGTACGTATGTTTATCGTGAATACTGCCACTTTAAGAAGCGGTACACCCGTGAAAACCAAAACATTACCCGTATTAGCACCTTGTTCCACTTTTCATCTTACGTCTTACTAGTACTCCTTACGGTGATTTTTGTGTCATAGTGACTATAGTGACAAAAAGCAATTACAATCCTTTACCAAATTTATCAAATTGTTAGTTGATCTAGATTGACTCTAAATTTAGCTTTTAGTTGGTATCATTGTAGATATTCTACGTAATCACGATGATTCATTGTGATCTTGTAAAAATTATAAACTGTAATTTTTGAAAAATCACTGAAGACTACTGTGATTCTAACATATCTATCAAAATACCAAATATATACTCTCTCTGTCCCTACATATAAGATCTCGTTTGACTACTGCATGTAAGTTAATGCATAATTTGATCACAAATATCTTTAATTATCTAGTAGTAAAAATTATAAGAAAAATTTGATATTTTAAAAGTACTCATCAAAACAAATTAAATAAGATCTTATATGTTAATATTGACATTTATGTATTATTAAAAAAATATGGTCAAAACATAATAAGTGAATAGTATAATTTTGTCAAACGGAGAGAGTACTGAATAGAAAATTGAAACCAATAACCAGTTGATGTAGTCGGCCAAATGAAGTTGATCCAATGAATTGGGTGAAGAAAAAAAAAATCATTTACCAAATTTTATTAGTAAATTAAATTCCAGCGTTGTATCATCTGAACAGTTTCAATCAGAATACTACTTCTCCCTCTCTCAAAAACAACTTTCAAACTTATTATGATGTTTATATTATAACAACAGAAAAAATAATTAGCAGAGAACATTTAAATTATCAATAATTAAGTACCTCATAAACAACCGTTTCAAGCGGTGGTTTAGCAAGATCAGAACGCAGAGCTTCAACAATTTGATCCTCTTGTTCAGAAACCATCTTCAAAAAAGCCTTAACCTGTGATATTCTCCATTCATAACTTCTTGTCTTACCAGAATTATAAGTCACCCTCAACTCCTTCACCAACGCCGCCGCGGCTTCTCCATCAAACACCGTTGCCTTCTTCTGTGACGACTGATCTTCTTCCCCAGACATTATGTATGATTAATGATTATAGATTACTGTTACTATTATTTTCAGGAGATAATGATAATGATAAAAGGAAATGATAAAGTGAGAGAAAAATTGAAATTTGTAATAGTAAAATGGAAATGGATATGCGTTGAAACTATGAGATGGGGAAGGACAAATTTATAGTGTATACTCCATTGTCCTTTTGTTGACAATGTGAATACGTTGCAAAAGATAGGAGAGTCCTGTTTTTAAAAGCAACAATTGCTTTCAAATTTATTTTCTCTTGTTAATTAATTAATATAATAATTTCAGCCTACCCTATGATTCTAAATTAGGAGACAAATAACAAATCAAAATGAATTATTTGGTTGATTAACTGATTTGATTGATATTTGTAACTAAAAAAAATAAAGAATAACATTTTTTAAAAGATTGCTAATTCATAAAAACAAAAAATTACATGTGGCTTTAAAATTATGAAGTTCAAACTAATAAAAAAAAAGGCTTTAAAATTATTGACGCATTTCTTTTTAAAGACTCAGAAACATAAAATTTTGACTTTTGAAACCTTCATTTATTATTTTCAACGTAAGCAATTTTAAAAAGATTACATTTTTCGTAAAAGAAATTGAGGAAATAGTCGTTTTAGTAGTCAAAGTCATTATAATTTTTGTCTAATAGTTATAAATACATTTTCAAGTGTCTATTTTTTTTTTGGTACATTTCAAGTGTCTATTTTTTTTAGTTAAAAAGAAAATGTCTATTTTATTTGTAATTAGTATATAGAGATTAAATTGATTACTAAAACACCAACAATGAATTAGTTCGGGTGTGGTTATCTTGAATCTTTTAAGCATGTGGAGTATCACCTTATGTACCTTATCAGTTCTTCGATAAAGATTAATTATTACTCCCTCCGTTTTAAAATGAGTATCGCTTTAGCTCAAAAATTTTGTTTCAAAATGAGTGTCGCTTTTCAATTTCCAATGCAAAAATTTTCACTTTTATCTTTTAATTACTACTTTATACACTATTTCCAAGAAAAAGTAAGCTTAATTTAGTAAAAGTGCAATTACTTTTAACGTAATGATTGCATTCCTTAATATATGTGAAAACACTAAAAACGACACTCATTTTGAAACGGAGGGAGTACTAACTACGGTGAACACTTCATACACATATATTACAGGAATCCAAAAAAAATGACCAAAAAACACATTTGATAAAAAACATCACACATTTATAATTTTTATTTATTTTTTTATTCAACATTTTTTATTTATAATCCTTTCATATAATCCTTCAAATTCAACATTTTTTTTATTCACATCTGTGTGTTGTGTGAACCTCAGGTGGAATTTAGAACTCGTACGTGACCATCTTTTTGTCTATAAAATAATGATAGATATGTGTAACAATATTTCTTCCTACTTCTAATTCTAGATAGATTTTGGTAGGAATAAAAGTAGCATATTTTAGGATGATGGAGATTTTACAGGTTGTTCGCCACGATATCATATAATAAGCATCCTATGCTATGACGTGAATATGACGCACACCATGAGAAATGAGAAAAAGGAAATGTTGTGACTTGTGAGGGAGGGAGATAGGTGATCTTCTTCAAAACCTTTGGTAAGAAGCTTCATCCAGCATATATGGAAATAAACGAGGGGAATTTATGGTACAATGGTGAAATTGTTATGTACTAATGGAACAATTATGTTTTACTATATAAAATATAAAAATTGATTTGGACAAAATTTGCATTTTTATTGGTTAAAATTTGAGTGAAATATCAAATTCTCTTTTGAAATTTCAAAATTTGGCAAATACCTCCTTGAAATTTGAAAAATGACAAACACACCCCTAAAATTGTAAAATGTCAATCAAATTGCCCCTACTCCGTTTACTCCAACTATTTTGATGACATTGGCGTTAACAGCATACGTGGCACCTGCCAACGTGGCACCACGTCATATGAGATGAGGGTAATTGACTAAAATAGCCCCCTGAATTTGCAAATTTTAGTCAATTATCCTCCTATAACGTGTATCTTGATCAATTACTCATCCCTCATGTGACGTGGTGCCACGCTGGCAGGTGTCACGCATGCAGTTAACGTTCATGTCATCAAAATAGACGGAGTAAAAAGAGTAGGGGATAATTTAATTGACATTTTAAAATTTCAGGGATGTATTTGTCTATTTTCAAATTTTAAAGAGGTATTTGAAAAATTTTAAAAATTCAAGAGGGAATTTGATATTTCACTCTTTAAAATTTTTATAGTATCAATACAATACATTTTGCCAAAACTATCGTAGCACTCCCTAATAAATAAATGAAAAAGAGAAATTCTAATTACTCTTTATTTTTAAAATACAATCACATTAACAAGACCCTTTATTTTTAAAATATAAAATTCTAATTACTAATTTATTATACAAAAAAAAGAGAAATAATACAATAAACTTTCATTATCTACACACTTATTCTTCTTCTTTTTTTGACAAAAAAAAGAAAAGAAAAAAGAATTCATTTATTTATTAGGGAGTGCTACGGTAGTTTTGGCAAAATGTATTGTATTGATACTATAAAAATTTTAAAGAGTGAAATATCAAATTCCCTCTTGAATTTTTCAAATTGTTTTGGCAAAATTCGAACCAACTCAATAGTAAACGTGTAGACTTGAACAAATAAATTCATGAGATAATGAAACATTTAAAATAAACTCCAAAAAAAGTTATATAATGAAATCACATAAGTAATAATTATTATCAAACCCAAAAATAACATAACAATTAGACAACCTTTGAATATGAAAATATTTAAAATGTATGTGTTTATTTTTATCTCTGTTCTATTTTTTATTTTATAAAATATTGACACATTTTTAAAATACACACTAAAATATTTGACCATAATTTTTAATATTCAAACATCATTTTAGAAAGAAAAAAAAAACTAATATTGTAGAAAATTTTATCGAAAACACATGAGTTTTGAAACCATTTGGGAAGTGAGAGGTTGTTGATAAACTCAATCAGCAAATTGAACATTACGTGTAATTAATCAATTACTATAAAGCATTACCATTTACCAACTAAACACGTTAAAGACAAGGCAAAGTACTGTATGTAAACTAACCACGTTTTAATCAGGATCCTCAGCTTGAAAACATGCAGTAGTGTATTTTGGTCATCAAATTGAGATAAGGCATACTCCTATCACATTACATTTCTATAATAAATAAACAATTTCAACCATTAATTTAAGATCGAAAAAACTCACATTTACTACAATAATGCTACTACAGTTAATATGTGCAATCCAAATCGAACCAAGAAAGAGGTGGGTTGGGTGGTGTTTGTCGGCAAAATGCTTTTCACATTTCAGTTATGTGGTTGGATCAGTTGTACTATACTAATAATCAAAAGTCTATATTACTAAAGATAAAGAGTATCTCTAATAGTGGAACTCGTTTTGATTTCTTTAAATGAGTTCCACAATGCTACATCCTATAAATTAATTTATATACTTTTTTTATTTTAATAATAAATTTTGAAGAACTCATATTAAGTTCTATATTTTTATCCCACATATTATTATTTTATTTATGAAAGTATTATTGAATGGCTTGTGCATGTGATGAATAAGTGATGAACGTTGTTATATGACGCAACAATCTAATCGATACCGGAAAACTTCACTCAATGAACTCAAAAAAGGCATATACTTAGGTTGACGGTTGGCGGACTAGGTGAAAAATTCATCTATTAATTAAAGTTGCTCTAGTGTACAATATTCTACTATTTAATAAATTAATCAACAGTGAATTTTTCCTTCTTTTCTTCGGGTGAAAGACGGTGGAATTTTAATTTTCAACGATTTCATTAAATAATATTTATTTAAATTTAGAGATATATAACTCCCTATTCTTTTCTTCTTGTAGTTTTGATTAACCTTGTAAGAAAAACAACTAAAGCCTAAAGGGCCTTTTTGAAAACAAAACGTAAATAGGTCTTTGGGCTAACAAAAAGCCCAATTCTTCCCATTACCAATCATCACATCTAACTTAAAGAAAGAGTATAAAGAGAGTAGTACAAAAACAATTATACAATAATTTATTTATTTTACAAAAATAAACTTAATACATTTTATTCAAAACAATAATTTCAATGCAAGATGAACAATGATTAAAAATTTGGGAACTAGCATGAAAATGAGATGCCTGAGCTAAATCACGAGTAATTCGATTAGTTTATCGCCTAACATAATTGATATATGATACTACAATTTTTATTCAAAAATAGAAGATTACGACAACTATCAATGATATATTCAAACTCAGTGTTATTCTTTTACTTTGAGTGAATTGCTTGCATAATCTATAGGCAATCTATTTCAATCACAATTGGAATTGTTGTTTTATCAGACTCACATAACCAATGCACCATCTTCAATATACCTTGTGCTTTTGCCTCTGCAATGAGTGGCCTGTCGTCAGATTTCTGCATAAAAGCTTACAGAAACCTCCCATTGTTGTCTCTATTGCAAGCTCCCACACAATAAAGATTTATCTCACTGTAACGGCGTGTCAACATAACACTTAAGTGTTCCTCTAACTGATTTTGTCATGACATAATATGTTGTACCCTCTGTTCCTATTTGATGTCTGTTGTGCTTCACTTGCACATGAAGTTAGTTCTGCAATGAATCACACGTGCTCGTCGTATAACATGAAACACCTTCGGTATTTGATCATTCCAGCATCGTTGATTACATCTCCGACAAATCTTCCACATAACCATAACAATTATGGACATGATTTTCAAATCAAGTTCCTCTATCATTGCAAAGATCATATTTAGGTACCCGTTGGCGTTATTCAGTGACGGAGCCTGAAAATTTATAAAGCTTGGACAAAATAATAAACTTAAACAAAAATTTTAGTTTTGCAATGAAAATTTTCAGTTTTGAAAACAAAATCTCAGTTTTGTCCTAAATTAATCCTTATGAATTTCAATTTTACTCTAAATTAACCCTTAAAACACCAAAATTTTTGTTTTGCAATGAAAAATCTCAATTTTAAACAAAAAAAAAATTTCAATTTTGCCATAAATTAATATAAAAAAATATCAATTTTACCCTAAATTAACCTCTAAAATACCAAAACAATCCGACCGAGCCCGGGCTACAGCCCTGACAGTCCTTATGGTGGATTCGTCCATGGCGTTATTCATATATTGATCGATGTACCGCCAATCTTCGGTCTCCTTCCAAACTTCTTGTGTGCTCATGCATCCAAAAAGCAATAAAGCCATTTGTTCTCTTCGAAACTATCATAGTGAGGGTATTTAATTATGGAAAATGATAACTAGTGCTTTTGGGGTAATGGTTAAAAAACATGAATATAAAAAAAGTGTATTAGAGTTTGTATAGTCGAAGTGATAAAACTATAATAAAATATTATTTTCAATGTGAACTTACCAAGTTACCACTTTTAATTATTTTCAATGTAGAAGACTACGTTAAATCAAAAGCTATAGTTTAGAGCTTTTAAAGTTGCTATGGAAAAAAAAAAGTGAATTTGTCATTTGAATAATAGAGTTATGTTAATATGTGCTCGTTAAAGATTTTACAAATGGTAATTATATATCGAAAAAAAAATCTTTCAAACTCTTTTTTTACTAAATCTTTCAAACTTTGTAATAGTTAAAATATACAATTTTCAAGATTAAATTTGTATCTTTGATATACTAACATGTGCATTAAAGGCAAACATTAACATTTTTCAAAATAATATTTAATTTATAGATGAGTGACATGATTCACCAATACCTAAGTTCAAGAGTTTGGATCATCTTTGACCATCAAATGATATTACTCATTTTTAACCTTTTATTTATAAGAGTTAATACTCTAGTATAATTGATACTCGTCCCACCGGTCTTATTTATAAACAAAAGTTACTTTTTAGATTCATTTAACAAAGTGATGCATCTAACCTCATTTATAGGCTAGATACATAAGTTGTTCAATGAATTTAAAAAGTAACGTTTGCTTATAAATAAGACTGGAGAGATTAGCTGATTTAATGTATGTTTGGTATCACGGTGTATATGTCAGAATCGCAATCTACCATGATTTTTCAAAACTACAGTCTATAACTTTGTAAAATCACGATGGATCACCATGATTCTAGTATACCTACCATGATACCGAACATAGATTAAAGACGACAACCTTTGACTTAAGCTTTAGAGGGTCGGTTTTAAGACACAGGTTAAGGAGATAAATATAGTACTACTATTTTTTTTTTGTTGTAATTTGTGCATTCAAAAATTTAAACATTAAATTTATTATAGGTTGAATTGGACTCTTGGTCCCTTAATTTATTTATTGTTTTTATTTTACTCCTTTAATTAATTATTGGTACATTTTGATCCTTAACTTTGTTCGGTTTACCAAACAAATCATTTTTTATTAAAATTTGTTAGTATTCATCAATTTTAATAATCAATCGAGAAATCTACCACTTCACTCATCATCAAATTCATAACAGCCCATCACTAAACTCAATTTATTCATCACAAAGAAGATGAATTTTTTTGAATTTGACGATGAAGGTAATTAATTTTTTTAGATTTAGTAATAAAAAAACACTGATTTTTGAGTTAATTATTGGTGATGAACGAATGTTAACGAATTTTTAATAAACTTTTATGAAAATAAAAAATTGATAAATTTTCCTAGAGAGGATGTGAATCGTGAATTGAGTCCAAACTACAGATTAAATGAATGTGAATGTGATGTGGCTCTTGAGAATAAGATGGGTCAAATCAAATATAGACGAAACTAGTATCACTATATAAACGTACACAAGCATATCGTGGATTACATCCCAAACACACGAACTAATCTCTGATTGGCAAATGCGCCACAACAAAGATTATCATCCAAAACGCAAGGAGAGGAAAGAAAAAGAAATTCCCAAAAAAATAAACAAAAATTAAATAAACAAAAATATATAAAGCTCAATGGCAGAGCGTGTGTCACTCACTCCTTCATTTCCTTTACCATCTCGACCTTCACCAACCACAACAACAATGGCAACTATCACCGGCGGCGCCGCCGCCCGCATAATTCCCTCCGCCACCAGAGCCACCGTTTCACTCTCCACTTCTTCCCGTTCCTTTTTCTCATTTTCATCCGTTTCATCGTTCAACTGCTTGCGCTCATCTCCTCGCATTTCTCACCTATTTCTCGACCAGGTTTTATATCGTCTCGTTAATTCTCTATGATGATTTTGTCTCTTTTTTTTTTTTGAGTTTGTTTGGTTAAATCACGCGCGTGATTTTTCAGCGAAGATCGGAAGTTCGCGTTTCGAATGGACGATTCGGAACGGTTTCTGTTACGAAAGCGTTCGCGTCTGATCCTGATCAGTTGAAGAGTGCTAGAGAAGATATCAAGGAGCTTCTCAAGACTAAGTTCTGTCATCCTCTTTTGGTAATTTTCACTGTTTTTACATTTTCTCTTCGATTTCGTTTCAATTTGTTATGATTTCTCTGTTCAAGTATATTGCCTTTGATTTAACGTTTCCTCTATCTGGAATTGAAGTAGTATAGTGTACAATTCAATCATGGATTTGTCGGTACTTTCAAGTACTTACACATTTTTTTTATCGGTGTTCCGCTTATATAATGCTAGTCTCTGTTCGTCTTGTGCAAAGACCGGATTATTAATAATAACATATTTGTCAGTTAAAAAAAAAAAACTTACGCGTTTTCTATTTTTGTGAAAATTAAATAGCGTTATTTAATCCTCTGAATATCCATGGTGATATTAAGGTTAAGTAATTAAATTCAATGGTCAGTGATATCTTTATAGAATTTACTTCTGCTCAGGGACTTGCATTCTCTATTTATTTGTATTTTTGTTTCTTTTGCAAAAACTTTTGTCTTCAAATTTATGTCAAGTCATTTATATATGGAGTTTTATGGTTCTTATATTAAGATTCGGAGTTTGTTTCTGTAATTTTATTTTTGAATTGCCGCTTTTAGTATTCCATTACCTGTTTCTTTGCTAGTTCTTGTTCGATGATTGATGCAAAAATGTTTATGATACACTATAAACTGTGGGACAAATATGTCCCTACAAAGAGTAGTGCAAAGCACTTGTGTGTAGCACATGTATGCAGAGTTGATTAGAAGTCTACTATATCTTTCTACTTAAAGTCGCTAAAATAGAGAGAAAAATAATAAAGCATCAGTTAATTGGCCTAAATGATATGGTGACATAGTAGGATTAGGTTCAGATTCATCCAAAAGATGGTTGTAAAGACTGAGTAGGATATTGAATGCTTTGCCAATTCTAACTTCTGAACTTTACAGTGATCAAAATGATTCAAGGATGATAAATAAGCTTTACAGTGACCAAAATGATACAGTCTGCTTAGTTTTCAAATTCCGAGTTGATGAGATATACCTGCCGTATAGAATTGGATCTTTGCCATATGATTTGTAGCATGGTTGTAATTTTTTTTAATATGACGATTCATGTAGACTTTTATGTGATAGATTCGTTTGGGATGGCATGATGCTGGTACTTATAATAAGAATATTGAGGAGTTTCCACAGAGAGGTGGAGCCAACGGTAGCTTAAGATTTGAAGTTGAGTTGAAACATGGAGCCAATGCTGGTACGTATTCATTAACCACCAATTATTTCTCAATTTTTGCAAGTGATAAACATCGCTATGAACTGCAATTTTAGGACTTGTAAATGCATTGAAACTTCTCCAGCCAATCAAAGACAAGTATTCAGGCGTGACATATGCAGACTTATTTCAGTTAGCTAGTGCTACAGCCGTGGAGGTTGCCTAAGTCCTACTCTGCCTTCAAGATTTATTGTTTTCTATTTAAAATTAGTGAAAGATACACTGACTATTTTCTTTGAATTTTCAGGAAGCTGGAGGCCCAAAAATTCCCATGAAATATGGAAGAGTAGATGTCACTGGACCTGAACAATGCCCTGAAGAAGGGAGACTTCCTGGTAAAACCCACATATCCAGTTGGAGTAATATTGTGATTTATACTTTAATCTTTGTCTCTCTAGGATCGTAGGACATGGTTGGATAAGCTACTGTTAATTTGGGAATAAAAAACACAGAAACAATAGGCTTTTTATTAGGCATCTATAAACTAATAGTTAGTCATATAGAAATGGTAGGGGTTGCATATTTTTACTTCTATTGATACATTCTGTTATATCACGCTTTAATAACCAATGAAAATGATATGTCTCTGTTGGTTTTTAGTTCTGCTCTGTACAAGATTTACCAATATAAACAAACAATTTGGACAGATTTAGTTTGGTTGTTTTAAATTTCTGGATTGTTAACAGCCCGAGTTACAAGATTTTTGGGTTGCTAACTACTAGATTTTCTATATTTATTTAGATGCAGGCCCCCCTTCACCTGCTGATCATCTGCGTCAAGTTTTCTACAGAATGGGGTTGAATGACAAGGTAACTTCCTGTGTTTCACATAAGAATGGGCACAGTATACTGGATTCTAGCTATATATCTATGATTTTGACTATCAAGTTATTGTATCTGCAGGAAATTGTTGCATTATCTGGTGCACACACACTCGGGAGGTCTAGACCAGATCGTAGTGGCTGGGGAAAACCTGAGACTAAATACACGGTATATTAAAAATAACTATAAGACATGATTTTGGAAGAGTGCTGAACTCTTTTAAAACTGTAGTCTTATTTTAATATTTGATATTGAAAATCTTGTGAGCTCTAAGAGTCACTGGTTTGACACTATAGTCGATGGTTAATAACCAATATGTTATATTGTTGTGTTTTACTTTAAAACTTCTTATACTGATTTGGATGATGACAACTACTTGATTCATTTTATAACTTGTCCTTTATAACACCTTCAAGTCAATTGATTGAGTAATTAGACTTATTAGATGACATGAAATATCCTATAATATAGGCCAATGCTAACATGCACTCATGAGGTATGTGGTGTATGGTTTACAAGTAATTTTTACCTTTAGATATATTTGTTTGCACACTCACATGGTGAACCCTCAACAACACATAAATTTTTTCCTTTTCAACTCTTGTGATACTTTTTCTTAAATAAAAATAAAAATACAAATTTTCCTTTATCGGAGAGCAGGGAGAAGTTGTGAATCTGTGATTTGTGTGACCAAGAGGAAGGTGAGTGGAAATTTGGTAAAAATAAATGTGTTGACTGTTGAGGGTTCACTATATTAGTGTGTGGATAAATAAATTCATACATTCTTGTTCACCATGCACCAGATGGCTTACTTGTGCATGTTAAAAATAGCCTATAATTGTATATGGGTTATATATACCATTACTAAAAAATTATATGCTTAAATACACTATTTCATATGATTCAAAAAGTGACTTACTGGTTTGACTGACGGTTGACTAAATCATTACCTTGGCCGAGTCAATGATTGGTCTAGTCTGATAACATTGATCTCTGCTGAGAGGCTTTTGGATATGCTTCACCTTGCGTAATCAAGAAGAGTGGTCGCCCTTTTTCTTATCTAGCCTGTTATAAATAAATATTTCCTACTAAGTTCTTTTGTTGGGCTTCTTATAATTAAAAAAAAAAACTTGTTTTATGGATTTACTTTCAAATAAAAGCGTAGTTGGTGAATAGAAATTCATGGGACGCTGCACATACATATCAATGCAACATCTGGTTTGATTTTTTGTTGCTGCATAATCAAAATGTACTATCTTGATTAGATATTGTTGATAAGTCTCACATTGAATGAGATATGACTTGAAAATGTGTTTATAATCTGAAGTATACACCTGTCATGTTTTGTCTCTTTAGAGCTAGTTTACATGATGATGATCAAATAGTTTTCAAATGGAATGATATTTGAAACAAATTAAACAATAGAAGAGTCATTTATCTCTCATTCTACAGAAAGATGGGCCAGGAGCACCTGGGGGACAATCCTGGACCGCACAATGGTTAAAGTTTGACAACTCTTACTTCAAGGTCAGATTTTTTTTAAACTTTTTTTTGATTATTTTGTTGGGACCGGGGATTGTATAACAGTATAGGGAGAGTGGAAGAGGAAAAAGGAATATGCATAGTTTACTTTTTCTTTTTGTAATTTTTTTTGACACTTTGGGTGCCAAGTCTCGAACCACGTACCCCTTGGTTGAAAAGCTATTTCTTAACCAAACGGCCTAATTATTGTTACATACAGGACATCAAAGAAAAAAGGGATGAAGATCTATTGGTATTGCCAACTGATGCTGCTCTTTTTGAAGATCCATCCTTCAAGGTAAATTTGCTGAATCTTTTTCCATGTTTATTTTAATTCAACTTAAAATTTAACTATGAGATATACTAAAAGAATTATTTGTGAAATATGTAGGTATATGCTGAGAAATATGCTGAAGATCAGGAAGCATTCTTTAAAGATTATGCTGAAGCACATGCCAAACTCAGCAACCTTGGAGCCAAGTTTGATCCTCCAGAGGTCTGTTCATATTGAGTTACTGTTTTGTGCATTTTAAGATTGGTGTGCTTATTATCCTGAGCCAAATCCTTCTTTCTGAAAACAAATAAAAGTTCAGAAAGTTAAAATAAAATAAAAAATATGTGCGGAGGTTCAATGGAAGCTGTTCTAACTTCTAACAAATGGAATTGACAACATTTACTTTCGGAGTAGGAAAGGAATCCTTCCAGAAAGGAAAGGATCAGGGATAAACATGCGTGTGCACGCGTGCACACACACACACACAACAATTCCAACCATTTCTCTGTCACAAAACAACAACACCACCAACAACAATTTACAGATCCCCAGCATCGCCAACTATGTAGTCAATAGCGCGGTATAGCGTAGCGGTAGACCCCCTCTCCGCCACGCCATAGAGCCGCAAACCACTATTTAGAGAAGTGGGAATAGCGGCCGCGAAAAGCAGTGAAATAGCAGCTCTGTAGCAGCGCAAAAGCAGTTAGATAGCGGTTTTTGGCCGCTATTGTGTTTTGGGGGAAAAAAAATGATAAAACCATAATTTTTTTGTAATTATTTCTTTAAGTTAGGGGTATTTAGGTCTTTTTTGCACCCCTTGGTTGCCCTAACTTGTGAATATCACGTGATATCACACACACACACTAAAACACGATTTCCATCTTGCTCCTTCTCTAAATCAGCTGGTAATCATGGGATGCTATTTAGTCTTTATTTAAGAACCTATTATGAGGGAAATGACAAAGTTTTATTAAGAATATTAAGTAGAAATGTCCCTTTGATTTTGGGTATTTTTCTATTTTTTAGTATTTGTGTATGTTGTTGAAGTTTATGTTTAATTTTTACATGATTTCAAGTGTTCACAAGTATACTGCTATAGCATTTACCGCTATTTGCTTTACTGCTATAGCATTTTTGAGGATCGGCGCTACGCACCGCTATCCGAGATTAACTACATAGATCACCAATCTCTATGCTAATTTCCATCATTTTTTAATTACCAATATCTATGCATTTTTTTCCTTTTCTAAAATCCAAATCTCAATTCTCTCTCTCTCTGAAACACCGAAGTGAACCCTTGTCTGTTTCTGTTCTGATTTCTTCTCCTTCCCCAGTTGATCCCATTGCATATGATATGATCAATCTATCACCGTTCACGCATCAACGCTCTGATTTTACTCTCATCTTTTTCCTCCCTTCACTAATTTTCACGCATTTTCTCTCTCGGAGTAACAAAACAAACACAACCTCTTCAGTGCAAAATCACATTAGAAATGCTGAACACAGAAAACACATTTTCCCGTGTTTTCCTTTTAGTGCTATTATTTCACTTTTACCCTCGCTGAAACATTGTAATTCTTTCTCTTCCTTCCGACTACTTCAACTCCTTCATCTTCAATTTCTACCCCTGTTCTCCCATTGCCTTCACATAAAGGTAAATCCAAAAATAGTAGTAACCACCACATTGCATCTTCTGCACCTTCACATGATGATGATGATTCTCACTTGCATCTTTCTTCTGTATCGGAGTTAAGTTCTCCTTCTTCAGATCATGTTCATGATCATCGAACACCTGAACGGCTGAACCTTAATCCGAACCTGAACGAGAATTTGAACATCAATATCAACACGAACCTGAACCACATTCTTCTTCTTACGGGTATAACTATCCATATCAATATACTTATTCACAAGAATGGAATCAAAATCAACCAGGGGTTAATACTTAGCATATTACATGAAGAAATCTGCACCTCGTGGAAAATCTATGATCTACCAAGAACCAGAGAGACACGTGGCAGCATCTGGACAATGGACTGGTTCTCCTTACGGTTGTGGTTGTGGCTATCCTGATATGAACAGGAATGTGGGTGGTTTCTATGGTTTCCCGGCGGGACCCTTCTTCTCCGCCGCCTCCTTCTGCTGCTCTGAATCCACCTTCGCCGCCGAGATTTTCTACATGGGATTTTCTTAACTTTTTTGAGAGTGTTGATAATGGTTATTCTGGTTATGGAAATTATGGATTAGGGTTAGTGTCAAGTGGGAGTAGCCTCGATTCGAAAGAGGTTAGGGAGAGGAAAGGGATTCCTGAACTAGAAGATGAAACGGAACAGGAAGCAATGAAGGAGATTTGTCATGAGAAGAAGAAAAAAGTGGCAGAGAAATTGGAAAAGGAAAAGGAAAAAGAAGAGGTTGTTGGTAATGGTGGTAGAGATTTTGGAGAAGGATTTTTGAATTCGAAGGAAGTGCCATTGCAACAAGTGAGTAGCAGTGAGGGAAGTTCCAAAACAGTGCGATTTGATAGCAGCGACGATAGTGGTAGTTCGATTTCTTCTCATGAAAAGAAGAGTCATGATAGTGTTGTTTCTAAAGGATCTCCTAGAAAGAAAGGGGTGAGTTTTGAAATTGATGCTGATGAAGATGCAACTGTTACCACTATGGAGATTGATGGTGAATCTTCTATTTTGAGTAGCTTAACCACTTTATCTCCACATGGAACTAAAGATCTCAAAGATGTTGTTAAGGAAATTCTAGATGAGTTTGAGACCGCTTAAAATCATGGTAAAGAGGTTGAGTTTGAGACGCGCACACACACATACACATAAATTTGTTGCCTTTTTTCCTTAATGTCAGGGCATGCATATTTTATTTGCGTTCAATTAATAAAACAAGTGATCAGGCCACCTATTGAAGTTTTCTTTGTTATCTGTTTCTCAGGGCATTGTGGTAGATGGTTCTCCAAATCCAGTGGCAGAGAAGTTCGTAGCAGCCAAGTACTCCTCTGGAAAGGTTCTATGCTTACACAATTTATAAATTTTCTTATTCATTTAAATGATGTTTGTAGAAAATTTACTAGCTATACGATGGAAGACTTGCGTAGGATATATATTTGCATTTTTTCATTGTTTCGCTTTTCCTGGTTTGGTGCAGGAGTAAAAACAAGTGTGTTGTTTTGTTGTGCAAGTAACTTTTAATAATACAAGAAGACCTATTTTCAAATCGTGTGATTATCACATGTAATTTTGGAAGTCTTAAAATGAAGAAGAAAGGAATAAAATTCAATAGTGTGCCTATTTGAATTGCAGAAAGAGCTATCTGATTCTATGAGGCAGAAGATTCGGGCTGAGTATGAGGCGGTTGGCGGAAGCCCAGATAAGGCACTAAAGTCAAACTATTTTCTAAACATCATTATTGTTATTGCTGCTCTGGCTATTTTGACATCGCTGTTTGGTAACTAATTGGATTTTGTCTTAACTGAAATTCGCTATAATTGAATATGCATTTGCGCACTTGTTAATTTTTTCATGTGGCATTTGCGTTTAAATGCATTGAAAAATCATATAATCATGCTATTAAGATAAATATACCTCTTTGTTTTCTTATCATGCCTTTTTGCTTGATGCTTAATGTTAAAGGAAAAAATAATTTTCAAGATGGAGAACAGAGTGGGAAACATTTCAAAACTAGCTTTATGAAGTTTGATAAATCTGATTTTCAATTGAATGTTTCCTTCACGTAATCACACATAAAAATATTCAATTCTTAATGTGGTATAGTGTACATTTGATAAAACTATGTAGTGATTTATGTATCTGACAGTTAATCCAGTTGATAGATAACGTGGTTTGTGTGACTTCATCCTGATTTTGAAATTGGTTGTTTTTATAAAGCACTACTAACTTTCATAGGCTCATCAGGAAATTGAACGGATGGGAAAAAGGAATACCTATACCATATTTGCTTTGAAGTTTGAATTCCACTTCATTGTCTTACTACCCTTGAATTCTTATTGGTTGAATTGTGGAACTGACTTTGGTTCTCCCCTCGTTTTTCTTCATATCACGTGGTACATGTTTGGTATCACGGTGAATGTGTCAGAATTACGGTGACCTGTAGTAATTTTGCAAAAGTTACAAGGTATGTAACAACGATTCTGGCACATCTGGCGCGATGCCAATCATAGGCGCAATTTACAAGTAGATAGTTTAAAATTCTCTTTTTGCTATTTTCAATTTTTCTACTCTTTTTCTAATGATATACTCCCTCCGTTGCTATCCCACCCATCAAGGTGCCTCCAATCTAGCGAGGGAATAGTCATTGCGTTCGGCGGTGGATACCCCGGTTTCAACAAAAAAAAATATACTCCCTCTGTCTCATAATATAAGAAAAAAGACACACCCTAAAAAAAGTTTACTCTCTTACTTTTTCTATAATCAATAACTAATAAAAATTATTTTTACATTTTTTCATATAACCTTTTAAAAAAAAACATACTTCCAATCATTATATTTTACTTTTTTATGATAAGTTTAATTTTTGTTTTTTCTCTTATAATATTTGACGGAGAGAGTATTTATATATAATTTAAAAGTAACTTTTTTTTTGGTACGTAATTTAAAAGTAACTTTATTTTATCATATTATAATGATTCTTATACAGTAAATTACATTCACCTCTCTTGATAAATAATTACTCTACCCTCTCCTCTTATGCTCAAAAATACTTTTACAAAATATATAAAAAAAAAAAAAAAAGAACGTACACTCATTGCTTGTTACGGACTAAAGTCCTTGTCAACTTGCTTTTCTAATAAGATACTAGTAAGTCTCCATAGAATAGCTCAAGTGGTAAGAGCTGAGAGATATATGGGTTGGGTGGGGGGAGGTCCAGGGTTCGATCTTTGGCGGGAGCAATTTAAATTTTCGATGTACCAAAAAAAATAAAATCATATACTAGTAATTTACCTGTGTGAAAATTTTATTTCATTTCAAATTTTTAACATTGATAGTTTTTTATTTCTTATTTTATTTTTTCATCCAAATAAATTATATTGTAAGAAAAAAATGGTAGTTTTGTTTTTTTATTATTGGTAGTCATTTTCTATCATTAATAATTAATAGTTATTTTTATTTATTTAGTTAGTATGATAATGTCATGTAGATCCACCTATTTTTAATTTTTAAATGACATTCTTTTCTTACATATTACATAAATAAATTGCAAAAGCTGCAAAATTTTGGAAATTTGTTTCCCAAAATTGAAACATATGGGCTCTTGTGTTATATAATACTCTAGTAGATGCATCATGTAGTAGTGTAAGCTTTTTGATCTAGCTTGGAAATTATTATGATGCTCTTTTACTACTATGGTACTGGCTCTTTAGCTTTTCTTCAGCTTTTTGATTGATGAAAGGAAGTGCAAAGTTCTTTATCCCATTTTTGTTGCACATACCCAATTACCCCATTGTCTTCTATTGCCTAATTAGGCAATTATCCTAATGAGTCGTCACAATTTGGTCACATATTGGTTTATTCCAAGGTGACTGAAGATATATTTTTTATAACATAATATTGCATTTATCTAAACTATACAATGATATCCCAGCTTCTTGTATTTCATTCAAATCTATTCAAATTCAGGGTCTAATCTAAATCAATTAGATTTAAACTTGAAATGAATTTCCAAATGCAATCTGTTCTAAAAAATTAAACTTTTTTCTTACTTTTGACAAAATAGTTTAACATTTTTATGTGCTAACTTTATATTGTTTTAAATGTTAAAGTACTAAATAGTAAATTTAGGCCAAATATTTAAATTTGATCCAATAAAACTCATGACATCCATTTTGCTTCTCACAAACAAGAACAAAAGATTGACTACTATACGATTAATTAACATGATGGGACACTTTAGTGAGAGCATTGTAACAAGCAGTAGTGGAGTTAGAAAAAGATGTTCAAGTAAGTTATAAAAAAAATTATAATACAAAAATTATAATAAACATGAAATTGATCATAAAAAAATTTAATTAAATAATTTAAAATGAAATTTTTGAAAGATATTTTTGAATATCTTGACCAACCATAAAAAAGAGTAATTTTGAAAGATTTTTTCATTTCTATCATTTAAAATAGTAAAATAAATAAATGTTGATTACTAAAACTATTAAGAAAATGAAATTTATTTTTTTTAAAAAATTTATTACTCAGTACATATCAAATTTTTTTAATGAAAATA
Organism: Trifolium dubium; assembly: GCA_951804385.1. Lineage (NCBI taxonomy): Eukaryota > Viridiplantae > Streptophyta > Magnoliopsida > Fabales > Fabaceae > Trifolium > Trifolium dubium. The sequence continues at coordinate 18,500,863 of OX638064.1, forward strand.
TGTAAGAAATTAACATAATATTTAAAAAGGTTTGCCTATATATATATATATGGAATATAATTAACACTTGAATGAACGGCAAGCCGAAAACAAAGTTTGTCTAACATGTGAAATAGTGCACATGTTAAAGCAACTAAAATTAGTAATTTTTTATTGAAAAACAACAATTGCTACTTATTAAAAAGTTATGCATAAAATATATAAGTTTCGATACAACTTTACTATTTTAAATTTCTTAACAAGTGCAAATTTGCAAATGATAGAAAAACCCTATTTAAAATCAATGAATAAAATAGTTGGTAGATAATTTTTTTGATTCATAAAAATGTCGATTTTATAAGATTGCATATTAATTTAATTATTCTACTCTTAAAAGTTTCATGTTCAAACTCTTTTGCACAAAATTTATGTGCATTTCTTAAATACTTTTCTTATTGTTCTTAACAAAATAAACTATGATTTCTTCACATTAATGATTTTTTTAAAGGTTGTTATAACCACAAAAAATTGAATTTATGTTAAGAACTGTACGAAAAATATTTTAAAAAATCCACCTAAATTTTTTTCTTTTTAAAACACTATATATATTAGCAATTTTTTTCGTGAGGTGGGTCATGGTTCAGCCATGAATCACCCTGGCTCCGTCATTGCTACCAAGACAAATCATTTGTTTTATTTAATAATTAAGTGATTTAAATTTTTATAAGATGAATAAATAGAATGTCTTAAATTCAAACCGCAATTTTTTAATATAAAATATAATGTCACTGTCAATTGAACTAACTGAGAACAAAACAAATCATTTTAATCCGCGAAATGACAAAGTGCACAAAGACTATTCATGCTTTGTTTACCGGGACCCTCAAATATAGTCAAATGCCTCATTTTCTCATTCAGCTGCACGAGAATTGGATTCTGTTAACGCGTTGAGTTAAGTTGTTGACAATGGGGGGAACATAGTTCTGTGTCAATTTGTAAAATATTGAATTCCATGACAATATCAATATATCCTCTATTTCAAGACAAATAGTTATTGTAACTTTGAATTTTGAATGGTTGGAATTTGAACTTTGTAATAGCCATGTTGATCTCTCCAATGCATAAATATCTATGGTCAAAGACCCAAAAAATTCTACCGAAGATATATTTGTTTCTTTGTAAAGTTATTTTTTTTAGGGTATTGACCTGACTAACAATATTTTAAATGTGAAGAATAGTTAATTTAGAGTTTGAACTATATATAACCTCTGTAATAATATTTTCGGTAGTTATCAATTGAGCGATACTTATAAAATGACCGATTATTTTTATCTCATATAAAGTTTGAATTTTTTTTAAATCAGATAGTTTATTGACTATAATTTCACTATAAAGGTGAATAAATGGATGTACTAGAATTCGAACTCCGATCTTTATACAATACTTGTAAATGTCATATAAACTGAATTAGATTCACGTGACATAAAGTTTGAATTTTAGTTTAGGCATTAAGTAAAAAGTACTCCCTATATTGTACCAAAAAAAAAAAGTACTCCCTATTTTTTGATCAAGTGATTAATTTTTTTTTTTTTTATCAAGTAGAACTACTATATGATTATGTACTCATATAAGGGATCAAGATCCTTTCCTATTCATCCACTAGTCATATTATTTACTGCTACGATAAATTAAAATTAGAATTAATGATTAAGATTTGCATATGACAACCTAGTAGCCAGAGACGATCTAATTCCTCCTTCATACTCTCTCCGTCTTATATTATAAGAAAAAGACAAAAATCACACTTATTCAGAAAAAGTAAAATATAATAATTGGAAATATGTTTTTTTGAAAAAAAAATTGTATGGAAAGATGTAAAAACAATTTTTATTAGTTATTGGTTATAGAAAAAACAAGAGAAAGAGAGTAAGAGTCTGATTGAAACAATTTTGTTTTTTAGTTTTTAAAATGTGTTTTATAAATTAATTTTCAAAAATAGTTTTTAAAAAGCAAAATATGTGAAATCTGTTTCTGTTTTTTAGTTTTTAAAACTATAAAACTAAAAATAGTTTTCAAAAACAATTTTTAAAAAGAGGTCTTCCAAACATGTTTTCTCTTTCTTAATTTTTAAAAACTTAAAAACAGTTTTTGAGAAGTCTTTTAAACAGACGCTAAGTTTTTTTTGAAAAGATAAATATTTGTGATTTTTCTCATATATTTTAGGACAAAAAATTGATTTTTTTTCTCTTATATTATAGCATGGAGAGAGTAACTTTTAAATGACTTTGTCAAAAAAAAAAGCTTAAATGACTATTTGTAGATTATTTTAGACTAAATTACTATGTGTCAATTTTCTTAATGTAAGAAAAGTTTCATTTTCTTTAAAAGGACAAAACATAAGTCTTCAAAAAAAAAAGTGTTTGTTCCTTTCTCTTTATAATGTACTTCGTGGGGACTCAATAGAAGTTGAATTTTCAGTTGTAAATTATTATTTAAAAATATAGATTTTTTTTTGAAGCAATTAAAAAAAATATAGATAGAACAAGAAGAATTGGATACATTAAATTCAAACCTTTCAAGTCTTTTTTTTAAAGAAATAAAGTGAATCGTTCCCGTGAATTTAACTGAATTGACAAAGATATTATATATAATTTATAGGGCAAGAAATTCAACCTAGTTAGTAGAACATTTGTATCTAATTTACAGGAACTAGGATTTGAGTCTTAATACGTCTATTTATTCACTTTTAAATAATTAAATTCTAACTACTAGAATATCTAACAAAAAAAAGTGTCATGACTTGAATCATATTTATAGGAGAGAGACAAAGACAACAATTTTTTATTTATTAGTTTGATAGACTTTTTAGGCCGGTTAATTAATTAACTAGATTTTGAGCCCGTGCCAAGCACGGAAAAAAAGTAACATTAAAATTTGAATAAAATAAAATTATTTATAATGAAATTGATGATTAAAAGATAACTTATAATTATTTTTTTTGACATATATTGAATTTTAATTTTAATTTATACAAATATAAAGTGCATACGTCATTTGCAATTCTTGGAAAAGAGATCTCGATATTTATTTAATTTGTGTTATGTGTGCACAGTCTATATTTTCTCCTTGTTTCGGTATATTTTTAACTTGTAAAAAAATTAGTAATTTTATTATAAGAAATATTCATTTAATTTTTTTTAGCACATAGATGAGATGACAATCATAAACTCACATGGATCGAACCCCGATCATGATTGTCCAACCTAACAATTTTATCATTTTCTATCAGTTGAGCTATGACTTTTAGACTCTTTTAAATTTTTGATACATACTCACATAATAAACTGATATTTTCACCAAAAAAATATTTAGTTATATTTTCTCTTACCAATATTTTAATTGGGTTTTTATTGAAAGTCTACAAATCTAACAGAAAGTCAATAAAATATTTTCTTCACTCATTGAATGTAACATTTTCAAACCATAAAGTTTCATTTTTTCTTTGTTTTTAATTTTATTAATTATTTCAATAATTATTTTTTATTTGTGATCGATATGAAAATTATTTAGATAGAAGTAAAACAGAAGCAAAATCATTTCCATAACATTTTTCCCCTTTTCTATTTGGTGTTCTTTTTTAATTAGTGCCTACAAATAAAATGGAAAAAGGGAAGAAATTAGATCTAAGGCTGACAAAGAAAGATAAAAAAAAATTCAAGGTGAATCATTAAGTTTATCTTGCATCTATAATATAATTATGTATGAGAAACATTAGATTTGATATTCAAATTTGAGAAGACGGAACATTTATTTTGTAAATAACATTGACAAATGAGAGTTTATAACGTAAATTATTTACATCAAGTATTCAATAAAAAAAATGAATTGTTGTTTATATAAGAGAATAGAGAAAATACTTGATATATATATATATATATATATATATATATATATATATATATATATATATAAAAAAAATAGTAGTTCGTGAAAGTTGTGATTAATTAGGCACTTGTAACAATATCACTACTATCGCTTGTATCTTCTTTTTTTTGACAATACTATCGCCCGTATCTTTAGTTTAACATCTCATAGTACAAACAAATACATATACTACTACTAATATTACTACACGTAATTCTTGTATTCTAAATAGTAAATAACATTTGAAACTTTAATCAATTTTATAAAATATATAATTGTACAAATTTTTATTGTGTTTCAACTTCATCTCTTGTTGTTTCATGCTTCTACTTTTTGTATTCCCATGCTTCTATCTTTGAATCAATCTACACAAACAAAAAAAACAATAAATCAATACAATTTAGTCAAATAAAAATATATTTGTTCAAATAACAATCCATATATATCACCCCACCCCATTGCAAGAGAATTAAAACATTAAAAAATGAAACAAAATAAAATTCAAAGAAAGTTTGAATGAGATAAAATGGCTGATATGAATTATGTAGTTGATGACAAAAGAAAAAGTAGAGCATTATTCATATTGAAATATTATGAGTATATATAGGAATGAAATAAAAGGAGCCTAAATCAATTTGACACTAATTGAATCAATAGAATTTAATTCACCTGAATCAATTTGACACTATTGTGAGTCAAATAATTTGCTACGTATTACGTAATATGCTACCTATTTCTTAAATCATTTGAAAACGAAAATGATTATGCTTTTTGTTACCAAAAATAAAAGATTATGCATTTAATACATTGATTTCATATAATACATATCTTTTTTTTCTTTTCAATAATAACTTGATATTTAGATCTATTCTTTATAAAAAAAAACCGCTATATACAATACATTTTGAAATTATTAAAATAATTAGACTAACAACAATTAATTTTGATTAGTGCTGTAAAAACCAATTAATTTTAAAAGAATCATGAAATATGTGATACATGAAATAATCATATTAAAAATGCCCGCCCGGTATGCAACCGCCGCCATCATATTCATTCATATTTGTATATTAGTAAACGAATTCATATTCAAAAAGTATACAAATATGTATTAAAACATATATTATTATTTGTCAAAAAAATAGATTATTAAAAAAATCATATTTTTTTGGTTAAACCGCATATTTTTTTGTTAAATATTATTTTTAAAAATATTTTTACAATAAATGGTATAATTGGCAGCAAAAAAACAACAAATGTATAATTGGAAAAAAAAAGTGTGTTTTAGGTCATTAATTATAAGTTTTTCATAGATCATTAAATAGGTGTTACTGATGTACAAAAAAAGTTGCAATTAATAGCCACAATTTTTTTTGAAGCAATAGCATTCATTGGTAAATTGATATGGAAGAAGAATGCATGTGAGGATGTCATGTGGACAAATTCTTTTGAAAAAAGGGTCCTAAATAATAATAGTATAGATTAGGCCTAATCATTTTTTACAATATATTTAAAAAACCTATAGATAAATACTATATTCAACAAAAAAAAATAGATAAATTAAGAAATGTTGTAAAAAATTATCCTCTCGTTTTCTTACATAGTTTATAAAATTTTTGCTTGTTAACTAGAGTAGCCAAACTTAATTTAGGTGCAAAATTGAAAGATGATACTAATGCCATTTTTTTTAACTGTCGTTTGAGATATTTACATATATTTTTATTAATATATAATAACAAATATTAACATATAAGATGTTGTTTAATTCATCTCAATAAATATTTTTGATCAAATATAATTTTTTATAATACATAATTATAGATATTAATTGTCAAAAATATGAACATATGTCTAGTGGTGAATTGTGACAGTTAAAAATAGAACTGAAGGAGTAGTAAACTAGTAATTAATATCACTTTAAAGAAATAAAACAATAATAATTTTAGAACATATTTTTAAGTGTTAAAACGACTATTATTGTAGAACAATGTGAGTACTGAGTACGTAGTATATATTTCTATGTCGTCATATTAACCAATTATAAATTCTTTTACACAGCCAACCATTGCTATGAATTCTATTTTTGATAATTTGTCACTTTTAGTTGTGTAAATTGAGTAAACACTTCATGTGTAAATTTTATCTTTAACACTCATTTGGTGGTAGAATTAAATATTGATTCATGAAAAAATATACTTAGATTTTATTTTTTGGTAACAAGATCTTTTTTTAAAATGTCACTTTTAAGAACAAGTATGTCTATATTATGATAGTATATTAAATAAATTTATGAGTTTAATTGTTGGGCACCATCTGTCAATAATGTAAAGTTATTTTACACGTACATTCAATAATATGTTGCCACATCATTTAATGAAGATGACACAATGTATTTTTAAATATAATGCATGATATATCGATATAGTATTATTTAATACATGTGTAAAATAATTTTACACTAATGGTGTGTATAAAATAAATTTTAAATGTATTGTCAATTAAATTATATGAAAAAGGTCGTGTAGAGTTATATTGTTTTTTTTTTTTTAACAATGTAGAGTTATATTGTTAATTATGCCTAACTGCAAAACTTCACGTAATTTAGATTCTTCTTCTCTATTTATGTTGTTGAAGTTAATGTCAAAGTTTAAGGAACAAAAAAAGAACATAAATATACTTGTACAAAGTTATTTTGACAAATTAAAAAACAAACACCAAATATTCTTCTCAAATATTTATCATTGTGCCTAAAAAAATTGAAGGAAAAAAAATCATAAAATAATTATGTTTAAATCACTTCTCTTTTTGCCGCTCTGATCACCTCCTTTTTCCTTTTTTTTTTGAAGCAGTAAAAAGATATTTATTAAAACGTCTAGACTAACACAAGATATGCTTAATCTAAAAATAGAGACAAGAGTACAAACACAATAATGTCAACAACAAAACAAACGGCAAAGGAAAGCTACTAGGCACCAAAATTAAGCGCCCCTCCACCCTAAACAACCCAAAGGATTAGAAAATCACAAATTACAATTAAACAACACATCTTTACATTTTGCCTTAAGCCACCACCAAGTATGAATTTTGATCTGATCTACCACGCGATGCGCTTCAAAGTCCTTATTCTGAAACAAACAAGCATTACAAGCTTTCCAAATCCACCAAATAGTCGCTAACCACACCACTTGAAAGCTATTCTTCAGCTTAACCGGATGAACCTGAAGACCAGCAAATTAGAGAACATGAGGAACGGCCACCGATGACAAGACACCCTGAATACCTAACCACTCGAGAATTCCACTCCACACCACACGAGCCTTGTCACAGACAAAGAAAAAATGAGAAAGAGATTCCACATAATTATTGTGTGTAAATATCATTTTTTTTTTCCCTTCTTTGCAACTCTCACCTTATTTATTACAGTAAAATTATTGTGTGCAAATATCATTTTCAATAAAAGAGAATAATGCCACTTAACAAAAAAATATATGTTTTGTCGAAAGAAACAGTGACTTAAATAGGAAGTAATGCCATAATTCTTACCATTAATTTGTCTCCTTTGACATTAAGCTCCTTAAATAGAACATTACAATAATAATGTTGGGAAGCATATTCCTAATCTAAGTAATTAGGTGAAAAGTGCAAACTAAACTTATTAATTAAGAAGTAAAGTAAAATTGATCCTAAGACACAAAATTAGTTTTTTTTATAGTGATGATATATACGTATTTTTTAGTATAAATAAAAAATATACACAAAATAAAAGAGCTTTTGCTAGATTTGTGTAGATGGCGTATGTCTTACTTATAGCTCATGGAATGGTTAAGTTTAATGTAGTAGTTGATGTCACAAAGTGACTATGGCAGCAATTATCGACGATTCAACGCCATTTCTTCTGCCCACCGATACCAAATGTTTGTTCGTTTGTTAATCACTTAATTCATGTGATCAGCTTACCAAACAAAGGCAGAACATTCTAGCTTATGTAACGTAGAAATGTAAATTATATATATGCTCAAATACAAAACGTGGCTTGAATTAACCAAAGACAAGGTTGCGTAATATGAATGTTCTTACTTTAGTGGTAAGTATTTCCTCTTTCTCAAAAAATATAACTATTTTTAGCATATTTCACTCTTATTAAAAGAAAACTTTCTTCTTTTAGATTTCTTAACCAATGTTCCGGGGGCACCGGTTAGCATGACCCATTAATTATTGAGTCTATTTTATATGGAAATGGATTAGGTGCATTTGACAGTTTGCACTTGTTAAATATGATCGTCTGATCTTGTTCGAACGGTTATTGTTTTAAGATTAGATTTTAATTTATTTTTAAATGTAAAATTGTATTTTAAATTTGACCGTCAGATCTTAGATTTTACATTGAATAATGACTTAGATGTATCTGAATGAAATGCAGTTAATAATCGGTAATTGCGCTCAATCCTGATCCATTTTATGCATAGAAGTATTTTTTTTGTTAATTTGAACCAAAATATCCTCTGCGCACAACTGCAGCAGAGATTAATTTATCGAGCCTGATAGAAATACAACAAGTACGATAATGATAATCTCTTATGACAAATACTCGTCCTTAATGTGCAGATTGTAAAGAAAATTGAAGAACATGGAGGAAGCTAGTCTAAAGTAGAGCATTGAAAATGTTACTACTAGCAGGGGACCCCATCTCATGGGCAAGAAGCAATGCATTGACGTCAAAAACTACATTCAGTAATAATGAATGTACGCGTGGGTGGAATTATTCTCAGTCAGCCTTCGCCGAATTCAATTAACTTATCACCATGAATGAATGCACCTAATTACTGTAATGTAATGTAATCCCACACATTTAATTTAACAATTCAATTTAATTAATTAATTTATGTCAAAACATTACAGTAGTCTGTTGCTTATGGCGGGTTTGCAACTTGCAAATACCCTTCTCTTCTCTTTCTCTTTCTCTTTCTCTCAACATTTCCAACCATTTTCTCTGTCAGTCACAACACAAAACAACAACACCACCAACAACAATTTACAAATCCCCAACATCACCAATCTCAATGCTCATTTCCCTCATTTTTTAATTACCAATCTCTATGCATTATTATTATTATTTTCCTTTTTTTCTCAAATCCAAATCTCAATCTTCTCTCTCTCTCTCTCTCTCTGAAACACTGAATTAAACCCTTGTCCCTTTCTGTTTTGATTTCTTCTCCTTCCTTCCCCAATCAATCCATTTCCATATGATCGATCTATCACAACTCACACATCAACGGTCCGATTTTACTCTCGTCGTTTTCTCCCCTTCACTAATTTTCACGCGTTTTCTTTTCTCCCTCGGAGTAACAAACACGAACACAACACATTACAAATGCTCAACACAGAAGAAAACACATTTTCCCGTGTTTTCCTTTTATTAGTACTCTTATTCCACTTTTACCCTCACTGAAAAAACTTTGTTATTCTTTCTGTTTCATTCATTCATCATGCTTCATTTTCCGTTGCATTCACCGCCATAACCACCATGAACCACCGCCATTCTAAACCACTCTCATTCATCATCATCTTCTTTCTTTGTTATTCTTTGTTTGTGATCTCGTTGGTAGAACAAAATGGGCTGCGGGGGCTCCAAAGTGGAGGAGTTCCCCGTGGTAACTCTCTGCAGAGAACGTAAACAGTTTCTTAAAAACGCTTCCGACCAACGGTACGCTCTCGCCGCCGCACATCTCGCTTATTTACAGTCTCTCCGAGATATCGGAGAAGCTCTTCGGAAATTCTCCGATCAGGATCTGTTTCTTCCGACTAGTTCAACTCCTTCATCTTCAATTTCTTCCCCTGTTCTCACATTGCCTTCACATGAAGGTAAATCCAAAAATAGTAGTAACCGCCACATTTCAGATCATGATGATGATGATGATGATTCTCACTTACATCTTTCTTCTGGATCGGAGTTAAGTTCTCCGGATCATGTTCATGATCATGGAACTCCGGAACCTGAATCCGAACCCGAACGAGAATTTGAATATCATCATCAACAAGAACCTGAAGAACCTGAACTACCTTCTTCTTCTTACGGGTATAACTATCCATATCCGTATCCGTATCAACAAGATTGGAATCAAAATCAAAATCAAAATCAAAATCAAGCAGGGGTTAATACTTATGCATATTACATGAAGAAATCTGCACCTAATAGAAAATCTATGATTTACCAAGAACCAGACAGACACGTGGCAGAATCTGGACAATGGACTGGTTCTCCTTACGGTTATGGTTATGGTTATCCTGATGTGAACGGGAATGCTGGTGGTTTTTATGGTTTTCCGGGGGGAGCTTCGACTTCTGCTTCTCCGCCGCCTCCTCCTGCTGCTCCGAATCCACCTTCGCCGCCGAGAGCTTCTACTTGGGATTTTCTTAACTTTTTTGAGAGTGTTGATAATGGTTATGCTGGTTATGGAAATTATGGATTAGGGTTAGCGTCGAGTGGGAGTAGCCCTGATTCGAAAGAGGTTAGGGAGAGGGAAGGGATTCCGGAATTAGAAGATGAAACGGAACAGGAAATGGTGAAGGAGATTAGTCATGTGAAGAAGAAAAAAGTTGCAGAGAAATTGGAGAAGGAGAAGGAGAAGGAAAAGGAAAAGGAAAAGGAAGAGGTTGTTGGTAATGGTGGTAGAGATTTTGGAGAAGGAACTTCAAATTCGAAGGAAGTGCCATTGCAACAAGTGAGTAGTAGTGAGGGAAGTTCCAAAACCGTGCGTTTTCATAGTAGCGACGATAGTGGTAGTTCGATTTCTTCTCATGAAAAGAAGAGTCATGATAGTGTTGTTTCTAAAGGATCTCCTAGAAAGAAAGGGGTGAGTTTTGAAATTGATGCGGATGAAGCTGCAACTGTTACCACTGTGGAGATTGATGGTGAATCTTCTATTTTGAGTAGCTTAACTACTTTGTCTCCACATGGAACTAGAGATCTCAAAGAGGTTGTTAAGGAAATTAGAGATGAGTTTGAGATTGCTTCAAATCATGGTAAAGAAGTTGCGTTTCTTCTCGAGGTTTACAAACCACCTTATCAGTCACGGGTTGCTGCATTTAGAGGTAGCGATGCGATTTCCTTTGAGTTTTTTTTTAAGTTTAGCTTCATTGTGTTTCTTTGTGAGGTTTATAAAACATGAATTATGCATGTTATGGGACTGTGTTTTTATTTGATATAATATATAGAAGGTTTATTGCTTACTACTTTAAGAATATGCAATTGCAGTTTGATTTGAAGTACAAAATAGGATTCATACTTCAAAGTTGATATGAATTTTCTACTGTATGTGTTTTTGAATTTGTATGCTCTATACTATCATTACTGTTTACAGGTTTAATGTCTTACTATGTGGTTTTGTGCAGTTATCTTTTCGAGGATATTGGAGATGCTAGCACCTTCCAGACCGCCTTCACAACCTCCATCTGGGCCGCCAATCCAATTCTCTTCTAGGACGATGAAATTGGCAAAAGCATATTGTGGAGAACCTGAGAAAGAGTTGATATCAAATCCAATAAACCTTTCATCTACATTGGAGAAACTTTATGCGTGGGAAAAGAAGTTGTACAAGGAAGTTAAGGTGTGAATATGACTGAAATTAGTTAAATGCTTGGATTCTTTAGCTGAAATTTTTCATGAAACTAGAAATGGTTGGAGCTATTGATAATTTGATATCCATTGAACTTATTTTAGGTAGAAAAGGTTTCTAAATTCCTGTAATATAGTTTCCATTTAAAACATTTATGTTGTTGGAGTGGATATAATTTGAATTCGTAACTCAATACCATGTACTCTTTGATGACCAACATGTCCTGCGCAATGAGCACCATTTTCTTTTATAAACTGCTGATATTATAACGACTTTAGCAAATATTGTACTATTCTTTTGAAATTGTGCTTATTTGTATTGTTAACTGTTCTCAGGATGAAGAGAGGTTAAGAGCTACTTATGAGAAACAATTTAAGAGACTGAAAGCATTGGATAATCGAGGAGCTGAAGCTACTAAAATTGATGCTACTGAGACATCGATTAGAAAGTTGCAAACAAAAATAAACATTTGCATCAGAAGTGTTGAAACTATATCAGGGAGGATACATAAATTGAGAGATGAAGAATTGCAGCCTCAGCTTGCAGCATTAATTAATGGGTATGCATTTGCTTTAATTATTCACTGTGTTAGTATTCATCTCCACTTCATTGTGTGGAAATTTCCGACACAGGTTTAAAATTCTGATAAAAGATTGCGGTCAAAAGTTATTTATTTTAACACAGTGCAATTTGTTTGACAATATTTCTTCTTCCTGTTAAGGATTAGATTGAAATGGGTAAAATGATGTATTACTGTTTTTAAATTTCACAAAAGCCACTGAAAAAATTCAAGGTTTTGAAGCCTTGATTCATGTTTCTAAGACTATATGTGAATTTTGATTTGATGATAGAATTAACTTTCCAATTCATTTTTTGGGGTGCAAATTAGCACTATTTTGGTTCTCCAAAGGTGCTTTTATAGTCAGTTCAGTTATGTCCCTGCACTATTTTGATTCATTAGTGTCACTCCAATGTCCATCTATGAATCAGAAATCCCTAATGGAATGTTTGGATTTGCAAGTTAGAAGTCTTGTTGTCACAATTAATGGTTATATAAGAGCCTGCCTGGATACAAGGTGCTGAGAATAGATGGTGACACGGTATAGAAGGCTGACATTGACTTCAATTATATCTTTAGGGATTGATGAGATTTAGGCTTCAGTGCTTATTTCTCATTAGGTGTGAAGCGGCTGAAAATACCCCTACGTTGTTATCCTTAGTAATTTAGTATTATAATTTTTGGTTTTGAGCTTGCAAAATCTATTAGTTTTCTGACATTATTGAGTTTTTCTGGAGTTAGAAGTCATTGATTAATGTACACATAGATATCAATATATGTTAATGGTATTATTATTGTTCACATGTGTAATGAAATATATTATTTGTCCGCAGATTGATAAGAATGTGGAAATTCATGCTCCAATGCCACCAAAAACAGTTCCAGGCTATCATGGAGAGTAAAACTCAATCTCTCAAGTTAAACGCTGGTTTGCAAAGAGATGAAGGTTTGAAAGCCATTATAGAACTTGAAAGGGAGCTTTTGAATTGGTGCACTCAGTTCAACAATTGGGTTAAGACTCAAAAATCTTATGTTGAAAATTTGAATGGGTGGCTCATAAGGTACCTTCTTAACGAACCTGAAGAAACAGCCGATGGCGTTGTTCCTTTCTCTCCAAGTCGGATTGGAGCTCCACCAGCATTCATAATCTGCAATGATTGGAATCAAGCAATGAATAGAATTTCAGAAAGAGGGGTGGCAGATGCTATGGGCGAATTTGCTCAAAAACTACATGAGTTATGGGAGAGACAAGATGAGGAACAAAGGCAGAAAATCAAGGCAGAGTATCTCACAAAGGATTTTGAGAAACAACTTAGAGCTATGCGCACCGAAATGGGAAGCTCAAAACATGAGCATGACAAAGCTTCAGGGAAGACTGCATTGTCGAAGTTCACTTCTGATAGTGGTGTTTCACCACTGGATGATCTAAGAGTGGATTTAGATTCTATGAAGAAGAGATTGCATGAAGAGAGGGCAAGACATAAAGAATCCATTAAACTTGTACGCGATGCAGCTTCTAATAGTTTACAAACCGGTTTGATCCCCATTTTTAGGACATTAGAAAGTTTCACTTCGGAGGTGGTGAAAGTGCACGAGCAAGTTAGACTTCAAAATGCTGGGGCCACTTAGTAGTGTGGATTGATTAGGGAAATTTGGAAAGTACATTGAAGATTTAGAACTAACCACCAGTTTTGCAGCTAGAGTTAATCTTGTTATGTAGGAATGAACCTCTTAAAACTCCCTAATGAGGTTTGATTAGATCAAGTTTCAGCAACTAATGCTTCGGGTGTATAAATGTCAGGACATGGTTATCTTGAATTCAGCTCCTGTAACACCCAATCTACAGTTAGGTAAAATTTTGTACAGAATAATTCATTTATTGATTGATTGGTTGTAGGTGATTGTATATGCTGTTATGTTTAATATGCCTAGGAGTAGGATTCTTAGCAGGAGAAAGCAAACTCAAGAACAATCAAGTGAATTGAAATATGCTTTAATTTATTTCATTCCTCTTCTCATTTACTCCTTTGTCGTGATTATCCAACCCTGCATTATATTGTTGTTTACTCATTTGTTTAAACTACAAATATGCGAGACTGCTTTTCTTGAATTGTTGCGGTGTAATAATTCACAAGAATTCTCTGGACACTAGTACCCGAGTTCAATTCATGATTATAAAATTTATTGATTAGACTTTATTTATCTTTTGGTTCTATAGATTAGTCTGTCCTTCCTTTTTCGGAAGAACTGAAGGGTTAAAGATGATGTGTTCGATGCTAGTTTAAATGTTTTTAAAATGCTCTTAAATCTTAATAGTCGGAGTCAATCAAACTAATATCTCTGCTGTACTGTCTGGTTTGTGGGAGGATCATGAAGCTCAATGGCAGGTACAAGCAACTGCGCTCAATCATCTGCTCTCCAATTCACAACCTATATTAGTCAAATAAATAACAATTTTGTTTGGCTCTCGATAAACACGGTGAATCACTGAATCTTCACATGTCAATCATCTGCAAGCAAACTTGTAATAGTTCTAACCAAACTCCACCCGTTTACACTCCAAATACCGCCCTCTCTCAGACAGTGAACCACAATCTCATAGTCGTGTTGAAGCTCAATAGCCAACTTCTAACACTCCAACTTCAAACTTTTATGCTTAGCCAACTTCCAACATTCCAAGACAACCCCAAGGTCCACAATGTAGCATTTGTAGACCCTAAATACTGTGCAAAGCCATCTAACCATTGACCTTTATCTGTTTATCATCTCTCAAAATACCACTTCGCCCAGCATTACCACCCCTAGTTGAAAGAGACATTAACTTTTCCCCTCTATTTATTCTTTCATATTCATCTTGGACCAACATATTTAAGGTAGCAACTAATTAGAAGAAACAGAAGGCAACTCACAACAAATCTATGTAGAACAAACAGTGCATATTGATCTTGTAGTGGTTAAACTATAATTACATAAAACGGCTCTTACAAGTTTAGTTGGAAGGGAGAAACGTCATGTAAGAGTGATAGAGCTGCTAGAAATGATAAGCATCTACCTAAATATTATGGTTAAATATAATTTTAATTTTTATAATATTATGAATCTTTTGATATTAGTTTTATTAAATTTTAATTATAATTTTAATCCTTTGTAATTTGTAAGAATGTGATGCCATCATGAGTTCACTAAACATGTGGAAGGAAATTTAGAAAATGTGCAGAGCTTTAGAAAATAGGTACCGAAACACTTTTACATTGTTTCGAAGAACTTTTTATTAGTGTGAATCCGAGCACTTTAAAATTGCACCTTGTCATTGCTGTAACGTGCAACCTACAGTATAAGATGATTACATTCTTAAACACCACTAATTAATCCATAGCCATGGAAAAAAGAATCAAACAAGCAAAAATCACAACAAATAAAATAATGTTTTTTTTCTTCAAGAACAACCAAATAGGAACACTTAATCTATGTCTTCTGGTAAACTTTTTATTAAATTTTATAAAATTAGAACATTTTTACCGGAACACATAGTGTAGGGTGAACAAAAATAATAGTGTAAATAATTTAATAATAAAAAAGGGTAATATGGGATTATCAAGAGGTTTGTAGGGGTGAAGGATTAAATGTAGGGGTAGAAGGACAAATTTTCTTTATAAAAATGCACTAAAATATTTTGGAGAAAGATGCTCGGAGCCCAACTTGAAATCCAATTCACATGATACAAGATTACTATGACTAATTATCTAGGACATAAAAATTACTATGACTATTTTGTACATTAATTCTTCGATTTTCAAGGACCCTAAAATTATTTCTGATAGAAATCAAATTTTATATGTTCCAAATAATTTGTCTTTAATAGTCAATCACTTAGTTGCATCGTAAGAAACATATACAAGATTAAATACATTCTTGTAAATATATCTTCCATATTTGACTGCTCTAGCTTGCACATACAAAACTTGTATACTCATGGAGAAAGACCCCACTTTCCGATTTAAAGTAGGGTGGTGTCTAGAGTGAGCCAACATGTAGTTGGTTCATCATGGATCACAACAAAGAGTCAATGGATCGCGATGATTAACAATCAGAGAATAGATTGTGGGTTTTATTAATAGCCTATAAGCCTAATAAATAAATGTGAGAATGCTTAATCTCAGGGTTTAAAATCATTTACCACTGGCAGGGAACTTAGAGCCTTCAAACTAGAAGTCACTTAAGTTAGTTAAGGTTTATATGAACATGGTGCCTGTTACATCGAGCTTATGAGTTCAGTTCCATCTTCACTTAATCATTATAAGATTTACATTTCTGTCATCACAAGATTTAACATTTCTTTTCTTCAAAACATGATTTATAAATTGTGATTGTGATAGATTGCTAGTTTAGGAAAAGAGAGTTTAGGAACTTAACCTCAATAAGGATTAGGCAACAAACACAATGTAAACCAGCCATGTTAAATTGGTAGTAAATGTATCTTTGAAATCAAACAGCAAGCAATACTCCTAAACTACACTGTCTTGCCTTTGTAGTGCAAATGGAAAGATAACATAAACTTCAAATCATGCGCACTTCAATGTTGTGAGAAATCAAGTTGCAATCTGAGCAAAGTAGTGTTATAATTTCTAACACATAAAGGCGACATGAGACACTAAAAAGTTGTTTATTGCAAATAATTGAGGAAAATTTGTTCAAAAAGAAAAGGCGACACAAAAAAGAATATATAGGCATATTAGTGTTCTTAATTATAAAATTAAGAACACTTAATAGTTTCAGTTTTTGCTTAATTAAGAACATTCAAAACATGATTCAGAAGAGCAATCCTTTCCAACTTAGAATAGCACTCTAGTCTTATCAAGATAAACCATGCCTAGAGTATAACTCTTGTTTAATTTATCACAGAAAAAGAAATTCTAAACACCTACCAAGGGGCAAGGGCAAAACAGAATCAAAAGCACAATTTCTCCTATGAGGATATATATATACAAACAAACATAGAGCCTCCTTGAATTAACTTATTTGAGATTATCTACTAGCAAAAACACTTGATACACTGTTTGAGAGAACTTATGAAAACAGCTGATATCATGTGCATAAACTGTTTCAGCTCATTTCTGTAAGTTTTCTAGAATAAATTTTGAAAACAGCTTATAGATTACACAAAAGCATTTTTCCTTCATTGCTTGCAGCTGGTGTTATATAAGTAGCTTATTCGTAAACACTTATATTAATAAACACTTGTGCTATAAGATACAAACATGACCATAATATCAAACACATTTTTCACCAAAATCAGCTAAAAAAATTAACAGAGTTTCACATTCAAGCATTAAAACAGCAACAGAAACAAAATTGAAATCACGAATCAAATCATCAAAAATGTGGTTAAAACTTTAAAACCACAATCTAACTTCCTTACATAATAACACTGATGATCTCAATATCTCAATAAACAACAATAATCAAAATAACGAGCGCGACCCATTTCTCACGCGCCTCCCACCCCTCATTTCTCGCGTGCCCCCACCCACCCCCATTTCTTGCGCGGTTCCATATATATGGGGGGTGCGCGAGTAAAACGTGTGAAAGGAGGCTTGTTAATTTCCTCCCACATGAGAGGAAGTTAGTAGCCCATATATATATTAATAATTTTATTTGGAGTAATATTAATTGAGCTATTTGGAGTAATGCAAAGATTTAACCCATGCCTTTTTCTATGAATTATGATCTCTATATTTGTGAAAAGAAATGAAAATTTTAACGTATACTGGTGATTGACGTTGGCCTTAATAGAAATGACTATAGTTTGATTCCCTTACAATTGCGATTGTGAGAGGGTTGAAACCACTTAATTCATAAACGACCCTCGGAATAGATTAGGCAGTTAGTCATGTGAGCCAGATACTAGCAGTGAAAAAAAAGAATAAAATATCATGAGATTCATTTAATAATAGTGCGACTTATTTGATAGTATAACAAACTATCTATTTTTTTTTGTCGATGTTACTCCTAATAAATTTTCCATTTTTTCTTTAGAAATAGAGATGATCACAATTCTTGCTTCACTATTTGCAACTTTACTATGTTTATGTTTGATTTTAATTCTAGATGAGTTATAATTGATTTTAAATGTGTAGAATTGATTATGCTTGGTTACTTTAGAGTAAAATTGATTCTGCATTTAAATTTAATTTTACATGAAGCTCAATATCGTAACTTATGATTCTAGAATTAATTTTTATATTCAAATTTATTCTTTAACTAATTTTACATAAACATATTCAATATAAATCACTTTATTTTAAATTCAACTTTAATTCAAATATATTTTATACAATCAATTTACTAAATAAATATTTCATGGATACATGAGAGTTCTTTTTTGGACAAGTCTTCTTCTAAATGCCTTAGGATACAAGATAAACTTTTTTCTTTTGGCAACAAGATACAAGATAAACTTGTTACAACAAAAAACAAACAAACAATTTTTGTCAAAAACAAAAAAATTCTTACAAAAACATAAAATAACTATTATAAGTTATGAATTTAATTAGTATACTCAGTTTGTAGTTTGTGTAAGATTATTTTAAACATGTATTTAATGATTTAATGCCACGTTAATAAATTAATGGATATAAAAACGACATATGAGTTGTCATATTTATTAATTGATCTGACAACACATTATTAAATGCATATGTAAAATAATTATACACAGACAAAATATAATACTAATTAAACTCGTAAGTTATTAGAATTAAGTGTGATTTTTCACATATATTTATTATCATATAAATGTTAATTATGTCACACATATATAATTGAATTAATCAGTTGGCTTAAATGATATTTTGCTCCATGTAAGTTCGTGTGTTTTTAGTTTTAGTCCCTCTATATTATTTTTTTGGAATTAATTTTTAAATATTAAAATCATTCTGGTTTTATTCCCTAAAACTAATATTCAGAAATGTATTCCAAAAAAACATAACATATAGATACTAAAACCAAAAACACGCGAACTTACAATGACCAATTGATTATTTAAGCTTAATCAGTTTATTAGTAATTACATATTAATTTTCAGTTTGAAGTTATATATTTTTTTTGACAAAAGTTACATATTTTTAAAATAGCAAATATTTTGTTATTTAATACTCCCTCCGTTCCATTATATAAGCATTTTTACTACAAAAGTCTAGTCCCAAAATATAAGTCCATTTACAATTTACTAGGTACATTTATTACTTTTTTGCTTACACATACCCCTAATTATTATTACTAAATTGCATTGGAATACAAAAATTATAAAGGGGCTTATATTTTGGGACTAAACTTTTGTAGTAAAGGTGCTTATATAATGGGACGGAGGAAGTATTATTAAAGATACTTAAGAGTTAAGATTATTATTAAAACAATAAAACAAATTTGTCTTCTCCTATTTTTTAAAAAGTACTAATCTTTTGTGTGTGTAAATAATTACCACACTCTCCGTCCTAACTAAATCTTAAGGGCCTGTTTAGTGCGCAGATTAGAGAAACAAGATATGTTAAAGTATTTTAATCTGTTGTTTGGTGTACCATTAAATTTATCCAATTACTCTTTGTTATTTTAATCCTTATTTTTGACTGGATTATCCAATTAATCTTTTACATTTTTTATTTTGTTCTAAAACTTTAATTTTATAAAATACCAAAGTATAATTAATGATGATTTACTTTATATAATCTTACAAAAATTAAACATTCATTAAAAGAATATTCTCTTTCTTAATAAAATAAAAATAAAAATGACCAATTAACTTATCAATCAATAGTCAAAAAACTTTTTTTTTGACAAAAGTCAAAAAACTTATCAATTATTATTATATTTTAATCTATATGTAAAATTTTAAAAAGCCAAAATTTTGGAACGAAGAAAATACCAAATTATTTGTTATCAATTCTTCAAAAAAAGTTATTTGCTATTAGGGATGTCAAAGAGACACAGATTGAATCGAGGGTACCATTCATTATCTTATTTCCCGTTTCGAGAATATTTCTTCCTCCATCTCCATTTATGTGAGGAGATTTCTTTCTCCATCCTCATCCTCCGGATCCTCACAGTATCCACAACCATAAAAAATGAACAAAATTGCTATATATTTTAATCAAAAACACGACACAAATATCTTGTTTTTTCTTCCTTTTTTCTAAAAAAAATACATATTTTGTATTTTTCATTTTTTAAAAATAAAAGTACATTTTGTATCAATAATAAAAAACTGCAAAAACATTTCTTAATATTTCTTTTTATAAAAAAAATAAGGCTTAAACGTATATTTAGTCCCTGTATGTACACCAATTTTTCATTTTAGTCCCTGTATCGAAAATTTTGACAAAATAGTCCCTGTATCGCACTTTTTTTTTTGACGTTGATCCCTGCCGTCCAATTTCATCCAAGTGGCAAACGTTTTGCCACCTGGACCCTGCCACGTGGCCAAAAAATGTTGCTGACTGGATTAGAGGGACCAAAACCAAAAAATTGAACTAAATGCAGAGACCAAAATCAAAAAATTGAACTGAATGCTAGAGGGACTAAAACCAAAAAATTAAACTAATTGCAAAATGACTCATTTAAACTCTAAATCCTTAAATTGAAATTTGTTTCTCTACTCTTCTCTTCTCATCAACCTTTCAACAGAGAGACTCATTGCTAAAATAGATTATCCTGATGATTTCCCTTTCAACGATCCCGATCAACAACTGCCCAACCGTGGTGGTTTTCTCGACGCTCTTTCTGATCACGTTGTCAACATTCGCAATGCCTCTCATAATTTTATCTAAAAACTCATCCAAATGGGGCGCAATGATCGACGCAAAATTATTTTTGCCCTGAAAGTTGGTTTATGAGAAGAGAAGAGTGGAGAAACAAATTTCAATTTAGAGATTTAGAGTTTAAATGGGTCATTTTGCAATTAGTTTAATTTTTTGGTTTTAATCCCTCTAGCATTTAGTTCAATTTTTTGGTTTTAATCCTTGCATTCAGTTCAATTTTTTGGTTTTGATCCCTCTAGCATTCCACGTGGCAGGGTCCAGGTGGCAAAACGTTTGCCACTTGGATGAAATTGGACGGCAGGGACCAACGTTAAAAAAAAAAGTGCGATACAGGGACTATTTTATCAAAATTTTCGATACAGGGACTAAAACGAAAAATTGATGTACCAAATATATGTTTAAGCCTATTATTAAAGTATAAATTGACGTTCATATTTACTATCCACCATAATAAATGTAAAAACAAAAAGTATCCATTCTAATTTATTTATTCAAATGAGTATCCACAAAAAATTTATTTCGGTCAAATAGTTTGTAAGCTTATTAGTATTTAATTTGTAATTAAGAAAGAATAAAAAAGCTTATAAGTTTTAATGTTTTCCAAAAGAGGATAAAAATAAAGTTTGACCCCAAAAAACCATTAACCCCAAAGATCACAAAAACGAAAGATGAAAAAACGTTCATGTGACAAGAAAGATCCTATAAGATTAAGCCACGTAATACACCTTTCCAACGTGGCAACCATAGATTCGTCAGTTGTACAAAACCTTGAGTTCAGAAAAATCCAAAATATCTAAGAAACGTTCGCTCACGTGTCTGAAACAGTGTTTTTCTGTGTGCTCATTCTACTTTCTCACACTATAAACCCCTTTCTCATTCATAGCATATTCTAAATCCCTAAAATTTCAAACCATTGTTCATTGCTACGATGGCTAAAAGCGTTGCGATTTTCGGTTTATTGTTCTCTCTTCTTGTTTTCGTTCCTTCTCAGATCTCTGCTGAGGAATCTGATGCTAAGGAATTTGTTCTCACATTGGATAATACTAACTTTCATGATACTGTTAGCAAGCATGATTTCATCGTCGTTGAGTTCTATGCACCATGGTATTGTTCTCGATTCATCTTGTGTTGTTCTGATCTATTATAGATCTTACTTATTCTAATTTACTGTTGGAAATTTGTATTTACACTGATTTGATTCGTTTACATTGATTTAGGCTATGTTTAATTTGTTTACTAATCATCAAGGATTAGATATAATCTTTTGCTAGACTTGCTATTTAAATGGTTAATTGTTTAGTAATTCAGATTTTATTTGTTGCATGCACCTGATTATGGCTGATTTTTGTTCATTTTTCTGTAATAATAAAATGTGATTAAACCGAGTTCATAGCGATCAATTATTATCAATGTTGTTTATGAAGCACGGACGGGCGTGTCCAGGTCATGTCTGACACCGATACAACACTAACACTTACGATTATATTGAATTTGATCATTTATTCAATTTTTTAGCTGTATCAACGTGTCAGTGTCCCTGTCAATGTCCGAGCTTCATAGTGTTGTATTATTATAATTATTGCATGACATTTTCTTATAATTGACAATTTGTTTTTTTTGTTTTGTTTTTGTTTTTTAATCTTATTAGGTGTGGACACTGTAAGAAGCTTGCCCCAGAGGTGATTAATTTTCCTTTTTTTTTTCCTATAATTATTTTATGTTTTTAGTTTTAAGTTGAATTTTTTGGATTATGCGAATGTTGATTTTCTGTTATGTTTATTTGTGCAGTATGAGAAAGCTGCTTCGATCTTGAGCAGTCATGAAACTCCAATTGTTTTGGCTAAAGTTGATGCCAATGAGGATAAGAACAGGGACCTTGCAACGGAGTATGATGTCAAGGGATTCCCAACACTTAAGATTTTCAGAAATGGTGGAAAGAATATTCAAGAATACAAGGGTCCACGTGAAGCTGATGGTATCGTTGAATATTTGAAGAAACAAAGTGGACCTGCATCAACAGAAATTAAATCTGCTGATGATGCTAGTGCTTTTATCGGTGAAAACAAAGTTGTCATCGTAAGTATTCAACAATTGTAGTTTTGGTTTATTATATTTTAGTCACACTGGCCTTTAATTTAATATTGTTATTCGGTGTTTTCAGATTGGAGTTTTCCCTAAATTCTCTGGAGAGGAGTATGAAAACTTCACTGCATTAGCAGAGAAGTTGCGCTCTGACTATGACTTTGGACACACTTTGGATGCCAAACACCTTCCAAAGGGAGAATCATCAGTTTCAGGCCCCGTAGTCAGGTTATTTAAGCCATTTGACGAGCTCTTTGTGGACTCCAAGGTATTTCTGATTTCTGCAGATTGACTACTCAGTGTTTACATATTATGGTTTTTTTTATTTGATTGTTTAAAACTGTTTCATGCTTGTAGGAATTCAATGTTGAAGCTCTAGAGAAATTCGTTGAAGAATCCAGTATCCCTATTGTGACTGTCTTTAACAATGAACCAAGCAACCACCCTTTTGTTGTCAAATTCTTTAACACTCCCAATGCAAAGGTAACATGCTATTTAGGTTATTTTTGTTCCCTCAATACCGAACTTTATGATTTGTCTTTGTCATACACTCATAGAAGCATATTTTATTTGTTACCGAGTCCAAACATCTATTGACGTATGTGCCTTTAATTTACCAATTTGTATTTCTTAAAATGTTACAAAACTTGCTACATTTCCTGGTCAAAAACACAATTTTCGTTTGCCTGTTTTTCGGTCATACTATCCGCTGTTCCAAAAACTTAAATTGGGGTTTTAAAATTGGCAGGCAATGTTGTTCATCAACTTTACTGCCGAAGGTGCTGAATCTTTCAAATCAAAATACCGTGAAACTGCCGAGCTATACAAACAACAGGGAATTAGCTTTCTGATCGGAGATGTTGAGTCTAGTCAAGGTGCCTTCCAGGTTTGTATCAAATCAAAGTATTTAATATTTACATATTTTGAAGTTATTATTTGCTCAATATTAATATTTGACATTGTGAATGCTTTTTTTGGCAGTATTTTGGACTAAAGGAAGACCAAGTACCTCTAATTATTATTCAGCATAATGATGGCAAGAAATTTTTCAAGCCCAATTTGGAACCTGATCATGTTGCAACTTGGTTGAAGGCATACAAGGTATACATCATTTCTCTCAGCATAAGATATTTATTATATCATTGCAGTTCATTCTCTTCAATAATGTTAATTTTATCATGTTTTATTTTCAGGATGGAAATATTGCACCGTACGTCAAATCTGAACCTATTCCTGAAACTAACAATGAACCTGTTAAAGTGGTTGTTGGGGAAAGTCTTCAGGACATAGTTTACAAGTCGGGGAAAAATGGTATACATTATTGCCTTTTCTTTTTGGCTTTATTCCATAAATTATCAGATAGAATTTGGTACTTATTGTATTTAAGCAACATAGCATGTTTCAAAATATTTTTGTTCCGTACATGTGGAAGACCATTATGATATAATTGAGATGATTAGGTAATGTATACATCTAAAGATTGACAAAATTAGTCCCGTAAGTGTAGCTCAGTTGATGCTCATTTGGTAGCTACCAGGGACATTATTGGAGGCAGGGTTCAAACCCCAAATTCACCACTCCTCCTCACTTAAAGTGTGAGTCTAGCCACTAGGCTATTTGACATAAAAAAAATTGGCAGCAGAAAATATGAAGTTTGACAAAAATATATTGAAGTTTGCTTGTAAAGCTCATGATTTTTCTACTTGTCATATATGCCCCTATTTTCTCTAGGAAACATTTTCTCCAATGCTGTTTCGATTACAAACTTGTGATTATGTATAGTATAAATTACACATGGAAAGTAACATGTCTTTCTGATACCACTATACTATGTATGTGTATTCCATTAACACGTGATTATGTTTGGCTGTAATATCCATAAACACATCATTTTCTCTCATACATGACTTGTATTAATCAGTTGTTTGCCTTGATTATTCAGAGTTTGAACAATGTATTTACTAACATAAACTGTAAACCTCTGCAGTTTTGATCGAGTTTTATGCTCCTTGGTGTGGTCACTGCAAACAGTTGGCTCCAATCTTGGATGAAGTTGCTGTCTCATTCCAAAATGATGCTGATGTTGTTATTGCGAAATTGGTACGATATGTGTCTTGTTTTTGTTACAATCGATGACAGTACAAGTGTATTTGTTACAATCGATGGTGGAATTAGCTTAAGAAGCTAATCTGAAAACCATCTGGTACAAAACATAACACTGATAACTCAAACTGTTTACTTGACTACAACAAAAACATTTTAATGACATTATCATTTTACTTTTATTTTTCACTTTTGCTAACTTTATTCTATACATCTTGTGTCACTTTCCAGGACGCAACTGCCAACGATATCTCAAGCAATGACTTTGAGGTCCAAGGTTATCCAACTTTGTACTTCAGGTCCGCAAGTGGAAAAATATCACAATACGACGGCGGTAGGACAAAGGAAGACATCATAGAATTCATTGAAAAGAACAAGGATAAACCTGCTGCTACTCAACAAGAAGCAGAACAACCAAAGGCTGCTGCACAGCAAGAAGTAGAACAACCAAAAGATGAGCTTTGAAAGGTAACTTTTCATAGATCATTAGTTGCTCAACTTAATTTGAATTAGTTGCTCAACTTAATTTGAATGATGTAAAAACTCTTTTACAAAGTTTCTCATTCAAATTTTTATTCTCTTTGCAGGAAATGAGCTGTAAGAGGATATAGGCACACAGTTACCTGCGGGCTTTACAACTCTATTGTATCTCAGAATCAGAAGTTAGGAAATCATAGTGCAGCTATCTATCTATTTTTGCCTTTTATTTTACCTTTTCTGTTTCTTCTTATGTATTATTACTTAATAATTTGAGTTTTGGCGGAGTTTAGTACTGGAACAGTTGTTTATGTAAAATTCATTCCGAGTTAAATTAGGTTATGTTTTCAGTTATAAGTTAAATCCATAAAGGATACAAGATTTACAAACCCGCTTGCCCTGTTTCTTATAAAAACCAAGTGATGCGATCTTACTTGGACAAGGGCTGTTGGTACTTAATTTAAGGGTTAATCAAGTTTTTATTATCTTAAAAATAAGATTGATAAAATTTAAATTTTTCAGAGAAGAGAAGAGAAGAGAGACAACATAAGCAAAAAACCTCTTAAATACATTAGCAAAGTGGCAATTTGACCCTCTTATTTGGGGGTATTAGACATCGATCGACCTATTGTTGGTACAATGGCTTGAGAAAATTGTCATTTTGGGACAAGTTTTGAAATGTAACCTTAATATTTCATTGATCAACTAAAAGAAATCATCTTCTATTGTACACATGGTTCCATCGAAGTTTGGGTGCCACGAAGGTAGCTCGGTTGGTGAACTAAAAGACAATAAAGGGAGACCGGCCTCATCGAAATTTTTTTATACAATATCTAGGACTTAACACTAAGAACTTGATAACTCTATGACGATATTTCCTCCCACGTTTCAATTGTCTCTAACTCTCTAATCTCTATCATGTTCTTATGTAAATTTTGCAATGTAGAAGATGTACATAAATTTAAGTGGCTAGTGGTAATTGTAATAGTGAATATAATATAAATACTTCAGGCATGGAATTCACTAATCTCCTTTAGTTTAGTAGAAAACCATAATTAGAAGCATAATCATAATTAAATTAATTAATAATATGGTAGAACTCTTAATTTGGCACGCCAACCCTTTCATTTTGGGCCTTGATTTCTCTCGAGGCTCGGGAGACATAGCCTTCCTTTTGCTAATATTGTTATTGATATCATCATAACTGTTATTGTTCTTGATGAGATCGTCATTGTCATCATCGTCAAAATCTGTGGTAGAAGTGGAACTGTTAGCAGACGCTTGTTCATCAGAAGAGTTGTCTAGGGACTTAAGAAAGTATGGCTGAAGTTTCTGCAAATCTGATAACTGAAGAGGTTTCATTAGAAACTCTTCTGCACCTTCCTCCAAGCACCTATATCAGCAAAATGAAAGTTGTTAATTAATTAATTAATGATGTTACACACTGAAAATTTTGTTTCAATTTATAATGTACTAGCAAAATGTTGATGCAACAATTCAAATTTTCAATGTATACGCATTAATTATATGATGAAAAAGGAAAACATACATGCTAATTCGGGAAGGTACATTTTCTGAGGACATGATCACAACTGGAACATCTTTCCAAGAAGATCCCTGCAACGTAGTAAACAAGTAGTGTCAAAAGAAAGAATGGAAAACAAAAAGAAAAGCTAAATAGATACTAAAAGCAAAAGCAAACTCAGATCCTGAAATATGAAACTTTTCCTTTTTCTTTCTCACTCTTTTCACTCAAAATTACAGGATTAAAGCTTAAATTTATTTCATATAATGTAGGATTTAACTTATATGCATGAGTTAAGAATCAAACCCCTGATCACATACTTAAAATGCCCAAGATCCTTACCACTTTGACTAATTCATTGATAGTGTCGTCTGGTTTATATATTTGACTTTAATTTTGACTACTTTTAAATTTGCAAGTTGTGATGATTTGTTGAGGATATAAAATATGGAATGATAGTATATCATATATCAAAATTAAACTATATATAGTGCTTGATAAAAACAATTAAAACAATTGAATTAAAAAGTTGCTGGTTGATTCCATTCTATTGCATTGTGCAAGTGAAGTATATATAAATTGCAAGTATTTAGTGAGAAATTAGAAAGGAATATTTGGCATGTTTTTGAGTGTGATGCATGAATGATGAATGAATCCTATTAAAGTTTAAAAAGAGAGATCTAGAGAGGGAATATAGGGAAGATGTCGGGGGAGGGAAAAAAGATGATCAAGTATTGACTGACCTTGACTCTTTTAAGTAAATCATAGCCACTCATCCCAGGCATGCAATAATCTGTCATGATCAAATTCACTTTGCTAATTCCCTGCAAAAAAGTACACATTATCATGAATTACCTACCAAGACCATGTACAAATCGAATGTATGTTTGTAATATAAACCATATTTATTTATTTGGTCACAAGTCTAAATAAAAATAATTTGAGCATGCACATAATTTTCACAATGTCTCTACAGAGACATCACATTTTTAATGCACGAGTCAACATACGAATCTCAGACATCCCACTTATTTATTTAAATTATTTGAACAAAAAAAACAACATCATGTTATTATTTCAGCTGGTCACCAAACTGATCATTCAAATGTATACTAAAACCTTTCCGTACGCACCCTTTTTTACAAAAGAGAGATTTAGAAGAACGTACAAGATATTGCAGACATGAATCAAAACAATAATTAGGAGTACATACACTGCAGTGAAAAGGTTTATATGCAAAGTTTAATATTCCATTTTTTTCCTTCCCAATTCTAATATAAAATTGGATATAAATATATATCATTATGCATTACTCATATAATTTTGCTTGTTTATGTGGATATTGATCCATATACATTTTGATAGTACATTATCTTAATTATGCATGCGCCATCTAATGGAGGAAAGAATTGTTAGAGCAAATTAGCAATAGACATCAAAACCTCCTCCTCTATACAAATCTGAAAACAAGTACTTGATGTGATTCCACACAAGAATCCATTCCATGTTGTAGAAGGTAATTTTAGGATAAGATATACTAGTACATTAATTATACTGGTGGGAAAAATTAAGAAGAAAAAAGCTACTGCAATGGAAGAGATGAAAACAATTATTGAGCTAGAATGAAAAGATGAAAATTAAAATTATTTTACCTCTTGCTGCTGCTGCAATGGTTGATGAAGAGGTGGAAATGATGATTCTAATCCAGACATTGTTGTTGAGGAAGAATTGGTATCAAGTTGTTCATCAACACTAAGTCCAAGATATTTCAAAGCCTTATCTCCAGAGTCCACACAGGTAACTGTGTTTCACACAGATTAATCGATTAACCAAATTCACTACACAACACCAAATAAATCCTGATAATGCATAACCGAGATTGTAGGAAGAAATTAACAAAAATAATGTTAGTAACTAAACTACCTACCTTTGCATGAAGAACCTCTAAAGAGTCTCTCTAGAAGCTTCCTTTCAATGACACTATCATCTACTGCCAACACATGAAAATGCTGCTCTTGCTTTTGCAGCTTTTGTTCTTGCTTCAAATTTTGTGGTTGCAATTGTAATTTGTTACTATCCAAACCAAGCTCCATAATAATATATCAAAGTTATGAGAATTGAATTGAGTATATATAAATTGAGGAAGGGGAATATATATATAGAGAGAAATTAAAGGTTAAGAGGTGATGATGAATGAGATGAGAGTGAGAAAAAGAGAGCTTTTTTTTTGCTGGTAGTGGGGAGGAAAATACTGTGATGGAGCAGTGTTGTTATTTTGTGTAATAACATGTACAATGAAAGAAGAAGATCTTGTCCCTAGATTCGCGTTGGTACAACAACTTTATCTCTCTCTTTCCCCTTTCAAATGGATTTTATTTGATTGCTAAGGAAAAAACTTAAGATTTGTTTTTCCCATTTTGGTTGGTCATCATGTTCATGGAAAAGGGTGGGTGTTGAATTTTGGTAGATAGTATTAGTATGTATGTGTGTGTGGATAGAATCTTTTTTTATTCTTGTGTATGTATCACTTTCAAAATTAATAGTAAAACCCAACGTTTTTTTCTAACTAATTAAGTTGTTAGTTACTTTAATCTTAATTTTCCCAACTACTAGTGAAGGTCACGATACAAGATTATAAGAAGAGATAGTCATTATCTTATAGTTCGAATATTTAAATTTTAAGATGATATTAAAGTTTATCTAATTAAAATTTGTTGGATCACTTGTTATCGGTTTATTGGAAATAAGTCACGTCCTTATATGTCTAATTCTAGATGTAAAAGTATGTGTTGAAAGACTCACATTGAATAAATGTGTTTTTGAACATAAATTTATAAATAGAATTGTCATTATCTTACAAACTAATTTTATAAGAGTTAGTTTAATTTTACCTTCATTTTATGAGAAGGAAAATGAAACTTTCAAAAAAAAAAGAGAAGAAAAAAATGCAAATATAATGATATCTACACGTAAACATGTGTTAGAATATTGGTATTTATAATTTATGTACTCCTTCCGTCTCAAAATTATTGTTTTTTTAGAGTTACATATGTAGATTAAGAAACAAAAAAAATTATTAAGTTAAGTCTCTTTTATCCTTATTAATAATTTAACTTTTATGAAAGTATAAATAGTAAATTAACATTAATTTTATATTAATTTTTGTTAAGAACAATAATTTTGAGACAAAACTAAAATGCTAATAAAACAATAATTTTAAGACAGAGAGAATAATAATTATAAGGAAAAAATGCAATATGGCCGGTTGCATAAAAAATGAGGTAAGAACTTTGACATTATATAATCCATATGGATGGGGAT
This sequence comes from Trifolium dubium, assembly GCA_951804385.1. NCBI lineage: Eukaryota > Viridiplantae > Streptophyta > Magnoliopsida > Fabales > Fabaceae > Trifolium > Trifolium dubium. Next base: position 18,531,262 of record OX638064.1, read on the forward strand.
AAGATATTTAACGAGACTTTTGATCTAACTAATTAACCTATAATAATCTTACTTCAACCTAGTTTAATTTTTACTTTTTTAGATAAAGAATTGAACGTTAGTTGGTCTGAACTGGAATAGAAAACTATAGTTTGATATCTTATAATTGTATTTGAAAGGAGATTGAAATCACTTGTACTAAAACTCGTCTTGAATTGGATTAGTCGGTCCAATAAATCGGATATTAGTGATATGAAAATAAAAAATTAAAAAATAATAATATTTAGATAAGGAATGTAGGATGTGACCCCTAGTCAATAGGAACATTTTATCATAGTAATTTTGTTGCTTAAGAAAAAGGAATACTATAATTTTGTTAAAGAAATGGAAAAGAATGTTTAGGACATAACATATAATAATGCTCCTTTTTTTGGGGTACTTTTTATTTTATTTTGTGCATAGTATACATATAAGATGAAAATTATATGTCCAACCAGAGATGTATCTGAAGTTGAGTTGGGTAAGTAAGACTATGTTCTCAGGCTTTTAAAAAATAGGGGTCTCAAAAAAACTAAAATTTAATAGTTATTACTTAGTTGAAATAAGAGATTCAATCAATGACTAATTTTAAGTATAAGAGGTCTAACCAATAACTTTTATTTATGTTAATTACACAAATAAATGACCATTTTTAAAGTTTTTAGTGCTATTTATAATTTAAATAGTTGATATTCTTTTAAAAATATTATTTTTTATTTTTATTTAATACAATTTTTATACTAAAGATCCATATTAATTATTTGACCGAAACCTCTAAATTGTCAGCTCCGGCTAACCTTCTTTTATCTCTCCTCTAACAAGAAAACCATGTTAAAAATGAATACTGGCATTGTTGTGTGATACAGATTATTGGACCAATTTTGATCTTATTTGGTCCCTTGATTCAATCTAGAGGTCTGCTTTGAAAACTGTTAAGTGAGAAGAATGAATTATAAAAAATACTTCCAAGATACCAAGAAACACTACGTACAATACTAAATTTGAGAATAATATGAATTAAAGAAAATTACTTGTAAGATAAAATTTAGAGACGCCAATGTTTTTGGGTACAAAGAGACACAAGAACATTGACAGACAGTTAACTACTTTGTTTTTTTTATCAACAATTTATCGGCCTAAATGGTAGTAAGAAATTTGTACTTGATTATAAATTATAAATATAAATAACAAAAAAAAAAAAAAAACATTTTCTTTAAGAAGTCAATTGATATTACACTAACAAAGTTTCGATCGAGCATAAAATGTGCTAAATAAAATAAAGTCACAAAATTGTACCAAAAAATAAATAAATAAATAAAGTCACAAAAAGGCTACAAACTCACCCCCTCTATACAAACAATTACACTTAAGAATGCTAAAACAAAACAAGACAACCGAATAAAAAATAAAAAGACATCGCTTTATAGGATAAAATATTCAAATCATAGCTTTTTTTTAAGTAATATTCAAATTATAGTTAAATTCTTTTTTGTTGGACTTCAACTACTTTTTTTTTAAGAAGCTAAATCAATATATTAAAAAACAGCACGAGTTTCTTTAGTACATGATGTACGAAAGGAAACTATAGTGTACACAATTACAACAAAATTAAGAAACAACCTAAATACACAATAAATGATTGAAACTCCAAACTGAGAACTTAAAATTAAAAGCGACATAAGAAGACTTCAACCACTACTAAACTATAATCTTCACCTTATCGAAAATAAAATTTATCGATAAAACTATTTTAACAAAAAAATATATTATTACGTTCTTTCTAAAGTCAACAACACACCACCCAAATTATCATAAAACACTTTCACTTCTCTTTATTAAACAAATAGCTACTGTTAAACTATAATGCATGATAATTAACATCAATAAAAAGTAAAAATATCTTTAGATCAGATTTATGACTCTCTGGTGGTCTAAAAATTAAGAAGTATCTTTTAAATATTAAATATGAGATTAGAAGTAAATTTTTATAATGTAGGTTTTGGTATTTTATGTGAATTTTGAATTTTTGCATATGTACAAATTTGAATTAATAAGATTTTATGATATGGTCCTTTTCCTACTTTAACAAATGTGATTATTATGACATTTCACCTCAATCCAATTAATATTGTTAGCTACTTTGCACCCAAAATTACGCAAACAAACAACAAGAAGATCTTCATGCAATCCTACCGAATATCACAAGAATATTTTTGCTTGCATCAAATTGGACGCAATGTTGACATAGCTTACTAGTTTGCAATTAATTCCCAATTCATATTAGGAAGAGAGGAAACAAGAAAATAAGGTATCATATACTTCAATTCTTCACTTTGGGTAAACATGTCACATCACTGATTATGGTTATCTGAATTGAAGATCTGACCAAGAAAATAGAATCGAAAATAATAGATTAGATGGACCACTATGCATGCAAAAGTGTCATAATAAAACATTACATTAATAAATAAAAATACCATTTGTGTTTATATGTAAATAATAAAGGGACAAGAAATAAATAAAGGGTTGGAGTTGGGACCAAAATGAGGTCCCTTGGAGTCTTATTTGAAATCTTAAGTGGGTCCAACCAAATATATTCTTGTACGATCTTAAATCTATTAATTTCTTAAGGAATGAGAAAATGAATTGTCTAGTAAATTTGGTTCAGCTGATCAAGACAACACATATTATGTAAAAATTAAAGTTTGAATTATAATACGTTCATTTATTTATTTTAAAAAAGATAAAATTTTAGTCATTAAACTACTAATTAAAAAAAAGAAGGAAATAGTCTAGAAGTCCTAGCTCAAATGACAAATGCCGAAATTGCTAGGCCGGACGTCGTGACCCGGGTTCGAACTCGGGACCTCACAGTTGTTTGAGTTATTTAATTTCAGTGGATTACCACTTCATCTAAGACAAAAAAAAAAAGAAGAAAATGAAATTCTCATGATCGAACAAAATCCACATTCACATATTTGAAATAGGGAAATACAAGATGTTACACCCCAAAATATAAAATTATATAGAAACACAAGATTTATACAATTTTGATTTGTTATTATTTTCTTACTTGTCAGCATTTATCTTCTGTATTACTATCACTAATGCCCCGTTTGCCCCAGCTTATTTTTTACTTTTTCTTCTTCTCCTTAAAAATAGTAAAAAAGAAAAAAATTGTGTTTAACTCTTTCTTTTTATTTTGTACTTCTTTACTTTATTTCTCTAATACTTTTAAGGAGAAATATGATTAAATTCAATTTTATACTTCTCTATTTCATTTAAGCTAAATAGAAAAGTAGAAAATAAACCGGATCAAACGGAACCTACATATAGTTACTTTTTTCTACCCTCGTCCAATATAATTTTGTTGGTCAGTATAGCATAATTCTTTGAAATATTAGTGATTATTTGATTTTTTTTTTATAAAAACATTTCATGTAGTATAATTAATTGATTAATTAAGATCATGCAAGAAAAAAATTATACAATTTATATCTATTTTATAATACTCAAAATTATATTAAATACTATTAAACATGAATTTATTGTCCAATTTTAATATGAATGAATGGATTTGTATGTGAAAATTTCAAATGCTTGAAATAGATTAGATATCCTCATAAAATTTGTAATTCCAAATTAAGGGTGTCCAAAGAGAAAGTTTATTTTCCTGTTGAAAATGCTATTAATCGATTTGTTCAAAATCCTTTTTTCACACTTGATTGCTGGACCCAATTGTTGTCTGCCACGTGTTTGTTCTTCCATGTGTAGACCTAATTATCTTCTGACAACTGGGACATAGTACTAACGTGTTAACACATGAACCGTCAGATCACATCAATATTATCTATAAATTTTTTGTTTGACACGTATAATCTACAATTTTTTTAATGCTCGGTATCCGGCCTTAAAAATCGACTACAATTATGTATACTTTGTTTTCTAGCCAACGGCAGGGTGATCGCGATGCAGTTCAATTTAGTTTTAAGCATAAAAATCAATTTAACTGCAAGATTAAAATACATGCGGTTCGATTTAATTCGGTTGGTTTATAAAAAAATCATCTAAATCAATCCAAACCAAACCAATGCAATTTTGATTGGATCAATTTCTGCATTTTATTACGATATAAAAAATATGACAATATTATCAATTTTTTTTTTGATAAATGACAATATTATCAACTTATTACAAAATAAACATAAAAAATATTATTTTATTGTTTACATGATATAATATATGTATATACAAAAAATACATATATCCTAATTTATTTTTATAACATAAAAAATATTATTTTATATTTTATAGACTTAATTTAGATTGAACTTGTTACATTAGATTATGTAATAGGTTGATTACTTCTAGTTGATAGAGTTAATTTAAATATTCCGGTTTTGGTTCGGTTTTATGAAATGAAAACCGCCAACCTAGCCAAACCGTGCAGTTTATTAGAAAAATAATCCGTGCGATTTTAACTAAATGCGATTTTTTGCGGTTTTTAGTTTGAATTTGTTCGGTTTACAGTTTTACTTTTGGATTCTTTCGGATACAATCACCCCTAGCCTATAGGGTCAATTTTGTTCCACTTTGAGAAGAAAATGTGAAATTCTGGCTACCAGACAGACAAACGCTGTGAACAATGTTGGTACAACTGTCCGAGCGCGTGTCTAGCTCAGGACAATAACACGATTAAAACGTGAATTAAAAACAGCGGAAAAGTAAATAACACAGTGAGTTTGTTAACCCAGTTCGGCCCAACGTCCTAATCTGGGGGATACCAATCCAGGAAGGAAATCCACTAAGTAAAACAAATTCAAAGTCAAACTCCTCGTTTGCACTTCTCACTTCCTAACTACCCGTATAGACTTCTACCTAGGAACTCCTAGATATGAGAACCTCTGCTCACTTCCTCTCAGTTTGAAGACTTCCACGCAAACAACCTCTGGTTCACTGATCTTCGCACTGGCACAACCTTACAGACAGCAAGGATTTAATTCACACAGATTGGAGACACACTCCTATGAAAACATCACACTCTTACCTACAGGCTTTGAGTGTTACAACTAACAATACCTACTCCGTACTTCACAGCTTAGGAGAGGAACACAGTACAAACACCCTACGTCCTTCATGTATCAATAATCAACATGATACAAGAAAGACTCACAAGTTCACTACTTAACATATAAGCAACGCACGCTTTAGTGAACACGAAAACAACCAACTCCGTACTTCACAGCTTAGGAGTGGTACACAGGCAACTCCATACTTAAAAGCTTAGGAGTGCACACATTAAAGCACAAGGCTTTAACCACGAAACCCTAAAACCCTAAAGACTCCTTTTTGTAAATAATGGCTTCGCTTGACTTTAGGTTTTACATCTTCCAATATGTATATTCTGTAAGAACGTGTTGAGGAAGATACATGGGCTTTACAATCCAGCTGGTCCAAAAGAAATCTTGCAATTATATTTTAGAACCATATAATATGTTTCCATAAATGGAGAAACATATTTTATGAAGCAATCAGGGCAAACCGCCACCTCCTGAAGGTTCTACACAACAAGGCGAGACTTAGTGCATAAGTAATTGAGATAAAACTGAAGCAAATCTTTAAAAAGATCTCGCACAAAAATACGCGTACGTCCTGATGCTGTACGCACATGTTGGAGCATCTGGTCCAGCATCTGTCTAGTTAGCATCTGGTCCAGCATCTGGCTAGTTAGTGTTTTAGCAAAAATGATGCCAATACACAAAAACCCAACAATCTCCCCCTTTGGCAAATTTTTGGCTAAAACAATCTTGGGCCATATATGAAAGCCAGAGAGATATACACAGCACACTCCTTCTAATCAATCGAAACATAGCATTAATGCTTCAACATTTGATATAGCATTCTCATGCAAGCATAAGCATAACATTCTCCTTCAACATCAGCAAACATCAGCACTCCCCCTGAGAACAATGTCTCATGCATATTATCAACTCATAGACATTTGCCATGGCAAAGCAACATAAACTACTTCATATCACCATATAGACAAATGTGTCAACATCTAGTAGAGCATCATGCATATCAGCCAATATCAGCTTACTTCTCCCCCTTTTTAGACATAAATATTGCCAAACTTCATATGAGAATTTGAAATAGGCATATACCAGAGTAGCATAAACATCCAAAGAACACAAGAAGAGGAAACATGCTCATAAATCTGCTTAGCAATTTCACATTGCACCATAGAACCCTTGCGACAATATCATAGCAACTCCATTGATCAACATACTCAGATTACCATAATTGCACAGTCCAACACAATACATTCGCATGCATGTAACATGCTGCAGCATCAGCAAACACATCATACAACTAACATCATAACAAGTAACAGCTAACAAGATCATGAAGTAATCTTGCATAGCATGTCATACAAGAACATCTCAGAAGTAGAATGCTAGTAAATTCGCATGGCTAAGAACCAGAAGATATCATACCATAGAGAAGAGGATGGATAATGAATAAAGTGCAGAGTTATGATTCTACATATGTAAGTGATAGGCACCCCTACCATAAAGTGTGAACCTCCATTCCTTCTCAGGCCCTTCATTTTCAACTAATCTTCTCATATAGCAACAACATACAACGGGTAGATGAAATACCTTACAAACCACACCATGTCATTTTAGATACTCCATAGTGTAACTGTCTCATGATTAGCCACAACATAAGCTTCTTCAAGTTCCAAAGCTTTTCAGGTTTCTTTCAACCCAGCTATTATATCCTTTCTTGACATAGGTCCAGCTGCAACAATGTTACTTCGCATGTATACTTGCACTTCATAGACCAAAACTTAAGGCAAAACATTATCAGGAGTAGTATCTTAAACTTCATTCAAATACAGGTGCCTTGATCAGTAAGCTAGATAAAAATACAAACGAATCTGTAGAAGATTGCGTACAGAAATATAACGCTAGCTGGCACGAAATCACTGATCACATAATGCTGTTCCATATGACACAGCATTTGGTCAAGCATCTTTCATATACTATTGTAGAGTTAACAACCGTTTAAATGACAAGACTAATGAGGATTCTGGAAGGATCATACATATCAATATTCTTCAGAAGGAGTTTCAACACCAGAATCTTTGACAAAAACAAATTTTGACCAATATGCATAATAAAATAATTTTCAAATCAACATCAATACACATCTAAGAAGATAGGACATAACATGAATGCTTTGGCCAACAATATATCAAAGGCATGCACAGCGGATATAAGAACAACTAGCCTCATAGAGTGTGAACAGAGAGACTTAACCTCTCACAATAGATCCCCATATGAAAATAGAAACTTCAAGACAAATCAAACTTAAGGACTTAGGAAAAATAAATTCCTCCCCCTTAATTCATGAAATCAGAAGAATGTAGTAGAAAATAATTCTACTTAGTCATCATCACACAAGATTCATATACTTCTTCTCAGAACAAGCACTAGCACTCCATTCATAGATAGATAGGCAAGAGATACATACTACTCCTCCTCAGATAATCAACAGGTAGATAATAGGAGATAATCAAATATGATTGCTCCCCCTCAAAACTTGCATACATACACCATAAACTCCCTTACTACTATAAGTCAGATGTCAGAGCATCTGTCTGAGCTTCTTGCATTACACCAACAACATAGACAGTGTTGTCATCAATAATATAATATTAGCCTTATGCATCAAACTTATAACACTTCCCCTCACTTCATGCACATACAAGCAGGAAACATGTTCAGAGAGACATAATCACAGGGTACATATTGCAACTAAGTGCACATGCAGGTGCATAGAAAATCTAGGGCTTAACCCATAAAAGCAACATAACATCTGATGCAAGAGGTCAGAAGTAACACATAAGACCAAAAATCAGCACTACCCTCAAAGTCTTCCACCACCAAATCATCACCTCTATCGTCATGAGCAATCAATTCTTCAACTTCCAGAGTTGGAATAACACGAACCATCAAGAATTTCTTGTCATCCAGAGCTTTACTCATAATCTTGAGGTCATAAATCATCTGTTGTATACTTATCATGGAAGATGTGCCTTAGACAGATGTTAGAGCAATGTCTGCAGCATGTGACTTCTCAAGAAACCTTGGATCTAAAGTAATATCTGACTCTCATTGACTAACCTCATCAGGTTGATTACATATCTCAGAATATTGATGCATAATGATATCACAGATCAAGGTAGGAAACACAATAGGAAATTTTGTAGCATTAGATTTTCTATGAGCTATAGTCTGATAAAAGATATACTCACCAAAATTAACTATAGACTTTGTACGTTGTTAGCTTAGCTGCTGGCAACTTTTTCTTCATTGACCATTCTTTCACCAAATCACCAAAAAAAAAAACTGCATATACTCAACACTCAAAGGATCATCATAGTACTCCCCCATGATCACAATAAAATCCCTAACCCGCTTGACATATCACTTCCCTAAACTGTGCAAAGTTTTCATTAAACATGCTTCTTCCACAGACAAATAAAATTTTCATCTGGAAGCTCTTTCTTCATGATGGAAAGACACATTATCCAAGAGAACAGATAGAACATTTCTAGCTCTTTTTCTCCATGCTTCTAATGGCTTGACAGATGTGCCAGCATCTGCAACATCATCTTCTATCAAAATTTCAACATCAGCTTCAATATGTTGTGTACCTGTTTGTGAGTCTGGGAGACCATGATCTTTGGTTTCTACCTCAGTAGTCTTCATACTCTCATCAGTTCGAGAGACCACAAGTGTATCACCAAACATATTTCCCTCTATATTAGCTTGAGAATCTCAATCGTCAGATGCTCTAGCATCTTTCACAGCACAATACCCAGGAAGGTTAACACCTTCATAAGAATCACCACTTTCAGCTATGGTATTAGTTTGAGTATTCTCTGAAGTTGGTTTCAATACAGGGCTATCTGTGGCCTTTGTGTCAACACCACCATCAACAACAGCTTTTTCAGTATCTTCTAAACATAGGGTTGAAGACTTTTGGACAATCTTAATAGGAGTAGCAATATCCTTTTTATCCAAATCTTCTACATATAAGGATTCTATCATAGCATTGATTATGGAATTAAAGACTTTGTAAGCTATGATATAGGAGGAGTAACCGAGAGTAATTATTTTAGAGGAGCAGAAAATCAGAGAACTTTGACATCTTCAAATTTCTTCCCACGGTCACTTATGATCCTTACAAATACATTTTCAGCCTTTCTCTTTCCAAGACTTCCAACTTTCAAAGGACCCATCACATAAGCATTTATCTCTTTTATGGTTATGATATTAGAAGTTGTCTGGTCAGATGTTACAGCATTATCTAAGACATGTGTCCCTTCATACACTCTATAGTGTAACTTGAGAGGAGACTCCCTCTTGCTGGCAACATCAGAGCTGATCAAAATATCAAGATGCTTATAAAAAATAATACTTCCGAGCATTGTGGGAATTGTTATTAGCATCTTCACATCCAAACACTTAGCATACATTATGGATTGATCAAGAATATAAGTGTTAAAGTTATAAGTGGTCTTAGTACCAACAATATGAATAGACTTACCCAGACCTGTAGCTATGTCAAAAAGGTGAGAAGTGAACATCCAGTTGATAGCTCGATTTCTGTTAAAAATTGCATGTTTCACCGTGAGCTTATTAGATGACAACTTGCCATTCTTTGGCCAAACTTTGACTTCATTACTAGTGATTATCTTGCAGATGGGATTGTCATTAACCTCAATCTCAGCCTGAGCTGCAATAATCCTGTCAATTTTCATATTTCTAGCACCAAGTGCCATACTAATCTTAGTAAATTGAGTAATCAATTGTTTTCTACTAAGAACAACAATTGTCTTGACAGAAGTATCAGCTAAGTCAACAACATGTGATCCAGACAGGAACCTGTAATCTAAGGACAAAGGACCAGGCCTCTTACAGGACTCATCAGTGTTAAGCAAAATATCTAGATATTGCTGGAGAATAATACCACACAAGAGAGTGGGAAAGACTATAGTAAACTTGACAGCATAAGACTTAGCATGCTCTAGAGCCTGATAGTTGATGTAGGGCCCATAATCAAAAGACTTTTTCATACCAACAACATATATGAACTTGGCCAAACCAGTAGCAACATAATTTGAATGAGTTGTTGTAGTCCAGTTTTGAGCAGAAATCTTGTTTAGACCGACATACAATAGAGAGAGTTGTGGAGAGGACAAATGTCTAGGCAAATGCTTAACCTTGTTACTTGTGATTGCCTTGCAAATGGTGTCATCAGTCACCTTCGACTTCTTAATACCCAGATCCAAACTAATCTCTGTAAGCTCAGCAATCATTGCCTGCCTACTCATAACACCAGATGACCGGACATAAGTGCCATCCAATTCATCAGCATGTGGCTGAGACAATAACTTGCAATCTAAGACCAAAGGACAAAGCCTCCTAACAGGCACATCTGAACTAACTAGAATATCAGGATGTTGTTGAAGTATAATACCATACAGCAGAGTTGGAAAGGCAATGGAGAACTTAATAGCAAAAGACTTAGCTTGCTCCAAAAATTGATAATAAATGTAAGAACCAAAATCAAATGCAGATTTAGTACCAACTGCAAAGATAAGCTTAGCTAAACTAGTTGCAACATAATTAGAATGAGTGGTTGGGGACCAGTTATCAGCATCAATTTGGTTCAAAACAGTATATAATGGGGACAATTTTGCAGCAGACAAATGTCCAGACCAGTGTCTAAGCTTATTACCTGTTATAGCTTTGTAGATGGTGTCATCAGTCACTTCCAACTCAAGAATGTCCTCAACAGATCTTCCAAGATATGCATTAATAATTTGAGGAGAGAAGTTGACACATCTACCACGAACAAACACTTGTCTGTACTCATGATTCCTTGAGTCATCACAGTCCTCAAAGATGTTTACCACAAATTCCCTTACCAACATGTCATAGCAATGACCCAGATTCTTCACAGTCTTCATCAACCCAGCATATTCCAACACGTCAACAAGTTCCTTGCACTTGAACACATCTGTCTTCAAATTCCTCTCCAGTCCAAGCCTTCTATGATAAACAAATTTCCAGTGAGTAGCTCCACTTTCCAGATGAAATGAAACATTATCCAGAGGAGCTGGAGGGATAACTAGAGGAACTTTCATTCCCTTGACAGTTTTTCTAAATGCTCCACCAGATGGGGCAGCATTTGTCTCAGCAATCTCAAAATCAGAATCACTTGAAGGATGATCTTTTCTTTTGAGATTCTTCTTCTTCTGATTAGACTTGGGAGTAACTTTGCTCCAAGACTTTGGGGGACCAATGGGCTTCTTCCCAGTATCAGCTGTTTTCTTCTTACTCCCTTTGGCACATTCACTAACATTAGATACACTTTTGAGGAAATTGCTCCTTGTTCTACGAGCAACACCTGTGACAGACATCTTCTCCAAAAGCCTTTCTTCCGGTACATCTTCATCAATATTAACAACATCATATTGTACCAAATTTGCAGTCTCAACATAACTCACAGTTTGGTGAGTCTCAATTTCTTGTCCTTGAGACTTGGGTGTATCATCATCATGGATACTCACAGAGTTAGGGGTATTTGGAACCACAACAACCTCTTCATTGGCTTGTGTCAGAGATGTCTGAGCATCTGGCACAGCATCCTTCAGCTTATCAGGTGAATTAACAGGATTCTCACCAACAATACTATCAAAATCAGTTTTCTTATTAGCAACAGAAGCAACTTGTTCAACAGAGAAATTTGGTCCATCACCAACTAATTTGTCAGATACCTTAGGATTATCAGTACCTAGGGTTTTAGTAACATCAACAGTGCCCTAAATATTCGTCATGACAGAGTTCTTGACATTGGACCTTTGCTTCCTTTTAATTCTCATAAAAGCTTTCTTGAATTTTCTTCCAAGAATTAAATTTGCACATTCCTCAGTGTCCACAAAAAAAGTCATGTTAACCAATCCTCCTTCATTGTCCATATTGCCAGAAGGTTTCTTCCCTTGATCTCACCCTTTTAAAACCAGAACAGGTAGAGTGACCTGCTTTGATACCAATTGAAATTCTGGCTACCAGACAGACAAACGCTGTGAACAATGTTGGCACAACTGTCCGAGCGCGTGTCTAGCTCAGGACAATAACACAATTAAAACGTGAATTAAAAACAGCGGAAAAGTAAATAACACAGTGAGTTTGTTAACCCAGTTCGGCCCAACGTCCTAATCTGGGGGATACCAATCCAGGAAGGAAATCCACTAAGTAAAATGAATTCAAAGTCAAACTCCTCGTTTGCACTTCTCACTTCCTAACTACCCGTATAGACTTCTACCTAGGAACTCCTAGATATGAGAACCTCTGCTCACTTCCTCTCAGTTTGAAGACTTCCACGCAAACAACCTCTGGTTCACTGATCTTCGCACTGGCACAACCTTACAGACAGCAAGGATTTAATTCACACAAATTGGAGACACACTCCTATGAAAACATCACACTCTTACCTACAGGCTTTGAGTGTTACAACTAACAATACCTACTCCGTACTTCACAGCTTAGGAGAGGAACACAGTACAAACACCCTACGTCCTTCATGTATCAATAATCAACATGATACAAGAAAGGCTCACAAGTTCACTACTTAACATATAAGCAACGCACGCTTTAGTGAACACAAAAACAACCAACTCCGTACTTCACAGCTTAGGAGTGGTACACAGGCAACTCCATACTTAAAAGCTTAGGAGTGCACACATTAAAGCACAAGGCTTTAACCACGAAACCCTAAAACCCTAAAGACTCCTTTTTGTAAATAATGGCTTTGCTTGACTTTAGGTTTTACATCTTCATATATATATATTCTGTAAGAACGTGTTGAGGAAGATACATGGGCTTTACAATCCAGCTGGTCCAAAAGAAATCTTGCAATTATATTTTAGAACCATATAATATGTTTCCATAAATGGAGAAACATATTTTATGAAGCAATCAGGGCAAACCGCCACCTCCTGAAGGTTCTACACAACAAGGCGAGACTTAGTGCATAAGTAATTGAGATAAAACTGAAGCAAATCTTTAAAAAGATCTCGCACAAAAATACGCGTACGTCCTGATGCTGTACGCACATGTTGGAGCATCTGGTCCAGCATCTGTCTAGTTAGCATCTGGTCCAGCATCTGGCTAGTTAGTGTTTTAGCAAAAATGATGCCAATACACAAAAACCCAACAAAATGAATTTAAACTAAAATATCAAATGTAAGTCGGTTTATTAGGGTTTGTTTGGTGATAAGTGCCAAAAAGTAGTAAAATCTCATATACAATTTAGGCACTTATTGACTTGTTTTAAAAGTAATTTCATATGAAAACTCCAACTAAGATGTATATATTAGAGTTTGTTAGAAAATAGTCAAATTGTGTTTTTTTGTACCTAATCTCAACCATTTTGTAGGTATTTACGCTTACCTTTTGAATCTTGACAAATGAAGAGTGAAATGAAGTTCAGCATTCGGGCTAAGCGAGCTCAAAGTGCGGTCAAAACAGAAAAATAAGTTGTTGTTACCGTGGCTGAGCCAGCTTTGGCTAGCCAGGCCACATAACCAGTTGCTGTCACCGTGGCTGAGCGACCACCTGGCGAGCGCTGGCGACGGAAGCAGAATTGCTCGCCACCTGGCGACCTCTGGCGAGCTGTTGGTGGCCCAGCGAGCTGCGGTGGTTTGATGGGGACACTTGTCAGAAAACCCATAGATGAAGAAACATCCTATCGCCCAGCGAGCTTGTAAAGTCATATTTACTATAAATACCCTTCAAAACAGATTTTATTGGGAAGAACTCATCTCTCCCAAGATCCAAACAGTACGAAAAACAGAGAGGAACACCAAGGAGCAAGATTCAAGGAGATTTGAAGGTGGATGCACTACAATAGTTGAGACGTCATCATTACTATGTTTGTTCATCTCTTTTCTTCTTAATCTTTGTAAAATTCTCATTAAAATGAAGGGCTAATTTCTCTTTTGTTGGGATTAGATGTAGCTATTGTATGAGTATGTGTTTTTGATGATCATGGTGTTGTATGAATTATAGTTTATCTATCAAAGTTGATGTTATCTTTGATTGACATGTTTTATCTTTAGATTTGAATTGTTATTGACATATACCTTTTGAATCCATGATCTAGGATAATATCTATTAAACTCTAAACTCTAGACATAGATTTGGGTTTAATATTCACATAGAGTGTCGAAACTTAATGTTATTGTGTTGTGTATTCATCCGAGACATCGGAGTGTATATACAATACGGTAAAGCCGGTGTATTGATTAGTCACCCGAGACATTGGGGATTAATAGATATAAACGGGACTCTCGTCGTGATCTGGACACGGACACGTACGTGAGCGATACGTGATAATTTTGGTAAATAGCTAAGATTTATATAACTGATTAAGAGAATACATACGATTAAGGTAGTGAAGTTTAATCCCAGCAATCTTATCTCTTTGTTAATATTGTCATCATTTACCGTCAGTTTAATTAATCATTTTAAACAAATATCATCTTTTCTCTATACTTGAATCTATATCAATTGTTGAACGGCTACGATATCGCATCAGTCCCTGTGGATACGATAAAAACTATACTTACTTTTGTACTTCAACATTTGGTTGAAGAGAAATAGAGAAGAGATAAATTAAATTTGGTAGAGAGAATTACGATTTGATTATCTGCATTTGCATTTAGAAGGAGATCGGAACCACATGATGTTAGAACTCGTCTCGAACTTAAAACTATTAAAGTCTCTTTTCTTAATAACTAAAAGGTGAAAGTCAAAAAAAATTTCTTAAACTAAAATAAAAATATACACAGTATCTTCCGTTATGTTTAACTCAATTAATAGAATGTTATACATACATACTATGTAATAATCGTAATTTAAAACAATTTTTTCATTTTTTAAATGACGATGTAGATAATATCAACTTAATATATATATTTAAAAAACATGAGCATGTACAAAAAAAAGAAAAGAGGGATTAAGCTAAAATCTTTCAAACATTAACAAAACTATAACGTAGTAGTTCAAGCATAAAATCATTAAAAACCAAACTATAGAAGAAATAAATAAACCAATATTAATAAGCAAATCAACATAACAATTGTCTTCTTTAAAAACCTGTGAAACCAAGAAATTCACATTTTTAGTAAGTTCTATACAATTGTTCCATCTATTTTTGTTAAATCAAGAGATTATGGCAATGGATTGAAACGCATAGAACATAGAGAAGTAAAATGTTTTCTAGAAATATAAATTGAAAAGTCACATTATGAATTGAAATTTTAGTCATTAAATAAAAAAATATATGTTCAATATAATTTGTTTCTACCTTTGCCATTGTTTTTCGCACTAAAGTTAAATCAAGCAAAACCGATAAGTAATAAGTTTGATAATAACCGATAAGTAATAAGTTGGTTTGTTTTGGATGAACCACGTTGATATTTAAAAAAAAAAATTATTTACTTTACAAAAATCTGTATTAAAGTTTGTAGTTTAAAATTTATCAATAAATATAAAACCAAAAAAAAAACTTTTTTTCAAACACTATACACACACACAAACTATGATGAAAAAAGTAAAATATAATGACGGTATAAGTTATTACAATATTTTTTTAAGATAAAACTACTAATGTAGTATGAAATAAAAGAATTAATAAAATATAAAATATTAGTATTTATTGATAGGGTAATTGATCTATAAATTTCACACTACTCTCATTGTAAGTGTTAGTCAAAATGATCATTTGGCTAACTTCTATAGAAGGAATGAATTCAAATTTATTTGGTAATTAGTATAGTACTCATCGCTTATATACACATATTAAGCTTAAAAGTGGTGGATTGAATTGAAAAAACTGATTCCAACATAAAATAAAGATGGAACGTGAAATGAGTTTATTTAGACCCAATTTAAGTATTTTATTAAAAAATAAATTTGCTAAGTAATTTTGTTTCTTAATTAAATTTGCCAAGATATATTTCGGTCTTTGTTAGCTCCTTCTACATTTCAGAACACTATGAATGTGATATTTGTCCCATACATGCGACAGTTTGTCATAGTTTTCTTCAATGATATTTAGTATCTAGTCCTACATGGGCTACTCACCTTCAGCACCTTGAGACAAAATTTCAATGTTTACTGGATAATGCTTTCTTCTGTTTAAAACATTCTAAGTGTTCCTTTGCTCATAATTCCTTTGAGTACTTAGGTACATCGTGTCCGGAGAGGGAGTTGAACCTGATTCGGCTAAAATTAGAACAACGGTCAGATCATTTTTAATAAAGAACTTAAATTTTAAGTACTTAATGAATCAACATCATACCTACGATTCTAGCGCGATAGTCAACGACGGCAATTGTGGATTTTCCATTAGAGCTCTGGTGATTGGTGGGGCGGCCAGCGGTGGAGGCTGACCACCATCTTCCACCCCTTATTTTATTAATTTTAATTATACATATAATAAAGGGAAAACTTCCTTTTTGGTGTAGCCTTTTTTTATGAAATCCCCATAATACCCTAAGCAGTTTTTTTTAACCATTATTCTTTAACTTCCGAAGAGAAAACTCCTATTTTTTACATTCTTTTACTCTACACATCTTCTCCATATTTCTTCAACAATATTCATATTCAATCCTATTTTCTTCATTTTCTTACCTTAATGCATACATGAATACAAAGCATGCCACATTTTGTTGGTGCCTTTTATCGTTTTTGCCGATCAAAATGGAAGCAAAAACAGACTTTGTCTTGCATTAATGTTCTTCACATATCTATACACATCTCCAAAATTAAAATACACGCTCAAGATTTGAGAATTGCAAAATAAACATATATAAAATGAGGACGGAGTATGGGGTGCATTATTTTTTAAAGTGTTTTTGTGTGTTTCCAATTCCATATTATTTGGCATTTGGGTTACATGGTGCGATGAATATTTTTGGAGTCTTGCTGAAATTTAATTTCTATACTTTTGCTGAATTGCAGTGGTATTGCATCATATTGACATATGTAATAGTTTATAGCAAACAAAATTTAATCTATGGACCGAAATTGTTTTTATTTCATTCTTATGCATTTTCTTTTAAAAAAGAAAGATGAATATAATGTGTTAACTGCTTTTTAACCATACATGAAATGAAATTTTTTGATGAAAACAAATAATTAAGTTAATGTCTCAAAAATAAATTGTAATTTGGTGGTGACAATTTGAATTTTTATGTGTTGTTGATGAGAGTGCAAGTCATTATGCCAATATTCTGGATTCAATGGTGAAGAAAATTGATCTTATACTGCCATACTGACACTTGAGAGATGGTCTGACGAAGGAAATGTGAGAACCTTTAAAGATTTGTTGTTTCAATTTTGCATCTTCTATATTTTAAATATTTAAACTGAATCTGAAGAATAATAATTCAAAGTTATAGTGTTAACTTGCTTTTTTTGTTCATCTAATGCTTTAATTCAACGTGTCTATGTGACTTAAATTTGTTATTTTTCAAAAGTTATTTATTCATAAAAAAATATGCGAAAAACTCAAAATTATCTTCAACATATAAATTAGCATAATAAAAAATATGTATCACACCCGCTAGTTTAATAATAATAGTAAATATAATATAATATTTAAACTATTATTTAATTTTAAAATTTAGAAAATCTTTTTAGTTAACTTAATAAAATCTATTTTGGGGAAAAAAAATTGGGTTTGGACTTTGAGGAATTTGGGCTGAAAAACTATTGTGGTCATCCACCAATTGATTATGGTCTTATAGATACCCAATTAAATAAGAAAATTACTTTTGGCACCTTTCTTCATTTCTCGCACGCCACTCGAAATGACTAGAATATCCCTCAAGTTCGTTACATAAGTAGCGAACGATTTTTTCATGACCCAACACACCTTTTTCCGCCCCCATAGAGGAAAATATTATGAAAAAACACAGTTCACACTCTAGAGTACGAATAAAACTGTAGCGAATTCAACTGTAGTTTTATTCAACTAAATGAATATGGGAGATCAAATTTTTTGATTTTTATAACGTTCGCATTCTAAGTAGCGAATTCAACAGACTATTTTGGAATTCGCTGTCTGCACAGCAAACTCCGAAGTGGTAAAAATTGTAGCACGGGGGGCGCAACATTTGGTTGGGTGGCGCGAAAACTAATTTTCATAAATAAAAAGTTAATTTGATTATAAAACCCAAATATAATTAACCAAAATTTTAAAATCAGATATAGATTAGGTTATGCTTAATCCATAAAACAATTAAAATGAGCTACCCTAAATAGAGCTGATGTGGATTTGAGGGTGAAAAGCCCAAAAGAAACATTAAGCGGTCCACTTACCTTAAGGACTTTGTGTTTGTGACTACAACCTGCGAAGAAGACAAGCAAGAAATGAGCCTTGGATTCTTGAATATTACTCTGCTATTGCATTACCAGTTTCTGTTATGCTGTCACTAATTAACTTGTTAGGGAAAACATAAGCATGTGTGCCTCGTTGAAAGAATCTACTAGCTAGATCATTCCATAACAAGCTAGCTATATACTAGTATTGTAGGAGTACTATTTTGAGATTTAATAAAGCAGAGAAGTTTAGTCCTTATTGTATACCTGTGCAGATTTCCCATCAGCACCAATAAGAAGTAAGAAGTAGTTATGGCATTCAATCTCACATTGCAAGAAATCCACTACTAGCTAGCAGCCTAGCAGGTAGCATTGTTAGTAGAAGTGAAAAACAAAAAACAATTTGGTAAGATATATTCACACTTTATTTGAAATCAATAAATAAATAAATGGGGCAAATTGATTTGCTATATCATAAGCTGGCATGATCGTTTAAGATCTCATGTTTGAAACGAAACAGTGATAAAGGCCACCTTAGTTGAAGTGTGAGAAATAAATAATTAAAACAATATTTTTTGCAATCTTAAATTGATTAGAATATTTATACTATCTTTTATTTATTTAATGGAAGATATTTTTAATAATACAAATCTTAAAAAAAGTTAATAGCACAAATCATATCCAAATATATTTTGGAAGAGTTTTTTTCTGTTAGATATCTTAGTGTCTAAAATTCAAATTTTTAAAATTTAATAAATGGATGTATCAAAGTTCGAAGATCAAACTACAATCTAGAACTGTCAAAAAAGGTTATCCGGTCTATTTCGGGCCGGCCTAGACGGGCGGCGGCTCCAAAGTGTCGGGCTAAAAAGCCCGGATAAAATATGGATTGAAATATTAGTGCCGATCCTGGCACAATATGGACTAGCAAATTTTCGGGTAAGCCCGGTCTATTGCGTATTATTTTTATTTTATTACTTAACTAACAATAATCAATTTTATTGAAACAAAAAATAAATATTCTAAATTAAAATCACATTTTACTCCATCCATTTAAAAATACTAATAATATATTGACATGAAATTTAATAGTATATTGAAATTTTTTGGTATGTGTTAAGATAATTGAAGATGTATGTTTTGATTATACTAATATTTTGTTCAAAATTCTTTAATCTCAATATGGAGTTGACATTTGAATGCACCTGCATTACATCCAAATTCCACTATAACTCATGTTAAAATCAAGGCAAAATTATACTATTAGTTCTTTATCTTTTTCATTTGTAATAAATTAGTTTTTTTTCTTTTATTTATAATAAATTGGTCTGTTATATTTTTGATTTGTAACAAATTGGTCATTTATCTTTTTTTATAACAAATTGGTCCATTATCTTTTTCATTTGTAACAAATTGGTCCTTTATCTTTACTAAATGGAAATGAAAAATTGTCTAACGATGCAAATATTAGGAAAGATAAAGGACCAATTTATTACAAATGAAAAAGATAATGGATCAATTTGTTACAAAAAAAAGAAGAGAAAAGACAAATTTTTTACAAATCAAAAAGATAAGTGATTAATTTGATATAAATGAAAGATAAAGGACCAATTTAAATACAATCAACAATATCTCTAACAACTAAATTAAATTTTAGTCCCTATAAATATGATTCATTTTCATTTTAGTCCCTATATTAAAAATTTTGATTTATGCAAATGTCCTTAGGTATGCTCACACGGGACACACACAGTCAGGGTGTGTTTGGTTTAGAAGATAAGTTGTGAAGGGAGAAATATGATAAGAGGGAAATGTTACTTGTTTTTGAATGTACAATTATACCCCTGTGTTAAATAATAACATTTCCATCAAAATTAATTTAATTATTTTATTTAAATTCAGTTAATTTATTGATATAAATACTTATTTTAATTAAATTAAATTATATGTAGTGAGATTGCTTATATTTTAGCACTTTAATCAAAAAAGAAAACATCATTATTTTAAAGAAATATTATGCAATTAAAAGACAACAACAAAGAACCATAACTTTCCCAAACTTAGATCCAAAAACAAAATGGCTTTCCCAACCCCACCACCGTCTCTCACAATCCTGGTTTTTCCAATCTCACACCATGGTCTCTCACAAATATCTTTGTCTCTTTGAAATAGAACCATACCAGCCTCCTCCAACATGAACATAGAACCATGGGAATATTTCTGTTTCTCACCAGATTTGTAAACGGAAGAGTCATGGAGAATGGGTTACAAAACTCACGAAGGTAGGAGTATATGATAGAGAAAGAGGAAATCGACAATGAAGTGATAAAAAGGATAAGGGGTATATTTGGAAAAGGAAATTAGATATGTGTATCGTCCGTCTTTCTTCGCACTTGAGCGAAGAAACAAAATTTGCGTGGGTCCCGCCTGATTCTTTCTCTCTTTGCTAACTCTTTCATCAACCAAACAGGAGAAGTGACTAGTTTCTCCTCTCTTTCTCTCGTTCCTACTTCCATCGCTGCTAAATCACCCCAACCAAACAGACCGTCAATGAATTTTACTACCTCTAAAATTTGAATCCATCATACCGCAGTACTTCTTCACCTAATCTGTTTTTTCCTCCCCCAAATTCAGCTAACATATCTTTTCATTCTTTCATCATCACAACAGACACCACCTTATTATTATAGTATTTATTATCTAGATTCTCTCATTAACATCACATCTCTCTCAGTCTCATTCTCATTCTCACAACCTCTTTTCACATTTCAATTCTTCAATCTCCGATCCCAAATCATCAACCATGCCTTTTTCAACAACAATTCCAACCATTTCCTTACCCTTCAATTCCCATTTCAAACAACCCTCAACCAACAACTTAACCTTCTCTTCATCCAACCGCCGACTTCCATCTCTTTTCACACCAGCCACCGATTCAGACATCGAAGCCGACATTGTCGCCGGTAAAGTCCCCAATACACCTCTGGTGCCGCCTACTCCTGCTTCACCTAAAGGAACACCGGTGGCTCCTCCACTTGTGAGTATTTTTGTGTTGTGCATTGTTACTGCATTGTTAAGCAATATGATTCATTCTGTTGATTTTTTATTTTTTTGCTTTTGTTTCAGCCAATTACTAGGCGACCTCGTCGTAATCGAAGGACCGATGTACTTCGATCGGCGTTTCAGGAAACAAGTATTTCACCTGCTAATTTTGTGTATCCACTTTTTATACATGAAGGTTAGTTCTTTTTATTATTGCTTGTGCTGTTTTTCCGATGTGTAGTAGTATGTTTGTGATTATGAGTATGTTTGAATTGATTTATTTGGGCATAAGCACTTCTAAAATTGTTTGGGTGAGTGAACTTATGAAAATAACTTATGACATGTTTATAAGTTGAGTTGTTTTCAACTTATTTTCATACCGCACCAAGATATCATCCGAAAACAATTTTAACTTTATTTTTCAGCTGTTCGTTTGAGATTATTTTGAGAAAAAGTCTATTTTTTTTAAAAACAATCTACCCTATCATTTTAATAGTTTTTGTTATAGATTTTTTAGAAAAGTCATTTTGTGAAAAAAAATTATTTTTAACCCCAAAATGAAAAGTTGTTCCTAATAGCTTTTCTAGAATCTATTTTTGTTTTAAACTAAGGAATCTAAGTGTAGGAGATTGACCTTTGAAAAAAAAAATGATTTTTATGATAGTAAACAAACGGAAAGTAGCTTTAGATTTTTTAGAAAATCTCTAGAAATAGCTTAAACAAACTCACCCTTTATGATTTGTTATAGAAATAGCTTATGCATTAGTGTTTATGTTGTAAGCTGCAAATAAAGTTGTTTATCCAAACTAGGCCTATTTGATTTTAGATTATTATGAGAACATTTGAACCCTTTTTGCAGGTGAGAAGAGCACTCCAATTGAGGCTATGCCTGGATGCTACAGGCTTGGTTGGAGACATGGACTCTTGGAAGAGGTTTTTATCTGCTACTCTTTCTGTTTCTCATACTCTCATCAAGCATGCCCTTTGTCATCTCAAGTATTGTTTTAATGTTTTGAATCTTAAATTTTGTCTACCAAAATTGTTGATATGAAGTGGAATGTTGAAAATGTAGCAGGATCAATAACAACTAAATAGGATCAAACCATTCAAAAGTGGTTTGAATCAGGGTAAAGGATGTCTATTGCTGTAAAACAAGCATGTCTGATGGGAGATTATGCATACTTTTTCTTTTGCATAATATTATTTTTTTTGCTTTCATGCTAAGTCTATGATAAACAAGAAAAATTATTCTTATCTGCTTTATGGATAAGCTTCACTGTTTTAAGTATTACTTAAGCTATATTTTTTAAGTTTGATTCTTTTTTGATTTGGTCTAAGAATTTGACATTTTTCTAACCATGGCATGATGGGGAAATTTGGCAGCCTTGTTGGGTATTTTACTACTCTTGCTGAATCTTTTCATTATATTTCTTGCTTGTTTCTAGAGATTCTTTTTTTTATATTTTAAGCTATAACTGATGAGTACACTGATTCAGATTTACTTGAAGCCTTTACTTTTTTATCTTCTAAAGTGCTTGGGTGATGGTAACATTATTCTTGTTATTCCTTATTGAATTTTAGTTTAATTTCATCGAGCATTTTGTAATTCAGGTTGCAAAAGGACGGGATGTTGGTGTTAACAGTGTTGTGCTCTTCCCCAAAATTCCAGATGGTTTGAAGGTTCTATCCTCTGTCCTACATACCATAAGTTTTAGTAGAATAAATGCAATCTAGTATAACAGGTTTTCCCCTTTAGTCTCCCACAGGAGATGAAGCATACAATGATAATGGTTTAATTCCTCGGACTATTCGATTACTTAAGGATACGTACCCTGATCTCGTAAGTGAACATAGTTTTTATGATTTGAGAATGTCATATTTTTCTTGTGCTTGTCAGAAAATTAATTCATATTATCTTTCTTGTTTAATTTCGCTTCAGATTATTTATACAGATGTTGCATTAGATCCTTATTCGTCTGATGGGCATGATGGAATAGTATGAGAAGATGGTATGCTAACAAATTTGCCTTTTGTACTCAAAAGTTGAAAATATTTTATTCAGACCTATTTTGTTACTGAACATGATTTGCTGGCTTAATAATTCATAAAAAATGCCTCTTTGAATGTGAAGAACGGACACTGATGCTAAAGGGCTGTTCCACTTGGAACACATCTAGCCAGCACAGGGCACTTATCCTTCAATAACATTATAGTCCGAGGATAAGAACTTCTAGCCTTAGTTCACTTAAGTCATCAGTGTACTTAAGTCATCGGACTATACGGTTACTGAAGGTTAAGTACCCTGTTCCTCAAGGATAAGAACGGACATAACCTGACACTTTAAAAGCATCTAAACATTTTACATTTGGATGATGGAATTTGTAAGTCATGCCAGCACAGACTTCTAGCCTTAGTTAATTACTTGTTAAATATGTTTTTAGCGTGCCTGTAGCTTTAATCATATTCTAGGAAAAAATATTAAAAAAGAAATTTCCAGAAATTAAGTTGTGGCCATATCTCCTTCCTGTATGAATTTCTGTCGGTAAAACCCTAGGAGCTATTCTGCGTGATTTGAACATTTCTTGAAGGAAGGGGCAAATGGACTGTCTTGATTGCAGTCACTTAAGTACAAATTATAATGTATATCCTTAATATCTTGTAGGAGTTATTTTGAATGATGAGACTGTTCATCAGCTTTGTAAGCAAGCTGTAGCCCAGGTAACATAACTTCATTTTTCATGTGTACATATTCAACTAGGAATTTACTTATTGTTTTGTCCATGGAATTCTGAACAAATTACTCACCTACAGTATAGCCTTCAAAGGCGTATTTATCAGCTTCTTAAAAAAATCTAGGAAGGTTAAGCACTGTTAAATGTTGAAAATTGAAATCATCATATGCTTCTATGTTCCAAACTTCCTAGTTTTTCTTGCTACACTTCTATATCCATCCTATGATACTAACATAATTTATTTTGTCGTTTTATTTTATATTGTAAAAGGCCCGAGCTGGAGCAGATGTTGTCAGCCCTAGCGATATGATGGATGGCCGGGTAGGAGCAATGCGAGCAGCTCTTGATGCTGAAGGCTTTCAGCATGTTTCTATAATGTCATATACAGCAAAGTAATTTTATCACTTGGCCATTTCTTCTTCTTATCTTACTTTCTGTTTATGCCAACATGTATTGGAGTTTGCTGAAGATTATATTAGCTACCTAAGCTTTAGAAATAATTTTCGTAATAAAAAGGAGACTATTTGAAAATTGAAATCTGTAATTGTTAATGACTGGGAATCTGTTTTTCATTGATCTGGTATAAATTTCAAGATTGTGTTTATGAAGGATCTAGAATTACTACGGATGGTTATCTTTATTTTAGGTCGTAGTAGCATTGGCCATCGGGTATAAGTGAAGATATTCAAAATGTGTGCCATATTGATAATTTTATAAGTGAAGCAATTTAATTATGCACAAGCCGGTTTCTTATGCAAATTTTAACAATTTTATGTATCGTGCACGTTGTTGCTGCCATGAGCCCCTCGGCCCGCAGTACTTTCGCTCATTGCAACTCATCAGAGAACCAGTTCTACAAAAGTAGAAATTATAACTAACAATATGGATCAGTGGATGTTGCTATTGTTTCATGCATCTTTTCTTGCCAATTATATAGCTCGGTCCTAAATTATGCCATTTATTTACTGCCAACAGGTATGCAAGTTCATTTTACGGCCCATTTAGAGAAGCATTGGACTCAAACCCCCGGTTCGGGGACAAGAAGACGTATGTGTTATCTTGAAATTGAACTTAGTATCAAATATCTAATTTATTTTATAATATTGATTCTTACTCTGCCATGAATTTGGTATGGCTGAACAAAAGCTATCAGATGAATCCAGCAAATTACAGAGAGGCTTTGACTGAGATGAGGGAAGATGAATCTGAAGGAGCTGACATTCTCTTGGTTGGTTTAGTTTTATTTGTGTCTCTTTATGTGTATGATCATAGTTAGGAATGGAACTCGTCTTATGCTCAATTTTTATGCTGACTTTTAGAAAATTTGGATGTGCAGGTGAAGCCCGGTCTTCCTTATTTGGATATCATAAGGCTGCTTAGGGATAATTCTCCACTGCCAATTGCAGCATACCAGGTTCTTCTTTGTTCCATTCTAGCTCTAGGAAAAATATTTCTGCTGAAAAGTTTATCAAATATTCAATTAACATACTCATAACAAAAGTTTGTTGATAATAGCAAAAGTGACCCTTATATTTTTATATCGATTTGGGGTACAAGTTTATGGTTTTTTCAATAGTTAATTGTTCTTATGTTGTTCTGCTATTACATGTCATCACATTTTAATCCAATTCTTTCTAAAAATGATTGATTGGGAATTTGTTTGTGTTGTGTGATTCTTCCAGTTTAGGAATATGAACAGCATATGCTATTTATATTTTTAATTGCCAAAACAAATTAACAATATTTTTAACTACAAAGTTGCTCAACTTGAAGAAGAAGCTTGTATTTAGTAATTTCTTTGAAAAAACTTTTATTGTAATAAAATTTTGGCAGTCTTTGTGTTCTAGAAGGATTAGTCAACTTTCTTTTCTTCCTCTTCCCTTACCCATCTGCAAGGTCTGGTGCTTTGTTTAGACAGTGGAAAATACATGATAAGAAGATAACATACAAATGCTGCTAGTAAAAAATGGGAACAAAGTATACAATATACAAATATTTCTGATATTATACAACATACAAAATACATGATATTATGCATGACATGATGCTTGATGCACAACCCTTAAGTTTAAAGCTGTCAATTTGAGAAAGACATTACTTTATGTGAAAAAGAAGATATATTTCTGAATGGTTTGAAAAAGTGTTTTTTTGCTTTGTTAATTTAACCCCCTTCTCATTCATATGACCATTCTTAATTCATGGAACAGGTTTCTGGTGAATACTCAATGATAAAAGCTGGTGGTGAGCGCAAATGGATTGATGAAGAGAAGGTTATGTTGGAATCACTACTGTGCCTCCGACGGGGTGGTGCTGACATCATCCTTACATATTTTGCGCTACAAGCTGCCAGGTGTTTGTGTGGAGAGAAGAGGTGAGATTCTTTAAAAATATTGGGCAATTTTCATTCTAGAAGGCCGAGGAGCTCAAAGCATTAGCCAGTATGTAGGGTTCAATGGAGGATATGATTGGTGAATGGTTTTATGAGGTGGACACATAGTTAATATTGTAGAACATCTACTTGATTCTGTAATAACATCTACTTGAATTTGAAAACTCTAATTTCAGCATAGGAGAGTGAATGAGTTCTTAGATCTATATTAATTTTTTTTTCTCAGATCTATATTAATGTTTTTTTGCATATACGTGTTTCTAATCATGGGTGATAACTGGGTTAAATGAGTTTTTATATATGTTCTTTCTCAAATTCAAGATCTATTTGGGATGAAATTAGTTAGAGAGGAATTAAGAAAAACTGAAAAAATGAAAAAGAGAAAGAGAAGTGAAAAAAATCAAATGTTATTTCATTTTGATTCTTCTTCAAATGGTTGGAAATTTGTGTGGCTATGAATGTTGAGATTTTGATTATGCCCTTTCTCTATCTCTTTTCTCAATTCCAATGGGCAACTTCTTTGTGTAATTATTTATGTTGTGTATGAGTAACTAAATGTGGTTGCGTTTGATTTGGGTTTAGAATTAGTGAAATCCAGAAATAAAATAGAAGGGACGATGAACCCTAAGCCAGAAAATTCTAACCCATTTTCAACAAAATAAAATGTCTTTTTGCTCTTTGTGGTGAAATTAGTGCTGATTTGAACAAAGGTGAAGTAGAATGGAAGAATTTTGTCAATATCTCAATTTTCCTTCATTTATGGATTTTTTGGGTTTTGAGTTTGAAAAATATATGGGTTTATTTTTTATTTTCTGGGTTTATTTGAATATGTTTGAAGATCCGGATTTCATTGACGAAGTTTAGGAAGAAGATGAAGAAAAGTAGAGTAGAGTTAAGTGGTGAAGGTTTACTATTAGTCATTAGATAACATAGATTTACATGATTCAATTTTTCTTTTTTTAACAACAAAATTCATATGGTAAAAATTAAAACAATTTTTATGCAATCCTCCAATAGTTTAAACTGATGCACATCTTCCTCCAGAAATGGTAAACAGATTTTTACATATATATATATTGTGCCTCCCCCAACCCTCCTTCTCTTTTGTTTCCTATTTTTGAGCCTACCTTCTATACAATGAAATGATAACCTTGTTTCTACCGTTCCTTAACCCCAAGCAACAAATAATCAGAGAATATGAGGCAGACGGATAAACTAGTGTACCAGTTTTGTACAAAGTGGAATGGACATGGTTTCCAACATCAACCATGTTCAATGAGGTACCTTTCTGCAACAGTAGCATGAACAGCAGCTCCTATTGGTAGACTATCTTCATCAATCATGAAATGCGATGAGTGTGCCGTGTGAATAGAGCCTAGTGTTTCATTCCTTATCCCTATGTAAAAGAAAGTTGAAGGTATCACCTGAGAGTAAAAAGAGAAATCTTCACCACCCATCACAGGTGAGACTACCTTGAAATTCTCTTGACCCAGCAAATCAATGGATACTTTTTTCACATGCTCATACAATTGGTCATCATTAACCATGGGAGGGTAAATAGTGTACTCCTTTTCGAAGAAGTTAACTTCTGCAGAGCATCTGTAGACACTAGCCTGTTCCACAATCACCTGTTTGAGAGTTGGGACAACAATAGAATTTAAGGTAAGCAGATTCAGTCATTTGCCCTCATGTTATTATAATAATGGAAGTAGAAATGGTGATACACTTATAAGCCAAGTCACCAACCTGCTCTATTCTTTTTAGCAGCTGGTAAAAACTAGTGTTAGAAAATGCTCTGAAGGTCCCACCGATGACCACTGTGTCCGGTATCATGTCATGACTATTGCCTCCGTTAAATAAAGTTACAGATACAACCTGAGTTGTAAAGGGAGGCAAATAGTTAGTTAGATTAGAGAAGGTATCAAGAAAGACAAAAGAAGACCACAAGATTGAAAATTGGTTAAATTTAGTATATATGACAATGAGGCAATACATGTGAATCCAACGGATTTGATTCGCGGGAGACAATGCCCTGTAAGCTGATAACTGCAGCTGAAGCGGCCAAAACTGGATTAGTACAGTGGCGTGGTTTCGCACCAAAAGCTCTTTTCCCACTTATCACAGCTCTGAAAAATCCACATCCAGCCAACAGAGGTCCAGGCCTCGACCCAATCACGACTGTTGGAAGTTGATGGGATACATGAACTGCAAATATGGCCTCCACATCCTCCAAAGCACCATCTTCTATCATTCGTTTTGCACCATTACCGGCTTCTTCTGCTGGCTGGTATCAGAATTACAGTCCCCTGTAATGACAGAACAAAGATATTGAGTTAAGGGCTTATGTTGTAGGGGATTGATTCTAAAGTGTTAAGGAGTTTAGTGATACAATTTATTTATTTTTTCATCTAATATTGCATAGTTAAATGGGCATAATTCATAGTTCACAAGAGATGCAAATACCAGTTTAAAAGAAATCATAACTATAATTTACAAGTAGCTCTATCAAAAAAACAATACTCCAATTTACAAGTAGCTTATCACGCAAATGAGAAACTCAGGAAAAGAAAAGTTTTTCCAAGTTCCAAGTGCATGTCAACAAGTGAAAATATTTCATAAAACTTGGGAATTTTATTGAAATTATGATTTTCAATGGCTTTTACTTCACTTTTGCAAATGACCACTCCTTATTTTAAAATCAATTTTTAACAAAAGTTCAAAGCGGGTAGCTAGTCAGTCTGGTTTGCATTCATTGGACAGATTGCTTGAACATTTCCCGTCTTCTCATTAATGTTTCCACTATTTTTGTTGGTACGTAGACGAAATGGCAAAACTACAAAATACTATTAATGTTTCCACTATTTTATTTAAGAGTTAAACTTTTCTATTTTTAATATTCTAATTGTTAGACTCACTTTTTAATATATATTTTTGGTTACAATGGCAAAATTTGAATGAGTTTAGTATTTGGTCTTTGGGGAATGGGCATGAGCATGAGGTGGAGGCTTGGTCTCACTCATGGATTGAGCCAAATTTGTGTATTGCAAATTTAGATTTATCCATTCCTGATGCATTATGCCCCTATGATTTAACTCAGTTCATTGTTTATTTACATAATGCTACAGTAGCTGAGTTAGTGGATAGTAATGGAGCTTGGAATTGGCTAGCATTTTGCCCCTATGATTTAACTCAGTTCATTGTTTATACTTTAAACATTCCCTATTTTAATTTGCAAAGAATTCATTTAATTTCTTTCTGCATATAGTATGTTTTGGACGAGCAACACTTAATATTCAGAAATTGTTGTAAATGTAACCGAGTGATATCAAAGTCCAAGTTTAGTTGTTGAATGTAATCACACTAAATTAATGACTTGTTAAAAATAAGATATTGACTCAAGTTTGCATAAAATAATAATGCATACGAAATGCTTTTCTTTTTTTAAATCTTTTGAATATTTCGTAAGATACAATCCAAACACGCTCAATTTTAGAAGTTAAGATCCGAAATGGGTTTTTAAATGTCAGCTATCAGACTTGTACCTTCATTCTCTTCTCAAACACTTAACCTTATTCAAAAATGAAAATTGCAATTATTTTAAGGGTTTTGACGTTTTGAACCTTGAAATCATCCATACTTCGCTCATTTGGAGGATCCAATACTCATTTGGAGTCATAGAACATGTATTGTGTGCTTTAAACCGATTGATTTTGATTTTTTTTCAACAAGTTTGTGTACGTTTATTTTGGAAGTTAGGATATGAACTGGACTAGTTATTGGTTATATGCAATTTTCCTAATTGTTGTTGCTTGTTTTGGTTTATTTAGGTAGTAGTGGGCATGTCGGAACCTCAGAACAAAATAATATTGATGAGAAGTATGTGTCAAGAAACAGCCAACATATAAGAAATTCTAAGTTTAGTGAAAAATTCTGCACTTTGATTCCACTCTCTAAGAATGTAGTTAAGAGAAATATTAGTTTGAGGGAGAATCTCCTTAGGTCATCATTTTATTTGATAACTTAGTTTTAATTTGGGTATTTTTCCGTTTTTTCTAATATTTATTTTTCTCAACCTATATATGGTTTTATCAATTGTATATTATTTATTTTTTGTTTTCATCCTTTAGTTCGTAAGGGAAGAAAGTATTAATAGTCTAGAATCGGAGCGAGCACTAACATCAAGCGGTTTCAATATCTTCTCAAACATAGTTGTGGGAATCGAACCATGGTTATCGTATATTATTTTATGATTTATGATTTTGCATTATCTAGTTTTAGATGCATCTGATATTATATTGGGTACATACATTTTTGTTTTTATCGCATTTTTACCAAAATATGATACATGTTAGAGTTTAAACAGAATAAGAATCTTATAAAAAAAAAGATAAGATTTGTTGTAGTATACTAGTGATACCAAGCCCGTGCGTTCGCACGGATCCACTAAGAGATCATTAAATGAAAAAAATATTCAAACCATCCCAATTACGAATAATGTTCGACTATTGGAAACCATAGTAACAGATATTATTTATGCAATTAGTTTTTAAATTCAATACATAAAAAAAAAAGACAAACACAATGCATACAACTCAAATAAGTGTACTCACTAACTACTTGATATATATCTTCTGAAAAACTTCTGGATACACAACATTAAAAGTAGATGTAGACACTTGATGGTTTTCATCGACGATCATTATTTTCAGTCCATCACGGGTCCTAACACGTGAGACAGCCACATACAACTGTCCATGAGTAAAAACAGGCCTGGGTAGGAATAATCCAACGTTCCCTAGAGTTTGACCTTGACTTTTGTTTATCGACATTGCAAATGAAACAGTTAAAGAAAATTGACGTCTTTGAAAATTAATTGATACATTAGCATCCGACGGGATCAAACTCATCCTTGATAGATAGACAATTTCTCCAATGTTACTCCCGGTAACAATTTTTGCACCTATGATATTTTGACCCAAATGAGTAATTGTCAAACGGGTACCGTTGCACAAACCACGGGACACATCAATATTTCTCAACAACATTACAGGAATGCCAATTTTTAAAATAAGTTTATGATTTGGTAAACCTGAACACTTGATTTCGTTAAGAAATTCAGACGTAATCCATCTACTATCAACACCAGTATCTGCATCGCATTTACACCGTGTGTCACAACTCAAATACTCCTTTGGTTCAGTGGGTATCATAGATAGCACATAATCATTGAGAGTATCAAGAATTTCAAGAGTCGGAGCCAAAATGGCTCTCTCTTGAAAAAAATTATTTTCAAACATCTTGTTAACTAAATTTGGATAAATTTCAGTAACAATGTCTCCAATGGGATTTTTCCCCCCTGGATTAAAATATCTCCTGGAATTTCAATGTTCGCCTCTCCTTCAACGGGGGTGCCTAATTTACCATCACCAATATCAAGAATCCACCTTGCAAACTCCTCAAGAGATTGATTTTGCTCGCTATCATTTGAAAACTGTAACCGCATATTTTGTGTAAGAGTTAGTACATTCATTTGGCGCCAAAGATAAGATGAATTTATTGTTGAGTACACAATGTCTGCTCTAGATCCACGTGGAACAACAGGCAATATTTGTCTAAAGTCTCCACCAAAAACTATGGTCTTGCCTCCAAATGGCAACTTCGATAACCTAACATCAACTTCACTCATTATATCTTGTAAATCTCGATCAAAAGCTTCAAATGCCCATTTATTTATCATTGGTGCCTCATCCCAAATAATCAAACTTGTCATCTTTAGTAGTTCTGCTTTTTTGCTATTTTTTTCCATTTGGCAAGACGATTCTTTTGATAGAACCAAAGGCAAACCAAATTGAGAATGAGCAGTTCTACCACCAGGCAACAAAATAGATGCAATTCCACTCGAAGCAACATTCACAACAATTTTACCCTCAGACCGCAACTTGTATGACAACACCTTCCACAAATATGTTTTTCCAGTACCGCCATATCCATGTACAAAGAACATTTTCCCCACCTCATTCTCAACAGATTCTATAATATTAGTATAAGCATGAGTTTGGTCAACATTCAAATTCATGAAATGTTCATCAAAAAGAACCTTCATGTCAGAACAATCATACCTAAACTCATTCTCTACCAAAATATTGTTAAACATGCCATCATTTGAAATTTTTAGTTTTGGCATACTCTCATAATTTTCCAAACTCCTTCCATTTTCCCGGAGAAAATTATCAATTTCCAACAAACAAAGTTCCTTCAAATCATCAGGACATATATTGAAATCTGAAAATTTGATATACAGTAGTTAACCTATAGATTATATACTAAATCACATAAATATAATGCACGAAATATACAACATTGCAATACCTGGGTCATCAAGCATTCGCCGCTTCTCATACAAAATTCCATCGGATAGAATTTCCCACAACTACTCCCATACTTTGAGTGGATCACCCATTGAATTTGACATTAGCATCTCAGCAAACATTCTGC
Source organism: Trifolium dubium (assembly GCA_951804385.1). Classification (NCBI taxonomy): domain Eukaryota; kingdom Viridiplantae; phylum Streptophyta; class Magnoliopsida; order Fabales; family Fabaceae; genus Trifolium; species Trifolium dubium. The sequence goes on from OX638064.1 coordinate 18,564,408, forward strand.
GCAGTGAAACACCAGAACTAAGACATGAGGCTTCAACAATGCCATCAATAAATTCCCTATCATCTTCAAGTAATCTCAACGCCGAACATGCTTCTCGATATGTCCCAAATTCATGTTTATCAACGGTCCGAATATCTTCGAAGCTGGTGCACCCTACTTGTACATTAAGCAACAGTCTCACATAATATAATTCCCGATTTGCAGGAGGAATGTATGTTAACCGCCCAACTGAAGAACCACTTTTCCGGGGTTTCCACACACGCTTGTCAGAATCATACGTAAACAACGATGGAAAGTGCATGTAAGTTAAGTGACGTCCCTGGTGATATGTTTCATTGGCATGCATCCAAGCTAAAAACATCGTCCCCATCTCTTTGTTACGTCGAAGCACGGAACTTAACTTTGAAGAATCTTTAAACAGAACTCTTTGTTTTCCCTTCAAGTGAAATGTTAGTCTCATGACAGGAGGCCATCTATTGTGAATTTTATAAGCGAATATCCTCCATATTGATTCAGACGGCGATAAATACCGACAATCATAATATTGCTGTATTTCATCAACGCATTCATCGTCATTTGGTTGTAATGTGGCTGTGACCCTGTCAACACCCTTGTTAATATATTTAAATAAATACTTTATGCAATTTGACTTATTGCATAGTTCAATATTGACATGAGCCTGATATTTCATGAGCAATTTTGGATTATAGGGGACAACACTACGATTGTCTAACACAATCTCTTTTTTCATAACATTCACTCCATTATCTCTACGCCTCTAAATAGGATACCCACTTTGATCAAACTTAGTACAGGACACAAACTTCTTAGGATAATACTTAGAACACCTATGATTTTTCATGCAAGGAGATTTGGTAAAGACATAACCACACGGACCATGAATCATGAAATTCGCTACTGCTGCATAAAGTTTTGGGTACAACTCTTGCCTTGGTAATTCTGCACAAATAACCGAATCAATAGCTCGAGGAGAATGCAGCTTAGCATTGACGTCCAACCATAACAAAATATGGGCATGGGGTAATCCTCTTTTTTGAAACTCAATGGTATACATACCTATATAAACATAATAAAGTAACTATCAGCTCTATAGTATAATGACTTTGTTTTAATACAAATTAATAACATCTCAGCAAAATTAACTCTATCTAAAACAGCAAATAACACTTACTTGCATTGACCTTGCCAAAAAATTGACCGCTACGAAAATCATCCATTATCTGATTCAATTTAAGCTGGAAAACACGACAACATACATCTGGCCGATAGACTGCCTGATTGTTAGAACCCACCATATGACGCTGAATTTCAGGCCATTTAGGATTGCATGTAACAGTTAGGAACAAATCAGGATACCCAAATTTTTTACACATTGCCATGGCATCTTGACAATTGTTAAACATGTACCTACGTCCACCAGTAAAAGATGAGGGCAAAACTATACGGGAACCTATGGATGAAGCAACAGTGTCACCACGTCCGACAGCCTCCTCTATACCTTGCAAAAAATCCGCCCGGATAGTTGTCTGGTTATTTCTGATCCAAGACAGACGTTGTGATTCAACCATGGAATACAAATCAACAACAAATTGGTGAAACAAACGTTTACTTTTATGCAGTATCGTATCTTCAAGTGTTCTTTGCTGAATTCGATAAGCAATAAAAGCACGCAATGATACTCTTAATCTCTTTTTCCTGGTCTGGGTCGTCGTTAGATAATTAAGTTTAATGTTCTCATCATATTGGTCCTCCCCAAACGGAAATAGCAATGGATACTGGAGTGGCATGTATTTCGTATGAGTTTCATGTATCATTTTCAAGAACCCACCACGGCTCCTAACAATTATATCTCTGCCTTGTTCATCATCACCGATATCCCCCACAATTAATGCAGCAACTTCATTAACATCAGGAACATTATAGGTTCTTAAATCACCATTCCGACAGCGAAACAACCTCAAAGCAACTTGAACACTATCATTTTGTTGAATATAATCTCTAACCATCCGAAAACTCTTGACCAAGACATTGTTTTTATCCAGAACCTCTAATATATCTCTGACCAGCTCCTCGTCAATTCTGCCGGGGCTCTCCAATGCACTACAAACCAAAAATATGTGTTTACTTCCAAAACAAAAAATATAAAAAAAAGATCAACTTTAATTCAGGTCTGCATGAAATATTAACCTGAAATGAGACACTCTATTGGCAACCTCATTGTCAGTATCATAGATGTACAACTGGGCAAATTTGGGAGTTTCACCATAATTTGGTATAAGACTACCCATAAGATGATAATTTTGGCCAGATACAACAAACTGAGGTGGTCCGCCCCCATTATTCAATGTAGATTGAATTTTACCACCCATTGAAGTAAACGAAAACATATTGTTGTATGATCTTATATTTGACATGAAATGAGAGCTCTTCCGGTGGGTACCATCAAACAGCGACCTTATTAGTGTTGGAGGTTGTTTCATCAACGGAATCGTAATTTTTCCTTTCTTGCAGCAAAACGAAACTTTTATATTCGATGTCCCACGGCTTTTCCCAGCTCTCTCATCATACCATATTAAAGCTCCACAATCAGAGCAAGTTGTGTCCATATCACCAATGTCAACATATCCTGTAGTAAACAATGATTTTTACAAATTCAAAAATGAATCAATATTCAATTCCTACATAATCATGTAATACCTATATTTTGGCAATGTTCCATACCAATGTACAGGTAAATGACAACCACAACTAAATATGTAACTAACCAAGCCACATACCTTGGTTCTCAATATCCCGGTATTGAGTATAATATGTCTGATCACATTCATCATAATCTTCAACAGACAGTATCTCAGTCATTATGGAATCTATACAATGTACAAAACACTATAATAAATGATATGTGCAACAAATTGAGTGAAACACTAACCACCATAATTTTAAGGACTTTATATAATAAAAAATGAAACCTTCAACAAAACGCTAAACTAATTGCAGCGGAACATACCCGAATCTCGCTGACTTTGCAAAACACTATTCTGTTGATTGAGCAACTTCAAGCCAGCCCTTGATCTATATACTATAAGAAATAATAGGTAATCATCAATAGACAATTTGAATTTAACCCATGATACTCTATAATATTACACATCCAACACAACAATCATCCACCATTGCAAACATAAATCCAATTGAACATCATGTCCCAGTGTATGTAGTTGCACAAAAACGTTATTATAAAACATACGTCTAATCCTAAAACCAATTGAACAGAAAGAAAATTGTACACAACAACCTCATTTTACAAAATATTTGACTGAAAATATGAACCACTAAAATCTAAAGCATAACTGAAACTTACATCCTCTTCTCCTGCTAACTTTCTTCATCAGGCAGGGTCTATTTTGCCTATTGAATTTCAGCTTCTCCCTCCTCTCTCGCCTTCTTGATCTTGCCATGTCTGCCCGAGCCAGGTAGTCTTCCATTGGCCACTAATAATGCCAGTTTGAATACTATGAATACTATGAATTTCTAAACAAATAACTTGAGCTGCAATTAAAAGTAAATGTAATGCAAAGCATGGACACTGGATAGCACACTTAAAAAATTGGCTCACAATTAAACCACCTAAATAACCTATATCATTTTGTCATTTTCTGTTTTTCATCCTCTAAAACAACAATAATCTCATGCTCTGGATAATGTATAGTATTCCAACATAATATTTTTATTAATATATATATTTAAGTAATATTTTTAAAAATTTTAATGTCATACTGGGTTTGTTAATAATTAGAAAAAACATTTTTATAAAATCTTAAACCACCACAGATAAAATGAACAGGAAAAAAATCACCAAAAATTAACTCTATAACACTAAAATAAACAATACATTTTTTTAAAATCTGAAATAAACACAGGTAAAACGAAAAAAAAAATACTACCAAACATTAAATTTGTGGTTAAAAAGTTGAAATCAACGCACACTTAATAAAAGAACACTAACAAATTCTTTAAGTTACACACGACATTAACTTAGTGTAGTGAACTACCATATATAATTATTTTACAATTTGATTTATTTATCGAACAGAATAATTTTCACCTAAATATTTCAACAACGCTAACTAAAATATCTATCGTGATATATATACAACGGCACAGAAGTGTTAAAAAATTCATACATAGTTAAAAAACTACAAATAAAAAAAATAAACATATCAAAGAAAAACTTAATATTAGGGAAATAAAAAGAATGGACTAATGTAATGTCTTCTTTTGGTGTTACACCATATAATATGACTTACATATTTATCGTCTGGTGTTCTTGTCAAAAAAAAATTCATCATTTGGTGTCCGATATACGATCAACATTTATTTATAGTGATCAAATTATTTTACCGGGTATATCACTTTCATTTAACACAACTCCAACATAAATAAATGTACATTTAAAAATGACAAAAATAAAACTCCTTGAACTAATGATACAATGGCATCTAAACTTTTATTTTTTTTATTTCTTAAATTACTCAGTTTCGTTTTAATTTAATCTCTCTTGTTTACATTTATTTATTAAGTCAGACTTATTATTTAAAAGGTACACAAAATAAAGAACAAAAATACCCCCCCTGACTTGCTTACCTCCCATAGAACCAACCCACATGCACACCTACGAAATCTACTTGAAATAGAACCACATAGGTAATGATTAAAAATAAAGCAGGGGACAATCTACTTCATTGGGCGGCCAGCAAGTACACTTGCAGATTGAACCCTGCTTCTGCACTGGTTTTGCAGACTGTACCGTGGCACTTCCCACGTGAACTGTATAGCAGCTGGACTAAAAGCAATGAAACAAATATCACAACAAACGCCCCCATTATCTCTTGTATATTAAAGTGTCATTCAACTCCAATGCCATTCAAATATACCTCAACTAATCATACCTACCAACATCTAATAAGATTGCACCTGGTAATATAAAATAGAAAATCAAAATAAATTGCAGTTTATCATGTAATTTTTTCATTTATTAAAGGTCTCATTTACAATTTCCAATTAATTGAATTTGACATTTTTTTTTCCTAACCCTAATAATTAATTTTTTCCTGGAACACAGTTACTACCCAATTCCATAAGTATTCAGCAAAATCAAATAAAACTGAATATACTAAAAACACTTGCACATTAAACATCAACACTAATATTTTTACTCCTACATGAATTGCAACACAATTAAAATAACTTAATAAAATAACAACACTTGCTGATTCAAAACCAACACTACTAATTTACTCCTAAATGAATGAAAATGCATACTTATGCAAATAATTCAATGAAACGATATGGAAAATTTTTAGAATCAACCATCCAACCATCCAATAAGAAACATGAGGTCTGTTGTTAACAAATACAATCCAAATAACAAACAATTAAATTTTCCCCACACCATAATGGTTAAAACTTAGGTCCACTAATCCAAGAGCTCCCTCTTTTAATCTTAAACTATAACACACTCACTACCCAAATCAGTGACAACATCACGATCACGAAAAATATTACTTAATACATATAACACTAATGCCCGTTTTTCTTTCGAATAACCTCAAGATGAATTAGGTTGCTTCCTGCTCCACCTTTGAACACCACAATATCTTCACAATTAAGTTGGTTGTCCCTAATGAATTTATTCCAACCAGCATATATGAACTTGTTATCAGGGATCTTGGATGAAGAGAACAGGGGAGTTTGGTAGACTCTACATGTTGCAGTATCAGCAAGATAAATATTGGACTCTGTTGGTAGAATACAACTTCTTGTAAATTCTCTTGGAAAATTCTGCATAACATATCAGCCAGCAACCACGCAACTTTAGACTATGAACACAACTCCAATCTAATGACTCTGACACTTATATTGGAATTTGACTCAAAATTAATATTAGATGCATAAATATACCAGAACGTTCCGAGCTCTTGCTATGGAGTTTGTAACTTTAACTTCCCATTTGAATGTCATAAGGTTTTGAGGATACCCAGCTATCCTGCCAAATAATGTATAACAATCTATGGTAAGCAAATGAACCCAATAACACACTATGGATTCCACAAGAAAGGATAACAAATATGCTAATTCTTACCTCCTGGACGCTACTTTCCTCATTACAGAACAAAAGCTCCAATCTTCCCCAAACGCAGCTGCGACAGCTATAAAAGGCCCAAACAACGGATATGCATATATGTACCATTTAAATATGAGAAAATCTATTTATTACATCTTCTATTGGATATTTAAAGTCATTAAATATACATTGATATATTTAATATTAAACCATTAATCCACTAAAGACAAATATATTATACTCCATCTGACAATATTGCCAACAAAAGCACCACTGGGCCTGCACGAACAATCCAAATAATAATTAAACGACCTTATAAGCCCAACATAATATATTCCATTACTTTGTAGTTAGCCTACACAAAATACACATCTGTAGTAGATGCTGAATCAGGCAGTATGAGCAAACTTGTCAAAGTACCATAATATATTACAATCACTATCTCCATCAACCACCTAACAAAACACTGAGTTCACATGCATATAACTATTAGTGACTACATATTTAATGGCTGAGAGATAACAAAAAGACCATTTAATCTAAGTTATAAGCTAACATAATGTGGCTAAATAGATAGAAAGTCAAGAGGATCCTCCTCAACTTCTGGTGCAACTATTGAGTCTGGAAGATTTTCAACTCCATACAATGGATGATTATAGAGAGCCATAAGAGCTTGAACAGATGTGAACGGAGACGGCCCTCTAACAATAGGGATGAACTGACGCTCAAGATAGAGATCTCTCGGCATAATCTGCGGATATAATAAATTTTATAACATTAGTGCAACATAAATAAAAATCACCAACACAAGATAATAATAACATTTTATATAACAACCCTTTCGCCAACGGGTTTCATTCCTTTGGCAGCATAGTCATCAATAATTGTCGGGTCTTGAGTTATAGCTAACAGTTCAACATTTGCGACATTCATAGGTGCCTGTGGAATGGATCTTTCAACAATCATAAGGACAGGTTTCCCAGCCAAGACGCGGAAACCTTCCGGCATATAGTCCAGCTTCACACCCTTGCATTATAAAAATTGCATAAGTTCAAATATAGACACTACAAATATGTATTTTTTCCACACTTATAATCTGGAATTTCCACACCACATACACATGAGTATTAGATTAAAAACTCACATCATGGGTTAACCTTGTGACCCCAACAGACATCAACACATGGTCAAAGCAATGCACCTCCATATGGGAACCTTCGTCCTCAAAGTTAATACAGAATCGGTGTCTGCACACATTATTAAAAACAAACTATCATTCAACACGCACTACATTCGATATACAACACTAAATATTTTGACACAATGGAAACCACATACTTCGGTAAAACAAAGAAATCCGGAGCATAACATCCGATCAGAAGAAACTCCCTATATATCCATCAATGATATTGTAGCATCGACAAATAGGATACCACCAAGATTTTGCCGACACCAATCGCGTCATCCGTCCTTGAACCACAAACACACCAGGCTTCAGATCAGCATTGAACTGCAACATAGTTTTTCTTTCAAACCGGTCCGGCCCATCAAAAGAGGGTGGAACAAAAGGATATGCAGCAGGGGGAGGCAGAGCAAGATAGGAACATTCTGGTCTAAATGGTAATCCCAACCTAGAGACATAGACAACCAACATTATATAGCATAAAAGTATAAACTTTTTCACACCGAAAATCAACAAAATCCAGAACACTTTCCTTACAACACAAAAACACATCAAAACATATATTTTTTCTGTATTATGACATTAATCATAAACTGTTTTATAACTCAACACAATATCCCCCAACAGACCAATTCATTTGAACATAAAAATAACCATTCATACCCTATTTTGAAAGCAGTAACTTCAGCGAAAGGAGGGTTCACAAAAAGACGGGTGATTCCAATCACATTCTGCAGCAAAACATCACCTACACCCACATCACGGTAAGTTTAAATGAAGCACATCAACCAACACACACTTAAACACGCCAAAACATAAAACTACCTGCGACCCTGTTGACTTTGGCAAACTGCACAATCACCACCGGCAATCCTCCAGTATGAATTGTCAGCAAGCGCTTAAATTGATTAGCCATTTCACCCACAAGTTCGCATTTTACACTTCCCCTATAGAAATACAAACGCAATACCAAAATTGTTACTTCTTCAAAACAAAACAACAGTACAACAACATTAAGACATGGCCACACATTCACAATCACCTATGATCGGTTATCTCAACCTCCACACTTTTGCGGACTTTTCCACCAAAGTAAAACTTGTTTCCATGCCTCACAGCTGTAACAACCCCCATAACATCTGCAAAATCACATAACCAACTTAAACTCAGTGAAATACATTTTCACCACCCCCTAAGATCTTTCAAAAACTAAAAAATCAAAAATAAAAGATAAATTCAAAGAACAATTAACCAACACTTTTTTTTCCACAATGACACAGAAATTAAAAAGATGTTATTTTTATTACACTGTAGGACGCAAAAAAGGTAAAAATACATAAAATTAACAATAAACATTTGCATATGATTGAAGAACATACCAATCAGAAAGTAGAAATTTTTAGTACACTGGATGATGTTCTGACTTGTAATCAGAGATAATCCATATCTTGGAATACCAAATCCATCCGCAGGGATCACTCTTGTGTTATCAGTGAACACAAACTTGAAAGGATGAAAAGAAATCATCATCACGCTCAAGTTTGGTACGACAATGAGGTTCGATATTCCATAAGCATTCCATTCAGCAATACTATCACCATATTTCAAGCACAAGTTCAGTGGAACTGAAGCTTGGATCTTGTGACCCTGTATCAACACCAACACATACAAAAAAAGCGATTATCACACAAACACACATGACCTGTTAGGACTATTCAACAAAAATAACAAAGATTCATAAATGAACGATTTACAGCAACATTGGTAAAAACTCACATGCACATCTATAAGCAAGAGTTCAACAGATGACAACTTTGAGTTATCATGACGGTCATAACACACCCATTTTCTGATAACCCTTACCAAGAATCTGTTATAATTTTTTCCGGGTTTCACCGTCATTATGTCACCATGACCGTTAAAGCGAGCTCCCTCATTGGCGCGCAACATCATCAAATATTTTTTACTTTTTTTAGATAAGAAGAAGGTTCTACGAATCAAAATAACCACCCCTTTGTGGATCTCCTAGATTGGTCGGTTTCTTTTATAGGAATCTTAAGGTCATGTTGTCCTATAGCACTTTAAGTAGAGTCGTCCAAGTATAGAAACAAGGAAGATATGAGCTATGATATATCACCTCACACTTAATAAAAGAAAAAAGCCATAATTAGTAAACTGCAAAAATTATAATATAATATGTTTAGGGGAACATGCTGACATCAACCTTTTACAACCCTTTACCACCAAACGTGTGATTTTTTCAAATATCTTCCGATCTCATTAATATTGTGGACTACTGGTTTATATTAATCACCTAATTTAATTCATACTGGAAAAAAATTATTAGCAAATAAAACGCTGTTTCTTCTGCTGAGTACTAAAAACAAAAACCGATGACCAACTAACTAAATAATTTGTCATCGTACAATTAGTGTTTTTTAGATTTGAACACTTCCATACTATTATTTAACCCAATCTAATCCAAATTTGTTTATTCGTGTGAATACCAATATATATACACCGATATCCTCTATTTAAATAACGAATTTACTGAAATAAAAAAGTATCACACTAAACGCATCAATTTGATACATAAAAAAATCACACAAAATTTTTAATAAACAATAAATATAGCCATACATCAAAACAAAAACAAATAATAAAAATAAAATTATAGTACAACAACATTATTTAACTTTAAAATAAACTACAACTGGCATAAAATCCATTAAACAAACAGTAACTAAAAGTATGGTTGAACATCAGCATTGCACAAATCACTAACACTCAATCACCCCACAAAAGTGCATCACCACACTAAAACCTTATTCATTATAACGACTATTCTCTTCTACGCCAACCATGCTATATAAGGCTCTGAAACAACACTCTTCCACTTTTACTGATTCTTAAGAATCCTCTTCCTCCTAACCTCCTCCACTTCTGCAGCTAACTCTTCAACCTTTCGTTTCAATTTTTTTGGGCTACCAACCACCAATGGCTCAATAGATAATGGCATCAAAGCACCATTCACTTTGTCCTCTTCTTTCCCAGCCTCGCCGACCAGCAACTCCACAGTTTCATCAAGAGCTGGTAACAAATTTACTATGGAAGAGAAAACCTGTTTACATGAGTTTAGACGCAAATTTAGAACAACAACACACCAATATAGAACTAAAAACATAATAAAAATCAAATTCATTTATCAAATCTACAACAACACCAGAATCTACCTTGTCATGGAAATCTGGGAAATATGTATCAAAAAACAAATCAACTTGGCCAATTTGATTGCTAATGGAATCAACCCTGAACAAACTTGAACTACCCAGGTCTTGGTCACCAATTTTTTCAACCTTAAAAAGAATAGGTTCCCCATATATAACCTCCAGCTCACAAGGATATATGGAGCAGGGTTCCCCCTGAACATAACACTCAACCAATTATATAAAGATTGAATTAGTCAAAAAACAAATAAATAATGAGATTTAAAAACTTGGTCTCACCATCGAGGAAAGTAACGGACATGTAAGCACAGCTAATTTCTCAACATCCTGGTCAAACAGAGTAAAAACAATTTCATCTTCACCATCCTTCACCTTAATTTTCATACGATACCTAAACAAAAGAAACAAATTATTGATACATTTAAAAAACCAACAAACACTATAATACAAATTGACAAAATTATGTGCATAAAAAATACTTAGGAATAAGCTTTGAATCTTCCTCTTTGAACCACATGTCAACCCCTTCTACCAGTGAATCAAGCCAAGCAACAACAACAAATCCACCATTTTTTTTAGCCAACGATAAATTGTGGATGTTAGTCACTTGGCATGCACCAATAAAATGTTTCAAATTAGCTACCTCCTCCATTTCTGAATTTTGACCAGGAAACGCCATGAATTTTTGTTCTTCAATTCCTCCTTATGTTACAAAGTTGAAACTGGGTGCTGAACAAAAACCTATGATATGTATATATAGCAATTCCGGTGACCACATTCCAAGTTTGAAATGACACTTTAGGGGGTAACTAATTTGATGAATAGTAATACCAAATTAATCCTGGTCTGCATGGGTTTTTTTACTAATGTAAAAAAGTTTCACTGATATTTATTAAAACTGCATTTTATTTTTTACTCTAGAAGTTGTCCAGTACAACGTTTTACTATTTTTACTAAAGCACACACAAACATGATATATCACCACTACACAAATCAAATTACCATTATTCTGACAACAAAAATAGTACATTACTCATTTGGCTTATGCATTCACCAAATATTATTTTACACACAAGGCCCATAAAAAAATTTCCATAAAAATAAACGACAATGGACTATAAGGCCCATAAAAAAAATTTCCACACAAATTAACTAATCTCCTAACTTTACGCTACATCCAAAATCCGCTTTGCTATTAGAAGTGTCAAGCATTCGGACGATATGCTATCATTTTAAATATACTACAACAAATACATAAGTTATATTTAAATTTTCAATTATATTTACTGGAATAATTAACTGAAATAATAAGCACACAATTAATAATACCACCAAAAAACCCATAAATCATAAGACCAACACACATTAATTATAAATTTTAAAACTGAACACCCTAATTATAAATGGCATAGTGCATCATCTACAGCACATTGGTTATCCAGTTACAAAACAAAATAAACATACCTAAACACACCATATTAATAAGTCTTAAGCCATCCATTACACAGTGGGTTGGGAGGTCACCATTTTACACATGATAACACGACGCTAAACAAACAAAGAACATAACAACACACAACATTAATATAGAGAGACCAAATAATCTCATCAGGATCAACTATCCATACGATCGACCTCCACACTGACAGTATGCGGAGGATCGGAGAGGCGGAATATCAACTTGTCTCCAATTCTAACGCGGCTTCGCCTCACAAACATGCCCCATTCTTTTGTTATATACCTCTCAAAGTCGTTCCTGCCAGCAGTTTTTATCGGACACCGCCACTCTTGATTCTCGGCCCGCAAGTAAATGACATTCTGATTCAAGGGCAAAGCATGCCTAGTGGTCTTCTTCGGGAAGTGCTAATTACAGGAAAAAATAAAATGATATTAGGATCTTAACTACAAACCAACACTACTTCACACTAATGACTAAATCCATTTATTTATTTGATATCATTAACATTCAACAATTAAATAGCACAACGGTAATATTACTCACCATCACCTGAGGTTTGTGCTCACGCACCATAGCAGCCGTCACAGTCCTTACCCAACCATGAATACCATTAACATTATAGTTGCGACGCCTGACTACATTATTCCTCTGCTGAACAGGTGCAGCGCGCCCATGCGAACCTTGGCCATCATTTTGGCCTTCAACTGCATTTCCCTCATTTCTATCCTCATCCAAAAGCTTCATTGTAAATGTCCCACGCGCCGGCGAGTACCTAAGCCCAACCCGCGTGGGTCGATTAAATCCAAACCGGCTGCAAACAACCTCACCAGACAGCAACCTAACTTTCCGATCAAATATATTTACGGAGACACCACATTCTGCACCATTTGGGTGCACAATCTTGAGATGCTGACCTTGATTAAACACATTGATCCAAGACACAGAGAACTCATTTGATGTAGCAATAACATCCTAACAAATTTTTTTTTCAAATATACATTAGTATTATACAATCAATCGCATTAAAACAGTTACAACCATACAACCAAATAATAGTTGTTGCTATTAATAAATATCAACTCACCCGATCTGGAAAAAGAACAGTGTCAAAAGTGATCTTCCTCCCCATCATAGGGGTTCCTCTCACAGGACTGTTACATGAACCACACATTCACCACATCAAAATCACACCACAAAACTATTTAATTGCTACCATCTTCTACATATACATACACAATAACACACAGAAACAATAACCTAATGAAATAAGGATGTTTCTTGACAGGATCGACCTAATCCTTTACATGCAACATCTCCTGCAAACAAACAGTATCCTAACGCCACTTTATAACTAACAACACACATACTCCTACACAATTTGCATAGATTGCAGATCGACATCAAAAAAACACAAAACATATATTCTGAACCACGCGAAACTACGCGCACAACTCCGCAAAATAAAAAAAAAGCAACGAAACATGAAAAGTAAAGAACCAAACCTGGACGAAGAAGACGCCATCGCTTTCCCTAAAAGAACCTGGAGAGTTGAATGAGACAAAACGTTGAAGTTAATAGAAAGGTAGTAGAAAGGTTGCTAATAAATAAATACCTCCGTACATGTAAAGTGCATATGTGGGCCAACACAATAAATCCATTCTAGTATAAAATCCAAAACTGGCCCAAGAATATTTGAACAATAATATAGAATAGTCTTTGCACAAAAAAGACAATTATAGTAATGGATAATTGTACTATAAATTGCATATTCTAATAATTGTACTATAAATTGCATATTCTATTAATTGGCTATATATATCTCATTCTTAAAAAATTTCAATCTCATCATACCTCATTTAAATAATTCAATTTATTCTTTAAATCATATGGATAAATATACATAGTTCCTATAAACATATCATTATCCACTATCATTAATTCAATTTTTTCTCATCCTTCTAAACATTCAATTCAACTCTAACACAAACCTATATACATACAAAATATATATTTTTTCCTTTTTTTTTTGACCAACATATATATTTTTTCTAAGAAATTATCAATTAAATATAAATTACTCTTTAGACCTATTTACAGATTAATATATATATTCGGAGACACAAAGTCCATGTATTCTAAATTTTTTTAGTTATATTCATTTTTAAATTTAATTTAATTTATTTAATAAAGATACAATTTTGTTAGTAAAAAAAAATATATAAACAAAATTACAATATTGGATTTTGACTCCTCGTTTTTAAGTCTACACCAACTTTTTTTTTTTGCAAAAGTATACACCAACTTGTACTACTCAAAATTGGGCTTTTATTAACCCACAAAATGTTGCTAAATTTAGCCAATATACTATGTGCTTCCCTATCATATTATAAGCTCTGCTCCTGGAAAACATCTATCTTTCATGTTGTATTAACTGAAGCTATGATTAAAAGAAGAATTATAGATGAGTATTGGCACTTTTTTACTAATTGATTTGTTCATTTATTAATTATTATACTCACTCATTTTTCCTATCTTTGCTATGCAGAAATTGGAACATTCTTTTGCTCATAAATCAAAACCAAAATAGTTTTGAAGGATGAATATTCTGGGAAAATTGAATTACGAAAACAATGGAAGAACCTTCACCTCATATGATTCTCTGTTAATGTTTCAATTATTGTTAATTATAAAATCTCATAAAAGTGGAACAAACATACACATGAACACATAAAATTGAAACAAACACACACACGAACACATCAACATCTACATGTTTTTCATAAATCACCATTTGAACACATGAACAACATTACACGGGGATGGTGGACCAAACTTAAAAACAACAATGTCATTTTCCTTAAAATCATTCAATGCACAAAACTCAAGCCAATTGGGACCAATTGCAGTCATTTTGAATGGTTCATCTGCCTGAGCAACTTCAAGCCTTGTTGTTGTTCGATTGTCACAGCACGCATGAAGGTACTCAAACTGTCCTCCTCTGATAAAATCCTCAAATTCGTTGAAGATTGGCTGAAATAAAAAACATCAAATAAAATGTTTTAGATAGATCGTTATTATAATTCGTTAAAGCAAGTAAACCTCACCAAGTATGGCTTCTGCAAAATATCTGTCGTAATCCTCATGAGAAATCTTGTTGTGCAACCTGGTTTTGTAGACCGGCTGTGGTACTCAGGTATATAGTCGGTGTTCCTCATCCTATTACCAGAGTGCACCAACCCAAAAACATTGTTTCCATGATAGCCAACAGAAAATTTTTGTTTTTTAGCCAATCCAAAAACTTCTTTAAGTTGAGACCAGCCATCAGTAAGTAGTGGATTTATTAAATCCTTTTGAAATGTGACAACATGTGTTTTGTCCTCATAGTCAGTAAATGTCCATTGATCTTCAAGTTCATCAAAAAATGGAATGGAAAAAGTTGGATCAACCTCTCCATAATCCTTTAAAGAATTAAAGTGAATTAATTGGTAATTGACTTATCCAAATAGAGATCAAACAAATTGTGCTTAAATTCAACAATCTAGAGATTATAAAACCATATTAAGCATAAGTAATTAAGTGATGAATATACCTTGTCAGCAAAAAAGCATGCTGTGAAACCTCCTATGGGAATCTTCCCTCTCAACTTCCTATAATCAGACATTGAGAATAATTTTGTGTGAATGTTATAATGATAGTTATGTATATATCTATTTATAGGCGACTTGATCCTACATTGATTAATAGTTGAAGCACTTGAATATTATAGCATTTTTGAATATGGACAATGGTGCATCTTGGTTCTACACGCTACTTGATGAATAAAACTAAAGAATCTCACTGCTATTTTGACAGAAACATCAATCAAATACTACAATGCCATGCTCACTTCCAAACATACAAAAAGTGACATGTCTCACCACACTGTAATCAAAAAACCACGAAGCTTCAATAATTGATTATTTTTACTCCTCAGAATATATTCTTAGCTTAACAGATGCAAATTGCCCGCCCTTCTAATTTAATGATATTATAACACAAGGCTTAGTAATTTTAAACACATAAATATATAACCTCATCAATGTCTAATTTACTGATATTATAACATATGGCTTAGTAATTTTAAACACATAAATATATGCTTGTCTAAAAGAAATGAAATGACTAAAGATGAGACTATGCTCTAATATAATCTCCTATGCTACGTTACTAAATGAACGGGACAACAAAATTGATGAGGAATTTCAACTGTTTTACTCTCCCATGCTCTGTCAATTTCTATTTTGTTTGATTCCATGGGTTAAATAGTATAAAGTTTTCTTCTGGGTCTTCTGAATTGAAGCGACAACACAAATGTATCAGGAATCTAAACTATTTATCCAGAAGCATGGTTTATGATCAGGAGCATGGTCCTCTTATAAGAGCATGTATCTTTATCAGCTGATGGTGCATTTCTGCAAGCATGCATCTTTTTTTGGCACCATGTTGAGATTGCATCTATGCTATCTTAGAACTTATGGAAATGCAGATGCAAAATTGATATCCTCAAAATTTTGAAAAAGTTGTTCTCTGCAAGTGTTATTCCTCTAATAACTTAATTTAGCATTCATACATACGTGATATACATAATATGAAAACACTTATGCACCATTGAGTACTAACTAATTTGTTAGATCTAATTTACACAAATTTTTTTGGACTTGAATACAAATAAACAACTTAGATTAAGCTGAGGGGATTACTCAAACAGAAGCCAAGAACTGTAGTATATAAACCATTCCAGGCAAATAGGATACATCAGATTCATCATCATACATGATTGTGGTACAAATAAAAGTACTCTACACAAACAACAAAAACAAAGCACTAAACACAACACTGAATATGGAAGTCAAACTAAAAGACATTCCAAACACCCTAAACTCAGAAACTCAGACAACGAACTTATCACCAACTGCATACAATAACATGCTTCCCATTTTATTTTATTTAATAATAATCCATAGATGTCAACCACACCCTACTTTTCATTCTTCAATATTCTAGCCCTTTTTTTAACACCAGCTTTAGCAACCTCGTTAAAATCTTCTGTTAAGTCTCTCTTCACACTCCCACCAACACCTTTCCCCTTAGGTGGCTTGCCGACACCACCCAATGGTGGACTAACCACTATGTTCCTCATCATAGCCAAAGGGACAGAATCATCATCATCTAAATCATCAACCTGGCTATCAGGTTCACCATCAGCATCTTTAGCTACCCCCTGTGTAAGACATTAATATTAATAGCTGTAACAATGCAAATATCACACACACATCCACAACCATCGCTAAGTCAACAGTCGGAAACCATTAATAAACACAAATATTACCTTAGATGGAGTACTATACGGCCCTTCGGCACAAAATTTCTCAATAATTCGAGGTTCAATACATATACGCTTCACACGAAAAGAGCCATCATGGATTCTGTTTGAGGAAGCAGCCTTTTCAACAGTGAACAACATTGCCTTACCAATCAACCCGTCAAATTCAGCTGGATAAGATCCACTACCATCAATCTAAATAACAGCGACAAGTTAGAAACTAAACCAACACAAAATATCAAATCAGTTCACTGAAAACCACTATTTCAGATACCAATCTTCAACTAACCTTCGTCGCAGCGACAAAGTCAGCACATGATTTCTCCATTAAATAACTCATACAGGAATCAAATAGCATAAAAACACATGTGGCGTCACCGTCGGATACCTGAATCCTCACCTTGAACCTACAATTAATCATAAACTCTAATAAACAAAAAAAACCAAAAAAACCAACACACATGCAAATTAAATATCCAATCAACCAAACAAACGTCTACCATTCCATACCTTGGTACAACATGGAATACATGCCTCATGCATCCATTGCAATAGTAAGCACCCGAATCCGAGGTAACACTTTTGTGACACTTACACGCGGGATACCACCACTCTTGCTCAGCAACTATACCAACAATAGAACCATGCACAACAAAAATACCATCTTCCGGAATATCAATCAATTCAGCAACGTTTTTCTTAGGATGCATCCCCAAAAATTCTTCCTCAACAGTAGGTGGAGGTTTTTTCCCAATCAAAGGAACAACAGTAGAAACATCTATCCCATGAACAACAATTCTGCACAATACAGACACATTAACCGGGTTACCACAAACTACTGATACATCCCATATACACAACAAATACGCAAGAACTAACTTACCGATTCCTGAATGCTTCAACCTCAGGCAGATCAGGATTCATCAATATTCTTGTTGTATTAATCACATTTTGGATAGATGCTTTGTCTGAACAACATCTGTACACACATGTTTAATACCAATAAATATATCTTCCCCTTACTAAGACAACACAATTATAGAACTATAAAACTAAATAATAGAACCCAGACCTCTGAAAATTTTAACTTTAGCATACTGAATGATAACAATAGGCAGTCCCTCCACTCCTTTCCCTATAATTTTGTTTATGTCCTCCACATAATCTCCAAACAGAGCACACTCAATTTTGCCACTGCATCACGTTTTCAAGTGTCATTAAGATATTCATACAAAAACTGCACACTATCAAATAAAAATAACTCCAATAAATATACAGCATCACAAAACCTCTCATCAGTGAGCTCAATGACAACCATCTTTGTCAACTTCCCATCCCTGATGTACTCTTTCTCAGCAGATATTCCAGTAATTAATCCAACAACATCTGGTCCAAAAAGAAAAAAAACTCACAAATGGATAGTGTGACAGAAACATCAGACAACATACACAGATAACTCAATTGAACTAACATATTAAATGAATAACCCCATACAATCTAATATAAGCTGTACACAAATAAAACAGCCAGGCCACCCACAATTAATAACAAACAAAAAAATTGCAACCAATTCACGACTACATACCAACCAGATATTCATAATCCCTGGTGTGAGACGAAATCGCAGCACATTTAGTGAAACTGAAACCGTAATTGCTTATGACAACGCTCTCAGCAATCTGCACCTTTGTTTTAACCTGGAATATAAACTTATATGGATGCAACGTTGTCCGATAGAGGCCAAATTGAGGACTAACAGACAAATACCCCATTTCATACACCTGACCCTGCTCTATTTTTTTGTCAAACATATGAATCAATTGCTTCCTAATCGATGCTTGGATCTTTCCTCCCTACACACCATTTACAACAGCATTACAACAGGACACAAACAGCAAGCACCACAAAAACAAACTCACAAAAACATACATCAATATACATAATATAGAATATAGTATACTTCAATTACAAAAATTACTAAAATTCCCCAACCCCAATGAAGTTTACACCTACTATCTACAATTTACAATTTACATTTGCAACACACATTTACATTTACATTTACAATTGGAATTACAACTACTGATCCATAAAATTACATAAAAAAAACCTAATTACATGAGATACACATTACTACCTTCTCATCACATAAAATCATCTCAATCGAATTTGGTTCAGACGGATTTATAAAGGACGGAACCTTCCACAATCGAACAACCCGAACTTTGATATTCCAATTATCCCGACCAGGAATAACTTCAGACAACTGATCATAAGAAGCTTCTGAACTTGAGCTGGACATTGTTATGCTGGGTAATAATCCGAGGTATGTGGTGCAGCATGAAAGTTGATG
This sequence comes from Trifolium dubium, assembly GCA_951804385.1. Lineage (NCBI taxonomy): Eukaryota > Viridiplantae > Streptophyta > Magnoliopsida > Fabales > Fabaceae > Trifolium > Trifolium dubium. The sequence continues at coordinate 18,584,137 of OX638064.1, forward strand.
ATGGATCTCTATTTATAGGCAATGGACACACAACCCCCCTTTAAAATTCAAACAAATCACCATACGTGGGGGGAAAATTCCCACCGAAAACTAACCCTAATCCACTCTGACGTAGGCCGCACGTGCAGCAAGCACCTCACAAATAAAACTTTATACTGATTTTCAATTAAACTAACACCCATATGACGTGGAATGTACCCTTTTCATTGGTTTTGATACAGCACAGTGCCAAAAGTAGGAGTTTTGTTGTCAAGATTTATAGATTTGAGTTATTGTACATTTTAGCCAGTACAATTTTTCTTTTCAAAAAAGGTAAATTGTAATACTAGTGAGTTAATGACGGTACGAACTAGAACCAGGGGCGATATTGTGTAGAGCTGAGGGGGTGCAGCTGCATCCTCTAAGTCTTGATATTTTGCACTAATAATATAATTTTTATCAATATTGAACCCCTTGAATTTTAGGCTTTGCACCTTACTTGCACTCTTGTTATTTTTTATTGTGTTTTGTGTTGATAAATCAGTAATTGTATGACTCTCATTTTCTTTGTTGCTTTTTGTGTTATCATAATTATATTATTAGTTAGTATATTAGTGATTATATGAGAATTAAGATTAATATTTTGCTTCTTAAAATTAATTAATTTACTAGAGTATTAAATTACTGATTTTTAATGTGGAAAATATATTGCATAAAAGCATACTTAAGTTATGAATATTATAATTTATATGTTGTGTTTGTTTTAAAATTTAAGTAATGCTCAGATTTTGTTTTGATTTGATTCAAATTTATCAATTACAAATGATTATTTTTTTTATTAGTTAATTTTTTTTTTTCTTTCAAAATCTCGAATTAAACAAATTTTTTATGTACACTCTAAATCAAATCTCTTTCAAATATTCAGTGTGTGTGTGTGTGGTAAGTGAGTGTGCGTGCGTGCGGGCGTGCATGCGTGAAAGATTATAACTATTAATTAAATTTTAGAAAAAATATTAGGTGTATATCAATATGAGTGTATACGACTTGAGAGAAAAAGTGATAAAAGATCGATATTGGTATGATAGGCGTGATAAATAAGCGATATGATAAGAAAAAATATATAGATAAAAAATAACATGTTGAATAAATATAAAAATATAAATGTTGTTCAAATATCTAATAATTTTAAATTTGAAACGTAATTATATTATAAAAAAATTTAAATGTTTGTACCCTTGATCTAGGGTCTGGGCATCGCCACTGGCTAGAGCTACCATCACATGGTATGAGTTCAGGATATTGCTGAAATAAGAATGTAAATGATATGAATCTTAAGTTGTAGACCATATGAATGACTCGTACTTAGCTACATATAGTATCATCGTTATTAATAAGCCAACCTCACCCTCACCATTATTTTTATCTTCTTGCCTTCGTAATAATGAAGGAAAATTTGCTGCAAGGTTTGAAGCCAACCTTGTTAATGGTATGTAATAGTGCAGATAGCATTTGCCGGAACTCATATTCTCTACAAACTTGCCGTAAATGATGGCATGAGTTTGAAGATTGATGTTGCATATCGCTTATTGTTTGCAACTGCTTTCATGGCACCATTTGCTTTCATTCTTGAAAGGTTAATTCATTTTTAATTTAATTTATTCACTACACCAAATATATTTATTAGTATTAGTTTTTTTTTTTTAAACTCTGATTCTAATTAGTACTAGTTATTTTTTTAGTTTATTAGAAATAATAATATTATGTGAAAATTAGAAAAAATGTTATGGGGAGAAGATGAGTTCATTTTATATCTATTAAGACAATAGTACAAAAGTTGGCAAGATTATGATTAGTTTTAGTGTTGTTGTTTAATAGCGAGAATATAAAGTTGACTATTAAATAAAAGCATACACAGAGATTATACAATTTTTTTTAAACAAAAAGTGATTATACAATTTTTAATTTTGATCCGAAGGAGACTATTGTTATACAATTTTTATCAAACGGGATTATTTTTTTTGCAAAGAATCTTAAAGTTAAACAGACACAAATTGATAAAATCAATTTTTATTTTTATCTAGGGATTGGTAAACTGTCACAATTGATTTGGTTAATTTTAAATCGTTTCGATAATTCAACTGTTATATTGAACATGTCTAATGATATATATGTTCTTTTTGTTAATTAGTTGTAGGAAGAAGAGGACAAAAATGACTTGGAAAATACTGTTTCAGCATTTTCTCTGCGGTTTGTTTGGGTATGAAATTATGTATTTTTATTTATTTTATTTTATATGTTATCTTGCTCGTTGTTTGTTATAAATTAATAAAAACATAAATTTGACATTCAATAATTTAGAGATTAGTTTTTTTAAAATATTGTAGATAAGTAGAATTTATTTTATGTTTGTCTATTCTAATAAATAAAAAATTAATAAATAATCTTAAGTTTGATTGGATACAACTTTTAAAATGGATCTTTCATTAAAAAATTATTTTAATCTTTTAACACATATTTTCTCTGTGCTCTAAAAATAATCTATTATTCAAAAAGCTACTCTTAGCAGCTTCACATTTGAAGTTTTTATTTTTTTATTTTTAGGGTCTGTTTCTTACATTTTAAAAAAATAGTGATTTTGATGTAAAATTATTTAAAGGATTAGTATTTAGAGATTTTATAGAAAATAGTGATTCAGATTGCTACTTTTTTTTAAAGGGCTCATACTTTTATTTTCATATGTAGAGGAGTATTATTCCAAAACTTCTACCTACAATCCCTGGCACTAACTTCATCAACATTTGCATCCGCAATGGCTAACCTTGAACCAACTAGTAACCTTTATCATAGCCGTTTTATTGTGGTAAGTATTAAGTCTCTATTTTTCTATGTCTATCAAGTGCAAGTTACTATCATACCTGTTTTCTATTTTGTCAATAACCTAATTGTTAGAATTAGTGAAATTTTTTAACCTATATTTTAAAGATTAAACTGAACTTTAATACGTATTAAAACTCAATCAAAAGTTAGAATTGAAGCCTAGCTAGCTTTCTTAGTTGTAATCAATTATCAACTACTTTAAGAAAAATACTAATTTCTAAATTTTCTCAATTGATCAATTTCATATTTATTATTTATTTATGTGTTTTACGATACAATTAATTTCAACAAAAAGTTTGAATAATAAAGTTTATTTTGGATGATTTGATGGAATATTTATTTTCAGTGAGGAAAAATTCAATATAGGAACGAAAGCAGGAAAGGCAAAAATAGCAGGTATAATTATCGGAATTGGTGGAGCAATGGTGCTGACTTTTGTTAAAGGTTATGAAATTAAGATGTTTTCATTCCACTTAAACCTTCTTCATCACCAAAGTAAAGTGGTGTTGGTACACCAACACAATACCACTTTCATGTGTAGTACCATTATGGGTTATGTATGTGCCTTGGTTAGTAGCATCTCGTTTGCCTTGTGGCTTATTTCAGGTCAGTTTTTTTTATTTGGTTAATTAATTATATCAATACTAACTAATTATTATTTTAAATTTATTAATCATATATTTTGGTTAATTTATCTAACTTTGTGAATAGACAATACTCAGGCACAACTTTGGTGTCTTTTTGGGCATCACTTCTTTCAATTGTGTTTGCTCTCTGCTTTGAGAGGGATTTTAGTCAATGGAGGCTTGGTTGGAATATAAGACTATTAACCGTTGCTTATGGGGTATGATTAAATATAATACTCCGTGTATATTATTCTGGGAAATTTTTTTTAACATTTAATATTCTAACATCTTAATTTTATAATTTTTATACTTCCTTCAATAATAAAGATAAAATAATATGTTTTTTTTATTAATAATTATACAAAGACAATATAGTAAAAATATTGTCAATGATTATTACTCCATGTGAATTGAGTGGTGCAGGCATAGTGGTTTCAGGACTGATGGGTGTTTTAATTTCATTGTGTGTACACATGAGAGGTCCTCTATTTGCCTCTATTTTCACACCGTTATTGCTTGTCATTGTGGCATTGGCTAGTTGTACAATGTTGAATGAGAAGCTACACTTTAGAAGGTATATATGTTTTCTATTTGTTACGTTGTCTCCAATTTATTTTAATAATTTTCATGTAACACGCTTTTGTTTTGTTGTTTGAGTATACACATCATACGTTTTCAACTTATTAAATGATATGATGATACATTAAAACTATTTTACAATTCCAAAATCTATTTATTTACGAGTTTTATTTTTCTTCAAAATGCATATGTTTATTGGCTCACTTGAAATTTGTTACTTTTGTTAATTTCAGTATTATTGGAGCAGTGTTTATTGGAGCAGTGTTGATTGTATGTGGCTTATATATGGTTTTATGGGGTAATAGTAAAGAGGTAAAGAAAAAGAATCAATTAGTGTCACAATCACAAATATTCCATGAACTTGGCACAGTTGCATAGGGTGAAGCCTGTGGTAGTTGAACATGAAGAATAAAGTGAATAAAAGATCCAATCAACGTGTGTGTGCTTTTTTCTATTTTGGGTACAATTAATTTCTTCTTTTCTTTCGGTTTATTTTTTTACATTTAATCAACATGTTATTTTATATCTATACATTATTTCTCATCATATCACTTATTTATCACGCCTATCATATCAATATCGATCTTTTAATCACTTTATCTCTCAAGCCGTATACTTTCATACTGATATATATACATCTATTATTTTTCTAAAATTTAATTAATAATTATAATCTCTTACACATGCACACACGCTCGCACGCACACCTGCACGCGTTCCTTCATTGTTTAGTTAGTTTCAAAAGCATTGTTTTGTTTAGGTGTTGATCGTCTTTACTTACATAATTACATATCAAAAGCTTAGAAAGCAGGTTCATGAAATTGTTGGTCACATTAATGGCAGATTTGGATCAGTGAATGTTGCTCCTATACATCACCGGGTACATATTTATTAAAGTTATCTAATGAAATCATTATAATAATATGGAAAATGCTAAACAGTGCCCCTGGGGCACTAGTTAAGCTCATTAAAAAGAAAATTATGTCTTGAAATTTGTGCATTCAACACCTCTGTCTTGGAACTTGTGCATTACTTTTATCTTTTATTTCCTTTTTTAGTATGCTTAACAAGTGCCCCGGGAGCACTATTTAGCATGACCCTAATAATATTGATACCTCCATAATAAGTACATTTTTCTTCACTAAATGTTAATGATATCTCATCAAATTATCTAATTTAGTGTATGTTTGGTAACACGGTGGGTGTGTCAGAATCACGGTGACGTACTGTGATTTCCAGAAGTTGTAGCTTCTGCAAAATCACGGTGGGTCACCGCAATTCTCGCACATCCACCGTGATACCAAACATAGCCTTAGTGGTATGGCTGCGTATTCGTGTATTAATTATTTAATATTCGTATATCTGTAGGACCGCACTTTTGACTTTCATGAACTATGTGCTTTGTACACTGTTACAGGTAAAATTTATGTTCTTTGAAAAAAATTTCTCCCTAATGTAATGTATCCTATGAATAAATTCTGATGGCAATTTGCAATAATTTACCAATAGTTAGTATGTGCAAAAATAGCTTGTGTAAAAAAACTCCGAATAGCAATTTTGGTGCTTTCAAATGCATACTTATTCACCAAAAAAGGAAAAGTACCTATTAAATCTGTTTGTTGCTAATATTCCATTTAGTTTTGTTGTTAAATTTCTGGCTTTCTGCTAATAGCCTATTTATACTCTCTCTATCTTACCCAGATGTAGCAACTGTCACCTCTTTGAGGGATGGAATGAATCATGTCAGTTACGAGTTTGTGCTCGCTTATATAACTGTCACATGAGGTAAGTTTTTGCTCGCTTATTATTTTATACCATTCAATTTTAGTGCAAATTTGGATTTTTGTTGCATTGTATTTTGTTTTGCTTTATATTGTGTGCAGAATATAAAATTGTGTGTAATATAAATTACTTTCTTATAGCTTGTATATGCATTTCATACTTCCCTAAGTCAATTCAAGAAAGTGTTGACAATATGAAAGTATGACAATGTTTGTTATTAGCTTAAGTGACTTAATTATTTTGTTATTTTTATGAGTTTCAATTTTGTGATTTTCAGTTTGGGGGAGAATGGTGATGTCTGAAACTGTTTTGATTTTTGCTGGAGTGTGAGATTATTAGTTCGTGTGTTGATGTGTTGTCACTATGTCAGATTGTTAAATTACATTTGTGACTTGTGAGGTAATATTCACACTCAGTATATCCTTCCCATTGTATCTGTTGTTTTAATTTGTCGCTATTATCACGCTTCTGATTTCTCTACCGAATTTTTATTGATCAATTGGCGTCGACCTTCCGCATCTCTCATGAATCTGCACTAAGTGCTTTTTATGTCAATTTCAAAAATCAATTGTTGAGCTATTAAACCACAGATGGTTACCTTTTGTTCTTCAATCACTGGTAGAACTTCATGATATTTTATATATAGAAGTTTGTAAGTTTCTGCCAGTTCTTCATCAATTATGTCTTCACCATCTGAATCATTATCAACAAGATTACCTGAGAAGGAAATGACTCTGTTTGCAGTTTGATCATCACTGCTATCACTGTCTGAGTCATCTTCTGACCAAGACACATTCATGCCTTTCTTCTGCTTCCTCAAAAAGGTGGGACATTCTGCCTTGAAGTGACCATAACCTTCACATTCATGACACTTTTCATTCTTTCTTGGTTTGTCCTCATCTGTTGATCTTCTCTGAGAATTGCTTCTTTTAGACTTATCAGAACTCTTGTCAGATGACTTGTCTCTTACATTTTGCCTAGTTCTTCTGTCATATCTCTTGAAAGCTTTACCAAACTATCTACTAATTAGATTGACAGCTTCCAACACACTATCATTGATATCCTTTGTAGATTGATTTTTCTTCTCCTCAGTGTTGGATAAAAAAGCAATACTTTTGTTCTTCTTCTCAGATTTATCATTCAAACCCATCTCAAAGGTTTGCAAAGAGCCAAGTAGTTCATCTAAGCTGATTGTACTTATGTCTTGAGCTTCCAAACTTATTGTTAATGAGTTGAAGTTTGGATACCTTTACCTTAGATGTTCCTTCATAAGTATTTTGCAGCATTGTCCAAGCTTCTTTGGCAACAAGACATGCATTGATTTGCTTATACATGTATGTCCACACCATTGAATATGGAATTCAAGGCTTTGTCATTAGCTTCAACAGCTTGTATCTCTTCTTTAGTCCACAGATCTTCATCCTTAAGCTCCTGAGTAGAGGTGCCTTCTTTAGTGGCTACAGTAGGTGGTGTCCAACCCCTCCTAACTGAATTCTAAGTGCTTCTTTCAAGCAATTTTAGGAAGACAATCATCTTACCCTTCCAATAATCATAATTAGCACCATTTAGCAATGATGGTTTGTTGCAAGATCCTCCATCTTTGTCAACTTCCATGGGGAATAGAATTAAGTTCCCTGGAGCTCACTCTAAAAAGGCAGGGTGCCTGCTCTGATGCCAATTGAAATTCTAGATCCTCGGTGGGAAAGTTGTTAAGCAAGATGCTTTGACAACTTGCTCAGCTTTATGTCACAACAGTATAACAATAATAAAGTGCAGAAAGCAAATAAAAAACACAAGTAATTGTTTACCCAGTTCAGTGTCAAAACACCTAATCCGGGGGATACCAATCCAGGAGAATTACCTTCACTATACCGTAGTTCCTAGTCTCTAGGTCTTATTTGAATAGCCCCTATTCAAGGTCTCTCACTAAAACTACCCGAATGAAATTATTTAGGACTCCCCCTAAATATGTGACTCTCCCTCAACCAATTACTCTAATTGGAGGAACGATACTCAGCTTGTTAAGTCAAAATGAAATACATGAATAGTGTCATTTAGTCAAAATGAGTCTTATATATTCGGACGGAGGTAGTATGATTTTGTGGAGTTTTTCTTGAAATAAGTTGCATAGGAAGGTGTAAAACCATTTTTTATTGGTTATTGTTTATTGAGAAAAGGAGAGAGAAGGAAAATTAAATGTAATTTGTATTTAATTTTATGAGAATAAGAAAAAATATATTCTTGAAAATGTTTTTTCTCTTATATTTTAGAACAAAAAAGAGTTGTTTTTTTCTATTATATTTCGGGACGGATGAAGTATTATGTTGGATTGTACATTGATGAACACTATTTAACCTATAACTATTTTGTGTGCATTTCATTTGGAGCTATATTGAATTGATGCATAGGTCAACGATTGTTGTTTCATGTTGTCTTCTTACCATGATGTAAAATTCATTTATATATTGTTATTTGCATGCATGGAATATTCGGAGAGTCATTTTATTCATTAAAAATTATCTATGAGAGGAAAGGGAAAGCTACTGCATATATTATTTATCTAAATCTAATCCCCTAAATTATCTACTTAATTATTTTTTTTTTTGATTAAAAATTATCTACTTAATTGTTAAAAATCATACATTGATTCATAAATATGTAGGATCATAACTCACTACATTTTCCTAAACTATTATGAATTGCATAACACCAAATATCAAACAATTCGGTTATGAAATTATATTTATCCAAAAGGTGAGTTCTATCTAAGGAACTCACATCATGCTTGAGTTTTGACCTTCCGAGAGTTTCAAATCAACCAACATTTCTCATTTACATATATGCTGCATCAGGTCTTCCGTAGAGAAATCTTCTATCGGCCTTATCTCACATCCAAAAATTACGAATCCGCCAAAACGACAAGCATATAACGAATTTTCTGCATAATGCCTACCTCAGATCCTCTACTTTAAAAATGTCCCCAGACCTCGTTTATGCACCAAATGGAGTTACAGGGAGAGAAAGATACGACATAAATATCGTTGTTAGGTCCAGAATCAGGACATAATTATTACATAATTTCTCTAGTTGTAACTTAACGAAATTTCATGATTTTGGTGTCTATTTTCTATTCGTTCAGGTTGCGCATAAATTGAGTATACACACCGAGATTTATCTTAAAAATACTGATAGTAGGTCTACACGAAAATTCACTTTGATTTATCTTCTTCCAATGTTATTTCACAAAATCAACAAGCATAATCCATTTACGATCAACAACACTTTTCTCAAATAGTTGGGGTCCTAATAAGGTTTGGTACTAAAGAGAAAGAATAAAAAGGAGAATGTTGATTTCTTCTTACCTTAACTCCCAATAATATAAGATGATGACGCGACGCGAAAAAAATGCCACGAGTGAATATACTCGCAACAGTAACAGAGTCGCTATCGAACTTTATTTATTTCAAAAAAAGGAAAGAAAAATATCGATAAAACTTGTGCATATATTTAAATATTTTTGTTAACGAGTTTGGTGTATATATATATATTGGATTATTAATTTAGACTCATGTGGGTGTAAATTAGAAATGTCCACCTTTATAGTTGGACAAAAATTACCCTTCATCTTTAATTTCTAAAAGAAGTATCCCACGCGCTCTGTCGCGCGAATTAGAAACCGCCACGCGTCTCCTCTATAGCTGTATTTTGCAGGTTCAACCAGTTTAATTTTTTTATCTCCTCTTTCATCCACCTCGGTTTTTCCTCATGTTCAACAACCCCATTGGAGAAAATTTGCAGTTTCAATAGCCTTTCAACAGGCTTATTGTAGATGGTCTTATATAAACTATAGCATTTTTTTATTTTTAATGTGTTTGTTTTAGATTTTCATAAAAATTACTTTTTTAAAAAAATTTTTTTTTGGTCTAAAATGAGAAGTTGTTTACAATTGATTCTCTAAAATTCTATTTTTTTGAAAAACAAAGACCATGTGCAATATGATAAAAATGGTTTTTATAATTGTAAAAAAAACACAAAACAACTTTAAATTTTTATAAAATCTCTACAAAATAAATCTCTTAAAAAAAATTTAAATTTTTTTTTAATCTCAAACAAAGACACCCTTATTCATACCGAATAGCTAATCTCATGAGAATTGCAAAAGGAATCACACAAAAAAATCAAATCGCATAAGCATTAACACTTAAATAGACAGATTGATACTTGCATCAACATCAATTTAACATCAATTTTCAAAATCCCCTTTTAGTTGGAGCAGAAAAAAATCAAAAAGAGAAAGATAAAAATGGCCAGAAAATGAGAGATGGTTGCCGAGAAAGAGAGAGAAACAACCCGAGCTAAGAAAAACGGTCGGGAGAAAGAGCTGGAGAGACACGGTGAAAGAAGAAGAAACGCAAAAGTATTCTTGGAAGGGAGATAAATTTAAATGGGAATGATAATGACACATATTACTAATCATAGTCTTTCATTTAAAATCTAATGCTATTATTCATTCTCATATAACTTCACCATTCTCATAGGTTACTCTCTCTCTCTCTCTCTCTATATATATATATATATATATATATATATATATATACACACTAAACTAGTTACCGAAAGACAATTTGTTGGTACCGTTAGATTCACATGGGTTGCAAATAAGTCTCCGAGTGTACAAAATTTGTTGGTTTTAGTCCCTAACGTCAAAATCCGCATGAAAATCTGCACAAAAACTGCAGATTTTGACTTTAGGGACTAAAACCAACAAATTTTGTACATTCAGGGACTTATTTGAACCAAAACAAGATACATGGACTAAAACCAAAAATTCGCGAACATATAAGGACCAAAAGATCATTTAAGCCTAGATAGAATGATTCTTATCGTACTCGATTTGACAACTAGGCTGAACGTTTCATCATAATTCAATCCTGTTGTTTGTTGAAAACCTCTAGCAACAAGTCTTGCTTTCCTCCTCTCAATTGTGCCATCTGCTTTATATTTTGTTTTGTAGATCCACTTTGAATCAATGATATTTTCTTGTCCTTGAAATAGTACCAACATCCAGGTTTTATTGTTCATTAGTGCCTTGTATTTTGCATCCATTGCCTCTTGCCATTCGGGACTGCCTAGAGCTTCTCTTACACTTTCTGGTTCCTTGTCTTCATTTTGTGCCTCAATGAGGTAATTTGGGCTTGTATACTCATGTCTTGCTTCTTGTTCTCATCCAATGTGTGTTGGTGGGTTCCTGTTGAGATGGTGGATTGTATTTGTGTGATGGTTAAGTGGTTTCCTCCATTGATTTTTTTTCTACCACTGTTATTGAGTCTTCATTTTCACCATTATTGAGACATTTTGCACCAGTATGCTCAGAAATATCACTCACAACTTGTTGATCAGTTGTGGTGTTGATATTACTTAATTCTGGCTCTTGCTGATCAACAACATTATTAGTTGCTTCACTTGAGTTGTTTGTAGTGATACCTACATGAAACGAAGGAAAGTCTATAGAACTATCATTAGTAACATGTTTTATAGGATTTCTTGTATCGAGGAAGCCTTCTTGGAACGGGAAATGATTCTCATTGAAGACTACATGCTTGACACAAACACTCTTCAATGAGAATTAACACTCTCACAAAGGAAACACTCTTACACACCTAATTATGTGAAATTGAAGTTTGTGCTAATTGTATGTTTTGAGGAAACACTCCTTACTCAGTACTATTCAAGAAAGAACTAACCTGACTACACCGCTTTGAAACCGTTTGGTTGTGTCTGCACAAAGTATTTGAAATTTGATTGAGACAAAATTGGGGCAGGGCCCCATACATCGGTATCAAATCTAAAGGTTCTTTAGCATGAAAGGAAGATGACTTGAAGGGTAGCAGGTGTAGTTTGCCAAACTAACAAGCATCACAAAATGTAAATTTGTCACTAGGTGATGTCTTTACATTTCAATCTTTCAACACCTTTTCCAATACTTTGTTGTTTGGATGTCCAAGTTTCCTATGCCAATTTTCTTTGAGAGACATGTAGGTAGTAGGCACAAGGGTCTTTATTGGTTGAGAATTGATATAATCCATCTTTAAGTCTCAAATTTAGAAAGGCCTTCTCTGTCACTTTGTCCTTCACATAGCAACAATTTTCATCAAATTCAAAAAGAGCATTATTGTCAGTAGTCAACTTGGATACACTTAACAAATTTTTGGTGATTTCAGGCACATACAATACATTATGCAGATTGACATCATTTAACTTAGTAGAACCGGAAGCCAATATTTTCGCTTTTTCACCTTTACCAACAAGTAGATAGTTCTTACAATTGTTCTCATTAAGATCATACAACTGACCACTTTGATGTGTGACATGATTGTTGGCCCCATTATCGAAATACCATTCATAATCTTGGCCATGGTAAGGTGAGGCTATGAAAGCACTGTGAGTTCCTTCACCCTCGGCATAATGATCTTTTCCTGTATAGGTTTATCAAGTAATAATAACATTGAGCTGCAGTATGACCGAATCTACCGCATATCAAACACATCGGCTTCGATGGTTTTGACATTCTGCCCCTTCCTCTGCCACCTCTAATGCCTCCGGAGTTCGACCCTCTCCAATTGCCTCGTGATCCATATTTATTACCTCCTGACTAATTTTTACTAGCAAAGTTTGCAGATGCATTCAAGTTGATATTGTTGAAGTTGTTCAGTTGATTAAATCTGCTTTCAAAAGCCAATAATTGGGCTTGAAAGTCAACCCAACTTAGGTTAATCTGGTCGGACAGTTTGACGACTACCAGATTGGATTTGGAGTCCAACCCGTTCAGGGTCTGAACCATCAAATTATAATTGGAGATGGGTGATCCTGTCAGTTTTAATTTGTCGGCCAGATTCTTCATCTTGGCAAGATACTACTTCATCTTGGCCAGTTTTAATTTTCAAAGTGGACAGTTATCTCTGTCCAACTTGACAGAAACAGTTGATGGCAAATCATTTTTCTGGTAAGTGTTTACAACGAACATGATTTGGTTGAATGAATCGAGAGTCTTCAAGCTTAAACGCTCTGATACCAAGATAGAAAAGGGTGGATAATGTTGTATCTATTTCATTGCATCAGTTGTGTTTAAATATACATGACAGTATACAATTAGAGCTGTCAAATGGATCAACCCGGCCTGGCCCAGTGGCCTTTACACTATAAATGGGCTAGACTGCCCGACCATTTTGTGATGGACCACATTTTAGCGAGCCTGGCCCAGCCTTGCATACGCCTGATAGGCTTATGGGCTGGTCCGGCCCAATAAATTTTATTTTTCTCAACTTATTCAATATTTGATTAAGTGTTTTAATATATTAGTTCTTCATAATTATTAGCTTTACTGTGACATAATTGTATGCAAGTGTAAATAATTTTTACATCATCATTAAATATGCATTAATAAATTATAAAATTATTTTTTATTAAAGTTTTAAGTAAATATAACAATTTTTATTGAACTCACACATTAAACTATATTTTTTATAATAATTTTTCAATTAAATGATAATTATTTATGTATTATTGATATTATTTATACAATAACGATATAAATTTTCTAATAATGGTCCGGGTCGAAGCCCGATGGGCTAGCCCACCCCGTCCAACTTTATGGATGGTCGAATGGGCTTGTGCCAAAAAAACCTGATTATATTTGGGCTACCTTTTTGAAGCTCAACCCGCCCAAGTCTATGGGCTAATGGGCCGACCCATCATCCCAGCCTATTTTTGACAGCTCTATATACAATCATGACCCTATAATAGAGTAATTGAAATTACAGTAGTAATGATAATAATGTACAATATATGTTTAAATGGAAAGAAGTAATGTTGTTGACTATGCTCTTAGAACATCTCCAATGATAATACTACATACTCTGAGTATCATACATTACCAGAAAGTGGTCTCTACAATATCACATAATATTTATACAACCCACACATATTTTCTCCAATGGTGATATCACTTTGAGTATCATACATTAATAACAAGTTGTCAATTCTATTTAATTTGAGATACAAAAATAGGAATATTAATTAATGATACGGTACCTTAAATAAGGTACAGTATCATCAATTTTGATACCTTCTATGTCACGTCATGGAACTCCATTGATAAAATAAAATATGATACGGATCATTAATCTATGATATTCTCTTTGATACTCTTATTAAAGATGCTCAAGAAGCATAGACAATGACAGTCATGTATTATGAGATTATATTCCTTTCTTTAACTTGAAGATAAGAAGATGAAGAAGTTTGGAAGGAAAAAGATGTGGAAAAGTAAAATAGAGTTAAGTGGTGAAGGTTTACTATTAGATAATATAGACTTACATGATCTAATGGTTCTTTTTTTAACAACAAAATTCAAATGGTTTAAAATAAAACAATTTTTATGCAAAAAAAAATTAAAACAATTAGTGAGGTTTATGGTGGACCATATATATTGTTGATTCAAATTATACATTTGGAGTTAAAATTAAAGTTAATAAGGAAGACTTTTTTGACCGATAAAGATAAAGTTAAGGTACAAATTGTAACGGTTATTAGTTAAAGGGCTAAAATAAAACCTAAAAATTAGTTAAAGGACCAATAGAGTAATTAAACCTATTATTAAAATAGTTTATACCGATGGACATCTTCCTCTAGAAATGGTAAACAGATTTTTTACATATATATATTGTGCCTCCCCCAACCCTCCTTCTCTTTTGTTTCCTATTTTTGAGCCTACCTTCTATACAATGAAATGATAACCTTGTTTCTACCGTTCCTTAACCCCAAGCAACAAATAATCAGAGAATATGAGGCAGACGGATAAACTAGTGTACCAGTTTTGTACAAAGTGGAATGGACATGGTTTCCAACATCAACCATGTTCAATGAGGTACCTTTCTGCAACAGTAGCATGAACAGCAGCTCCTATTGGTAGACTATCTTCATCAATCATGAAATGCGATGAGTGTGCCGTGTGAATAGAGCCTAGTGTTTCATTCCTTATCCCTATGTAAAAGAAAGTTGAAGGTATCACCTGAGAGTAAAAAGAGAAATCTTCACCACCCATCACAGGTGAGACTACCTTGAAATTCTCTTGACCCAGCAAATCAATGGATACTTTTTTCACATGCTCATACAATTGGTCATCATTAACCATGGGAGGGTAAATAGTGTACTCCTTTTCGAAGAAGTTAACTTCTGCAGAGCATCTGTAGACACTAGCCTGTTCCACAATCACCTGTTTGAGAGTTGGGACAACAATAGAATTTAAGGTAAGCAGATTCAGTCATTTGCCCTCATGTTATTATAATAATGGAAGTAGAAATGGTGATACACTTATAAGCCAAGTCACCAACCTGCTCTATTCTTTTTAGCAGCTGGTAAAAACTAGTGTTAGAAAATGCTCTGAAGGTCCCACCGATGACCACTGTGTCCGGTATCATGTCATGACTATTGCCTCCGTTAAATAAAGTTACAGATACAACCTGAGTTGTAAAGGGAGGCAAATAGTTAGTTAGATTAGAGAAGGTATCAGAAAGACAAGAGAAGAACACAAGATTGAAAATTGATAAAATTTGGTATATATGACAATGAGGCAATACATGTGAATCCAACGGATTTGATTCGCGGGAGACAATGCCCTGTAAGCTGATAACTGTAGCTGAAGCGGCCAAAACTGGATCAATAGAGTGGTGTGGTTTCGCACCAAAGGCTCTTTTCCCACTAATCACAGCTCTGAAAAATCCACAGCCAGCCAACAGAGGTCCAGTCCTCGACCCAATTACGGCAGTTGGAAGTTGATGGGATACATGAACTGCAAATATAGCCTCCACATCCTCCAAAGCACCATCTTCTATCATTCGTTTTGCACCATTACCAGCTTCTTCTGCTGGCTGGAATATCAGAATTACAGTCCCCTGTAATGACAGAACAAAGATATTGAGTTAAGGGCTTATGTTGTAGGGGATTGACTCTAAAGTGTTAAGGAGTTTAGTGATACAATTTATTTATTTTTTCATCTAATATTGCATAGTTAAATGGGCATAATTCATAGTTCACAAGAGATGCAAATACCAGTTTAAAAGAAATCATAACTATAATTTACAAGTAGCTCTATCAAAAAAACAATACTCCAATTTACAAGTAGCTTATCACGCAAATGAGAAACTCAGGAAAAGAAAAGTTTTTCCAAGTTCCAAGTGCATGTCAACAAGTGAAAATATTTCATAAAACTTGGGAATTTTATTGAAATTATGATTTTCAATGGCTTTTACTTCACTTTTGCAAATGACCACTCCCTATTTTAAAATCAATTTTTAACAAAAGTTCAAAGCGGGTAGCTAGTCAGTCTGGTTTGCATTCATTGGACAGATTGCTTGAACATTTCCCGTCTTCTCATTAATGTTTCCACTATTTTTGTTGGTACGTAGACGAAATGGCAAAACTACAAAATACTATTAATGTTTCCACTATTTTATTTAAGAGTTAAACTTTTCTATTTTTAATATTCTAATTGTTAGACTCACTTTTTAATATATATTTTTGGTTACAATGGCAAAATTTGAATGAGTTTAGTATTTGGTCTTTGGGGAATGGGCATGAGCATGAGGTGGAGGCTTGGTCTCACTCATGGATTGAGCCAAATTTGTGTATTGCAAATTTAGATTTATCCATTCCTGATGCATTAGACCATCTCCAATAGAGAATCCCATTTTTGAGTACTTATAAGGCCTCACTTGTACACATCATTTATTTATAATTTTTTAATGATAGTACTTAATAAACACTCACTTCCTCCAACCCAACACCTCTTTAAAAAGTTCTTAAGGGGTCCCACTAATAACTATATATCATTTAATTTAATATATTAAAGTGTGGTGGAAAATAAAATAATATATTAAAGTGTGTGGGACCCATTAAGTACTATGAAAGAGAGAGTGCTTATTTAAGCATAGGTACTTAATAGGTACCATTTTTGTATGTGCTCCAGTGGTAGTACTTAATAAGTACTGGTTCTTATTAGGTACTATATGATAAGCACTCACCATTGGAGATGGTCTTACATAATGCTACAGTAGCTGAGTTTGAGTTAGTGGATAGTAATGGAGCTTGGAATTGGCTAGCATTTTGCCCCTATGATTTAACTCAGTTCATTGTTTATACTTTAAACATTCCCTATTTTAATTTGCAAAGAATTCATTTAATTTCTTTCTGCATATAGTATGTTTTGGACGAGCAACACTTAATATTCAGAAATTGTTGTAAATGTAACCGAGTGATATCAAAGTCCAAGTTTAGTTGTTGAATGTAATCACACTAAATTAATGACTCGTTAAAAATAAGATATTGACTCAAGTTTGCATAAAATAATAATGCATACGAAATGCTTTTCTTTTTTTAAATCTTTTGAATATTTCGTAAGATACAATCCAAACACGCTCAATTTTAGAAGTTAAGATCTGAAATGGGTTTTTAAATGTCAGCTATCAAACTTGTACCTTCATTCTCTTCTCAAACACTTAACCTTATTCAAAAATGAAAATTGCAATTATTTTAAGGGTTTTGACGTTTTGAACCTTGAAATCATCCATACTTCGCTCATTTGGAGGATCCAATACTCATTTGGAGTCATAGAACATGTATTGTGTGCTTTAAACCGATTGATTTTGATTTTTTTTCAACAAGTTTGTGTACGTTTATTTTGGAAGTTAGGATATGAACTGGACTAGTTATTGGTTATATGCAATTTTCCTAATTGTTGTTGCTTGTTTTGGTTTATTTAGGTAGTAGTGGGCATGTCGGAACCTCAGAACAAAATAATTTTGATGAGAAGTATGTGTCAAGAAACAGCCAACATATAAGAAACTCTAAGTTTAGTGAAAAATTCTGCACTTTGATTCCACTCTCTAAGAATGTAGTTAAGAGAAATATTAGTTTGAGGGAGAATCTCCTTAGGTCATCATTTTATTTGATAACTTAGTTTTAATTTGGGTATTTTTCCGTTTTTTCTAATATTTATTTTTCTCAACCTATATATGGTTTTATCAATTGTATATTATTTATTTTTTGTTTTCATCCTTTAGTTCCTAAGGGAAGAAAGTATTAATAGTCTAGAATCGGAGCGAGCACTAACATCAAGCTGTTCCAATATCTTCTCAAACATAGTTGTGGGAATCGAACCATGGTTATCGTATATTATTTTATGATTTATGATTTTGCATTATCTAGTTTTAGATGCATCTGATATTATATTGGGTACATACATTTTTGTTTTTATCGCATTTTTACCAAAATATGATACATGTTAGAGTTTAAACAGAATAAGAATCTTATAAAAAAAAAGATAAGATTTGTTGTAGTATACTAGTGATACCAAGCCCGTGCGTTCGCACGGATCCACTAAGAGATCATTAAATGAAAAAAATATTCAAACCATCCCAATTACGAATAATGTTCGACTATTGGAAACCATAGTAACAGATATTATTTATGCAATTAGTTTTTAAATTCAATACATAAAAAAAAAAGACAAACACAATGCATACAACTCAAATAAGTGTACTCACTAACTACTTGATATATATCTTCTGAAAAACTTCTGGATACACAACATTAAAAGTAGATGTAGACACTTGCTGGTTTTCATCGACGATCATTATTTTCAGTCCATCACGGGTCCTAACACGTGAGACAGCCACATACAACTGTCCATGAGTAAAAACAGGCCTGGGTAGGAATAATCCAACGTTCCCTAGAGTTTGACCTTGACTTTTGTTTATCGACATTGCAAATGAAACAGTTAAAGGAAATTGACGTCTTTGAAAATTAATTGATACATTAGCATCCGACGGGATCAAACTCATCCTTGATAGATAGACAATTTCTCCAATGTTACTCCCGGTAACAATTTTTGCACCTATGATATTTTGACCCAAATGAGTAATTGTCAAACGGGTACCGTTGCACAAACCAGGGGACACATCAATATTTCTCAACAACATTACAGGAATGCCAATTTTTAAAATAAGTTTATGATTTGGTAAACCTGAACACTTGATTTCGTTAAGAAATTCAGACGTAATCCATCTACTATCAACACCAATATCTGCATCGCATTTACACCGTGTGTCACAACTCAAATACTCCTTTGGTTCAGTGGGTATCATAGATAGCACATAATCATTGAGAGTATCAACAATTTCAAGAGTCGGAGCCAAAATGGCTCTCTCTTGAAAAAAATTATTTTCAAACATCTTGTTAACTAAATTTGGATAAATTTCAGTAACAATGTCTCCAATGGGATTTTTTCCCCCCTGGATTAAAATATCTCTTGGAATTTCAATGTTCGCCTCTCCTTCAACGGGGGTGCCTAATTTACCATCACCAATATCAAGAATCCACCTTGCAAACTCCTCAAGAGATTGATTTTGCTCGCTATCATTTGAAAACTGTAACCGCATATTTTGTGTAAGAGTTAGTACATTCATTTGGCGCCAAAGATAAGATGAATTTATTGTTGAGTACACAATGTCTGCTCTAGATCCACGTGGAACAACAGGCAATATTTGTCTAAAGTCTCCACCAAAAACTATGGTCTTGCCTCCAAATGGCAACTTCGATAACCTAACATCAACTTCACTCATTATATCTTGTAAATCTCGATCAAAAGCTTCAAATGCCCATTTATTTATCATTGGTGCCTCATCCCAAATAATCAAACTTGTCATCTTTAGTAGTTCTGCTTTTTTGCTATTTTTTTCCATTTGGCAAGACGATTCTTTTGATAGAACCAAAGGCAAACCAAATTGAGAATGAGCAGTTCTACCACCAGGCAACAAAATAGATGCAATTCCACTCGAAGCAACATTCACAACAATTTTACCCTCAGACCGCAACTTGTATGACAACACCTTCCACAAATATGTTTTTCCAGTACCGCCATATCCATGAACAAAGAACATTTTCCCCACCTCATTCTCAACAGATTCTATAATATTAGTATAAGCATGAGTTTGGTCAACATTCAAATTCATGAAATGTTCATCAAAAAGAACCTTCATGTCAGAACAATCATACCTAAACTCATTCTCTACCAAAATATTGTTAAACATGCCATCATTTGAAATTTTTAGTTTTGGCATACTCTCATAATTTTCCAAACTCCTTCCATTTTCCCGGAGAAAATTATCAATTTCCAACAAACAAAGTTCCTTCAAATCATCCGGACATATATTGAAATCTGAAAATTTGATATACAGTAGTTAACCTATAGATTATATACTAAATCACATAAATATAATGCACGAAATATACAACATTGCAATACCTGGGTCATCAAGCATTCGCCGCTTCTCATACAAAATTCCATCGGATAGAATTTCCCACAACTGCTCCCATACTTTGAGTGGATCACCCATTGAATTTGACATTAGCATCTCAGCAAACATTCTGCGCAGTGAAACACCAGAACTAAGACATGAGGCTTCAACAATGCCATCAATAAATTCCCTATCATCTTCAAGTAATCTCAACGCCGAACATGCTTCTCGATATGTCCCAAATTCATGTTTATCAACGGTCCGAATATCTTCGAAACTGGTGCACCCTACTTGTACATTAAGCAACAGTCTCATATAATATAATTCCCGATTTGCAGGAGGAATGTATGTTAACCGCCCAACTGAAGAACCACTTTTCCGGGGTTTCCACACACGCTTGTCAGAATCATACGTAAACAACGATGGAAAGTGCATGTAAGTTAAGTGACGTCCCTGGTGATATGTTTCATTGGCATGCATCCAAGCTAAAAACATCGTCCCCATCTCTTTGTTACGTCGAAGCACGGAACTTAACTTTGAAGAATCTTTAAACAGAACTCTTTGTTTTCCCTTCAAGTGAAATGTTAGTCTCATGACAGGAGGCGATCTATTGTGAATTTTATAAGCGAATATCCTCCATATTGATTCAGACGGCGATAAATACCGACAATCATAATATTGCTGTATTTCATCAACGCATTCATCGTCATTTGGTTGTAATGTGGCTGTGACCCTGTCAACACCCTTGTTAATATATTTAAATAAATACTTTATGCAATTTGACTTATTGCATAGTTCAATATTGACATGAGCCTGATATTTCATGAGCAATTTTGGATTATAGGGGACAACACTACGATTGTCTAACACAATCTCTTTTTTCATAACATTCACTCCATTATCTCTACGCCTATAAATAGGATACCCACTTTGATCAAACTTAGTACAGGACACAAACTTCTTAGGATAATACTTAGAACACCTATGATTTTTCATGCAAGGAGATTTGGTAAAGACATAACCACACGGACCATGAATCATGAAATTCGCTACTGCTGCATAAAGTTTTGGGTACAACTCTTGCCTTGGTAATTCTGCACAAATAACTGAATCAATAGCTCGAGGAGAATGCAGCTTAGCATTGACGTCCAACCATAACAAAATATGGGCATGGGGTAATCCTCTTTTTTGAAACTCAATGGTATACATACCTATATAAACATAATAAAGTTAACTATCAGCTCTATAGTATAATGACTTTGTTTTAATACAAATTAATAACATCTCAGCAAAATTAACTCTATCTAAAACAGCAAATAACACTTGCATTGACCTTGCCAAAAAATTGACCGCTACGAAAATCATCCATTATCTGATTCAATTTAAGCTGGAAAACACGACAACATACATCTGGCCGATAGACTGCCTGATTGTTAGAACCCACCATATGACGCTGAATTTCAGGCCATTTAGGATTGCATGTAACAGTTAGGAACAAATCAGGATACCCAAATTTTTTACACATTGCCATGGCATCTTGACAATTGTTAAACATGTACCTACGTCCACCAGTAAAAGATGAGGGCAAAACTATACGGGAACCTATGGATGAAGCAACAGTGTCACCACGTCCGACAGTGTAACACCCTAATATTTACTTAAGATTATTTTAATAATTAATTTAATTGATTAATTAGTGTGACTATAATAATAAGATAATTATTACTTACATAGTTTATTTTATTTTAATGATTTTATAATCTGTTTCTATGTTAATTATAATTGATGATTTATCTTATATTAATAATTGTATAGTTGTTTTATTTTAAGTGTGTGATAATGTTAATGGATTAGTATTTACTAGTCGAAGTCTTTGAGAATTATTTGTGACAAATCAACTTTGACTAAATCTAAACTAGAGTGCTTAGCTTATAGAAGGCATGAGTAGAATTGATATAGAGCATATGCAAATATTTCCTGTAACCGAATTCTCTATAATTGAGCCACTTGAATGTTTTTCCACTTAGACTTAATTTTAGGATTTATACATGCTTTCCCACTAGCCCACTATTATGCCTACAAATTAGCCAAACCATTTCCTATATACTCATGTTATCGTGAAAGCTAACTATCAACAAAAACTATCCCACTTTCACTTATATTTTCATATCCATCGGTTCTCACTAACCCATCACTAGCAAGCATCAAATATACTTTAAATTCTTGATCGAGCGGTTAGAACTGCTAAAATCAATATCATTGGAGGGAAAGCTTTTTGAGGTAAGGGCTTATATTCCGGTACAATCATATTGATCATGAAATCATAGAGTAGGGTGGTGGTAGAGTTCTTATCAAATATTGGATGAAAACGGTAATACAAATAAAAATAATAAATAAGAACATACTTTTATTTTATTATTATATGATTTATGTTTAGGATTGATTGTAGAATTAATTTTGTGATTTGTGTGTGGTTGATTGTGGATTTGAGCAAGCTGATGATTTTGTTAAATTGTAGTTTATTTGATTGGATATTAGAAAAAAATGTATTTGTGTTGAAGGTATTTGGAAAGTGTTATTGGTTGTTTTAAATGTTCCATAGCATTGCATCTAGATGTGTCTAAGTGCCAAATGGGGCGATTTGTTACTATGTGCCAAATGGGGCGATTTTATTAGTGACTGCCAAATGGGGCGATTTGTCTTTAGGTGCCAAATGGGGCGATTGATATTATATGCCAATTGGGGCGATATCCGGATCATGGTCTAGTTGCATGCATTGTGTCTTAAAAGTGTGATTTCTTAAGTTATTAATTTATTTGTGCTAATTGGTTTTATCTTTTATGTGGTGAGTGTTTTATCATTCTTCTTATTTTATGTTTTTATGTTCTTTATGGTCGTACTTGTGGTTTAGGAATATTGACCCTTGCAACCAACATTTTAGGTACAAAAGTTGATGCAGTGAATGATGATTATTGAAGTTTGCATGCGGCGGGGAAAAATAAATTGGGTTTTATCATCTGTAATTTTGAAACAGTTAATTTGACCAATGTAGTTTTACCTTTGAAATATTTAATGTAATCATTTTATTTAAAGTAGCAATTCAATCATATTTTATATTTATGAAGAAAAAAAATATAGCCACATTTTCTAAACAAATAAACATTTTTAATAATTATATTGTTTTAAAATTTCGGGATGTTACAGACAGCCTCCTCTATACCTTGCAAAAAATCCGCCCGGATAGTTGTCTGGTTATTTCTGATCCAAGACAGACGTTGTGATTCAACCATGGAATACAAATCAACAACAAATTGCTGAAACAAACGTTTACTTTTATGCAGTATCGTATCTTCAAGTGTTCTTTGCTGAATTCGATAAGCAATAAAAGCACGCAATGATACTCTTAATCTCTTTTTCCTGGTCTGGGTCGTCGTTAGATAATTAAGTTTAATGTTCTCATCATATTGGTCCTCCCCAAACGGAAATAGCAATGGATACTGGAGTGGCATGTATTTCGTATGAGTTTCATGTATCCTTTTCAAGAACCCACCACGGCTCCTAACAATTATATCTCTGCCTTGTTCATCATCACCGATATCCCCCACAATTAATGCAGCAACTTCATTAACATCAGGAACATTATAGGTTCTTAAATCACCATTCCGACAGCGAAACAACCTCAAAGCAACTTGAACACTATCATTTTGTTGAATATAATCTCTAACCATCCGAAAACTCTTGACCAATACATTGTTTTTATCCAGAACCTCTAATATATCTCTGACCAGCTCCTCGTCAATTCTGCCAGGGCTCTCCAATGCACTACAAACCAAAAATATGTGTTTACTTCCAAAACAAAAAATATAAAAAAAGATCAACTTTAATTCAGGTACTGCATGAAATATTAACCTGAAATGAGACACTCTATTGGCAACCTCATTGTCAGTATCATAGATGTACAACTGGGCAAATTTGGGAGTTTCACCATAATTTGGTATAAGACTACCCATAAGATGATAATTTTGGCCAGATACAACAAACTGAGGTGGTCCGCCCCCATTATTCAATGTAGATTGAATTTTACCACCCAATGAAGTAAACGAAAACATATTGTTGTATGATCTTATATTTGACATGAAATGAGAGCTCTTCCGGTGGGTACCATCAAACAGTGACCTTATTAGTGTTGGAGGTTGTTTCATCAACGGAATCGTAATTTTTCCTTTCTTGCAGCAAAACGAAACTTTTATATTCGATGTCCCACGGCTTTTCCCAGCTCTCTCATCATACCATATTAAAGCTCCACAATCAGAGCAAGTTGTGTCCATATCACCAATGTCAACATATCCTGTAGTAAACAATGATTTTTACAAATTCAAAAACGAATCAATATTCAATTCTTACATAATCATGTAATACCTATATTTTGGCAATGTTCCATACCAATGTTCAGGTAAATGACAACCACAACTAAATATGTAACTAACCAAGCCACATACCTTGGTTCTCAATATCCCGGTATTGAGTATAATATGTCTGATCACATTCATCATAATCTTCAACAGACAGTATCTCAGTCATTATGGAATCTATACAATGTACAAAACACTATAATAAATGATATGTGCAACAAATTGAGTGAAACACTAACCACCATAATTTTAAGGACTTTATATAATAAAAAATGAAACCTTCAACAAAACGCTAAACTAATTGCAGCGGAACATACCCGAATCTCGCTGACTTTGCAAAACACTATTATGTTGATTGAGCAACTTCAAGCCAGCCCTTGATCTATATACTATAAGAAATAATAGGTAATCATCAATAGACAATTTGAATTTAACCCATGATACTCTATAATATTACACATCCAACACAACAATCATCCACCATTGCAAACATAAATCCAATTGAACATCATGTCCCAGTGTATGTAGTTGCACAAAAACGTTATTATAAAACATACGTCTAATCCTAAAACCAATTGAACAGAAAGAAAATTGTACACAACAACCTCATTTTACAAAATATTTGACTGAAAATATGAACCACTAAAATCTAAAGCATAACTGAAACTTACATCCTCTTCTCCTGCTAACTTTCTTCATCAGGCAGGGTCTATTTTGCCTATTGAATTTCAGCTTCTCCCTCCTCTCTCGCCTTCTTGATCTTGCCATGTCTGCCCGAGCCAGGTAGTCTTCCATTGGCCACTAATAATGCCAGTTTGAATACTATGAATACTATGAATTTCTAAACAAATAACTTGAGCTGCAATTAAAAGTAAATGTAATGCAAAGCATGGACACCGGATAGCACACTTAAAAAATTGGCTCACAATTAAACCACCTAAATAACCTATATCATTTTGTCATTTTCTGTTTTTCATCCTCTAAAACAACAATAATCTCATGCTCTGGATAATGTATAGTATTCCAACATAATATTTTTATTAATATATATATTTAAGTAATATTTTTAAAAATTTTAATGTCATACTGGGTTTGTTAATAATTAGAAAAAACATTTTTATAAAATCTTAAACCACCACAGATAAAATGAACAGGAAAAAAATCACCAAAAATTAACTCTATAACACTAAAATAAACAATACATTTTTTTAAAATCTGAAATAAACACAGGTAAAACGAAAAAAAAAATACTACCAAACATTAAATTTGTGGTTAAAAAGTTGAAATCAACGCACACTTAATAAAAGAACACTAACAAATTCTTTAAGTTACACACGACATTAACTTAGTGTAGTGAACTACCATATATAATTATTTTACATTTTGATTTATTTATCGAACAGAATAATTTTCACCTAAATATTTCAACAACGCTAACTAAAATATCTATCGTGATATATATACAACGGCACAGAAGTGTTAAAAAATTCATACATAGTTAAAAAACTACAAATAAAAAAAATAAACATATCAAAGAAAAACTTAATATTAGGGAAATAAAAAGAATGGACTAATGTAATGTCTTCTTTTGGTGTTACACCATATAATATGACTTACATATTTATCGTCTGGTGTTCTTGTCAAAAAAAAAATTCATCATTTGGTGTCCGATATACGATCAACATTTATTTATAGTGATCAAATTATTTTACCGGGTATATCACTTTCATTTAACACAACTCCAACATAAATAAATGTACATTTAAAAATGACAAAAATAAAACTCCTTGAACTAATGATACAATGGCATCTAAACTTTTATTTTTTTTATTTCTTAAATTACTCAGTTTCATTTTAATTTAATCTCTCTTGTTTACATTTATTTATTAAGTCAGACTTATTATTTAAAAGGTACACAAAATAAAGAACAAAAATACCCCCCCTGACTTGCTTACCTCCCATAGAACCAACCCACATGCACACCTACGAAATCTACTTGAAATAGAACCACATAGGTAATGATTAAAAATAAAGCAGGGGACAATCTACTTCATTGGGCGGCCAGCAAGTACACTTGCAGATTGAACCCTGCTTCTGCACTGGTTTTGCAGACTGTACCGTGGCACTTCCCACGCGAACTGTATAGCAGCTGGACTAAAAGCAATGAAACAAATATCACAACAAACGCCCCCATTATCTCTTGTATATTAAAGTGTCATTCAACTCCAATGCCATTCAAATATACCTCAACTAATCATACCTACCAACATCTAATAAGATTGCACCTGGTAATATAAAATAGAAAATCAAAATAAATTGCAGTTTATCATGTAATTTTTTCATTTATTAAAGGTCTCATTTACAATTTCCAATTAATTGAATTTGACATTTTTTTTTCCTAACCCTAATAATTCATTTTTTCCTGGAACACAGTTACTACCCAATTCCATAAGTATTCAGCAAAATCAAATAAAACTGAATATACTAAAAACACTTGCACATTAAACATCAACACTAATATTTTTACTCCTACATGAATTGCAACACAATTAAAATAACTTAATAAAATAACAACACTTGCTGATTCAAAATCAACACTACTAATTTACTCCTAAATGAATGAAAATGCATACTTATGCAAATAATTCAATGAAACGATATGGAAAAATTTTAGAATCAACCATCCAACCATCCAATAAGAAACATGAGGTCTGTTGTTAACAAATACAATCCAAATAACAAACAATTAAATTTTCCCCACACCATAATGGTTAGAACTTAGGTCCACTAATCCAAGAGCTCCCTCTTTTAATCTTAAACTATAACACACTCACTACCCAAATCAGTGACAACATCACGATCACGAAAAATATTACTTAATACATATAACACTAATGCCCGTTTTTCTTTCGAATAACCTCAAGATGAATTAGGTTGCTTCCTGCTCCACCTTTGAACACCACAATATCTTCACAATTAAGTTGGTTGTCCCTAATGAATTTATTCCAACCAGCATATATGAACTTGTTATCAGGGATCTTGGATGAAGAGAACAGGGGAGTTTGGTAGACTCTACATGTTGCAGTATCAGCAAGATAAATATTGGACTCTGTTGGTAGAATACAACTTCTTGTAAATTCTCTTGAAAAATTCTGCATAACATATCAGCCAGCAACCACGCAACTTTAGACTATGAACACAACTCCAATCTAATGACTCTGACACTTATATTGGAATTTGACTCAAAATTAATATTAAATGCATAAATATACCAGAACGTTCCGAGCTCTTGCTATGGAGTTTGTAACTTTAACTTCCCATTTGAATGTCATAGGGTTTTGAGGATACCCAGCTATCCTGCCAAATAATGTATAACAATCTATGGTAAGCAAATGAACCCAATAACACACTATGGATTCCACAAGAAAGGATAACAAATATGCTAATTCTTACCTCCTGGACGCTGTTGCGGGATCTTTGAGACATACCCCACTACAGTTTTATTTTTCATTTCCAAAGGAGGGGAAAAATTAAAAACCTTTTAAATTGAGAGATTCTAAGGTACGGGGGTTAGTTGCACTTGAGGAAGGTATTAGCACCTCAAGCGCCCATGGTACTCCATGGTAACCTCTTATATGTTTTTAGTGCTTTATGTACATGCTTAAAGAATGGAGGGAGAGATTGTGTAGAAAAAAAGAAAGTGGATAAAAATTAAGAAAATTTTCTTTCATGAAGTAAATGAAAGAAAAGAAGTGTAAATATTTTTGTTTGTAAAAGAAGATTTTTTTTGAGAGAATTGTAGTTGTTGAGAGAAAGAGGTTGTAAGAAGAGATGTTGTAAAGAAAAAAGTTGTTTGAAAACGAAAGTGTATTCGTTGTTGACAAAAAAATGTAAGAAAAGATGTTGTAAAGAAAAAAATTGTTGTGATAAAAGCATGTTAAAATGATCGTAGTGACGTTGAGACTAAGGTGAACTTGCGTTTGTTTTGTAAAAGGATCGCATGTTTGTTTTGAAAAGAGTTTCTTTTTTTTGTTTCAAAAAAGTCTCGTAATCAATTTAAAATCAATTACGAGTCCTCTCCCTTGGAAATGAATTTTTGTTTTGGCGTTTGTGTGTGATGTGTAAGCTAGGAAAGCAATAAAAGCGATAAATAAAGTCCTACGCTATTACAACCCAATTGAATAATTAATTTACAACCATATCGAATCGAATGAATAAATGACGATAATAAGCAGTAAATAAATAAATAAATAAATAACAATGCATAAAAGTAAAATGCAAGTGCGGAGAAATAAATATGATAATGAAATGCACATACGAGAGGAAAAGAAAAACATCGCAAGATAGCACCTTATTAAAAGTGGAGTGTGTGTAAAAAGGTGTCGGAGGTGAAAACATGATAATAACGCTTTTGGAGGTCATTCACAACAACAAACAATCCTAATTAACACACACAAGCAAAAACATTTTATTTAACAAGAGAAAAGTTTTTTTTTTGAAGAGAATGAATTTAGGCCAAAAGGCCCTTAACTATTAATGCTAATGTTAGAGCTCAATGATTTTTATAAATTAAAATATTGTCTCTAACGTGCATTTTAAAAAAATGATGCATTGTCCTAATCTAAATGCAATGCATGTATGCATGTAAAAAAAAATAAAGTGAAGTTGTAATGTGAAATTGTAGTGTGATGCAAAAAATAGTGCCAATGTCATGTAAAATTGCAAGAAATGTAGATTGTGATGTAGTAAAAAAAAATGTAATGTTGCAAATGCATGTATGCATGAAAATGTGTAGTGAATATGTGATATAAAACGTAATGTGATGTAGAAATTTGTGTAAAATGCTAGGTGACATGAAAAATGCATAAATGTGATGTAGTGCAAAAATGTGAGATTTTAAATGCATGTATGCATGAATTTTTCTAATAAAAGCATGTTATATAAAAAATGAAATTTAACAAAGACGTAACTTTGCTAATTTATCATCACAATTAAAAAAAATTCAATCATAGCATATTTAAAAAAAAAAAACATTTTCCTAAACAAATAATTAAAAATAAAGTTCTAAGCAAATTTTTTTCATTTTTTGACATTAAAAGGTTAGAAAGAAAGTATTTTTTATTTCTTTTTCTATTTTTTTTTATTATAAATGACCAATAAAAAAAAAGAAGAAGTGAAATTATAACAAAATAAAGAAGCATTATTATTTTTGACATTAAAAAGTTAAAAGAGAGCTTTTTTAATCTTAGGATTTGAATTCAACAAATTTATATAGAGAAATCAATGTCTCAAACTCACACATAATATATAGAGAGGAAATGCAATCAAAATAATAAACAAAACTAAAATAAAAAAAACAGAAAAAAGAACCAAAAAAACGAAATTTGGGCCTAACAGGCCCAGTACCAATTTCTGAACAAACACAAAAAAACAAAATGGGTCAACCCAGACCCGGTCCATGACCCAGTTTGTTGACCCGATTGGGGGGCGCGCGAGTAAACCCTAGGGGGGCGCGGTGAGAAAAAGAAATTGAGGGGGGAGATATATGTGATTCTTTTCCCCATTTGGCATTTTTCATTTTTCTTTCTATCTCTTCTCTTAGCTTTCTCCCTCTTTCTGGTTTTTTTTCATTGTTTTTCATTCTTTCTCCATAACCCTCAAGAACCCTAACAACCAAAATGCTCAGATCTAAAATTAATAAACACAAACCCTACACAAAATCTCCTCCTAAACACATATCCGGGGTCAAAAACATCAGAAGAAAAACCAATCGGCCAGATCGGGGGGGTCACCGAACTCTAGATCCCAAAAATCAAAAACCTAAACCAAAGATCTATGCAAATATCGGTTCAAACATGAAAAACAAACGTACAAAAGAGAAGACCTACAAACCCTAACAAGAACTTTCGGTTTCTTAAAAGAAAAAAAAAACACGTTTCAGTTTTTGAAATCAAGAAAAAGAACAGAAGAAATTACCGATTCCGTAGTGAATCTTGAAGTAAGTCTCTTTCTCTCCTTTTCTCTGTTATGTGTCTCTGTTTCGTCCTCTTCTTCTTCCTCTGACCTTTTCCTTTTCTCTGTTTATGCAAGGTTTGATGATGGCATAAAGGGCTATCGATTTTCTACAGTATGTAGAAAAAAATCGATTTAGGGTTTGATTGATTTTTTTTGTTTCTGTTCTGTTTCTGTAAAAAGTCTTCTGTTTTGTAAAGAGTTTGTGTTTTGAGGGATTTTGTTTTTGATGAACTTTTGTTTATGTTTTTGGTTCTGTTTTGATGATTGGAAATGATAAGGCTAGGGTTTTGATTTTGTTTGAGCTCTGTTACTGTTTTTGTTGTGTTTGTATCTTTGTTCTTTCAAATCTGCCGTTTCTCCATTTTTCTCCCCCCCTGCTGTTGTGAATTATGTTCTGTTAAGTAGAAAAAATTTAGGGTTTAGTGGCTGAAAGAAGGAAATTGCAGAATGGTTTTATTGAATCAGTTCTTTGGGTTTTGAAAATTGTAATGAAAGTGGAAAGGGACAAAAAAAGTCATTGTTGTGTACTGTCTTTGTTCAGAAAGGAGGTTGAAAAACACATAGGATCCTCTTCTCAAATTTTGTTTTTTGATGTTTCTATTTTTTTTTTGTGGTAAAAGTAATAATAAAAATAATAGTAGTGGAAAAAGGAAGGAAATGACCGAAAAAAGGAAAAGAAAAGGAGTAAAAACTTTTTTTCTGAATTTTGAATAATAATAATAATAACAATAATAATATTGATAATAATATAATAGTAATAATAATAATATGGATCAAAGGAGAAAAGATAATAAAAAGGAGAAAGTAAAAAACTATTTTTGCCTTTTTTATGATCATATATATATTTTAGTAAATGAACAAAAAAATAAAAAAAGAATTTTGAACTAATGATAATAACCAATAAAAAAGTAAAGGAAAATAAATAAAGCAAAAGAAACTCTTTTTTGAAAAGGATTTTTGATAATAATAATAATAATAAAAGTATTTATAATAATGATGATAAATGATAATAGTAATAATAATGGTTAAAAATAAGACGATGATAAATGAGCGGACATGAAAGTACGACGATAAAAAAAGTGATAAAAAAAACGAATATAAACAAAACGACGAAATAAAGAACAGATGTGATGACACTTTTATTATGCAATGTATGTTTTTGATATTTTATAACGAAAAAAGAGGACAGTGGATTTTAGGTCCAAAATTGGGGTACAACAGCTGCCCCTATTTAAGTTTCTTCACCCGGAGAGATGAAGATCGAAATCTTTGTCTAGACGGGATTGAAGATACTTAAATATAAAACGTGCACCATTTTTGGACCTAAAATCCTTAAACAATGCTTATGATGCAAATATGAATGTATGAGATGCAAATGATGAATTTTTTGAATTTTTGTATAAATGTCGTAAAAGACAGACAAAGGAAGAAGACATAGTTAGGACTCCACAGGGGAAGAACATAACATGACCGGACTGGGAAAAAACAAGATGTGCCCCAAGTCCATTGGAAGAACGAACTCCACTGGGGAATAAAGTAAAACACTGGGAAAATATTAATTACTATTATGTGGATGACAGTAATGGTGAAAAGAACATTGTCCACCGTCTTACAAAGAGACGGAATGCAGATAAAAGACAACGTTAACAGAGAACAGGAACATTGTCCACCGCCTTGCAAAGTGACGGCTTGCAGATAAAAGACAACATTTACTGAGAATAGAGTATCGTCCACTGCCTTACGAAGAGACAGCTTGCAGATAAAAGACGACCTCTATAAAGAATAAGAACATTGTCCACCGCCTTACAAAGAGACAGCTTGCAGATAAAAGACAACGTTAACAGAGAACAGGAACATTGTCCACCGCCTTGCAAAGTGACGGCTTGCAGATAAAAGACAACATTTACTGAGAATAAGAGTATCGTCCACTGCCTTACGAAGAGACAGCTTGCAGATAAAAGACGACCTCTATAAAGAATAAGAACATTGTCCACCGCCTTACAAAGAGACAGCTTGCAGATAAAAGACAACGTTAACAGAGAACAGGAACATTGTCCACCGCCTTGCAAAGTGACGGCTTGCAGATAAAAGACAACGTTAACAGAGAACAGGAACATTGTCCACCGCCTTACAAAGAGACAACTTGCAGATAAAAGACAACGTTTACTGAGAACAAGAGCATTGTCCACCGCCTTACAAAGAGACAGCTTGCAGATAAAAGACGACCTCTATAAAGAACAAGAACATTGTCCACCGCCTTACAAAGAGACAGCTTGCAGATAAAAAGACAATGTTTATAGAGAATAAGAGAATTGTCCACCGCCTGACAAGGACGGATTGCAGATAAAAGACAATTTCTACAAGAAAATCAGGAACATTGTCCACCGCCTTGCAAAGTGACGGCTTGCAGATAAAAGACAACGTTTACTGAGAACAAGAGCATCGTCCACCGCCTTACAAAGAGACAACTTGCAGATAAAAGACGACCTCTATAGAGAACAGGAACATTGTCCACCGCCTTGCAAAGTGACGGCTTGCAGATAAAAGACAACATTTACTGAGAATAAGAGTATCGTCCACTGCCTTACGAAGAGACAGCTTGCAGATAAAAGACGACCTCTATAAAGAATAAGAACATTGTCCACCGCCTTACAAAGAGACAGCTTGCAGATAAAAGACAACGTTAACAGAGAACAGGAACATTGTCCACCGCCTTGCAAAGTGACGGCTTGCAGATAAAAGACAACATTTACTGAGAATAAGAGTATCGTCCACTGCCTTACGAAGAGACAGCTTGCAGATAAAAGACGACCTCTATAAAGAATAAGAACATTGTCCACCGCCTTACAAAGAGACAGCTTGCAGATAAAAGACAACGTTAACAGAGAACAGAAACATTGTCTACCGCCTTGCAAAGTGACGGCTTGCAGATAAAAGACAACGTTAACAGAGAACAGGAACATTGTCCACCGCCTTACAAAGAGACAACTTGCAGATAAAAGACAACGTTTACTGAGAACAAGAGCATCGTCCACCGCCTTACAAAGAGACAGCTTGCAGATAAAAGACGACCTCTATAAAGAACAAGAACATTGTCCACCGCCTTACAAAGAGACAGCTTGCAGATAAAAAGACAATGTTTATAGAGAATAAGAGAATTGTCCACCGCCTGACAAGGACGGATTGCAGATAAAAGACAATTTCTACAAGAAAAACAGGAACATTGTCCACCGCCTTGCAAAGTGACGGCTTGCAGATAAAAGACAACGTTTACTGAGAACAAGAGCATCGTCCACCGCCTTACAAAGAGACAACTTGCAGATAAAAGACGACCTCTATAAAGAACAAGAACATTGTCCACCGCCTTACAAAGAGACAGCTTGCAGATAAAAAGACAATGTTTATAGAGAATAAGAGAATTGTCCACCGCCTGACAAGGACGGATTGCAGATAAAATACAATTTCTACATGTCACCCACTAGTAACATGATTCTCTGAAAGAAAAGTAACGTTGACGAGTACTTCGAAAAAAAAGATTCAATTTGATTGAACTGTATAAGTGTATGTATTTGTAGAGAAAAAGATTTGTATGATATTTTGTGTAATGTACTAATAGGATTCACTGGGGATAAAAATCACATGAGGAACTGTGAAATGTATTTGTAAAACACAAGCTTCTTGTATGGAAAACTTGTCACTTGTTGTGTTGAGGATATAACTGATGATGTACAAGCTTCTCAGATGACGAGATTGCCACTTGTAATGTGTACAAGCTTCTCGGATGACGAGATTGCCACTTGTTGAAAGGGTACAAGCTTCTCGGATGACGAGATTGCCACTTGTAAAATGGTGTACAAGCTTCTCGGATGACGAGACTGCCACTTGTTGAAAGGGTACAAGCTTCTCAGATGACGAGATTGCCACTTGTAAAATGCGTACAAGCTTCTCGGATGACGAGATTGCCACTTGTAAAATGGATACAAGCTTCTCGAATGACGAGATTGCCACTTGTAAAATAGATACAAGCTTCTCGAATGACGAGATTGCCACTTGTAATAATGGATACAAGCTTCTCGAACGACGAGACTGCCACTTGTAAAATTGGGTTGACGTCCAATCCGAGAACAAACCGGAGGGAAACTGTAAACAAGACTCTGTGTCCAATTGAAGAATAAATTCAACTGGAATTTTCCTTTTGTTGTAGGAAAAACTGAAACAACCATCTTCCACAAGAGAGGAGTCTAGTGGGGAAATTTTGAAACAAGAGATGTGTGTACTTATCTGCCTAAGCTAACACTCTAATTGGAAGGAACAACATGCCCATCCCGACTCTATTTTGTAAACACAGACAAGACAAAAGAAATAGAAATTTGCATACGATGTAATAGTGTATGAATGATGTAAAAGTATATGACATGTAAATGCTATGTATGTATGTATGTATGTGTGTGGAACATCTTTTGACGGACAGACAAAGTGACCAAACCGGAAACACAAGCCAACGTCGTATCACCGTGCAGGATATCTCCACAAAGTGTAAATGTCACTGTAGATAAAGTAAGAGAACTCTTCTTGGGGAAGGAACAACTTCTCTGGGGAATTGACCGTTTTAGCAGAAACGATCTGTATATTGAAACTTGACTGCACTCAAAACAAATTTGTCAACTTTCATTGGGGATGTACCCTTTTCTAGGAAGAAGATTGTTTACATTCTCTTAGGGAAAACATGTTTGTTGTTGATGAACATCTGAGAGAACGAAGACGACTTGCCCCTTGCTCTGGATCCTTACTTCAGTCTAAAGATCTTTGAAAGAATCGCTCGAAGAGCGTGACTGGTTGAACTTTTACATCCAGTGTAGCCTTTCAGGAATATATGATCTTAACACAGTATGCCCCAAGTGCTTGAACCTTGATTAGTAGAACATTCAACTTGTTTGCCCCTGATTGGCAAAATTCATATGTAACTTGCCCCTAACTAGGAGCGTCTCAAGTCAGCTTTGCCTTCGATCAGACTATAGCTCAAATTTCTTTGATGTCAAGTACTAATTTTGCAAGTAAAACTATTTATTTTGAAAAGTATTTTTGATAAAATGCATATGTATGTTTTTGAAATTGAATATTTTTGTGATGGAAGCACATATGGTGTGTACAAAGTTAATTTGTGATTACTCAACAAACAGGATGAGTCAGCCTAACAATAAATTTGCCGAATATATGCTTTCATAGTGAACCTAGCTTCAATTAGGTCTTTTGTATGTTATAATGTGGCTGGGCTCACGGTTTTCAAAAAAAGAATGTTAGGCTCAAAATTTTATTTGGTCCCACCCATGCTTCTTGATGTTCTTCATTCCTAAATTCAAATAATTCAACTGATGCACTCAGTCGACAAGAGAAATTTTTGCAATGATGTTTGAGGTTGACACTTTGGTCGAAGCTTTATTGACATCCTTTTTGTTGAACAGACTTTGATGAGATCTCGAAGTGACAGTCACTTTTTGTTTAGGAAGTTGTTCCTATTTTTGAATCACTATTTATTTGTATGGACTTGTTCTTTTCGAACTTTAAATTTGTGGTCCATTGGGATGCCCCTTTTTTTTTTTTTTTATAGGCTCTTTTTTTGAATTTTTTTTTGTAAATACCTTTTTTTTGAACAACTCTTGTAAGATTTTGGTGTATGAATATTGTGACTGTCGTATGAATTGTTGTGAGTCTCATCGCTTGACAGCTTCCTTTGTCTGAGAAAAGCATTGTGATTAACCTCTAATTTGGTATGACTAGATGAATTAATTCTCTTGTATCAGGCTGCATCATCAAATTAATTGAAATACTACCCTGCCCCAGGTTATGATTAAGGGTTCAGAAAAAAGAAAGAAACACCGACTTCAGGCTCAAGGGGCTGATTACGGATTATCTCCTTATATCTCCACTGTTTGGGAAGAGAAACAATGCCTTACATCGTCAACTAGGTTTTTCACCATTGAAAGCATATACCAGCAAAAATTAGTTATTTATTTTCATCATCCTCGCTCCAAGTTTGTAAGTAATAAAACAAGAAAAAAAAGAGTGAATACAAATGGATTTATTTCAAAAACATGCATGTTTATTATATTAAAAAGTACTTGACAAAAGACATAATGTTAAGAGCAAACAAATGCTTGACAAGAAAGAAATAAAAGCCTAGTGATCATAGGGGATGAGCTTCCTTGTATCACAGACTTCAACGAGATGAGTGTAGCAAAAGTAACATCAACAGCAAACCAGATTGCAACAAATCACCCCATGTAGAGCAGAGCTAGGTCTATATCCTCGAAAGAAAATTTGTTGTCTCTAACCAACTTTTGAACTTCAGATTGTAGCAGATAACAATGTTCAATGTCATGGCCAGGTGCCCCTGAGTGAAAAGCACAAGAGAGCTCTGGTTTGTACCAATAAGGCAATTTTGCAGGTACCCGAGGCGGTGCTCTAGTCTGAATCAGATCTCTCTCAATCAAAATTGGAAACAAATCTGCATACAACATGGGGATCGGGTCATATTGAGGTGACCTCTTTAAAGCAGGATTCTGTTTGTTTGACTCTTGTGGAGCCAGTCGTGGAATCTGATGTGGAACCTGTTGTGTAGCTTGTTGGAGAGGTTGCGATTGAGACTGTTGTTGAACATGATGCATTTGTTGAGCTTGGAAAGGCAAAAACAGTTGCTCAAGGAGAAGATGGTGGTTATTCTGCGCCACCATTAAGGAAGTGATCAGGGCATTTTTCTTTTCCAATTCTGCCCGAAGTGTGATGACTTCTTCACGAAGCTGAGTGTTCTCTTGTTCAATTGCTTCCATTCTTTTCTTTTGACTAACTAAATGTTGTAATTGCGAGTTGACTTTGGACGAGAGCGTCGGACCAGAATCTGTTAAGAACGTGAGACTCAACACCTTGAAAACTGAATCATGAATGCAAATGATGCATGATATGCCATGTGTATAAAATTTTCTTTGTTATGTGTGTTTTTTTTTATTCAAAGGATCTTTAAAAGCAATGAGAGAAATGTAATCATGACAGGGACCTTGATTCATTAATAAATAAAAGGAAATACAACTGTTTGAGCACATAAAACAACAAAGACACGTACAAAAAAAGAAATAAAGAAAAATTACATCGAATTGTTAAAAGCTACAAACAAATTAACATTACAAGCATTAGACAAATACATAGTAAATAAAACACACTAGTCCCTTCCTTGTGCAGTCTTCACTTCTTGTTCTTTCTTTGCCTTTTCATTTCTTGACCTGGATTCCTACCTCCATACAGCCACACATCCAAAGGATCCATCTCTTGGCTCTTTCCTTTCTTTGACTCTTCCATCTTTTTCTTCTCAAGCTCAAGAACACGACATTTCTCATCTAATTCTTTCTTCAATTTTTCTTTCTCAAGTTCTGACACATAAAACTTCTCTTCCCAAGAAATCTCCTCATCATTTGCTTCAGTTGGTTGCTGTTCTGGCGCAACTAGGGCCACAGGAGACAGAGATGTAGAAGATGAAGGTGTAGAGAGAGCATATGGTAACACAAGTTTGGCAGCTCTGGCGATGACCCAATCAGTATACTCTTTCAAAGCTACACAGTGTTGTTTCCCTAATTCACTCTTTGTTTTTCTGTTAATCTTTTCCCAAGCACCCGCAAACCTTGCCCTTGTGATGAGACTGTCTTTCCCATTGATGTAAAAAACTCCGTCCAATAAGAGAGTATTAGGACATTTTCTCATAGTAAAACCAAACTGACGCCTGGCAAGAGTAGGGTTATAAGTGATTCCTCCTTGTGTACCAATGAGGGGTACATTAGGAAAATCCCCACAGTTGTCGATGATAGTTCCATTGAAATAATCAGAGTTATACCAGGTTATGTCTGAATGAGTGATGGCCATGATTCGTTTGGACCAAAGGGTATGGCTTGGATAGTTTCCGAAGTCATTAGACTTAGGTAGGTGTGAGCAATACCACATTTGAAGTAATGGGGCACAACAGTTGATCCGTCCCCCTTTTGAAAACCTGTAGTGAATTGAATGGTAAGTATCAGCAAGCAAGGTTGGGACAGGGTTCCCAACCAAAAAGATCCGGATAGCATCAGCATCCACAAAGTAATCAGTGCTGGGAAATAGCAACAGCCCATAGATAAGCACAACTAGAATGACCTCAAAAGCATCAAAAAATTTCTTCTCAAGAAACTCAAAAGCTTTTTCTATCAAGAAAGTTGAAGCTAAACCCGAACGCCCGTTCTTCAGAGCCATGTTATGTACCACTTCGGGCTCCTTCAAGTGTAAAGCAGACGCGATAGTTGACACTTCAAGCTCTCCATCCAATCCATAAAATGGTACTTTGTCTTTGACTGGTATTCCTATCCAATGAGCATATTCTTCCAAAGTTGGAACAAGTTGATAATCTTTGAAAGTGAAACAGTGGTACACGGGATCATAAAATTGCAGAAGGGTACTGAGTAATCCGGGGTCCACCCTACCATTGAGAACATCCATAAGCTTTCCATAACGACGTTCAAAGTGGACATCATTTGGTACAAAAGTCGCGAGATGCCTCAACTTCCTCAAATCTGGAGTTCTGAAACTGAACTTCTTGGTAAGCTTCCTCTTTGAGTCCATAACTGTGATGTTTACATTTCCATTATTTTTAAATCCTTTGAATATGGAAAAAAAAGGTATCATGTATGCATGGATGTATGGATGATATGATATGAATATGCAACAACCACAAACATAAGCAAACATGGGTGGTTTAGGTGTCATGATGTTGGAGTCAAAGGGTAAAACCCGCCCAAAAGGTATGAACTATTGGTTTACTTTGTACCTGTATCACGGGTGCTACAAGGTTCCCAAAGTTATCAACTCCTCATTGGAGATTATCGTACCCACAATTGACTCGTGGTCCGATAAATATCCAACAAGAAAGTCTCGTCTGAGCGTAGTATCGCGGAACAACTAAAGTCAGGAAAAAGAAATTCCGTCATACTCTAGCCATCGCACTACATCCTAAAAGGGCTAAGATGGGTTAAATGTGACTAAAAGGTCCCCAAGCTTCTCGGGATTTCCGGAAATAGTTATTGCCAATACAATTGACTCGTATCAACAACTCCTATTCTCGTAAACCCTCCACTTGAGCGTAGTCGTATCACATGTGCATCATGAAATGAATTGACTCCAAACATGTCACTATGATTACACCACATTTTCTATCCTATGTGTGCACTCAAGCTCGGGTCAAGCTTGTCTCAACTCAAGAACCCCCCACAATGTATATAAAGCATGTAAATAAATAAGCACATATAAACACATAAGTTAGGTTCAACCCTCTTAAGGAGAGAATCCCCAGTGAAGTCGCCATTTTTCTGTTGCGGGATTTTTGAGACATACCCCACTACAGTTTTATTTTTCATTTCCAAAGGAGGGGAAAAATTAAAAACCTTTTAAATTGAGAGATTCTAAGGTACGGGGGTTAGTTGCACTTGAGGAAAGTATTAGCACCTCAAGCGCCCATGGTACTCCATGGTAACCTCTTATATGTTTTTAGTGCTTTATGTACATGCTTAAAGAATGGAGGGAGAGATTGTGTAGAAAAAAAGAAAGTGGATAAAAATTAAGAAAATTTTCTTTCATGAAGTAAATGAAAGAAAAGAAGTGTAAATATTTTTGTTTGTAAAAGAAGATTTTTTTTGAGAGAATTGTAGTTGTTGAGAGAAAGAGGTTGTAAGAAGAGATGTTGTAAAGAAAAAAGTTGTTTGAAAACGAAAGTGTATTCGTTGTTGACAAAAAAATGTAAGAAAAGATGTTGTAAAGAAAAAAATTGTTGTGATAAAAGCATGTTAAAATGATCGTAGTGACGTTGAGACTAAGGTGAACTTGCGTTTGTTTTGTAAAAGGATCGCATGTTTGTTTTGAAAAGAGTTTCTTTTTTTTGTTTCAAAAAAGTCTCGTAATCAATTTAAAATCAATTACGAGTCCTCTCCCTTGGAAATGAATTTTTGTTTTGGCGTTTGTGTGTGATGTGTAAGCTAGGAAAGCAATAAAAGCGATAAATAAAGTCCTACGCTATTACAACCCAATTGAATAATTAATTTACAACCATATCGAATCGAATGAATAAATGACGATAATAAGCAGTAAATAAATAAATAAATAAATAACAATGCATAAAAGTAAAATGCAAGTGCGGAGAAATAAATATGATAATGAAATGCACATACGAGAGGAAAAGAAAAACATCGCAAGATAGCACCTTATTAAAAGTGGAGTGTGTGTAAAAAGGTGTCGGAGGTGAAAACATGATAATAACGCTTTTGGAGGTCATTCACAACAACAAACAATCCTAATTAACACACACAAGCAAAAACATTTTATTTAACAAGAGAAAAGTTTTTTTTTTGAAGAGAATGAATTTAGGCCAAAAGGCCCTTAACTATTAATGCTAATGTTAGAGCTCAATGATTTTTATAAATTAAAATATTGTCTCTAACGTGCATTTTAAAAAAATGATGCATTGTCCTAATCTAAATGCAATGCATGTATGCATGTAAAAAAAAATAAAGTGAAGTTGTAATGTGAAATTGTAGTGTGATGCAAAAAATAGTGCCAATGTCATGTAAAATTGCAAGAAATGTAGATTGTGATGTAGTAAAAAAAAATGTAATGTTGCAAATGCATGTATGCATGAAAATGTGTAGTGAATATGTGATATAAAACGTAATGTGATGTAGAAATTTGTGTAAAATGCTAGGTGACATGAAAAATGCATAAATGAGATGTAGTGCAAAAATGTGAGATTTTAAATGCATGTATGCATGAATTTTTCTAATAAAAGCATGTTATATAAAAAATGAAATTTAACAAAGACGTAACTTTGCTAATTTATCATCACAATTAAAAAAAATTCAATCATAGCATATTTAAAAAAAAACATTTTCCTAAACAAATAATTAAAAATAAAGTTCTAAGCAAATTTTTTTCATTTTTTGACATTAAAAGGTTAGAAAGAAAGTATTTTTTATTTCTTTTTCTATTTTTTTTTATTATAAATGACCAATAAAAAAAAAGAAGAAGTGAAATTATAACAAAATAAAGAAACATTATTATTTTTGACATTAAAAAGTTAAAAGAGAGCTTTTTTAATCTTAGGATTTGAATTCAACAAATTTATATAGAGAAATCAATGTCTCAAACTCACACATAATATATAGAGAGGAAATGCAATCAAAATAATAAACAAAACTAAAATAAAAAAAACAGAAAAAAGAACCAAAAAAACGAAATTTGGGCCTAACAGGCCCAGTACCAATTTCTGAACAAACACAAAAAAACAAAATGGGTCAACCCAGACCCGGTCCATGACCCAGTTTGTTGACCCGATTGGGGGGCGCGCGAGTAAACCCTAGGGGGGCGCGGTGAGAAAAAGAAATTGAGGGGGGAGATATATGTGATTCTTTTCCCCATTTGGCATTTTTCATTTTTCTTTCTATCTCTTCTCTTAGCTTTCTCCCTCTTTCTGGTTTTTTTTCATTGTTTTTCATTCTTTCTCCATAACCCTCAAGAACCCTAACAACCAAAATGCTCAGATCTAAAATTAATAAACACAAACCCTACACAAAATCTCCTCCTAAACACATATCCGGGGTCAAAAACATCAGAAGAAAAACCAATCGGCCAGATCGGGGGGGTCACCGAACTCTAGATCCCAAAAATCAAAAACCTAAACCAAAGATCTATGCAAATATCGGTTCAAACATGAAAAACAAACGTACAAAAGAGAAGACCTACAAACCCTAACAAGAACTTTCGGTTTCTTAAAAGAAAAAAAAAACACGTTTCAGTTTTTGAAATCAAGAAAAAGAACAGAAGAAATTACCGATTCCGTAGTGAATCTTGAAGTAAGTCTCTTTCTCTCCTTTTCTCTGTTATGTGTCTCTGTTTCGTCCTCTTCTTCTTCCTCTGACCTTTTCCTTTTCTCTGTTTATGCAAGGTTTGATGATGGCATAAAGGGCTATCGATTTTCTACAGTATGTAGAAAAAAATCGATTTAGGGTTTGATTGATTTTTTTTGTTTCTGTTCTGTTTCTGTAAAAAGTCTTCTGTTTTGTAAAGAGTTTGTGTTTTGAGGGATTTTGTTTTTGATGAACTTTTGTTTATGTTTTTGGTTCTGTTTTGATGATTGGAAATGATAAGGCTAGGGTTTTGATTTTGTTTGAGCTCTGTTACTGTTTTTGTTGTGTTTGTATCTTTGTTCTTTCAAATCTGCCGTTTCTCCATTTTTCTCCCCCCCTGCTGTTGTGAATTATGTTCTGTTAAGTAGAAAAAATTTAGGGTTTAGTGGCTGAAAGAAGGAAATTGCAGAATGGTTTTATTGAATCAGTTCTTTGGGTTTTGAAAATTGTAATGAAAGTGGAAAGGGACAAAAAAAGTCATTGTTGTGTACTGTCTTTGTTCAGAAAGGAGGTTGAAAAACACATAGGATCCTCTTCTCAAATTTTGTTTTTTGATGTTTCTATTTTTTTTTGTGGTAAAAGTAATAATAAAAATAATAGTAGTGGAAAAAGGAAGGAAATGACCGAAAAAAGGAAAAGAAAAGGAGTAAAAACTTTTTTTCTGAATTTTGAATAATAATAATAATAACAATAATAATATTGATAATAATATAATAGTAATAATAATAATATGGATCAAAGGAGAAAAGATAATAAAAAGGAGAAAGTAAAAAACTATTTTTGCCTTTTTTATGATCATATATATATTTTAGTAAATGAACAAAAAAATAAAAAAAGAATTTTGAACTAATGATAATAACCAATAAAAAAGTAAAGGAAAATAAATAAAGCAAAAGAAACTCTTTTTTGAAAAGGATTTTTGATAATAATAATAATAATAAAAGTATTTATAATAATGATGATAAATGATAATAGTAATAATAATGGTTAAAAATAAGACGATGATAAATGAGCGGACATGAAAGTACGACGATAAAAAAAGTGATAAAAAAAACGAATATAAACAAAACGACGAAATAAAGAACAGATGTGATGACACTTTTATTATGCGATGTATGTTTTTGATATTTTATAACGAAAAAAGAGGACAGTGGATTTTAGGTCCAAAATTGGGGTACAACAGACGCTACTTTCCTCATTACAGAACAAAAGCTCCAATCTTCCCCAAACGCAGCTGCGACAGCTATAAAAGGCCCAAACAACAGATATGCATATATGTACCATTTAAATATGAGAAAATCTATTTATTACAACTTCTATTGGATATTTAAAGTCATTAAATATACATTGATATATTTAATATTAAACCATTAATCCACTAAAGACAAATATATTATACTCCATCTGACAATATTGCCAACAAAAGCACCACTGGGCCTGCACGAACAATCCAAATAATAATTAAACGGCCTTATAAGCCCAACATAATATATTCCATTACTTTATAGTTAGCCTACACAAAATACACATCTGTAGTAGATGCTGAATCAGGCAGTATGAGCAAACTTGTCAAAGTACCATAATATATTACAATCACTATCTCCATCAACCACCTAACAAAACACTGAGTTCACATGCATATAACTATTAGTGACTACATATTTAATGGCTGAGAGATAACAAAAAGACCATTTAATCTAAGTTATAAGCTAACATAATGTGGCTAAATAGATAGAAAGTCAAGAGGATCCTCCTCAACTTCTGGTGCAACTATTGAGTCTGGAAGATTTTCAACTCCATACAATGGATGATTATAGAGAGCCATAAGAGCTTGAACAGATGTGAACGGAGACGGCCCTCTAACAATAGGGATGAACTGACGCTCAAGATAGAGATCTCTCGGCATAATCTGCGGATATAATAAATTTTATAACATTAGTGCAACATAAATAAAAATCACCAACACAAGATAATAATAACATTTTATATAACAACCCTTTCGCCAACGGGTTTCATTCCTTTGGCAGCATAGTCATCAATAATTGTCGGGTCTTGAGTTATAGCTAACAGTTCAACATTTGCGACATTCATAGGTGCCTGTGGAATGGATCTTTCAACAATCATAAGGACAGGTTTCCCAGCCAAGACGCGGAAACCTTCCGGCATATAGTCCAGCTTCACACCCTTGCATTATAAAAATTGCATAAGTTCAAATATAGACACTACAAATATGTATTTTTTCCACACTTATAATCTGGAATTTCCACACCACATACACATGAGTATTAGATTAAAAACTCACATCATGGGTTAACCTTGTGACCCCAACAGACATCAACACATGGTCAAAGCAATGCACCTCCATATGGGA
This sequence comes from Trifolium dubium, assembly GCA_951804385.1. NCBI lineage: Eukaryota > Viridiplantae > Streptophyta > Magnoliopsida > Fabales > Fabaceae > Trifolium > Trifolium dubium. The sequence goes on from OX638064.1 coordinate 18,629,098, forward strand.
ACCTTCGTCCTCAAAGTTAATACAGAATCGGTGTCTGCACACATTATTAAAAACAAACTATCATTCAACACGCACTACATTCGATATACAACACTAAATATTTTGACACAATGGAAACCACATACTTCGGTAAAACAAAGAAATCCGGAGCATAACATCCGGTGTAGAAGAAACTCCCTATATATCCATCAATGATATTGTAGCATCGACAAATAGGATACCACCAAGATTTTGCCGACACCAATCGCGTCATCCGTCCTTGAACCACAAACACACCAGGCTTCAGATCAACATTGAACTGCAACATAGTTTTTCTTTCAAACCGGTCCGGCCCATCAAAAGAGGGTGGAACAAAAGGATATGCAGCAGGGGGAGGCAGAGTAAGATAGGAACATTCTGGTCTAAATGGTAATCCCAACCTAGAGACATAGACAACCAACATTATATAGCATAAAAGTATAAATTTTTTCACACCAAAAAATCAACACAATCCAGAACACTTTCCTTACAACACAAAAACACATCAAAACATATATTTTTTCTGTATTATGACATTAATCATAAACTGTTTTATAACTCAACACAATATCCCCCAACAGACCAATTCATTTGAACATAAAAATAACCATTCATACCCTATTTTGAAAGCAGTAACTTCAGCGAAAGGAGGGTTCACAAAAAGACGGGTGATTCCAATCACATTCTGCAGCAAAACATCACCTACACCCACATCACGGTAAGTTTAAATGAAGCACATCAACCAACACACACTTAAACACGCCAAAACATAAAACTACCTGCGACCCTGTTGACTTTGGCAAACTGCACAATCACCACCGGCAATCCTCCAGTATGAATTGTCAGCAAGCGCTTAAATTGATTAGCCATTTCACCCACAAGTTCGCATTTTACACTTCCCCTATAGAAATACAAACGCAATACCAAAATTGTTACTTCTTCAAAACAAAACAACAGTACAACAACATTAAGACATGGCCACACATTCACAATCACCTATGATCGGTTATCTCAACCTCCACACTTTTGCGGACTTTTCCACCAAAGTAAAACTTGTTTCCATGCCTCACAGCTGTAACAACCCCCATAACATCTGCAAAATCACATAACCAACTTAAACTCAGTGAAATACATTTTCACCACCCCCTAAGATCTTTCAAAAACTAAAAAATCAAAAATAAAAGATAAATTCAAAGAACAATTAACCAACACTTTTTTTTCCACAATGACACAGAAATTAAAAAGATGTTATTTTTATTACACTGTAGGACGCAAAAAAGGTAAAAATACATAAAATTAACAATAAACATTTGCATATGATTGAAGAACATACCAATCAGAAAGTAGAAATTTTTAGTACACTGGATGATGTTCTGACTTGTAATCAGAGATAATCCATATCTTGGAATACCAAATCCATCCGCAGGGATCACTCTTGTGTTATCAGTGAACACAAACTTGAAAGGATGAAAAGAAATCATCATCACGCTCAAGTTTGATACGACAATGAGGTTCGATATTCCATAAGCATTCCATTCAGCAATACTATCACCATATTTCAAGCACAAGTTCAGTGGAACTGAAGCTTGGATCTTGTGACCCTGTATCAACACCAACACATACAAAAAAAGCGATTATCACACAAACACACATGACCTGTTAGGACTATTCAACAAAAATAACAAAGATTCATAAATGAACGATTTACAGCAACATTGGTAAAAACTCACATGCACATCTATAAGCAAGAGTTCAACAGATGACAACTTTGAGTTATCATGACGGTCATAACACACCCATTTTCTGATAACCCTTACCAAGAATCTGTTATAATTTTTTCCGGGTTTCACCGTCATTATGTCACCATGACCGTTAAAGCGAGCTCCCTCATTGGCGCGCAACATCATCAAATATTTTTTACTTTTTTTAGATAAGAAGAAGGTTCTACGAATCAAAATAACCACCCCTTTGTGGATCTCCTAGATTGGTCGGTTTCTTTTATAGGAATCTTAAGGTCATGTTGTCCTATAGCACTTTAAGTAGAGTCGTCCAAGTATAGAAACAAGGAAGATATGAGCTATGATATATCACCTCACACTTAATAAAAGAAAAAAGCCATAATTAGTAAACTGCAAAAATTATAATATAATATGTTTAGGGGAACATGCTGACATCAACCTTTTACAACCCTTTACCACCAAACGTGTGATTTTTTTCAAATATCTTCCGATCTCATTAATATTGTGGACTACTGGTTTATATTAATCACCTAATTTAATTCATACTGGAAAAAAATTATTAGCAAATAAAACGCTGTTTCTTCTGCTGAGTACTAAAAACAAAAACCGATGACCAACTAACTAAATAATTTGTCATCGTACAATTAGTGTTTTTTAGATTTGAACACTTCCATACTATTATTTAACCCAATCTAATCCAAATTTGTTTATTTGTGTGAATACCAATATATATACACCGATATCCTCTATTTAAATAACAAATTTACTGAAATAAAAAAGTATCATACTAAACGCATCAATTTGATACATAAAAAAATCACACAAAATTTTTAATAAACAATAAATATAGCCATACATCAAAACAAAAACAAATAATAAAAATAAAATTATAGTACAACAACATTATTTAACTTTAAAATAAACTACAACTGGCATAAAATCCATTAAACAAACAGTAACTAAAAGTATGGTTGAACATCAGCATTGCACAAATCACTAACACTCAATCACCCCACAAAAGTGCATCACCACACTAAAACCTTATTCATTATAACGACTATTCTCTTCTACGCCAACCATGCTATATAAGGCTCTGAAACAACACTCTTCCACTTTTACTGATTCTTAAGAATCCTCTTCCTCCTAACCTCCTCCACTTCTGCAGCTAACTCTTCAACCTTTCGCTTCAATTTTTTTGGGCTACCAACCACCAATGGCTCAACAGATAATGGCATCAAAGCACCATTCACTTTGTCCTCTTCTTTCCCAGCCTCGCCGACCAGCAACTCCACAGTTTCATCAAGAGCTGGTAACAAATTTACTGTGGAAGAGAAAACCTGTTTACATGAGTTTAGACGCAAATTTAGAACAACAACACACCAATATAGAACTAAAAACATAATAAACATCAAATTCATTTATCAAATCTACAACAACACCAGAATCTACCTTGTCATGGAAATCTGGGAAATATGTATCAAAAAACAAATCAACTTGGCCAATTTGATTGCTAATGGAATCAACCCTGAACAAACTTGAACTACCCAGGTCTTGGTCACCAATTTTTTCAACCTTAAAAAGAATAGGTTCCCCATATATAACCTCCAGCTCACAAGGATATATGGAGCAGGGTTCCCCCTGAACATAACACTCAACCAATTATATAAAGATTGAATTAGTCAAAAAACAAATAAATAATGAGATTTAAAAACTTGGTCTCACCATCGAGGAAAGTAACGGACATGTAAGCACAGCTAATTTCTCAACATCCTGGTCAAACAGAGTAAAAACAATTTCATCTTCACCATCCTTCACCTTAATTTTCATACGATACCTAAACAAAAGAAACAAATTATTGATACATTTAAAAAACCAACAAACACTATAATACAAATTGACAAAATTATGTGCATAAAAAATACTTAGGAATAAGCTTTGAATCTTCCTCTTTGAACCACATGTCAACCCCTTCTACCAGTGAATCAAGCCAAGCAACAACAACAAATCCACCATTTTTTTTAGCCAACGATAAATTGTGGATGTTAGTCACTTGGCATGCACCAATAAAATGTTTCAAATTAGCTACCTCCTCCATTTCTGAATTTTGACCAGGAAACGCCATGAATTTTTGTTCTTCAATTCCTCCTTATGTTACAAAGTTGAAACTGGGTGCTGAACAAAAACCTATGATATGTATATATAGCAATTCCGGTGACCACATTCCAAGTTTGAAATGACACTTTAGGGGGGAACTAATTTGATGAATAGTAATACCAAATTAGTCCTGGTCTGCATGGGTTTTTTTACTAATGTAAAAAAGTTTCACTGATATTTACTAATACTGCATTTTATTTTTTACTCTAGAAGTTGTCCAGTACAACGTTTTACTATTTTTACTAAAGCACACACAAACATGATATATCACCACTACACAAATCAAATTACCATTATTCTGACAACAAAAATAGTACATTACTCATTTGGCTTATGCATTCACCAAATATTATTTTACACACAAGGCCCATAAAAAAAATTCCATAAAAATAAACGACAATGGACTATAAGGCCCATAAAAAAAATTCCACACAAATTAACTAATCTCCTAACTTTACGCTACATCCAAAATCCGCTTTGCTATTAGAAGTGTCAAGCATTCGGACGATATGCTATCATTTTAAATATACTACAACAAATACATAAGTTATATTAAAATTTTCAATTATATTTACTGGAATAATTAACTGAAATAATAAGCACACAATTAATAATACCACCAAAAAGCCCATAAATCATAAGACCAACACACATTAATTATAAATTTTAAAACTGAACACCCTAATTATAAATGGCATAGTGCATCATCTACAGCACATTGGTTATCCAGTTACAAAACAAAATAAACATACCTAAACACACCATATTAATAAGTCTTAAGCCATCCATTACATAGTGGGTTGGGAGGTCACCATTTTACACATGATAACACGACGCTAAACAAACAAAGAACATAACAACACACAACATTAATATAGAGAGACCAAATAATCTCATCAGGATCAACTATCCATACGATCGACCTCCACACTGACAGTATGCGGAGGATCGGAGAGGCGGAATATCAACTTGTCTCCAATTCTAACGCGGCTTCGCCTCACAAACATGCCCCATTCTTTTGTTATATACCTCTCAAAGTCGTTCCTGCCAGCAGTTTTTATCGGACACCGCCACTCTTGATTCCCAGCCCGCAAGTAAATGACATTCTGATTCAAGGGCAAAGCATGCCTAGTGGTCTTCTTCGGGAAGTGCTAATTACAGGAAAAAATAAAATGATATTAGGATCTTAACTACAAACCAACACTACTTCACACTAATGACTAAATCCATTTATTTATTTGATATCATTAACATTCAACAATTAAATAGCACAACGGTAATATTACTCACCATCACCTGAGGTTTGTGCTCACGCACCATAGCAGCCGTCACAGTCCTTACCCAACAATGAATACCATCAACATTATAGTTGCGACGCCTGACTACATTATTCCTCTACTGAACAGGTGCAGCGCGCCCATGCGAACCTTGGCCATCATTTTGGCCTTCAACTGCATTTCCCTCATTTCTATCCTCATCCAAAAGCTTCATTGTAAATGTCCCACGCGCCGGCGAGTACCTAAGCCCAACCCGCGTGGGTCGATTAAATCCAAACCGGCTGCAAACAACCTCACCAGACAGCAACCTAACTTTCCGATCAAATATATTTACGGAGACACCACATTCTGCACCATTTGGGTGCACAATCTTGAGATGCTGACCTTGATTAAACACATTGATCCAAGACACAGAGAACTCATTTGATGTAGCAATAACATCCTAACAAATTTTTTTTTCAAATATACATTAGTATGATACAATCAATCGCATTAAAACAGTTACAACCATACAACCAAATAATAGTTGTTGCTATTAATAAATATCAACTCACCCGATCTGGAAAAAGAACAGTGTCAAAAGTGATCTTCCTCCCCATCATAGGGGTTCCTCTCACAGGACTGTTACATGAACCACACATTCACCACTTCAAAATCACACCACAAAACTATTTAATTGCTACCATCTTCTACATATACATACACAATAACACACAGAAACAATAATCTAATGAAATAAGGATGTTTCTTGACAGAATCGACCTAATCCTTTACATGCAACATCTCCTGCAAACATACAGTATCCTAACGCCACTTTATAACTAACAACACACATACTCCTACACAATTTGCATAGATCGCAGATCGACATCAAAAAAACACAAAACATATATTCTGAACCACACGAAACTACGCGCACAACTCCGCAAAATAAAAAAAAAGCAGCGAAACATGAAAAGTAAAGAACCAAACCTGGACGAAGAAGACGCCATCGCTTTCCCTAAAAGAACCTGGAGAGTTGAATGAGACAAAACGTTGAAGTTAATAGAAAGGTAGTAGAAAGGTTGCTAATAAATAAATACCTCCGTACATGTAAAGTGCATATGTGGGCCAACACAATAAATCCATTCTAGTATAAAATCCAAAACTGGCCCAAGAATATTTGAACAATAATATAGAATAGTCTTTGCACAAAAAAGACAATTATAGTAATGGATAATTGTACTATAAATTGCATATTCTAATAATTGTACTATAAATTGCATATTCTATTAATTGGCTATATATATCTCATTCTTAAAAAATTTCAATCTCATCATACCTCATTTAAATAATTCAATTTATTCTTTAAATCATATGGATAAATATACATAGTTCCTATAAACATATCATTATCCACTATCATTAATTCAATTTTTTCTCATCCTTCTAAACATTCAATTCAACTCTAACACAAACCTATATACATACAAAATATATATTTTTTCCTTTTTTTTTTGACCAACATATATATTTTTTCTAAGAAATTATCAATTAAATATAAATTACTCTTTAGACCTATTTACAGATTAATATATATATTCGGAGACACAAAGTCCATGTATTCTAAATTTTTTTAGTTATATTCATTTTTAAATTTAATTTAATTTATTTAATAAAAATACAATTTTGTTAGTAAAAAAAAATATATAAACAAAATTACAATATTGGATTTTGACTCCTCGTTTTTAAGTCTACACCAACTTCTTTTTTTTTGCAAAAGTATACACCAACTTGTACTACTCAAAATTGGGCTTTTATTAACCCACAAAATGTTGCTAAATTTAGCCAATATACTATGTGCTTCCCTATCATATTATAAGCTCTGCTCCTGGAAAACATCTATCTTTCATATTGTATTAACTGAAGCTATGATTAAAAGAAGAATTATAGATGAGTATTGGCACTTTTTTACTAATTGATTTGTTCATTTATTAATTATTATACTCACTCATTTTTCCTATCTTTGCTATGCAGAAATTGGAACATTCTTTTGCTCATAAATCAAAACCAAAATAGTTTTGAAGGATGAATATTCTGGGAAAATTGAATTACGAAAACAATGGAAGAACCTTCACCTCATATGATTCTCTGTTAATGTTTCAATTATTGTTAATTATAAAATCTCATAAAAGTGAAACAAACATACACATGAACACATAAAACTGAAACAAACACACACACGAACACATCAACAGCTACATGTTTTTCATAAATCACCATTTGAACACATGAACAACATTACACGGGGATGGTGGACCAAACTTAAAAACAACAATGTCATTTTCCTTAAAATCATTCAATGCACAAAACTCAAGCCAATTGGGACCAATTGCAGTCATTTTGAATGGTTCATCTGCCTGAGCAACTTCAAGCCTTGTTGTTGTTCGATTGTCACAGCACGCATGAAGGTACTCAAATTGTCCTCCTCTGATAAAATCCTCAAATTCGTTGAAGATTGGCTGAAATAAAAAACATCAAATAAAATGTTTTAGATAGATCGTTATTATAATTCGTTAAAGCAAGTAAACCTCACCAAGTATGGCTTCTGCAAAATATCTGTCGTAATCCTCATGAGAAATCTTGTTGTGCAACCTGGTTTTGTAGACCGGCTGTGGTACTCAGGTATATAGTCGGTGTTCCTCATCCTATTACCAGAGTGCACCAACCCAAAAACATTGTTTCCATGATAGCCAACAGAAAATTTTTGTTTTTCAGCCAATCCAAAAACTTCTTTAAGTTGAGACCAGCCATCAGTAAGTAGTGGATTTATTAAATCCTTTTGAAATGTGACAACATGTGTTTTGTCCTCATAGTCAGTAAATGTCCATTGATCTTCAAGTTCATCAAAAAATGGAATGGAAAAAGTTGGATCAACCTCTCCATAATCCTTTAAAGAATTAAAGTGAATTAATTGGTAATTGACTTATCCAAATAGAGATCAAACAAATTGTGCTTAAATTCAACAATCTAGAGATTATAAAACCATATTAAGCATAAGTAATTAAGTGATGAATATACCTTGTCAGCAAAAAAGCATGCTGTGAAACCTCCTATGGGAATCTTCCCTCTCAACTTCCTATAATCAGACATTGAGAATAATTTTGTGTGAATGTTATAATGATAGTTATGTATATATCTATTTATAGGCAACTTGATCCTACATTGATTAATAGTTGAAGCACTTGAATATTATAGCATTTTTGAATATGGACAATGGTGCATCTTGGTTCTACACGCTACTTGATGAATAAAACTAAAGAATCTCACTGCTATTTTGACAGAAACATCAATCAAATACTACAATGCCATGCTCACTTCCAAACATACAAAAAGTGACATGTCTCACCACACTGTAATCAAAAAACCACGAAGCTTCAATAATTGATTATTTTTACTCCTCGGAATATATTCTTAGCTCAACAGATGCAAATTGCCCGCCCTTCTAATTTAATGATATTATAACACAAGGCTTAGTAATTTTAAACACATAAATATATAACCTCATCAATGTCTAATTTACTGATATTATAACATATGGCTTAGTAATTTTAAACACATAAATATATGCTTGTCTAAAAGAAATGAAATGACTAAAGATGAGACTATGCTCTAATATAATCTCCTATGCTACGTTACTAAATGAACGGGACAACAAAATTGATGAGGAATTTCAACTGTTTTACTCTCCCATGCTCTGTCAATTTCTATTTTGTTTGATTCCATGGGTTAAATAGTATAAAGTTTTCTTCTGGGTCTTCTGAATTGAAGCGACAACACAAATGTATCAGGAATCTAAACTATTTATCCAGAAGCATGGTTTATGATCAGGAGCATGGTCCTCTTATAAGAGCATGTATCTTTATCAGCTGATGGTGCATTTCTGCAAGCATGCATCTTTTTTTGGCACCATGTTGAGATTGCATCTATGCTATCTTAGAACTTATGGAAATGCAGATGCAAAATTGATATCCTCAAAATTTTGAAAAAGTTGATCTCTGCAAGTATTATTCCTCTAATAACTTAATTTAGCATTCATACATACATGATATACATAATATGAAAACACTTATGCACCATTGAGTACTAACTAATTTGTTAGATCTAATTTACACAATTTTTTTTGGACTTGAATACAAATAAACAACTTAGATTAAGCTGAGGGGATTACTCAAACAGAAGCCAAGAACTGTAGTATATAAACCATTCCAGGCAAATAGGATACATCAGATTCATCATCATACATGATTGTGGTACAAATAAAAGTACTCTACACAAACAACAAAAACAAAGCACTAAACACAACACTGAATATGGAAGTCAAACTAAAAGACATTCCAAACACCCTAAACTCAGAAACTCAGACAACGAACTTAGCACCAACTGCATACAATAACATGCTTCCCATTTTATTTTATTTAATAATAATCCATAGATGTCAACCACACCCTACTTTTCATTCTTCAATATTCTAGCCCTTTTTTTAACACCAGCTTTAGCAACCTCGTTAAAATCTTCTGTTAAGTCTCTCTTCACACTCCCACCAACACCTTTCCCCTTAGGTGGCTTGCCGACACCACCCAATGGTGGACTAACCACTATGTTCCTCATCATAGCCAAAGGGACAGAATCATCATCATCTAAATCATCAACCTGGCTATCAGGTTCACCATCAGCATCTTTAGCTACCCCCTGTGTAAGACATTAATATTAATAGCTGTAACAATGCAAATATCACACACACATCCACAACCATCGCTAAGTCAACAGTCGGAAACCATTAATAAACACAAATATTACCTTAGATGGAGTACTATACGGCCCTTCGGCACAAAATTTCTCAATAATTCGAGGTTCAATACATATACGCTTCACACGAAAAGAGCCATCATGGATTCTGTTTGAGGAAGCAGCCTTTTCAACAGTGAACAACATTGCCTTACCAATCAACCCGTCAAATTCAGCTGGATAAGATCCACTACCATCAATCTAAATAACAGCGACAAGTTAGAAACTAAACCAACACAAAATATCAAATCAGTTCACTGAAAACCACTATTTCAGATACCAATCTTCAACTAACCTTCGTCGCAGCGACAAAGTCAGCACATGATTTCTCCATTAAATAACTCATACAGGAATCAAATAGCATAAAAACACATGTGGCGTCACCGTCGGATACCTGAATCCTCACCTTGAACCTACAATTAATCATAAACTCTAATAAACAAAAAAAACCAACACACATGCAAATTAAATATCCAATCAACCAAACAAACGTCTACCATTCCATACCTTGGTACAACATGGAATACATGCCTCATGCATCCATTGCAATAGTAAGCACCCGAATCCGAGGTAACACTTTTGTGACACTTACACGCGGGATACCACCACTCTTGCTCACCAACTATACCAACAATAGAACCATGCACAACAAAAATACCATCTTCCGGAATATCAATCAATTCAGCAACGTTTTTCTTAGGATGCATCCCCAGAAATTCTTCCTCAACAGTAGGTGGAGTTTTTTTCCCAATCAAAGGAACAGCAGTAGAAACATCTATCCCATGAACAGCAATTCTGCACAATACAGACACATTAACCGGGTTACCACAAACTACTGATACATCCCATATACACAACAAATACGCAAGAACTAACTTACTGATTCCTGAATGCTTCAACCTCAGGCAGATCAGGATTCATCAATATTCTTGTTGTATTAATCACATTTTGGATAGATGCTTTGTCTGAACAACATCTTTACACACAGGTTTAATACCAATAAATATATCTTCCCCTTACTAAGACAACACAATTATAGAACTATAAAACTAAATAATAGAACCCAGACCTCTGAAAATTTTAACTTTAGCATACTGAATGATAACAATAGGCAGTCCCTCCACTCCTTTCCCTATAATTTTGTTTATGTCCTCCACATAATCTCCAAACAGAGCACACTCAATTTTGCCACTGCATCACGTTTTCAAGTGTCATTAAGATATTCATACAAAAACTGCACACTATCAAATAAAAATAACTCCAATAAATATACAGCATCACAAAACCTCTCATCAGTGAGCTCAATGACAACCATCTTTGTTAACTTCCCATCCCTGATGTACTCTTTCTCAGCAGATATTCCAGTAATTAATCCAACAACATCTGGTCCAAAAAGAAAAAAAACTCACAAATGGATAGTGTGACAGAAACATCAGACAACATACACAGATAACTCAATTGAACTAACATATTAAATGAATAACCCCATACAATCTAATCTAAGCTGTACACAAATAAAACAGCCAGGCCACCCACAATTAATAACAAATAAAAAAATTGCAACCAATTCACGACTACATACCAACCAGATATTCATAATCCCTGGTGTGAGAAGAAATCGCAGCACATTTAGTGAAACTGAAACCGTAATTGCTTATGACAACGCTCTCAGCAATCTGCACCTTTGTTTTAACCTGGAATATAAACTTATATGGATGCAACGTTGTCCGATAGAGGCCAAATTGAGGACTAACAGACAAATACCCCATTTCATACACCTGACCCTGCTCTATTTTTTTGTCAAACATATGAATCAATTGCTTCCTAATCGATGCTTGGATCTTTCCTCCCTACACACCATTTACAACAGCATTACAACAGGACACAAACAGCAAGCACCACAAAAACAAACTCACAAAAACATACATCAATATACATAATATAGAATATAGTATACTTCAATTACAAAAATTACTAAAATTCCCCAACCCCAATGAAGTTTACACCTACTATCTACAATTTACAATTTACATTTGCAACACACATTTACATTTACAATTGGAATTACAACTACTGATCCATAAAATTACATAAAAAAAACCTAATTACATGAGATACACATTACTACCTTCTCATCACATAAAATCATCTCAATCGAATTTGGTTCAGACGGATTTATAAAGGACGGAACCTTCCACAATCGAACAACCCGAACTTTGATATTCTAATTATCCCGACCAGGAATAACTTCAGACAACTGATCATAAGAAGCTTCTGAACTTGAGCTGGACATTGTTATGCTGGGTAATAATCCGAGGTATGTGGTGCAGCATGAAAGTTGATGATGGATCTCTATTTATAGGCAATGGACACACAACCCCCCTTTAAAATTCAAACAAATCACCATACGTGGGGGGAAAATTCCCACCGAAAACTAACCCTAATCCACTTTGACGTAGGCCGCACGTGCAGCAAGCACCTCACAAATAAAACTTTATACTGATTTTCAATTAAACTAACACCCATATGACGTGGAATGTACCCTTTTCATTGGTTTTGATACAGCACAGTGCCAAAAGTAGGAGTTTTGTTGTCAAGATTTATAGATTTGAGTTATTGTACATTTTAGCCAGTACAATTTTTCTTTTCAAAAAAGGTAAATTGTAATAATAGTGAGTTAATGACGGTACGAACTAGAACCAGGGGCGATATTGTGTAGAGCTGAGGGGGTGCAGCTGCATCCTCTAAGTCTTGATATTTTGCAGTAATAATATAATTTTTATCAATATTGAACCCCTTGAATTTTAGGCTTTGCACCTTACTTGCACTCTTGTTATTTTTTATTGTGTTTTGTGTTGATAAATCAGTAATTGTATGACTCTCATTTTCTTTGTTGCTTTTTGTGTTATCATAATTATATTATTAGTTAGTATATTAGTGATTATATGAGAATTAAGATTAATATTTTGCTTCTTAAAACTAATTAATTTACTAGAGTATTAAATTACTGATTTTTAATGTGGAAAATATATTGCATAAAAGCATACTTAAGTTATGAATATTATAATTTATATGTTGTGTTTGTTTTAAAATTTAAGTAATGCTCAGATTTTGTTTTGATTTGATTCAAATTTATCAATTACAAATGATTATTTTTTTTATTAGTTAATTTTTTTTTTCTTTCAAAATCTCGAATTAAACAAATTTTTTATGTACACTCTAAATCAAATCTCTTTCAAATATTCAGTGTGTGTGTGTGTGGTAAGTGAGTGCGCGTGCGTGCGGGCGTGCATGCGTGAAAGATTATAACTATTAATTAAATTTTAGAAAAAATATTAGGTGTATATCAATATGAGTGTATACGACTTGAGAGAAAAAGTGATAAAAGATCGATATTGGTATGATAGGCGTGATAAATAAGCGATATGATAAGAAAAAATATATAGATAAAATATAAATGTTGAATTAATATAAAAATATAAATGTTGTTCAAATATCTAATAATTTTAAATTTGAAACGTAATTATATTATAAAAAAATTTAAATGTTTGTACCCTTGATCTAGGGTCTGGGCATCGCCACTGGCTAGAGCTACCATCACATGGTATGAGTTCAGGATATTGCTGAAATAAGAATGTAAATGATATGAATCTTAAGTTGTAGACCATATGAATGACTCGTACTTAGCTACATATAGTATCATCGTTATTAATAAGCCAACCTCACCCTCACCATTATTTTTATCTTCTTGCCTTCGGAATAATGAAGGAAAATTTGCTGCAAGGTTTGAAGCCAACCTTGTTAATGGTATGTAATAGTGCAGATAGCATTTGCCGGAACTCATATTCTCTACAAACTTGCCGTAAATGATGGCATGAGTTTGAAGATTGATGTTGCATATCGCTTATTGTTTGCAACTGCTTTCATGGCACCATTTGCTTTCATTCTTGAAAGGTTAATTCATTTTTAATTTAATTTATTCACTACACCAAATATATTTATTAGTATTAGTTTTTTTTTTTAAACTCTGATTCTAATTAGTACTAGTTATTTTTTTAGTTTATTAGAAATAATAATATTATGTGAAAATTAGAAAAAATGTTATGGGGAGAAGATGAGTTCATTTTATATCTATTAAGACAATAGTACAAAAGTTGGCAAGATTATGATTAGTTTTAGTGTTGTTGTTTAATAGCGAGAATATAAAGTTGACTATTAAATAAAAGCATACACAGAGATTATACAATTTTTTTTAAACAAAAAGTGATTATACAATTTTTAATTTTGATCCGAAGGAGACTATTGTTATACAATTTTTATCAAACGGGATTATTTTTTTTGCAAAGAATCTTAAAGTTAAACAGACACAAATTGATAAAATCAATTTTTATTTTTATCTAGGGATTGGTAAACTGTCACAATTGATTTGGTTAATTTTAAATCGTTTCGATAATTCAACTGTTATATTGAACATGTCTAATGATATATATGTTCTTTTTGTTAATTAGTTGTAGGAAGAAGAGGACAAAAATGACTTGGAAAATATTGTTTCAGCATTTTCTCTGCGGTTTGTTTGGGTATGAAATTATGTATTTTTATTTATTTTATTTTATATGTTATCTTGCTCGTTGTTTGTTATAAATTAATAAAAATAAAAATTTGACATTCAATAATTTAGAGATTAGTTTTTTTAAAATATTGTAGATAAGTAGAATTTATTTTATGTTTGTCTATTCTAATAAATAAAAAATTAATAAATAATCTTAAGTTTGATTGGATACAACTTTTAAAATGGATCTTTCATTAAAAAATTATTTTAATCTTTTAACACATATTTTCTCTGTGCTCTAAAAATAATCTATTATTCAAAAAGCTACTCTTAGCAGCTTCACATTTGAAGTTTTTATTTTTTTATTTTTAGGGTCTGTTTCTTACATTTTAAAAAAATAGTGATTTTGATGTAAAATTATTTAAAGGATTAGTATTTAGAGATTTTATAGAAAATAGTGATTCAGATTGCTACTTTTTTTTAAAGGGCTCATACTTTTATTTTCATATGTAGAGGAGTATTATTCCAAAACTTCTACCTACAATCCCTGGCACTAACTTCATCAACATTTGCATCCGCAATGGCTAACCTTGAACCAACTAGTAACCTTTATCATAGCCGTTTTATTGTGGTAAGTATTAAGTCTCTATTTTTCTATGTCTATCAAGTGCAAGTTACTATCATACCTGTTTTCTATTTTGTCAATAACCTAATTGTTAGAATTAGTGAAATTTTTTAACCTATATTTTAAAGATTAAACTGAACTTTAATACGTATTAAAACTCAATCAAAAGTTAGAATTGAAGCCTAGCTAGCTTTCTTAGTTGTAATCAATTATCAACTACTTTAAGAAAAATACTAATTTCTAAATTTTCTCAATTGATCAATTTCATATTTATTATTTATTTATGTGTTTTACGATACAATTAATTTCAACAAAAAGTTTGAATAATAAAGTTTATTTTGGATGATTTGATGGAATATTTATTTTCAGTGAGGAAAAATTCAATATAGGAACGAAAGCAGGAAAGGCAAAAATAGCAGGTATAATTATCGGAATTGGTGGAGCAATGGTGCTGACTTTTGTTAAAGGTTATGAAATTAAGATGTTTTCATTCCACTTAAACCTTCTTCATCACCAAAGTAAAGTGGTGTTGGTTCACACCAACACAATACCACTTTCATGGGTAGTACCATTATGGGTTATGTATGTGCCTTGGTTAGTAGCATCTCGTTTGCCTTGTGGCTTATTTCAGGTCAGTTTTTTTTATTTGGTTAATTAATTATATCAATACTAACTAATTATTATTTTAAATTTATTAATCATATATTTTGGTTAATTTATCTAACTTTGTGAATAGACAAAGTTGAGTGAAAGATATCCAACTCATTACTCAGGCACAACTTTGGTGTCTTTTTGGGCATCACTTCTTTCAATTGTGTTTGCTCTCTGCTTCGAGAGGGATTTTAGTCAATGGAGGCTTGGTTGGAATATAAGACTATTAACCGTTGCTTATGGGGTATGATTAAATATAATACTCCGTGTATATTATTCTGGGAAATTTTTTTTAACATTTAATATTCTAACACCTTAATTTTATACTTTTTATACTTCCTTCAATAATAAAGATAAAATAATATGTTTTTTATTAATAATTATACAAAGACAATATAGTAAAAATATTGTCAATGATTATTACTCCATGTGAATTGAGTGGTGCAGGGTATTCATCAGGATTGATGGATGTTTTAATTTCATTGTGTGTACACATGAGAGGTCTACTGTTTGCCTCTATTTTCACCCCGTTATTGCTTGTCATTGTGGCATTGGCTAGTTGTACAATGTTAAATGAGAAGCTACACTTTAGAAGGTATATATGTTTTCTATTTGTTACGTTGTCTCCAATTTATTTTAATAATTTTTATGTAACACGCTTTTGTTTTGTTGTTTGAGTATACACATCATACGTTTTCAACTTATTAAATGATATGATGATACATTAAAACTATTTTACAATTCCAAAATCTATTTATTTACGAGTTTTATTTTTCTTCAAAATGCATATGTTTATTGGCTCACTTAAAATTTGTTATTTTAGTTAATTTCAGTATTATTGGAGAGTGTTGACTGTATGTGGATTATATATGGTTTTATGGGGGTAATAGTAAAGAGGTGAAGAAAAGGAATCAATTAGTGTCACAATCACAAATATTCCATGAACTTGGCAGAGATAGGGTGAAGCCTGTGGTAGTTGAACATGAAGAATAAAGTGAATAAAAGATCCGATC
Source organism: Trifolium dubium (assembly GCA_951804385.1). Lineage (NCBI taxonomy): Eukaryota > Viridiplantae > Streptophyta > Magnoliopsida > Fabales > Fabaceae > Trifolium > Trifolium dubium. Next base: position 18,645,951 of record OX638064.1, read on the forward strand.
AACGTGTGCTTTTTTCTTTTTTGGGTACAATTAATTTTCTTTTCTTTCGCTTTATTTTTTTATATTTAATTAACATGTTATTTTAAATCTATACATCATTTCTCATCATATCACTCATTTATCCCATCCATTATACTAATATCGATCTTTTTATCACTTTATCTCTCAAGTCGTATACCTTCATACTGATATATATCTATTATTTTTTTAAAAAATTTAATTAATAATTATAATCTCCCACACACGCACGCTCGCACGCACGCACGCATGCACGCGTTCCTTCATTGTTTAGTTAGTTTCAAAAGCATTGTTTTGTTTAGGTGTTGATAGCCTTTACTTACATATTTACAGATCAAAAGCTTAGACCATGTACATTGGTGTGTCATATTCAACACCCACTTTTCCACTTTTTACACTTCACATCATCATTCAACACACATTCACAAAACCTTCTCTCAATAGTTTTTTCATTAAACACCCTACTCCACCAGTTTCTCTACCCCACCACTTTCTCTATCCCATCACTTTTTATTTCATATTCTTTTTTAAATTTAAATTTTTGTTTTTATAATTAAATAAAATTATAATTATCGATTAAAATTAAATTAAAATAATAAACACATAAAAAAATTTATTTAAATGATTATTGGGATTCATTTTATTAAAAAAAACATTTAAACTTCATAATTAACACTAATAAACACTAATAATATGATTAAGGTAGTGAAAAATTCGATTTTTTTCCTGTGTCCAAATCAAATGAACCAAGTCTCTATTTATAGAGAGAAAAAAAATTATGAATTTTGGTAAAAAAATAAAAAATTAATTTGCAATAAAATAATTGAGTTTAAAGATAATGATATAATTAAAATTCTATCAACTAATAAGAGCAGGACATGTGTCCCACTCTATCTCCTTTGTCTTCTCTCTCCGCGTGATTCCTGCACCCACTCGCCCCTATCTGCGCGTGTTGCACACGCACCTGTTTCAGCAAACCGCATCGCTCCACGTGGCACTTTGCGTCAGTGTAATATGTGTTGATTCTGATCATCTCTGGCCAACGTTTGTGAATCCTGCTCTGCTTTTTTCTGATAAAATAGTCATTCAACACCCAAAAAACAGACCAATATACATGGTCTTAGAAAGCAGGTTCATGAAATTGTTGGTCACATCAATGGCAGATTTGGATCAGTGAATGTTGCTCCTATACATCACCGGGTACATATTTATTAAAGTTATCTAATGATATCATTATAATAATATTGATACCTCCATAATAATTAATAAGTACATTTTTCTTCACTGAATGTTAATGATATCTCATCAAATTATCTAATTTAGTGGTATGGCTGCGTATTCGTGTATTAATTATTTAATATTCGTATATCTGCAGGACCGCACTTTTGACTTTCATGAACTATGTGCTTTGTACGCTGTTACAGGTAAAATTTATGTTCTTTGAGATATTTTTCTCCCTAATGTAATGTATCCTATGAATAAATTTTGATGGCAATTTGCAATAATTTACCAATAGTTAGTATGTGCAAAAATAGCTTGTGTAAAAAAACTTCGGATAGCAATTTTGGTGCTTTCAAATGTATACTTATTCACCAAAAAAGGAAAAGTACCTATTAAATCTGTTTGTTGCTAATATTCCATTTAATTTTGTTGTTAAGTTTCTGGCTTTCTGATAATAGCCTATTTATACTCTCTCTATCTTACCCAGATGTAGCAATTGTCACCTCTTTGAGGGATGGAATGAATCATGTCAGTTACGAGTTTGTGCTCGCTTATATAACTGTCACATGAGGTAAGTTTTTGCTCGCTTATTATTTTATGCCATTCAATTTTAGTGCAAATTTAGATTTTTGTTGCATTGTGTTTTGTTTTGGTTTATATTGTGTGCAGAATATAAAATTGTGTGTAATATAATTTACTTCCTTATAGCTTGTATATGCATTTCATACTTCCCTAAGTCAATTCAAGAAAGTGTTGACAATATGAAAGTACGACAATGTTTGTTATTAGCTTAAGTGACTTAATTATTTTGTTATTTTTATGAGTTTCAATTTTGTGATTTTCAATTTGGGGGAGAATGGTGATGTCTGAAATTGTTTTGATTTTTGTTGGAGTGTGAGATTATTAGTTCGTGTGATGATGTGTTGTCACTATGTCAGATTGTTAAATTACATTTGTGACTTGTGAGGTAATATTCACACTCAGTATATCCTTCCCATTGTATCTGTTGTTTTAATTTGTCGCTATTATCACGCTTCTGATTGCTCTACCGAATTTTTATTGATCAATTGGCGTCGACCTTCCGCATCTCTCATGAATCTGCACTAAGTGTTTTTCAAGTCAATTTCAAAAATCAATTGTTGAGCTATTAAACTACATATGGTTCAATCACTGGTAGAGCTTCATGATATTTTATATATAGAAGTTTGTTAGTCTCTGCCAGTTCTTCATCAATCATGTCTTCACCATCTGAGCCATCATCAACAAGATTACCTGAGAAGGCAATGACTCTGTTTGCAGTTTGATCATCACTGCTATCACTGTCTGAGTCATCACCTGACCAAGACACATTCATGCCTTTCTTCTGCTTTCTTAAAAAGGTGGGACATTCTGCCTTGAAGTGACCATAACCTTCACATTCATGACACTTTTCATTCTTTCTTGGTTTGTCCTCATCTGTTGATCTTCTTTGAGAATTGCTTCCTTTAGACTTATCAGACAACTTGTCAGACGACTTGTCTCTGACATTTTGCCTAGTTCTTCTGTCATGCCTCTTGAAAGCTTTACCAAACTGTCTACTGATTAGATTGACAACTTCCAACACACTATCATTGGTATCATTTGTAGATTGATTTTTCTTCTCCTCAGTGTTGGATACAAAAGCAATACTTTTGTTCTTCTTCTCAGATTTATCATTCAAATCCATCTCAAAGGTTTGCAAAAAGCCAAGTAGTGCATCTAAGCTGATTGTACTTATGTCTTGAGCTTCTTCAATAGCAGTTACCTTCATGTCAAACCTCTTAGGTCTAGAATCCTTGAATGAAACTCATGTATTGTCTCATCTTCTTCCATCTTCATGGTCTCAAACTTATTGTTAATGAGTTGAAGTTTGGATACCTTTACCTTAGATGTTCCTGCATAAGTATTTAGCAGCATTGTCCAAACTTCTTTGACAACAAGACATGCATTGATTTACTTGTATACATGTATGTCCACACCATTGAATATGGAATTCAAGGTTTTATCATTAACTTCAGCAGCTTCTATCTCTTCTTTAGTCCACAGATCTTCATCCTTAAGCTCCTGAGTAAAGGTGCCTTCTTTAGTGGCTACAGTAGGTGGTGTCCAACCCCTCATAACTGAATTCCAAGTGCTTCTTTCAAGCAATTTTAGGAAGACAACCATCTTACCCTTCCAATAATCATAATTAGCACCATTTAGCAATGATGGTTTGTTGCAAGATCCTCCATCTTTGTCAACTTCCATGGGGAATAGAATTAAGTTCCCTGGAGCTCACCCTAAAAAGGCAGGGTGCCTGCTCTGATGCCAATTGAAATTCTAGATCCACGGTGGGAAAGTTGTTAAGCAAAATGCTTTGGCAACTTGCTCAACTTTATGCCACAACAGTATAACAAAAATAAAGTGCAGAAAGCAAATAAAGAACACAAGTAATTGTTTACCTAGTTCAGTGTCAAAACACCTAATTTGGGGATACCAATCCAGGAGAATTACCTTCACTATACCGTAGTTCCTAGTCTCTAGGTCTTATTTGAATAGCCCCTATTTAAGGCCTCTCACTAAAACTACCCGAATGAAATTATTTAGGACTCCCCCTAAATATGTGGCTATCCCTCAACCAATTACTCTAATTGGAGGAACGATACTTAACTCGTTAAGCTGGTGCAAAGCCTTGCACGATTACCACAACAACAACAACTACAAGAACAATGAAAAAGGACTTAATAAACACTTAGAATTATTACTATAATATTGAGTCGTGCTTTGCTTCAATGTTTGGTCGTCTATTTATAGTTTCTGAACTCAGATAGAGTTAAACTAAATGATAGGAAAGTTTGTTGAAGTTTGTTGAGAAATAAATCTTTTATCTTCAAAAGATAAAATATTATTTTTGTAACTTCTTCAAGCTCTTTCAAAAATCCTGGCACGCACAAACAAATAATCTTCTGATTTATTATTTGTTTGGTTGAATGATGATCTTGTAACAAACACTATTTGTTTGGATATTTGATTTTAAATCTTCTACAAATAAAAACGCGCCATAACAAACTTTCTTAAGAGATATACTTCAACTAGGACGTTGGCGTATTGTTTCTTCATCTCTAAGTTTTTAACAAACTGAAACTTGAGGGACTGTGACAATAATTCAACATACTTTGAACTCTTGAACTGATATGCTTCAGCGGAAGCAACATGTCACAGTCCTCTGTTGGCAAGATGTCAAGACATCTTGCTTAACATGTTGTTTGATCAAAATGTATGACAACATAGGGAACAACAATTTTAAAATAAGATGTTTTCATTCCACTTAAACCTTCTTCATCACCAAAGTGGTGTTGGTTCACACCAACACAATACCACTTTCATGGGTAGTACCATTATGGGTTATGTATGTGTCTGTTAGTAGCATCTCGTTTGCCTGGTGGCTTATTTTTCAGGTCAATTTTTTTTATTTGATTAATTAATTATATCAATACTAACTAATTATTATTTTAAATTTATTAATCATATATTTTGGTTAATTTATCTAACTTTGTGAACAGGCAAAGTTGAGTGAAAAATATCCAACTCATTATTCAGGAACATCGTTGGTGATTTTTTGGGCATCACTTCTTTCAGTTGTATTTGCTCTCTACTTTGAGAAGGATTTTAGTCAATAGAGGCTTGGCTTGAATTAAGACTTTTATAGGTGGAATTCTAGTGTGCAAGTATACACAGTTTAAAGTAGCAAGTAATAAGTAAAATGTATGTCGAACACACAGGGAATATTTTAAGAGTTATACATTCTAAGTTCATTCAAAAGTGTGTTTAGACTATTGTAATGGTTGTTGAAGTAAGCCCTAAGAGCCAATCTATTTTATAGTATTTGCTTTAGGAGTTTAAATATATATAAGGCATTACTTTCATTGTATTTGTAAAAGTCCAAATAAATGAAATCCCTAGAATAAATAGTCCGTTTAATATTAAGTGTGACTTAATCATGAGACTAAATTAAACATAAGGACATTATTCTTAAAAGCATCCGTAGTCGAGCTTTAAGGTGAAATTGGGATAACCTTAAAGCATAAAGACTATTATGAAGATAGACTGATGATCGCATCTCATGGATCATAGGATAAGGAGTTATCAAGTCTTGACATAAGTATAAAATATTGTGAGTAATATTTATACTGGATTGACCCGCCATAAGAGTACTACATGCCAAAAGTTGTTTTGTCGCTAGGTTTAAAGCATTCCTCTAGTAGGAGTGTGTTTCTTTTCTAAAAGAAACAGTGGGAATGATATAGAACTTGAAAAATTATTCAAGTACTACAAAACATATTTATTGGAAAGGGAACATAAACCGGTTCCTTAATGATAAGAACCACAAAATTATAAAGAACAAATATTATAAATAAAGAAGAAATGGTAGAAAATGAGGAAGGGACGCCACACTCTCCAATCCAAGAGAAGTGATAAGTCGATGGAATGAGGATCGCCACAAGAAAATGATTTCTTGATAAGATCAATACATGGTCCAATTCAAGACCAAAAATGAGCAAAGCTCACACATACACAAAAGTGTAATATTTTTTATCAAAATTCAGCTTATCTTATTTCATGAAAATAACTTACAATTTATAGAGCTATTTCTATGTAGCTCAATGGTCCCTAATTAATAAATTAAAATAACACCTAATTTAAAATAAAGCTAAATAAATGGCAAATAGGCCTTTCAATTATTTTCCTAAACCAAAATCACTACACCACGTCCCATAAGTCCTAAAATGTGAGCTGCTTGCTTGAACTTCTCCATTTACAATTGGTGGCCATAATTTAATTTAATTTAATTCAATGCCATGATGTAAATTTGTGAGCAGCTCCAAGTAAATGCCATGATCAATTACTATTAGATTAGAAACCGTAGAAATAATTAACCATGTTAATTGTTGGAATTGATATGATTGACTCTTCATTGGCAGCTTGTGATAATTAACTCTCCACACAAAGGGCACTAAAATAATAAGCAATGAAATTCCAGGCCAATAAAAATTTCAACGTGAATTTGAACATGAGACATCCAAATATATTTTTTATCACGTCATTATTTTACCACTGATTTTTCATCATGAAGTATTTCGAACTGGCTCTTCAGTTCAACATATGAGTTGTAGAAAATTCAGCAAGCTTTCCAATGCATCAAAGAACTCCTCAATCGGACAACTAGAACTCCAGATATAGATAAAACAAGATAGATAAACCATTAGCTGCGAAAATAAACATTGAACCAAAATTTAATTGGTTCTTTTTATTCTGTTATTGAACCAATTCTTCTTTGTAAAGAGAGGTCATATTAGGATCACATCACTTAAAGATGTTGAAGAACCATCGGTTTAAGTTGCACAAATCCAAGATAAGTCTAACATATCACATATGGCCAAAAGTATGATTTTATCATGACTCGGAAATGTGATATGGTTCTCATGGAAGATGAGTCTCTGACTTCATTAAAGGTCGTTAGACGGTCTAAATTCTGAGAAGTGGCTAAATGCCATGAAATCTTATACATAATCCATATACACTAACCTTATGTTGATACTGGTTATGAGTTAGACTCGTACGATGAAAGTGAATATTCTTGTTGAATATTGATATGGATGGTATTAAGAATACCTCTTAAGATTTGACTGATCATTAAAGGTTTCACGCAAAATCATAAATGCAAATTATGATGAAACCTTAAATGTAATTAATAGTAAAACTTAAGATCTGCTTGTTTGCTTTTACTAAATGTTGTATTACATGTCTTGGTGGATGAATAACAAATTTGCATTCCTTAATTGGAACGATCTCATATATATGTACTAGACATATATGTAGGATTTTGTTGATCCAAAGGATACTAGAAAGGTATACAACTTGTAGTTATCTAATTTTGATTAGATAGAGTTCTCAGAAATTTAATTATTATTTATTTGTTCCTTTTATGAAGTTTTGAAAAATGAATTAATAAGGACAAATCAATCTAATTTTGATTAGATTGAACAAATTTAAATATTTGTTTCTTTTATGAGGTTTTATGGAAAACAAATTAATGAAGGACAAATATAAGTTGTGCACAAGAATTTAGTGGGAGCAATCATATAAAATTTAATATAATATGTGGAGGACATATTAATTATCAAAGAATTATTTTTCTTTATGAACGTGAGACATGATTGAAGAAATAACTCTTGATGAAATACTTAGGCAAGAATTCCTAAAGAACTAGGAATAGCCTATGTATTTAGGCGAGGATTCCTAAAGAGTTAGGAATAGCCTATGTACATAATTTGACAAAGTGTTCAAGACACTTAAGTAGTTAAACGTGTGAAATTATTGCATGTGTCGTAAAATTGGTTTTGTCTAAAGGACAATATCATATCTCATTAGATGAGAATGGGACACGTGATAATAATCCATATGCTTTGGAAGATGGATTGATCATACACATCATATTATGTACTATATCAGATACACCGTATGATTGTAACACAATCAGTTAAGTACCAAAATTTGAAACTAAGTGTTGGACACTAACTGAACTTCAATAATATGCCTAAGGACCACAATGGAACTAAGAATTTTCTTGGAATAGATAGGCATGGAAAATGGTCATTATAAGAAAGTTATAATGATGGCTAGTTTCCATAATCAATGTATTGTATATCATACTTGAATATAAACATTGAAGGCTATAAGATAAGCTTCATAAGTATGTTTATTTCAATTATAGAAGTTAAGTTTTTGACTTGGATTGTTTAACTCATGATTGAGCTAAAGCTATGTTTCCGGTGTTGCAAGTTACATTAATCACATTAGTGATGGTAATGGTTAAATCTTGTAAGAACACTTGAGAATAGATCTCACCGACGATTCATTTATACTTAGACACTTCTATATTTCGATAGAACGTTGGAAGATACGTAAGATACCAACATAAGGAATTGTTCCTTATCCACTAATTAAGCCTCTTGCGCAGTTGAAGCGTGATGGGCATACTAAGTCTATGGATATTAAAGTAATACCAGATTGGCCTTAGTGCTAGTGCGAGATTGTTGGAGTAAGCCCTAAGAGCCAATCTATTTTATAGTATTTGCTTTAGGAGTTTAAATATATATAAGGCATTACTTTCATTGTATTTGTAAAAGTCCAAATAAATGAAATCCCTAGAATAAATAGTCCGTTTAATATTAAGTGTGACTTAATCATGAGACTAAATTAAACATAAGGACATTATTCTTAAAAGCATCCGTAGTCGAGCTTTAAGGTGAAATTGGGATAACCTTAAAGCATAAAGACTATTATGAAGATAGACTGATGATCGCATCTCATGGATCATAGGATAAGGAGTTATCAAGTCTTGACATAAGTATAAAATATTAGGAGTAATATTTATACTGGATTGACCCGCCATAAGAGTACTACATGCCAAGTTATGCAAAGTGTCATAAGTCACTCTTATAATGATAATGGTGTAAACCGCCCTTAGACCTAAAACCACCCTTGTACCCTAGATGTGGAGTTAAGTGCTTTGTTGCTGATCTAACATTGTCCGTAACAGGATAATCATAAAGGCAGTTAATGGGCACTTCACAAAACATGCTATGGGGCAGCGGTGTCCTAGATGAAATTTGCCAATCCTGCATAACAGGATAAATGTCATGGGCCCAATATTGAACTGGAAAAAGATGACACCAAGTATGCTTTGTGTTCAATATAGACATAAGGGGCAAAGGGGTAATTGTACACACATGTATCATCGTTAAGGTTATGTTTAGATCACATGTAATTTCTCATGACTTGGGTAGCAATGATGTGTTGCTAGATACCGCTCATTGTTTATTATATTAAAAGAAAATTTAATATAATTGCCAACGTCATGGAAACCTACAGGGTCACACACATAAGGACAGTCTAATATTGAGATAATTAAGGAACACCGTAAGGTACGGTAAGTATGCAAAGTGATAAGGTATCACGGTAATTAAACAAACAAGATACACCGTAGTGTACGGTGGGAGCGTGCGCGCATGAGCATGTACACTCATGTGGGGCGCGCGCGCCCTAGTATATCCTTTAAAGGCTTTTTTGTTTGTTTTCTTTTTGTCCAAGATAAGATTTGTCTTGTTGCACAAGACAAAAATATCTATAAATAGAGAACTCTTGGCAAAAGCTCAACACACCAAAAAGCATAAGAAATATTTTAGAGTTGGAAACCCTAAAATAATCCTTCTTTCAATATTCTTAAAAGCCTTCATACTTAAGGGCTAGCACCCTTTTGAAGGTGACTGTTCGTGTGGACTAGCTAGAGGCGTCGGTGATCTTCATCAACGCTCGTGATCTTTTCTAGTTCGTGGCTTTAATGGTTCGGCTCTACAAGAGGTAACAAACCCTAAACACATATCATGCTCATTCGTAAGGATCTATAAAGGAAAATTTTGAAATTCCGCTACTTTACTATATCAATTTTCCTTCAGTGGTAACAAAACATATTTAGTTTTTAACACAATAAATAAAATAAAAGTTAAGTAGATTGATGATTGAAAACAAGAATAAAAGGGTAGCTGAGATTATGATCCATTTAATGCATGAACGAAGCATAATGAATGATACTTATTGTCGTTTCATCTGTGAGCAAGCTTGCCTTGTGGTGTATGTCTACAACGTTAGATATTAAAATGGGGTATGAGGTGAATCCTATGTCTAGGTCACACTTAATCCCATTAGAGTTCAGAAACGCACTTGCTTGTTTGGTGTCCCACTAAGGCCCTTAACTTATCCATAAGAAAAGGTAGAGAATATATGTCTATACCTCACTTAACCTTATTAAATTTATTATTTCTATTAACATGCTAGATGTCTCATAACATGTATTTTCATATTTAAATCTAAGTTGATCACTCAAATAAATAAATGTATTTTCATAAAAACATAAAGTTAAAGATGACACATTACAATCATTCATTCACATAAATATTTCATTCATTATATTAAACTTCACATAATCTCAACTACAAAGAGTTTAGCTCAAAGTGAGCATAGAAACAACAACAATAATAACAAGTAAAGTAGTGATATCCATTACAAAGCAATAGATACTCCTACAGACATTGTCGTGCCTCTCGTTATCACCGGTCACCTCCTGCGACAAAGTATCTCAGATGGCGCAGCAACTCTTCTTCTTCTCATATCTATTCTATGATTTTCAAGCAAAACAACCTCTGATTTTAGGTTTAAGAACATGTATTTATAGGCACATCCTTCTTGGATCGGGTGCAACCTTAAATGATGACTAAAAGGCCCAAGGAATAAATGATATTTCCTTTGCAAGGACCACTTAATCATAGTACAATCATTTGTGATGCTAACAGCTGGCAAGCCAGCAGTCATCCTTATTTTCAAAAGATGCCTTCACCAAAGTTGTACTACGTTCCCTTATTTTGTCTGCTTGCAGCGCTTGACTTGTTGACTTGTGCGGAGCTCAATGCCTTGACAGTCATTCTCAGTAGATGTCTTTGATGACAATCCAGAACCAAATAACATGCCTTGACATAAATTGCCTCTAAACTAACTCTTTTTCATCAAAATTACATAATTATTCCTATTACATAATTCTAGACTCAATACTAAAGAAAACTAATTAAATGGAATTAAAATATGGTTTGATCACCATATTGACAGAAAATAACTCATGAATAAAAGTTTAAATCCCTCACAAATAGTGAGTCATCATCTATTAACTGTTGCTTATGGGATATGATTTAATATAATACTCTGTATATATTATTCTGGGAAATTTTTATTAGCATTATAATATTCTTACATCTTAATTTTATACTTTTTATACTTCCTTCAATAATAAAGATAAAATAATATGTTTTTTTATTAATAATTATACAAAGACAATATAGTAAAAATATTGTCACTGATTATTACTCCATGTGAATTGAGTGGGGCAGGGTATAAAGTGGTTCTAGGACTGATGGGTGTTTTAATTTCATTGTGTGTACACATGAGAGGTCCATTGTTTGCCTCTATTTTCACCCCGTTATTGCTTGTAATTGTGGCATTGGCTAGTTATACAATGTTGAATGAGAAGCTACACTTTGGAAGGTATATATGTTTTCTATTTGTTACGTTGTCTCCAATTTTGGTTCAACTAATGGGGAGGGAACGGGAGGAATTTTTAAGGAGGTGAAGTGAGAGAAAATATAATTTATTATATTGACAAAATTACCCACATATTTTTATTAAAATCCTAAATTATCCTTGTTGGAATATTAAAAATTTAGGTTTTATTTTTTTGACAATAAAAAAAATTTACACTACAAGAAAACAATTGTTTTGCGAGGAATTATTTCCTAAAAACAATAGTAAATTTCCTCGCAAAAATAGTGTTTCCGAGGAACCTTGCGAGGAAACCATCTCCTCGGATAAACCCTGGTCGCAAATCCATTTTCCGAGGAATATTGCGAGAAAATTAATTTTGCGAGGAAACTTTTCCTCGGAAAGTAGTTGTCATAATTGTAGAAGGTTGACACGCTGAAAAATTGATGGTACATTGTTTTCCGAGGAAAGTTTCCTCGCAACTCAAATTTAAAATTATTAAAAAAAAAACAATTGTCTCCAGGATAATTTTGATAACCTCTTCCGCCGCTGCAAAAATCGAAAATCAAAATCAAATCCAGATCTAAAATAAACTAAATACAGTGTGAAATAAACACGCATTGTGAAAAATTCAAAACCAGATCGAAATCAAAACCTTATGAATTTCATAAATAAACATGTATTGTGAAAAAAATTAAATGGATCCAGATCTGAAAAAAATTAAATCAAACGAAATTTAGAATTTCATCAACATATATACAGTGTGAATCCAGATCCGGAAGAACTGGATCTAAAAAAATATGTTGATGAGTGAATATCATACCTTTTTAATCAGATCTAGAAGAACCAACACATGCACTTAAAATGTTCTACCAAATGGATACAATCGTTGGATGTTTGATGCCAATAAAACTGTTCTATCACAATCAAATTTTAGATCTGGAGCTTGCTTTCTTTGTTCTTCAATGTACTGTCTCACGTTTTGAGAAGAAAGAAAGTGAGTGAAGAAAGAAAAAATTGAGAGAAAGTGAGTGAAGAAAGGAAAATTTGTCTTTCAAATTTCTCTGTTAAGTTTTGAGAAGAAAGAAACAATTTGAGAGAGTGAAAGGGAGTGGAGAATGAAACAGCAAAAAAAAAATGTGTAGCTTTCACAATGTTTCTTACAAAAACTCCTTTGAGAGTAAAACAACCAATCTATCAGACGCGGTTGTGTGATTAATAAATTTTGCGAGGAAACATTCCTCGGAAGAGAAAATATTGACATTGCGAGGAAATATTCCTCGGAAAACGCTTTGTGTTGCGTGTTGAGATGTATTAATTTCTGACATAGGTTTTGCGAGGAATATTTCCTCGAAACGCTTTATATTTTGCGAGGAAATATTCCTCGGAAAACACTTTGTGTTCCGTGTTGAGATGTATTGACTTCTGACATAGGTTTTGCGAGGAATATTTCCTCGGAAACGCTTTATGTTTTGTGAGGAACATTATTTCCTCGGATAATTTGGTAGCAATTCATCAAATTTCTTGTAATGTTAGCTTTTCTACTCATTAGATTTTTTTTAGTTATATATCCTTTAGATTTTTTTTGGCGTAACATATCCATTATGATTTAATTCTTATTTTGAGTTTATATAGTTAAGAATTAAAAAGTAAATTAATTACTCGCTCCCCTCCCCTCCCCTCGTTAAAAAGTTGAACTAAACACAAAAATTTAAAATATTCCCTCCCATCCCCTCTGTAATACCCTAATTTTGAACCTTTGTAAATAAATATTTTATTTGAAAATTATTTCTTATTTTTATGAGAAATGCCAAAAAATAGTTTTTTCAATAATTTTGTTTACAATTTATACAATAAATATCAAAATAATCGAAAAAATATTTTATATCTCTTCATTTAAGTTTACATTTTTTTTTCTATCTTATTTGCACTTTTTTATTAATTTTTATTTGCTTTTAAGTCATTTTGTGGGTTTTAATCGTTTTGTGACGAATCATATGGTGCCACCTCATCCCCTTCACATTTTGGTCTTATTTTCCCATTTAAAAATAATTAGATTTTTCACTTTTTTTTCATTTTCACATTTTACCCCAAAATCCCTTCTTTATTATTTTTTTTACTAACCTAATTGAAGAGGTATAAAAACCAACCCTACCCACTTGTCTTAGGGGGATTGATCAGATTTTTCATTTCACAATTTTCATTTCTCTCTCTCTCTCTCCTCTCCATCCTTGCTGCGCCGCTGCACTCTCCCTTTCCCTCAAACCCTAACATTCTTTCATCATCAAATTCATCACAAAATCTTCATCAAATCAAAAAATCATTAAAAGATAAAATGTTCATCTCACTCTCCTCTATCTATTGATCTTTGAATCGCGTCCATAAGCTCAGAAACGGCTCCGAATCGCTCGATCCCGAAAACCAAAACCGTCTGAACTAAAAGGTAGTGATTGATAAGTTTCTGACTGAGTTTGCGCGCGATTTCGTTAGATTTATGGCCGGAATCATGTTCAGAACCTTTTTCATTAACTAATTTGCTAAAATCGCGACTGAAATCGTGTTTGAAAATTTACACCGTTTTCGGATTTGCTTGTGTTCGCGTAAATTTAAGTGTTGTTTGCTGTTTATGACTCTCGATCTGTAATCTACGCGTAAAACCATGCGAAATGATGTATTTGTTTGCTTGATTTGGTTATGTTTGGCGTTTGTTAGAGTCGAGCGAGTCAGTAACTCGCAAGCTTCAATGGAAGCTCACCGAGTCCGTGACTCGGTTGAAAGAATGAAGAAGATGACACACGTGTCAGCCTGCGATTGGCTGACACGTTTTTTTTTTTCCAGTAAAGGGTTTCTGGTTTAGGTTCGGGTCGGGTTGAACCGGACCCGACCTGGTTCGCTTTTTTTAAAATTTAAATTTTTGTTTCAGGAAATAGGTATTGGGCCAGATTTAAGCCCATTCTGTTTTTTTTGTTTTTTTTGGAATGCTTCTCATACTCCTTCTGTTTACTTTCTGCACCTCCCTCTATGGCAGAAATTGGGCTTAGGCCCATTTTGTGTGATTTTCATTTCACACCTCCCCATCTGCTACGTGCGCCCCCTGATGGGCCAAATAGAACTTTGGGCTTTAGGCCCATTTTGATGTTTTTGCTTTTCGTACCCTTTTTGGGTTGCGCCCCCCGGTTGGGCCCAAAACCCATGGGCTTTCTTAAAAGCCCATTTAGTCTTTTTTTTAACGTTTTTATGCACTCATTTTTTTTGCGGTATTTTCATCATTTAATTTCGTTTAGCGCTAATTAATTTATGCTTTAATTTGACTTATCCCATTAATTGTTATGTATTATCATATTTTGCACATATCTCATACATTTCATATTTGTACGCATTCGTCACTTCATCTGGTATTCTTCTATCCTTTTTCTCTGGCTTGGTTTTCTTTTAAACTTCTCTTCTTAATAAAAAAACTAAAAATATTGACTTATCAATTAAAGCGGAAAAGAGGGAGCGTGACGTACGTCTCGTTCGGCTCGAATAGTACAGTCTGTGACGTACATCTCAGATGGTGTACTATTCCTGTTTTAATCGATAAGCCATCAGTTGATTAATTAAAATGGAAAAGAGGGAGCGTGACGTACGTCTCGTTCGGCTCGAATAGTACAGTCTGTGACGTACATCTCAGATGGTGTACTATTCCCGTTTTAATCAATTAACTCTAATAACTGAATGGAAAAGAGGGAGCGTGACGTACGTCTCGTTCGGCTCGGATAGGACAGTCTGTGACGTACATCTCAGATGGTGGACTATTCCCATTCACTGAATAATCTCAAAATCTAAAAACAACTTAATTCACTTCAAATTCTGTTTTCCTGCCCTTGTGCAGTCAACTCTTTTTCAACTGTCCTTGTGCACTCAAATCTTTTTCAGCTTTCTTTTCTTAAACGGATGACGCTTTATCCATTCCTCTGCTACAGACAAACGCTTAAGCCTCAGTTGAGCATATAAGCATACTGTTGTATCAGTGGAATGCGACCTAAGCTTCGTTCACTAAAAACAACCAACACACAAATCTTTCTTTTCAGGAAGATCTACGTGAGCTTTGACTTCCTCATTGTACTTGGGGGATACGTAGGAGCGAGAGCCTCTCTCGTCAAGCCAAATAATAAAAAACTCTTTTTTCTCTTTTCTGTTTGATATGCGGTAATTTAATTCTTTTATGCGGTTAATATCTGTTTAAGCAAACCAAAATTCCTCAAATGGTTCCCGTTGAGTAGAACGGATATGAGGGGGTGTTAACGTTTTCCCCTCATGTAACCAACTCCCGAACCCGATCTTTTTTAAGGTTTTATCATTATTTTCCTTTCCCCTCATGGGATAAATAAAGTATAGTGGCGGCTTCATTGTTTACATTTGTGCATTGCATTTCATCATTGCATATCTGTATATTTTTTTGCGCTGGGTACTACACCCTCCAAAAACCCCGAACCAAACAGGTTATTCTAAATGTAACACACTTTTGTTTTGTTGTTTGAGTATACACATCATACATTTTCAACTTATTAAATGATATGATGATACATTAAAACTATTTTACAATTCCAAAATCTATTTATTTACTAGTTTTATTTTTCTTCAAAATGCATATGTTTATTGGCTCACTTGAAATTTGTTATTTTTGTAAATTTCAGTATTATTGGAGCAGTGTTAATTGTATGTGGCTTATATATGGTTTTATGGTGTAATAGTAAAGAGGTGAAGAAAAAGAATCAATTAGTGTCACCATCACGAATATCCCATGAACTTGGCACAGTTGCATAGGGTGAAGCCTGTGGTAGTTGAACATGAAGAATAAAGTGAATAAAAGATCCAATCAACGTGTGTGTGCTTTTTTCTTTTTTTTTTCTTTTCTGGTTACAATTATTTTCTTCTTTTCTTTCGCTGTTTCTATTTCTTAAGTACCTCTAAGATTTTAATGCAATATTCTCTCCGTCCCAAAATATAAGGGAAAAAAATAATCTCATTTATTAAGAAAATATAATCATGAGAAGGTGTAAAACCATAATCATGAGTCTTATATATTGGGACGGAGATAGTATGATTTTGTGGAGTTTTTCTTGAAATAAGTTGCATAGAAAGGTGTAAAACCATTTTTTTCTTGGTTATTGTTTATTGAGAAAAGGAGAGAGAAGGAAAATTAAATGCAATTTGCATTTAATTTTATGAGAATAAAAAAAACATATTCTTGAAAATGTTTTTTCTCTTAGGGTGTGTTTGTTTCAAGGTTTTTAATTTTATTCCTAGGAATAACATTCCCAGGAAATAATAATAGGAATTTTAATCCTGGGTATTTTAAAAAAATTATGTTTGGTTAATGTTAATTACATTCCTAGGAATTATTGGTTAATGTTAATTTTAATCCTAGGAATTATGTTTGGATTGTACATTGATGAACACTATTTAACCTATAACTATTTTGTGTGCATATCATTTGGAGCTATATTGAATTGATGCATAGGTCAACTATTGTTGTTTCATGTTGTCTTCTTACCATGATGTAAAATTCATTTATATATTGTTATTTGCATGCATAGAATATTCGGAGAGTCATTTTATTCATTAAAAATTATCTATGAGAGGAAAGGGAAAGCTACTGCATATATTATTTATCTAAATCTAATCCCCTAAATTATCTACTTAATTGTTTTTTTTTTTGATTAAAAATTATCTACTTAATTGTTAAAAATCATACATTGATTCATAAATATGTAGGATCATAACTCACTACATTTTCCTAAACTATTATGAATTGCATAACACCAAACATCAAACAATTCGGTTATGAAATTATATTTATCCAAGAGGTGAGTTCTATCTAAGGAACTCACATCATGCTTGAGTTTTGACCTTCCGAGAGTTTCAAATCAACCAACATTTCTCATTTACATATATGCTGCATCAGGTCTTCTGTAGAGAAATCTTCTATCGGCCTTATCTCACATCCAAAAATTACGAATCTGGCACCAAAACGACAAGCATATAACGAATTTTCTGCATAATGCCTACCTCAGATCCTCTACTTTAAAAATGTCCCCAAACCTCGTTTATGCACCAAACGGAGTTACAGGGAGAGAAAGATACGACACAAATATCGCTGTCAGGTCCAGAATCAGAACATAATTATTACATAATTTCTCTAGTTGTAACTTAATGATTCATGGTTTTGGTGTCTATTTTCTATTCGTTCAGGTTGCGCATAAATTGAGTATACACACCGAGATTTATCTTAAAAATACTGATAGTAGGTCTACACGAAAATTCACTTTGATTTATCTTCTTCCATATTATTTCACAAAATCAACAAGCATAATCCATTTACAATCAACAAAACTTTTCTCAAATAGTTGGGGTCCTAATAAGGTTTGGTACTAAAGAGAAAGAATAAAAAGGAGAATGTTGATTTCATCTTACCTTAACTCCCAATAATATAAGATGATGACGCGACGCGAAAAAATGCCACGAGTGAATATACTCGCAACAGTAACAGAGTCACTATCGAACTTTATTTATTTCAAAAGAAGGAAAGAAAAATATCGATAAAACTTGTGCATATATTTAAATATTTTTGTTAACTAGTTTAGTGTATATATATTGGATTATTAATTTAGACTCATGTGGGTGTAAATTAGTAATGTCCACCTTTATAGTTGGACAAAAACTACCCTTCATCTTTAATTTCTAAAAGAAGTAAAGTACATATTAGTTTTGTAATTCCTTTGAAATGTGTGCACCCACTTTGCTAATTTACACTCACATATAAACTATAAAAAAAATTTATTTTTGTTGTGTTTGTTTTTGATTTTCATAAAAATTATTTTTGGGTCTAAAATGAGAAGTTGTTTCCAACTGATTCTCTAAAAATCTATTTTTTTGAAAAACAAAGACCATGTGCAACGTGATGAAAATGATTTTTATAATTGTAAAGAAACACAAAACAACTTTAAATTTTTATAAAATTTCTACAAAATAAATCTCTTAGATTTTTTTAAAAAATATCTTTTTTTTTAATCTCAAACAAAGAGGCACTCTTATTCATACTGAATAGCTAATCTCATGAGAATTGCAAAAGGAATCACACAAAAAAATTAAATCGCATAAGCATTAACGCTTAAATAGACAGATTGATACTTGCATCAACATCAATTTTCAAAATCCCCTTTTCAATTGGAGCAGAAAAAAATCAAAAAGAGAAAGACAAAAATGGCCAGAAAATGAGAGATGGTCGCCGAGAAAGAGAGAGAAACAACCCAAGCTAAGAAAAACGGTCGGGAGAAAGAGCTGGAGAGACACGGTGAAAGAAGAAGAAATGCAAAGGTATTCTTGGAAGGGAGATAAATTTAAATGGGAATGATAATGACACATATTACTAATCATAGTCTTTCATTTAAAATCTAATGATATTATTCATTCTCATATAACTTCACCATTCTCATAGGTTTCTCTCTCTCTCTCTCTCTCTCTCTCTCTCTATATATATATATATATATATATATATATATAGTTACCGAAAGAAAATTTGTTGGTACCGTTAGATTCACATGGGTTGCAAATAAGTCTTCGAGTGTACAAAATTTGTTGGTTTTAGTCCCTAAAGTTAAAATCTGCAAAAAAATCTGTAGTTTTCATGTAGATTTTCCTTCAGATTTTCCTGCGGATTTTGACGTTAAGGACTAAAACCAACAAATTTTGTACATTCAAGGACTTATTTGAACCAAAACAAGATACATGGACTAAAACCAAAAATTCGCAAACATATAAGGACCAAAAGATCATTTAAGCCTAGATAGAATGATTCTTATCATACTCGATTTGACAACTAGGTTGAACGTTTCATCATAATTCAATCTTGTTGTTTGTTGAAAACCTCTAGCAACAAGTCTTGCTTTCCTCCTCCCAATTGTGCTATCTGCTTTGTATTTTGTTTTGTAGATCCACTTTGAATCAATGATATTTTCTTGTCCTTGAAATGGTTCCAACATCCAAGTTTTATTGTTCATTAGTGCCTTGTATTTTGCATCCATTGCCTCTCGCCATTCGGAACTGCCTAGAGCTTCTCTTACACTTTCTGGTTCCTTGTCTTCTTTTTGTGCCTCAGTAAGCCCTATGTAAGGTAATTTGGGCTTGTATACTCCTGCCTTGCTTCTCGTTCTCATCCAATGTGTGTTGGTGAGTTCCTGTTGAGATGGTGGATTGTATTTGTGTGATTGTTAAGTGGTTTCCTCCATTGATTTTTTTTCTACCACTCTTATTGAGTCTTCATTTTCACCATTATTGAGACATTTTGCATCAGTATGCTCAGAAATATCACTCACAACTTGTTGATCAGTTTTGGTGTTGATATTACTTAATTCTGGTTCTTACTGATCAACAACATTGTTAGTTGCTTCACTTGAGTTGTTTGTAGTAATACCTACACCAAATGAAGGAAACTCTATAGAACTATCATTAGTAACATGTTTTATAGGATTTCTTGTATCGAGCAAGCCTTCTTGGAACGGGAAATGATTCTCATTGAACACTACATGCTTGACACAAACACTCTTCAATGAGAATTAACACTCTTATAGCTTTTGTGAGAGTTGCTATATCCCAAAAATACACACCTAATTATGTGAAATTGAAGTTTGTGCTAATTGTATGTTTTGAGGAAAAGGTAGCAGACACAACCAAATGGTTTCAAAGCGGTGTAGTCAAGTTCTTTCTTGAATAGTACTGAGTAAGGACTTTCATTTGGATTTACAGACAATGACAGTCTATTTATTAGATAAACAACAGTAGAAAAGGCGTCAAACCAATATGACAATAGCATTTTTGGCTTGTGCTAGTAGTGTTAATCCTAGTTCAGTTGCATGCCTATGCTTTCTTTCTGATCTTCCATTTTGTTGGGAAGTTTAAGGGCATAACATTCTAAATTGGATACTAGAATATATGGCAAGTATTTGGACTGGCTTGTACTCATCACCACCGCCACATTGAATCACTTTTATTTTCTTATTAAATTGTTTTTCCACTAAGTTTTTGAACTGATTAAAAGCATGAACAATTTCTAATTTTTGTTTTAGTGGAAAAATCCAAGTAAAACTACTAAAATCATCAATAAAGTGCACATAGTATTTGAAATTTGATTGAGACGAAATTGGGGCAGGGCCCCATACATCGATATGAATCAAATCTAAAGGTTCTTTAGCATGAAAGGAAGAGGACTTGAAGGGTAGCAGGTGTAGTTTGCCAAACTAACAAGCTTCACAAAATGTAAATTGGTCACTAGGTGATGTCTTTACATTTCAATCTTTCAACACTTTTCCAATACTTTATTGTTTGGATGTCCAAGTTTCCTATGCCAATTTTCTTTGAGAGACATGTAGATAGTAGGCACAAGGGTCTTTATTATTGGTTAAGAATTGATATAATCCATCTTTAAGTCTCAAATTTAGAAAGGCCTTCTCTGTCACATTGTCCTTCACATAGCAACAATTTTCATCAAATTCAAAAAGAGCATTATTGTCAGTAGTCAACTTAGATACACTTAACAAATTTTTGGTGATTTCAGGCACATACCATACATTATGCAGATTGACATCATTTAACTTAGCAGAACCAGAAGCCAATATTTTCACTTTTTCACCTTTACCAACAAGTAGAGAGTTCTTACAATTGTTCTCATTAAGATCATACAACTGACCACTTTGATGTGTGACATGATTGTTGGCCCCATTATCAAAATACCATTCATAATCTTGGCCATGGTAAGGTGAGGCTAAGAAAGCACTGTGAGTTCCTTCACCCTCGGCATAATGATCTTTTCTTGTATAGGATTTATCAAGCGATAATAACATTGAGCTGCAGTATGACCGAATCTACCCCATATCAGACACATCAGCTTCGATGGTTTTGACATTCTGCCTCTTCCTCTGCCACCTCTCATGCCTATGGAGTTCGACCCTCTCCAATTGCCTTGTGATCCATATTTATTACCTCCTGACTCATTTTTACTAGCAAAGTTTGCAGATGCATTCAAGTTGATATTGTTGAAGTTGTTCAGTTGATTCAATCTCTTTCAAAAGCCAATAATTGGGCTTGAAAGTCAACCCAACTTAGGTTAATCTGGTCGAACAGTTTGACGACTACTAGATTGTATTCGGAGTCCAACCCGTTCAGGGTCTGAACCATCAAATCATAATTGGAGATGGTTGATCCTGTCAGTTTTAATTTGTCGGCCAGATTCTTCATCTTGGCAAGATATTACTTCATCTTGGCAAGTTTTAATTCTTAAAGTGGACAGTTATCTCTGTCCAACTTGACAGAAATAATTGATGGCAAATCATTTTTCTGGTAAGTGTTTACAACGAACATGATTTGGTTGAATGAATCGAGAGTGTTCAAGCTTAAACGCTCTGATACCAAGATAGAAAAGGGTGGATAATGTTGTCATTGCATCAGTTGTGTTTAGATATACATGACAGTATACAATTAGAGCTGTCAAATGGGTCAGCCCGGCCTGACCCGGTGGCCTTTACACTATACATGGGCTAGACTGCCCGACCATTTTGTGATGGACCACGTTTTAGCGAGCTTGGCCCGGCCATGCATAGGCCCGATAGGCTTATGGGCTGGCCCGACCCAATAAATTTTATTTTTTTCAACTTATTCAATATTTGGCTAAGTGATTTTAATATATTAGTTCTTCATAACTATTAGCTTTACTGTGACATAATTGTATGCAAGTGTAAATAATTTTTACATCATCATTAAATATGCATTAATAAATTATAAAATTATTTTTTATTAAAGTTTTAAGTAAATATAACAATTTTTATTGGAACCCAAGGGGTGTGGTTGAGCGGTTGGGGCTCATCCTCCCTTAACCAAGGGAATAGTCATTGCGTTCGACGGTGGATACCCCGGTTTTGACAAAAAAAAATAACAATTTTTATTGAACTCACACATTAAACTATAATTTTTATAATAAATTTTCAATTAAATGATAATTATTTATGTATTATTGATATTATTTATATAATAATGATATAAATTTTCTAATAATGGTCCGGCTCGAAGTCCGATGGGCTAGCCCAGTCCCGTCCAACATTATGGATGGTTAAATGGGCTTGGGCCAAAAAGTCTGATTATATTTGGGCTACCTTTTTGAAGCCCAACATGCCCAAATATATGGGCTAATGTGCCGACCTATCATCCCATCATATATTTGACAGCTCTATATACAATCATGACCCTATAATAGAGTAATTGTAATTACAGTAGTAATGATAATAATGTACAATATATGTTTAAATGGAAAGAAGTAATGTTGTTGACTATGCTCTTAGAACATCTCCAATAATAATACCACTCTGAGTATCATACATCACTAGAAAGTGGTCCCTACAATGTCACATAATATTTATGCAACCATATTTTTCTCCAATGGTGATATCATTTTGAGTATCATACATTAATAACAAGTTGTCAATTCTATTTAATTTGAGATACAAAAATAGGTAATATTAATTAATGATACGGTACCTTAAATTTAAATAAGGTACAATATCATCAATTTTGATATCTTCTATGTCACGTCATGGAACTCCAATAATAAAATAAAATATGATACGGATCATTAATCTATGATATTCTCTTCGATACTCTTATTAAAGATGCTCAATGACAATCATGTTATTATGAGATTATATTTATATTCCTTTCTTTAACTTGAAGATAAGAAGATCAAAAAGGTCGGAAGGAAGAAGATGAGGAAAAGTAAAATAGAGTTAAATGGTGAAGATTTACTATTAGATAATATAGACTTACATGATTCAAAGGTCTTTTTTTAACAACAAAATTCAAATGGTTTAAAATAAAACAATTTTTATGCAAAAAAAAAATTTAAAACAATTTGTGAGGTCTATGGTGGACCATCTATATTATTGTTGATTCAAATTATACATTTGGAGTTAAAATTTAACAAGGAAGACTTTTTTAAAGAACCAAAATAAAACCTGAAAATTAGTTAAAGGACCAATAGAGTAATTAAACCTATTATTAAATAGTTTATACCGATGGACATCTTCCTCCAGAAATGGTAAACAAATTTTTACATATATATATTGCGCCTCCCCCAACCCTCCTTCTCTTTTGTTTCCTATTTTTGAGCCTACCTTCTATACAATGAAAATGATAACCTTGTTTCTACCGTTCCTTAACCCCAAGCAACAAATAATCAGAGAATATGAGGCAGA
The DNA here is from genome assembly GCA_951804385.1 of Trifolium dubium. Taxonomy (NCBI): domain Eukaryota; kingdom Viridiplantae; phylum Streptophyta; class Magnoliopsida; order Fabales; family Fabaceae; genus Trifolium; species Trifolium dubium. The sequence goes on from OX638064.1 coordinate 18,669,620, forward strand.
CGGATAAACTAGTGTACCAGTTTTGTACAAAGTGGAATGGACATGGTTTCCAACATCAACCATGTTCAATGAGGTACCTTTCTGCAACAGTAGCATGAACAGCAGCTCCTATTGGTAGACTATCTTCATCAATCATGAAATGTGATGAGTGTGCCGTGTGAATAGAGCCTAGTGTTTCATTCCTTATCCCTATGTAAAAGAAAGTTGAAGGTATCACCTGAGAGTAAAAAGAGAAATCTTCACCACCCATCACAGGTGAGACTACCCTGAAATTCTCTTGACCCAGCAAATCAATGGATACTTTTTTCACATGCTCATACAATTGGTCATCATTAACCATGGGAGGGTAAATAGTGTACTCCTTTTCGAAGAAGTTAACTTCTGCAGAGCATCTGTAGACACTAGCCTGTTCCACAATCACCTGTTTGAGAGTTGGGACAACAATAGAATTTAAGGTAAGCTGATTCAGTCATTTGCCCTCATGTTATTATAAAAATGGAAGTAGAAATGGTGATACACTTATAAGCCAAGTCACCAACCTGCTCTATTCTTTTTAGCAGCTGGTAAAAACTAGTGTTAGAAAATGCTCTGAAGGTCCCACCGATGACAACTGTGTCCGGTATCATGTCATGACTATTGCCTCCGTTAAATAAAGTTACAGATACAACCTGAGTTGTAAAGGGAGGCAAATAGTTAGTTAGATTAGAGAACGTATCAGAAAGACAAGAGAAGAACACAAGATTGAAAATTGATAAAATTTGGTATATATGACAATGAGGCAATACATGTGAATCCAACGGATTTGATTCGCGGGAGACAATGCCCTGTAAGCTGATAACTGCAGCTGAAGCGGCCAAAACTGGATCAATAGAGTGGTGTGGTTTCGCACCAAAGGCTCTTTTCCCACTAATCACAGCTCTGAAAAATCCACAGCCAGCCAACAGAGGTCCAGTCCTCGACCCAATTACGGCAGTTGGAAGTTGATGGGATACATGAACTGCAAATATAGCCTCCACATCCTCCAAAGCACCATCTTCTATCATTCGTTTTGCACCATTACCAGCTTCTTCTGCTGGCTGGAATATCAGAATTACAGTCCCCTGTAATGACAGAACAAAGATATTGAGTTAAGGGCTTATGTTGTAGGGGATTGACTCTAAAGTGTTAAGGAGTTTAGTGAATAGTGATACAATTTATTTATTTTTTTCATCTAATATTGCATAATTAAGCGGGGCATAATGCATAATTTATAAATCTTATTTTTTTTAAAGGACTTAACATAAATAAATGTTAAAAGAGTGTCTTAACGAGACATACTAATCTTAGATTTAAACGTCCTTATAAAATAACTCAAGTGGTATGAGTTGAAAGATATATTAACTGAGTAGGGGAATGTTTTTTCAACACACAATCTAACATTCATTATAATTATCTAGTCGGTTGAAAATTGAAATTAATACGGAGTATTTCTCAATAACACCCACTCTCTTTCCACAACTAAAATGTGGCATTTTTATAATACAGAAATGATATTAGGACAAAAGAGAAGAGATGCTTTTGGGTTTTGTCCAATATTTAAGTGATCGAGTACAAAAACTTTGGTTTGACAGCTGGTTATACTGAAACAGTACAGAGATACTACTACTATACGAATACGACTAACAAACAATTTAATATTTTAATTTAAAATTCTTGTGGTTGAAAGAAAATACTGTAAATAAATACTACATGTGCGTCAATATGGGATGAGGGTACGAACAAACCTTTAATAAATGCTCTCGAGTTTTTAAGATCTTAGCAGCACCAATAAGCATGGCCACATGTGCGTCGTGCCCACAAGCGTGCATTTTGCCGGCAACTTTAGACTTGAACTCCCATTCAACGCTTTCCTGTAACGGAGTATATATGGTGTTGAGTTTTAATGGAAACTAAATTCATTCAAATTCAATCAAAGTTAGGTTGCCACATTAAAGATATAAGATCTCTTTATGAAAAATAAATAAAGTAAAGCAAGAACATTTTTTCTCAAAAATAAAATTTAAGAGTACTTTATGAGTTCCCACTTTGCAGTAAAGAGATGTAGCCCTACTAGTTTTTCATAATAATTGACCACTTTATAAATTACTAGAAATCATTAATAACAACTAGAAAAGCTGTTTTTTATTTAATAAAATTAGCAAAGTCATTTATAAAAGCTTAACATATTTTATGGTACTCTTAAATAAGAATGATTAAAATACTCTTAAATTCCAACACTATGAAATATAATATTTCTCCAACACATGCTAAAACTGGCCTTCTTAATTCATGTTACTCTTCTGTCAAAAAATAATAATCATGGTATTCATAATTCATTAGACAAAATAAAAGGTCCACAAACTAGTACATTGTCTAATTATCACTAGCAACATAAAAAATTTCTGACAAAACATTTAAAACATTTAAAATTTTACATATACGGTATATTACACAGATAGATTCAACCATCTGACGCGCTTTTTAAAATGTATCATTAATAAAAAAACATAAAAAAGACAAAATCAGATCAGGTGTACTAAGATGTAGAAGTCAAATCAGATATACTAAAATATTGTGTATGACTCATCGTTCATATGATCTTCTTAAATCCAACTCATCAAAACTTTGTAATTATAAAAAAAAAAAAGTTTAATCATATCTTAGAATTTTTATGTACATTTTTATATAATTAAATTTAAGCAATATATTCTTTTTCTTCTTGCCATGAAATACCATAGCCAAATTTCATCCAAAAAGTAAAACAATTAAAAAAATAATCAATTATTATGTTTTTTTTAATTATTATTACTATTTATATTTTTTTCAAATTTCAATAAAATTTAGTAATTAATAGAGAAAAACAAAGACCAAACACAATGAATTGAGTAAACCAAAAAGGAATAGTGAAGAAATAGTTGAGTGGAAGGAAGTGCAACCTGTATAGGAAGTGCATCCATGTCAGCTCTAACAGCAACAAAAGGCGGTCCACCTGTACCGATCCAAGCACGAATACCGGTTTTCGCAAGCGGATACCGATAACTAACTTCCATCAGATCCAACTCTTCTCTTATCAAACGACTCGTCTCGATTTCTTCAAAAGCCAACTCCGGTTTCATATGAATCTTCCTCCGAACACTTTTCAACCACTCAACCGTCTCCGGCCGCCGTGCTAACTTCAAAACCGCCTCCGAACATGCCTCGTTCCATACGTCACAGTTCGTCGCCGTCTCACCTCTCCTCGTTCCGTTTTTGCACGGCGTTGTAATAGTTAGTAACTCTTTGTTGTCCCGATCGCAGTATCTCCTATCGGAGAATAAAACACGGTCGTAAGTGGTTGAAGGTATTTTCACAGCGATTGAAACTGAAAAATGCTCCAGAACAATAACGGTTAATGAAAATATTATAAGAAAGTGAAACATAGAGTTTCGGAATTTCATTTTAATTTAATTTAATTTAATTTTGTGCTGAAAAAACAGAGTAGAGAAAAGAAAACAGAGAGAGAGGGGAAAGGATGAGAGAGTAATGAAGAAGAGAAGAGAAGAAAGATAGAAAAAGAAGGGTGCTGAAGAATTGAATTGTAACACGTGCGGATAAAAAAAGATTAAAATAATGGACGGAGGGAGAAAAAGAGAATTTACTTTACTTTTTGGTTTTTAGTTTCTGTTTTTGATTAGTTGAATTAAGCACGTGGGTACGATATGCAAGTAAATGCAATGACGAAGAAGACACGGAAGGTGGACCCCGCCATATTCAGCTGCGTTTTCCACCGAAATTGTTAATGGTTGCAATTCATACGCCATATATTAAAAAAAAAATATGCAAATTTTCAAAATATTCTATGTTTTCCTTTTTTAATTTGAGATTTGAGATTATTTAACCTCTTTACTTTTTTAATAGAAGATGCTTGTTTCAAAATAAAAGGAATCAATCAATCATATGGTCTTTCTTTTAATGGAGTCTATTAGGTAATCACGTTTTTTTTTGTTTCAATTAATTTTTTTGTTTAGATGCTTTTGGATTTTAAAAGATGTACGAAATATATCCCTAGTATATTGTTTATAAATTTTGGAGTATTGGAAAAATATTGATGTTTGATACAATCCGCCACACTGACCATAAGGAATATTTATGAAGTTCGATTAAATTATCGGCTCTGATTTTACTATTATGACACGCTAGGGCAGTTTTTGGAGGATTATCCACATTTAGTCAAAAATCTTGATATAAATGAGTTTGACATTACACTTTTATCCTATTGAATTTATGAGTCATTTTACTAGTTATATAGTATTTAACATCCACTTTTCTTAACAGTATATGATTAACTCAGCTCATATCTATCAAATCATCAACCATAATACTAAATATACCCTGAACAAAAACAATAATCTGGGTTATTAATCCATAAATGATGAAGAGCTAAGTTTATCTTCTTGTGTTATCAAAAAAGAAAGTTTATCTTCTTTCTTTGTTTGACTAAAAAGAAGAAAGTTTATTGTCTTGAATCATGAGTTTGAGGATGACACATTAAAAAAATTGAAGTAATGTTAGAACAGATAAAGTTATTCTGATGTATTTAATTTGAACTAATTGATGAGTTATAGGTAGAGGTGAACGCAGTGCGGTTTGATTTGGTTTTATGCATAAAAATCAACATAACTGCAAGATTATAATTAAATAGATGCAGTTTGATTTGACTCGGTTTATTTTTAAAAAGTCATCTAAATCAATTCAAATTAAACTAATGCGGTTTTGTTTGGATTGGTGTCTGCGGTTTATCGCAATATAAAAAACATGACAATATTATCAGCTTATTAAAAAAAATAAAAAAAAATATTATTTTATTGTTTACATGAAATAATATGTATATACAAAAATTGCATATATCATCTTATAAAATGAATTTATTTTTAATACCAACAATATAGTTTTGAATCATGTGAAATGATATATTTTAATAGGCTACTATTTCATAGACTTAATTAATTTAGATCGGACTTGTTAAATTAGACTATGTAAATATGTAATAGATTGATTACTTGTAATTGATTTGATAGGGTTAAGTTAAATATTGCGGTTTGGTTCGGTTTAATGAAGTGAAAATCGCCAACTTAATCAAACTGTGTAGTTTAGCAAAAAAAATTATATGTGCGGTTTTAACTAAATATTGTTTTTTGTGATTTTCAATTTGGATTGGTTCGGTTTGCTGTTTTGCTTTTGGATTGGTTCGAATACGATCACTCCTAGTTATAGGTAAACGTCTATAGGAGTTTGATAGTTAAAATTAACAAAAAAAATTTATAGAAGTTGTTGCATCGTTAAATTGTATTAAAACTCGTGTGTTGCACGGTTGTGTTAAACTATACTATGTATTATATAATTTTTTTTGACATTGCACAATTATAGTGCGAATACACAGTTCAATAACTTTTTTTCGTTTTAAAATTAATATCCGACTTATTGGATCATTTAATATGATTTATAATAAATTTGGAAATTGTTAGAAATAAACAACTAAAGCTAAAGTATAGAGATAGAGAGAATGTGAGCTTTGTATTCATCTCTACATATGTATATCTTTATATCATAACAAGAGTCCTATTTATTTGATATAGAGGAACAAGTAAAAGGACAAATGTAATTATGCTTCACTCATTAGTGGGAGTTATAGGACAAGGAAGGGAATATGGACATCCACTAATCTTTATTATTCATAACAGAAATCAAGTAGTTTTAATCTACCCTCAAACACAATTGCAGGAGATCGAACAGTGTCTCCTACCAAGTCTAGCGTCGATCATTACTTGATCAACTAACGTTTGTGGTTCAATAAAATTTTACAACTTGCATAAATTTATATCAATTGTCATATACATAGGGATGTGAACGGGGCAGAAAATATGAGAATGTTGTTTCCCCTTTCCCCGTCCCTAATCCTCATTGTGTTTGTGGGGATAAATTTTCCTCCATCCTCATCCCCACGGATCCCTACAATATCCACGAAGCTCCACAAACAAAAAGTTAACAAAATTGCTATATTTTTTAATCAAAAATACGACACTAATAAAAGTATATTTTATTTTAGTAACAAAAAAATGCACAAGCACTTTCTAATATTTTTTTATGTAAAAAATAAATAAATATCTAATTCAACTTGTTGTCACCGGTGATGCACGGGTACTCCGTTTTAAGAAGAGTATCGGTACCGGGTACCGGTACGCACCCGATACTCAGTGAGTACGCACCGATGCTGCACCCTTTTTATTTTTATTTTTTTTGGTCTGGGTACTCGTTGGGTACTTACCTGGTACTCCAACGGCTATTAAAATTAAAAAAATTGTTTTTTTTTTCATATTTTGTCAGAAAAATATCTTTTATTTGCTTATAAAAAGAGTACTATTAAGCTAGAGTTGCAAGAAACTGTAAAATAATATTTTTTTGAGCAATTTGTTTTTTAATTTGATATGATTGTTTTGATGTTTTTGAACAATTTTAATTACTTTTAAAGTGTGGTACTTTTTATGTTTAATCAAGTGTTTTAAAAGTATGTTTTTATTATTTTATTTATATAATTATATTAAAAAAAAATTATACTAACGTACCCGTACCTTAGTTTTTTTAAAAATGTCGTACCCTATACCCGTACCAGTACCGGGTACCGGTACCGTACCCGTACCGTGGCAACCCTTGTTGTCACCATACATAATTATAATCTTATAACATATTAATTTTTTTTATAAAAAAATATAAAGTTATATAATTCAAATACTATTGTCAGGGTCTGGGAATTCGTGATGACGGAAGGACCTTTCTCATTTCCTGTCTCGAATTATTCACGGAAAATTTTCTTCCTCCATACCCGTCTCCACAGAAAATAATCTGCGACTTCAAATCCCCGTACAAATAATTCCCACAGATTAATTCATTAGCATACGCAAAATTGACATCCCTATATATACAATAGAACAAAATTAATATTCACAATTAAAAAAAAGGCTCAAAAACTAAAAATAAAAATAAAAAAAACTCTAGAAATATTAGAAATATATAAGTGTTAATATTAGTCGTTGTAGAAATAAATAAATAAAATTAGGTGTCCATAGTATTGTTTTAAAAATATTAGGTACGTTTTGAAATTATAATTAAAAAGTCTTCGAAATTAGTGTATGAGTAAAACTATAGATCACTGTTGAAAGCTAAAAAAAATAAGCAAGTTATATTGTTATATGAGTAGAAATATAGGTCCAATAGTAATTTAGAAAAATACTACGCAAATTAATCTAAATCAAAGATTTCACCATCGTTAATGATGATTAATTTATGTAAGAAATATTGTGGTTTCAATCTACTACCAAACACAGTTGAAGAAGATCGAATTATGTGTCCCTACCAAGTCAAGCGTTAATCACTACTTGACCAACTAACATGTGTGGTTCATAGAATTTTACAATTCAGGTAAATTTAGATTGATTGTCATATACATAGGATGTGAACGGGGCAGAGAATGTGCAGAAGCTATTTCCCCATCCCCATACAGATAATTCCTTCAGATAAATTTGTTACCATATGCAAATTAACATCTCTACATATACAGTAGAATAAACTAATATTCATAATTTAAAAAAACACTTAGAAACCTTTCAAAAAAACAAAAAACGTCATTGTTGCCCCTTTCTCTGTGACTTAATTTTTTATTTTCCAAAAACCAACTATTAATTAAAAAAATATAGATGTGAAAAAATATATAATCATCTTCAACAAATAAGTTAGAATCATATAAAATACGTATCACACAAACGGGCACGAAACCGCTTGACCCGCTATTTATTATAAAATAAATTATTGGGATTTTAATTTCTATAAAGTTCTCAACAACAAATATTTGATTATCTATCTTACGATATTAAACAACATTTTTTTAAATTCATCTCACATCAATTTTTTTTGGGTAAATGACCAATTATAAAGTGATAAATGTATATGCATAACATTATTCAAATATTTAATAATTTAAGATTAATTAAACATATTTTATTTTAACAGGTACTAAAACTGAATTAAAAAATTCATGTGAGGACTAAAAATACATAAAAATTAAGTTGAGAATAAACTTGTATGTCTCTCAGATAAAATAAAAAAACTTAAAATTCTCTATTTTATAACCAAAAAATATATTTAAGCTTTAAAAATAGACCAATTGATATTTTACAATAAAAGAAGGCTAATTTGGACTTTGAGAGAGAGAAATCACACGTCAAGCGCAATGCCAAATTTCAAGGTCTTCCATCGTGATTTTGTGTGTCTATCCCACTTTTCTATTATATTTTTTACAGTAATTGAATTGAAGGATAATTTGTACCAAAATAGAATAAGCGTCATGTTAACATGTGCTCTAAGGATACATGTTAAAATTTTAAAAGAAAAAATTTTTTATTGAAAAAAGTAATGCATTGATTTTCAAAAAGTTGAATGTATAAATTCCAAGACAAATATTTCTATATAAAGTTCTTTAACATCTACCTTTATAGTACATTTTAACATTTTCCATAAAATTGAAGAGAAACAAAACTTAATTGAATAATGATTTGAAATTTATAGGTTAGATTGCAATTTGTTTTGAAGTTTGGAACTCTAATTTTTCAATATTCTCTCAGTATCTCTCTTTTCATCCGCTAATTTTTCCTCTTTTATCTGGATAATTCTAGCATCACATATTCCTCCACCACTGCACAAGTCCTAGCCGCCGCTTCGACCTTCTATGACTGTGACCTACCATCAAATTGCCACTCCAACACTACTAATCTCTCTTTTTTTTTTTTTTTCATCTTTTATTTTTTTTATCCGTTTAATTTCTACAACCCATGAAACTTATGCCGGATCTTCGCGAAAAAAACACACATTCTCTCATTTTTGAGTTTATTCATGGAGTTTAGCACTGAATTTGTGATCTTCATCAAATAAGCTCGTTTCAAATCGTATAATCTAAACTTTTTTAACACATAAAATGAAAGACAATTTTAAATTTTAAGGGGTAATAGAGAAATACAAAGGAAGAGAAATTTTCTCTATATAATGGCATTGAGATGTGACTAATAAATAAGGGTCCCATTTACTTTTTTACTTTTACGAGTATAGCTGTATAAGTAAAGTAGCTTTCTTATGTACATGCTTTTTTAATGCTTTTTTATGTACATGCTTTAAGAATGGAGGGAGAAATTGTATAGAATAAAAAAGAAAGTGGAATAGTAAAGATTGAGAAATTTTCTTTCAAAAAAGTAAATAAAAGAAAAGAAGTGTAAATGTTTTTTCTTTGTAAAAAGAAAGTTTTTTTGAGAGTAATGTAATTATTGTATTGTAAAGAAATATTTAAAAGAAAAGAAATAGTAAGAAAGTATAGGTATTGTTATGTAAAAAAAGAAGTTAAATGTTTGAAAATGAAAGTGTGCTCGTTTTTTGTGTGTTTGCAAAAAGATGTTATAATGAAGATAAATTATAGATAGTATACTGTTAAGGATGATTAGAAGGTGAGCTTGCGTTTGTTTTGTAAAAGGATCGCATGTTTGTTTTCAAAAAGGTTTTTTTGTTTCGAAAAAAGTCTCGTAATTAATTTGAAATTTAACTACGAGTCATCTCCTTTGGAAATGAATTTTTGGCGTTTGTGTGTGATGTGTAAACTAGAAAGCAATAAGGGCAATAAAATAAAGTCTTACGCTATTACAACCCAATTGAATAATTAATATTTACAACCATATCGAATCGAATGAATAAATGACGATAATAAGCGGTAAATAAATAAATAATAATGCATAAAAGTAAAATGCAAGGGCGGAGAAATAAATATGATAATGAAATGCACATACGAGAGGAAAAGGAAACATCGCAAAATAACATCCTAATTAAAAGTGGAGTGTGTGAAAAAAAAATGTGTCGGAGGCAAAGACATGATAATACATTTTTGAAAGTCACTCACATCAACAAACAATCCTAATTAATATATACAAGCAAAAACACTTTATTTTGCAAAAGAAAAGTTTTTATTTTTATGAAAAGAATGAATTTAGGCCAAAAGGCCCTTAACTATTAATGCTAATGTTAGAGCTCAATGATTTTATTAATTAAAATATTGTCTCTAACATGCATTTTTAAAATGATGCATTGTCCTAATCTAAATGCAATGCATGTATGCATGAAGAAATGTGAAGTAAAATTGTAATGTGAAATTGTAGTGTGAAATTGTAGTGTAGTGCAAAGAATTTGTGTAAATGTCATGTAAAAATGCAAAAAAAAAGTAGATTATGATGTAGTAAAAATGTAGTGATTTTTAAATGCATGTATGCATGAAAATGTGTAGTGAACATGTGATATAAAATGTTATGTGATGTAGAAACTTTGTAAAAAAGGTTATGTGACTAAAAAAATGCATAATGTGATGTAGTGCAAAAATGTAAGATTTTTAAATGCATGTGTGCATGTGGATTTTTAATGAAAACATGTTATATGTTTTTTTGTAAAATGAGATTAAACAAAAATATAATCAAGTCATCAATCATCACAAAAAAAGAACTCAAACATAGCATATTTTAAAATTTTAGCATTTTTGTATTTTTTGCATTTTTTAAGTAAATAATTAAAAAGTAAAGTCACACCAAATAAACAAATATTTTTTATTTTTGACATAATAAAAATAAGGTTAGAAAGAAAGTTTTTTTCTATTTTTATTTTTGTATTCTAAATAACTAATAAAAAAAAAGTGAAGTTGTGACAAATAAACAAACATTTTTATTTTTCTTCATAATAGTAAAAACAAATTAGATAAAAAAAATGGTGCAAATAGCAAAATGGGGAGTGCATACATCAAAAGCATAGATTCAAAGGGTTAAACTAGGCCATCTGATTGTGGATCAGAGGCTGGTAAGAGGGAGAGAACACACTAAGCTCCATGGGCGCGCGCGCACTGGAACAGAGGAAGGTCAAGGCCATTGATTGAAAATCATAGGCCAGTAAACAAAGATGCACACGATAACTATGGTGCACGCACGCGCATGGGATCAGGGGGGAGTATAAGATGTTGTTTCTTCACATTTTCATTTCATTTTTCATTTTTCTTTCTCTCTCTACCGCTCCCCCTCTCTCTCTTACTCTCAAATTCTCTCTGCTAGGGTTCATATTGATGAAGAACACACGGTGGTGTTCTTAGCTCCGGCGCGGCGGCCGGCCAACAATGTGGCGGCGCCGCCGCCGGAAAAGCCTCAAACCTAAAAACTTTCTTCACAAACCCCACCTAAAATTATCGTCTAAACACGAATCCGGGGTCAAAAATCACAAACAACTAGCGTGGTGACCGGATCGGAGCGTCCGAATCTCTAAACCCTAAAAGTAAAAAAACTCAACGATCTGTGAAAAACGAAGGAGAAGGGGGAAAGAAAAGCTACCGTATTTCCAGTGTAAGTGTTACGAACTTTTGTTTTATTTCTTTCTAAGCTTGGTTCCGATCTACTGCTCCTCTCCTTCTTCTGAATCTTTTCTCCCCTTTGTATGTCAGGAACGACGGCGATAGCGTGTGGTGGTAGGTGTGGGGGTGTTGGACTGCCTCCGCCCTTCTCTCTGTTTCGATTTACTTTTTCTTTTCTGTTTGGTTTCTTCACTGTTTTTTTTTTACTATTTTTTGTGACCTTGTGTTGTTATTTTCGATTTCGGTGGGTTAAACAAAGAAAAGAGGTTAGCTTTCTGTGATGTTATGGAAGTGAAAGAGGCGAGAGTTTTTTTTGGTTTTATGAAATTGTTTTGATTTTCTGTATATTGTGGTTGTAATCTCTTTTTTTGCTGCCGTTCTCCCCCCTCTCTGTTCTGTGATATTGTTCTGTTAAATAGTTGGGTTTTAGGGTTTGATGAGTTGAAGAAGTAAAAATCAGAAATGGCTTTTTGTAACAGTGATGAGTTTTAAAATTTGTAATGAAATGAGGAAAGAGCCAAAGCAAGGTCATTGTCAAGTATTGTATTTTCTGCAGAATTTTGTTGTGAAGGCTTTGGATTTTTGCAAATTTGGTGACTTTGTTTCTGTCCTGTTTCTGCCTTTCCCTTCTCCCTTTTCTTGACCGCTAAAATAACAAAAAAAAAAAATAGAACAAAGAAAATAACAACTAAAAAAGGTACTGTTTTTTTTTTTAATAATTAGTGATAATGACCGTAAAAAAAACTGGTTTTTTTGCTTTTTTTTATTATTTTTTTTTATATTATTTTTTTAATAAATAAATAAACTGAAAAAAAAGGATTAATAATGTTAATAATAAATAAAAGTAGAAAAGAAGGTAAATAAATAGATAAAGGAAAACCTTTTTTGAAATAGGATTTTTTTGATAAATAATAATAATAGTGATAATAATAATAATAATAATAATAATAATAATAATAATAATAATAATAATAAAGTAAAGAAAATAATGACAATGACAAAAAAAGTAAATAGTTTGAGATAAAATGATGACAACATAAGTGCGACAAAAATTGTATTTAAGATGGAAAACCAGCGATAATAAAACAGCGGAGAAGAACGAATGGATGCGATGATATTTTTATTCAAAATATATTTTTGATATTTTATTATAAAAAAGAAAAACGGATTTGAGGTCCAAAATTGAGGTGCAACACCTAAGGACCGACTAATCCCACCGCCCACTTGCAGAGACCCTATTTAAAGCCAGAGTTTTTTGCTCTGGCTGGACTAGCCCACCAAAATTGGCACCAGTGAGAATCGAACCTGAGACCTTGTGAGGAGCACACTCCAAAAACCCAAGCCAACACCACTAGACCAACCCAAGTAAGTTTGGATTAATAACCTTTTAAACAGATATTTATGATCGCAAATATAGTGAAAGATTTTACACAGAGAAAAACCACTTTTTTGTATAGAGGAAACAATATTTTACGGCGTATTTAAGGGTTTGTTGAAAAAATAAATTGTATACACTAAAAATAAGTGGGTAATTGTAAAAAATGGATGTAAAAAAAAGAAAAAGGAAATCTTATAAATTTTTTTGATGCGAATGGTAATTTCAATTCTTAAAATTAAAAAGAATCATTTGTTGACTAGTTTTCTTTAGGATAGAAAATAAAATAAAAGTTATTGTTTTATGATAGAAAATAATTATAAAATGTACTCCCTCCGTCTCAAAATGTAAGCAAATTTGACTTTTTAGGTACATTTAACTATTGATGTAGTTGGTCCATAATATGAGCTAGATACATCAATAGTCAAATGTACCTCAAAAGTCAAATTTGCTTACATTTTGGGACGGAGGGAGTATTTGATTGTACCTGATTAGAACAATTGGCTGCCGCTGATAAAACGGTGATGACAATTGTGAGTTGGTGGTTGAAAACAGAGGGGGTGTACATGCAATGACACTCTGATGCCTAAGTCAGTGAGAATGCACAGTAAATATAGAGAGAAAGTGTGTAAAGAATGAATTACCCAGCCTTTGCGTGAGAGGGCTTATTTATAGGACCCCAGCGCAGAGCCACGAATAACGGATTGAGCAAGATTGTCGCATAGTGATCCCTTAGTTGTGAAATACATCCTGACGTGGATGTACTACCCACACGTTTATTTCGTGGAGTTGGTTGTGTACGTGGTTAAGCATTTGGACAAGTGTAACCGCCTCTGGATTTTAGGCACGTGCTCGATTACGAGGATTGTCTATGTTTGGCTCGAGCGTGTGTGCGAAGCTCTTCAAATGGACTAAGTATTTGCGCCGGTTCTAAAGGATTTGAACGTTAAGGGATTGGGCAGGAACAATATTTTTACCAAAAAATGTACTAACCTATTGTTAACGTTTGTAACAAATTGATTATTTTAGTTTTGTAAGTTTTAAATTGATCTTTTAACTTTATAAATTATAATAGATTACACTGTTATCTTTATTTGTCACAAAAATGATATGACATTGTATATTTACGGGACCGTTATAAAACTGTTTACATGATTGTTAGTTGAGAGAATCTATATATGTTTTGAATGTTCGGAACAAAATTTCCTAAAATATATTCTATTCATTGAACTTTTTTTTTTTGACGCAATCTAGTCATTGAACTTAATGTATACTTTTTAAATAGTATTATGATAGTACGAAATTTGCAACTGTTGATTGAGATTCATATTATCAAATATTGTTTGTCCGCTTATAGCAATAACATTTGCTAAAGGATAACGATCATAAGCATTTTTTTAACATATTGTCATTAAAAAAAATAGAGATTTATTTTTTTATAAAATTAAAGAACTAATTTAGTATTAAAAAAATATTATAAATCAATTTAGTATTTGTTTGGTCGGATTTTATTTTAGCTTAATTTTTCTTTTAAGTTAGAAACATGGTCAAACACATTTTATATGAAGCTCTTATTAAATAATTCGCTTAATATTAATTAAGAAAAGTAGAGAAAGAAGAAGCCATAAAATTGAACTTTTGAGCAAGATTATAGATGGTTCTGATTCGATTTCGGTTTGCAACATTTTTTCATTTCTTTTTATTTTATTTTACTTTATTTTATTTTTTGACATTTTATTTTGTTTGACAAGAACATTGTATTTTTACAACAAAAACTATGTAAAAAATAAGTACAAAATATATAAAAAAAAACTTAGTTAAAAATTTACGGCACTTTTAAATACAAAAAATTAAAATTACCAAACAACTTTAGTTTTATTCTTAAACTTTTATTATTACTTCTAAATAAAAAACATCTTTCAGTTTTTTCTGATCTAAAAAAAATGAGCCAAACTAAACCTTAATACTTAATAAAAAATTAAAATGACCGATTTGTTATAAACTTTTGAATTTGAAGGGTGTGAGTGAGAATGATTTCTCCTTCTTTTTTTAATCTCATTTAGTCCTTTTTTTATTTTGATAATAATATCATTTAGTCCTTAATGTATGGTATGTATCTGGACGTAATCAGCGACCTTGTCATTTTCTTATATTAATAATTAATTGTTTATTTTTAAAATATGTATAAAAAAAGGTACTGTATTAACGTTTTAGGATTATTATAACCGCGGAATATATCAGATATTCAGATTTGATAATTCCGCGAAACCAACCTCGTGTTCTGTTCTGGCTAACGTGAATACGTCGTCGTTTTAACATTGTCGGTTCAATTATTTTTCAATAGATACCGTGATTCTGAATCATTTCAATCTCTTCACATCAATTTCACTCTCCTCTGTTTCTTCATATGGCCTCAAGTTCAGGAGGTATATTTCAATTTCTTCGATCCTCAATGTTGGTCAACGTTCTAGATTTTCAATTTCAAATTCATCCAATTTTTAATAATATATTGGGTTTAAGGTTTCTTTTATTTTTCAATTTTTTTTTTAATATGGTTTGGTAAATTGATGATAATTTGAAACCATTGTTTGTTTTCAGGTCATTTTCATGGTCTGAAATCTGAATTTGGTTTTTCTGTAATTAAATTTGAGCATATTATAAATGAAATTGAAACGATTATGACCGGTTTGATATTAATATTAATCAAAGTGGATCTTGATTTTTGATTTTGTAGATTTTGCTTTAACAGTTCCTGAGCTGGAATCAGTTTTGAGGTTGAAGACTGTTAACTACTTTGTTACAAGGAGGCCTTGGCTTGGTATGTTTTACTATTGTATTGTTTGATTCGTGTCTTCGATGATTGGTTAAATTTACTTGTTATTGTTTCTGTGTGATTTGTTTGAAGATCTTTATGGAGTTAATGTGAGGCCTGTTCCGCCGTTTGGAAGTATAAGTAGAAAACCTTATGTGGATTCTTCTCTTCTACATCGATGCTTACCGGATGAGCTTCTGTTTGAGGTATTGTATTTCACATCATGTAGCTACAAATACAATATTTGGTTTGGTCATGATTTGTTGACATTGTGTTCCACTAGTTTGCACTGTGCACTTTGTGCCGTAAGCTGTTACTTAATATCATTCTCATTCATATGTGATACTGATTTGGGTTTGTTTCGTAGTACTTTTTATGAAATAATGTTTAGAACTCGATACTCATTAACAAATTACTCCCTGTACTTGAAACTTCAAAGAAGGCGTCATTTTTACAATATAAAAAATCCTCTATCTCTCTCGCACAACTTATTGACAATATTTGGTGTACCATCGTTTGAAAATAGGGGAAGTTAAATAAATGTGAAGTAGTATTAATATGACCAAGTCAAGAAGATTAAATAAATAAAATAATTTTAACTTTAAAATAAATTAAAAGATAAAAATTACAACTGATCAAACCTTAAATTTTACGCTAAAGAAAGATGATAGTAGAGGATAGAAGTATTCATCACTAACTCGTGTAGCTGTTCTTCCTCCTGTGCTCTTTCTCCCATGGATCTTCTTCTTTCTCCCATGCCTTTTGTTTCTTTTCTTTCTCTGTCTTGGTTGGTTTGAATCGGAAAGATGGAGACAAGACGTGTGAGGGAGAGGAGAAGAAAAGGAGAGCGTGAGAAAGAGAAGAGAACGTGAGATTGAAAGATTGGGGAATGTGATTTGGTATTTGGAGGGGATAAAACTAAATTGGAGGGTGGAAATGCAATTTCTCTTAATTCTGGCCTATATCAAATTGAAATGTGAAAATGAATGTGCAATCTAAAATCTGACTGTCCATACTTTTTTCAAGTTAAATGTTTTTTTTACTTTAACGTCATTTATTTATAATTGAAAATGCACATCTTGCGCCAAAATAAAAATGGGCATCTCGTACAAAACAAAAATAATTCTAGTCAGAAGGTAATACAATTATCTAATAATGTGAAAATATATCATTCGAATATTGTAGGAGTACTAAAGACTATATATATGTACTGAGTTATCAAAAAATAAATAAATAATTTTGTATTTAAAAAAAAAAACTATGTATGTAATAAGTTAATTTAACAAGAAATTATATATGAATAAGCAATTATTTTTGGAACGGATGAAGCATCTATTTATGAACAAATGTGATACGATATTATCTGACTGACTGACTGACCATCACATAATGATCACCCGAAAAGAGAGTGTGACATGGATCTTGAATGTTAAGTAGCTTAAAAAGAAGATAAAAGAAAAATAAAAGTACACTTCCAATATGATGATAGACCTATCTCCTAAAAATGTAAGCTTGCTATATATCTGCCATATGGTTTTCGTTTGTGTATGTATACTAAACTGATTTTTGGACAAATTTGATGTGTGAAAATTAATGCACAGAAAGGTTTATAGTTTTATACAAGAGCAATCTCTCAATGGGAGCTTTATTGAATACTTTTGTAGGTCTTTGCTCGAATGACTCCATATGATATGGGAAAAGCATCTTGCGTGTGTCGAAAGTGGCGGTATACAATTCGTAACCCTGTATTTTGGCGCAATGCATGCTTGAAGGGTTGGCAGGTAAGGTCAATGGAGGTTTTCAATATTGAATTTTTGTTGCTTACAAGTCAAATTTCTGATTATGGAGCCTTTTCATGAAGCCCTCTGGAGCGGTTGAAAACTATAAGATACTTCAATCGAAATATGATGGCTCATGGCGGAAAATGTGGCTTTTACGTCCAAGGTTGCGAACTGATGGTAAGCACAGCTATCTCTTACTAATTCATAGCTTTATTTCATGATCCTCATATTGATTGTTGTATGAAAAATGTATTGTATTTAAAAGTGCGACTCTTCTTTTTGTCAAAAAAAAAAGGTGCGACTCTTCTAAATGTATTGTTAAAGTGGCTGTAATACCATGCTTATAATAAATTTACATGATTTTACTCTTCCTTTTCTGTTATACTATTTTGGCAATGCCACTGTCTTACTACAGTCCTGCATCGCAGGTCTTTATGCCAGTAGAAACACCTACATTCGGGTTGGAGTTGCAGAATGGAAAACCACTAATCCAGTTCACGTGGTATGCATTCATAGCTACTTGTGCTATCTATCATACTTTGAAACAGACATCCGTTTTTAAATTCTGTTGGTCATCGTTCATTGATAGATCTGCATTAGAAATTTAGGTAGCATGTGAATAACTAGCTCGATGTGTCAACTATTTATCAATTTAATGTCTTAGAAATAAGATGTATTAAGAGATAGTCTACTAAGATCAGATACTAATTTATTAGACAATTTAAAATATTAGTAGATGATATTTTCATATCATATAACATAACATAACATATGCTTTAAAATTGCTTTCATGTAAACACTAGTGCATGAAGATGAAAATAATGCACTTGAAAGAAAAGATCATGAATTAAAGGATCTGAAATCAGAATGTCATGCTAGAAATGAATTTAAGGAATGAACTCTTGACAATGAAACTCTTGAGAAATGGAAGAATGCCAACAAATTTGACAAATCTCTAGTACAGGAAAATAAACTTTAGTCAACCTCTGAAAAGTTTGTAAGACCCACGAGTGTATGGGCACGTCAAAGAAATTTGGACATATCTCTAGGGCTCCCTGCTAATGTAGTCATAGAGAATTGTAGTATTTGAATCGGGTGCTTCTCCTTGTTAACCCATTATAAAATTGTTAGGGGGTACTGTTAAGTATATTGTATTGTCTTTGATATAGTGGAATGCTTTTGTAGTTTGTCTTGTGTTTTTTATCCTCATCAATGGAGGAATTCCATGTGATATTGGTTGGTTGATCTGGATGGTGGATACACTATTTGGACTCTTAGAAATTGGTAAACACAACTTACAAGCAGAAATCATTGTTTTTTTCTCCATTTAAGCATTGCATTTAGGAGGTTTCCTTGGACCTATGTAAAATTGTATAGGGTTAAATATGTTTTTTGTCCCTACAAAATTACCAAGTTTTGTTTTTTGTCCCTACAAAATGTTAGATATGTGCCCATAATTAGGACAGAAATAATAATGGGCTTTATTTAGTTATTATTATTAGGCAGTTTTTATTATCAATAGACAGTTTTTATAGATAATAATTCCCATAACTGCAATTAGATTAGAATAAGCAGTTTTTATAGAAAATAACTGTTATGTAGAAGTGTTGTGTTGCCTATAAATATGAGGGGTGATTGAGAAAGAAGGTATCTTGGGATTTGACTGGAAAGGGGCCAGTTTGGCATTGGGAGGTGCAGACCCTCGAAGTTCTGCGATATTATTCTGTAATCAAAGGGATTTTCCCTATTTTATTTATATATATCAGTTGGTTTCTATCACAAAATTACCAACTTTTGATTTTCGTCCCTGTAAAAAAAAGTGACAAGCTTTCATCCCTACAGATATTCTCTGTTGTTTAGTCCCTACAAAATCACGAACTTTCAAGTTTAGCCCTCAAAAAAATTTATTCACTTTTAGTCCCTACTTGTATTTTATAGGGACTAAAAATATTAATTTTTTACGAAGTTTTCAAAGTAGGGACTTTTTACAAACTTCAATATTATGGAGGACTAAAATGACTACTAAAATTTATTAGGGACTAAATTCGAAAGAACGTGATTTTGTAAGGACTAAAAACATATTTAATCCTTTTTTTTTTTATCTTTGAACTTTTGAATGATTTTTTGCATGCATGTTTGGAACATGGAATGAATTATGTGATATTTTTAAAGCCAAAAGTTTAAAATAAAATTAACCAAAATTTGGACCTACAAATTAAATTTTGAGCTAATTTTTTATAATGTTTTAAACATGCCTGCAAAAAACATTCAAAAATACAGTTGGACTTAAAAGCATGGACTAAAACAGTGTGCAGGAAAATTGTGTAGAGACGAAAAACATTTTAAACTCAATTGTATATGAATGTGGTTTTACATGTATTTCTCTAATCTTTAGTATATGAATAATAACATAGTTATATAAATCCATGAGTAAATCTTGTGAAGTGTTTCATTTTTTTTCACATATTTTCTCTGTCTCTCTCTATATATAATATTCCCTCGTATACTGCAGGTCTGTTATTTCCGGTATCTGAGATTTTTTCCTTCTGGGAGATTTCTTTACAAGGTTATTCTTTGGTGCAGTTTGAATCCATTTTAAGAATATATGTTGTTCCTATAAGGGATTATATGAGAAGTTTATTGTGTTGTACAGAATTCTTCTCTAAAGATCAAGGATGTGGTGAAGTGCATGAACTTTCGGTCAGCAAAAGCAGACTCAGACTCTGTCTTTGGTGGACACTACACATTGACAGATGACAAGGTATGTTTCTCTCTTTAATCTTCATTGTTTTCATATCTAGTTGACATTTCTTTCTAGAAAAAATATAGAGTATTATTTATTTCTATATACAGATATTGAGGCATTTGTGATTGATATTATCTTTGCAGGTTGAAGCTGCTGTCTTGTATCCAGGCACGCGACCAACTGTTTTGAGAATACGCATGAGGTAATTGACAAATTTTTCTGATAGCACATCCTGTTAAGAAGTTAAGCTAACATCAAAGCGCCAAAAAAGAAACTCTGTATTCCCTATCTGGTTTGGTTGGTTTGAAAATTTGGACCTTTGTGATGTGTGTAGTAATAAAAGAAGTAAAGAACAGTGAGTAAAAAGTCAATAGAGATAGAACTCAGAAGATTAACGTGGAACAATAAAATTTTAAGCCAAATCCTTAGAGTGACTTGTAGGTAAGCGTTGGACTAATTTTGTAGCCAAAAGCTGATTAAGAATTTCATTAGTTCCCTAGGACATTTTGTTAGAAGGGCTGCCTAGCATCCTAGCCATCCAGATACACGTCTTAAGTAGACCACAGACACCATAGTTTATTGCAAGGTTACATGCTAGTGTGACTCGCATCACATTTTAAATGGCTTTGGAACTTGAAATGAAGCTGCATAGAACAGATAGGGTATTTAAACAGAATCAATTGCAAAGCAGGCTTAGGCTGATCCAAACCACAGAGATTGTAAGATTTAATTGAACTCTATCTATCAAGGATGTTAGATTCCCTTCACAAAGAACATGAATCAGATAAACAATTCTATCTCATTAGAATAGTTGGTGAATGCCCCTACTTACAATGTTACCATAGAGATGTCAAGAAGGAACGCCACCCTGAGAAGTTGAAATACAACACTTCCAAAGAGAATACAGATGAATTTACAATACAGAAGTGCAATTCCACAATTCAGCTTGCATATTAGCTATTAAGTGAGTACCACTACCAACTATCAAAGGAAGCAAGATGGCAAAGAAGAATGTTTTTGACCATAGTAGAGCCCAAACTAAAGAGAAATAGTAATAGTTTTAGTATATAGTATTATTGATCGAAAAGATAAATATTACAAAAGAAAACCCCTGTAGTCCCAGAGCTAAGCTCCTCAGAGATGAGATAATTCTCTCTGCCCATACCTAAGGTCCTAACTGAAAATTTCAGGATGATATCCCTTGCCATGCCTTCTCCTTATAAGTTATAACTATGTTTCATTGTCACAACTGATTGCTACATCATCAATTTTTTTTCGAACTTCCCTTGTTAGCTTAGTTGTTGGGCTTATGCCCAAACTCTGTCATGTCAGACCACTACAAGTAAAATATAAGAGATATTGTATATGAAATGGGTGGGAGTTTAGTTATTACGAACGTATAATATATTTTTTTGATGTGTGAAGTAAATGTTCATAAGTTTATTTAAACGTGAATGTTCAACTTATTTAACATTTGGTATGCATGATAATCCAGAATCCAAATAATATCACATGTAAAATGTAAATTAGGATCCCAATTTATCAGGACCATATTTATATCACAACCACCTTAACAAATCTACAAAATCACTTAATATAAGTTAGAATGAAATCATCAAAGTCAAATGTGTAATTGTGACTGAGCCTTTTTTATCTTACATCGCTTACATTGGCTTTTTTGCTTAGCTGCGAAAAAGTTTTGATTGCATGAATTTTATCAAACAGAAAAGTTGTATCATCTGAATGCTGCTAACAAGGAAAGTATGCAGTTTATTAAATTTCGCATCTTTGTTCGTTATTTTTATTCTTTGAAAATTAAACTGTTTTTTAGCTAAAAAATTAAGAAACTAAAATTTAGCACAAGTGTTGCCAAAATATTAGACAAAAGTTACAAATGTGTCAAGAAAGAGTTGGACTTTTCTTTTACACTATGCTTATATATGGATATGCCTGTGGTTTAGGTTAAGGGGAACAACTACAGGTGCTAACAATAGGATGGATTTGATCTCACTTGTCACCTGCGGGGTGAACAATAACGAGGCAAGTGCATATGAGGAGGACATTCTTGGAGTTGTTGAAGGATGGCAGGATGATGAAACACACAACCCAGATGTGCCTGCAGTCTCTCATAAGAGGGGAATGACTCCCTTTGTCTTTGTTCCATTTGAAGAGGTACAATTTTGTCTTGCTTATTGGCTTTCTGTGACTGTGCAATATACTTTTAAATGAGCCTCTGGCTTTGAATGAGCACTACATCTCAGTTTTTGTTTGCCTAAATATTTTCATAAAATTTTAAATTAACCTTGTCAAGTAAGGAATTTGTATGCACTCTACTTTGTTAGGTTATGCTATACTAATATTTTCTATTTGACTCAATCTCTATTATATAAATTTGTATGTACTCTCTACTTTAGGTTATGCCATTATATATTCCTTACATTTTTGCCTTTTTGTATAGGTGGAAACATCTGTTCTGAATTTGCCTGTGGAGAAAATGGATTTTTATGTTCCCGGTTGAATGATACCCCAGCCCATAATATATCTGGTTCAATTGTAAATATTCCATAACTTCCAATATAATAGTTTGTGTATTTATATGAATGTGTGAAAAATTGGTGACGTGATTGATTCTTGTTCATGTTGCGGAATTTATCTCTTTTGTTTTGTTTTTTGTTTTGTGCTCCCACTAACTATAATAATGGTTTGTACATAATGGGAAGAATTGTTATTGTAATTTGTTACACACAAATCATATGTTCAGCTATCAATTTATGTTTTGAATCATAGTACAGTGCTCTTTTCTTTTTGGAATTTGAAAGAGTAGAAAAGAAAATATCATTGATGTGTGATGTCCATAACACTGAAGGTACTTTTGTGTATCCAAAGTATAGGAATTTGGAAGGTCCTATTGTAAGCTTCACTTGGTTCACAATCGGGGTGTGGTGTGGGTGTAGCAATGTCGGATAAAGACATGAACATTATGAAGCAACATGTTCTTGAGAATAAAATTGTCGTTTGAGAATTGAGTGAATGGAAAGCTAGTTCATCTCAGCTTAGTAGGCCTAGGTCAAAGAAAAAGGCCAGACACGATAGGCCTTGTAGGACATCAAAGAAGAATTCAAACCATGTTGATTGTGTTTTGCACTTTTCATTCATACATTTGAGCATTATAATTCGTCATGCATATTTCTTACATGTTTAATGTGTTGTTGATGTTGAAATGAAAAAAAATTAGTGAACTGTTTGAGAGTAAAAGGAGGATCGCTCAGCGCCTCTTCTAGGCGAGAATGTATGGGAAACACCGTGGCGAATCCTCATCTTAGCAGGTTGAACCCTCTCAACCTCAACGGCTCAGCCTCAACTTATAGACTAGATACATGGAAGGATTAGTATGAAGGAGTTATTTGGAAAATCTCAGCGATTGAGGTTTATTTGGTGCTACAACTTAAAAAATATACGCAAGAATCCCATACATAACCAATCATAATCAATCATGTTAAATTTCAACATGCAAGAATCCAAATCCGAGGTATCCAACATGTAATTTGTGACAGACTTTAGTTTGTCATAATAATTTTGTCGAAATTTACTTTAAAGTGAAATTTATTTTCAAATATTTTACCCTAAAAACAAGTTTGATATAAAACTTAAAATAAAATTATTTATGTTTGAATATTTTTATTCTAAATATAAGTTTGATATGAACTTACAGTAAAATTTTCATTCTCACACAATAACTTTATATAACTATGTATATGGCTTCCAATGAAAGCGAGAATTGAAGCCAAAAAAATCAATTGCCAAACACAAGTTTTTATTAAGACCACTTTTGATAAATTGGGTATTCTGTGTCTGTGCCATGAATCCAAACACAGTTATTCTGAGTAGTACAGCCACTTAACTACGACATGGCTAGATTTTGATGAAAACATACAAGAGTTTAAAAGCACACCCAGGTGTTTAGTAAGTTTAGATATTAGATTGGCCACCCTCTTTGTACACGACGGAATTCCAGGATGGATTCTTCGGAAGAAATGTTTCCTGCCAACAACAAAAATCATTACACAACTAAAGGTAAAACAAAAACTCTACCATTGAGTAAATCATCAAAGAAGGTTAACTGCAAATTGCTAAAGTTGCTGATATCAAAGTTAAAACGAGGATTAGCGGGAAATTTGAGAACTGTAGTGAGTAAAAGCTTAAAGAGACTTAAAACCGATTCAACGATGACGTAAGTGATGGCATTTGGAAATTAAGGGTTATTCAAATGTTAAGTCAGTAGACAGACATAAAAGGTGGTTAAAACTTAAAACCCAGAGACAGACATCGACAATCAAGAATACTGAGCAATTGAACCTTTGTACTTTCATTTCAGCTCAAGCATTGCACTTCATACTTCTTATGCATTAGTTGGTTTGCTTGATAATCTAAGTTTCACAGCTAACCTTAAGAATATACTAGGTAACTTCCAAGTAAGCTAATACAAAATATTCCCACTAAATTTCAGGGGTGGTGTCTCTAATCACTGCCTCCCTGGTAAACTATTTATAGTCTAGGTAACTTAAATATTTCCAAGTAAATGAACTTATCCTTTGATATGTAAATATTATACTCTGATATCACAGACCACATTTAGTTCAACAAACATCTTTAACTTAGTTGAACTTGTGGTCTCCGGGGTGTGTATTGAAATTGACACTTTTCTATTACACCCTACATATACATGTTAGAAACCACAACCATTCATTCAATAATTCATGATTTATGTTGGAGAGTGAATTTGGGTACCCTACTTCCTACTCCTTAAATCATCGTCTAATGTATGTTTGGATTGATGATATGACAGAATAGAGTGAAATAAAATGCAACCATAAAACTAAACATGGTATTGTGGTGATTGACGTTAGACTTGATAGAGATGACCACAATTTGATCCCCTGCAATTGCGTTCAGGAGGGGGGTGGAATCACTTGATGCCATAACTGACCCCAAACCAGATTAAATTGGCGGTGAAAAAAAAATGAAATGCAATCCTAAATATTCTATTGTTTGACTTATTTCAAATGCAAAGAAAATGAATGAATTCCATTTAAATCCAAAACCCTAATTTTCCTTCCCCTCCAATTTGAGGAGAAACATTCACATTCACATTCACATTCACATAATCTATAAAAACAATAACTTTATTCCACTATTCAACCTCTATTAAAATCCAAACAAACAAACAAACATTTCACATCACTCTAATCAAACAACATTTCAATTTCCATACCCTATCCTCATAAAACCCTTCAAAACATCAACAAATCAAAAATTCACAATCAATCATAATCATACACATAACACTAGAACAAAAAAAAAAAAAAAAAAAAAAAGGGGTTTGAGAAAATGAACTCACAGAGATATAAGAACAAGTGGGTATAACTGATAAGGAATGAGAGGAAGCATGATTAAAGGCAGCGACAGTGAGATGAGAAGCTAAACCCAAACCTCTCTTTGAAGGAGGCACAAAAGTGTGTACCAAATCCATCACTTTTCCGTTATTTCTGAGAACATACTCTAAGTAAGCTTTCTTGTCATTTGTTTCGAATCTCTTTGATCCTTCGTTCCACAGGATTGTTGGAATTCCAGTTCCACCAACAATATTCGCCATTTTTGTTTTCAACTCTACTCAATAACTTTCTGGGTTTTGGTCTTAAATTTTCGTTGAATGAAAAGGTTTATTTATACATGAGAATAAATATATAAATACACTACCCAAAAAAAAAGTAAAATATAGGTGAGGGGAAAAATATCTAGTAAAACAAAGTTTTTGACATAATAGAGATTTTGGGTTGTAATTTTTTTATTTTCTCTCCGTACCACAATATAAGTCGCTTTAGGAAAAAAAATTGTACCAAAATATAAGTCGTTTTATAATACCAATGCAATATTTAATGCTAATTTTTTTATTATACTCTTAACTATTTATTACTCTTTCTTCTTTTACACCAATAATTTATTTTTTCCATACCATTAATGAAAGATAATTTTATAAATTAACTCATAATTTCTCTTTTCTATACAACAATGATTACATTTCTTAATTTGTGTGATATGGTCAAAATGATTTATATTTTGGTACAGAGGGAGTAATAAGATTTTAGAGTTTCATATCTGACGTAAAGGTTAAATGCATCTACAGGTTCTTTAAGGTTTTGTTTTGTATAACATAGATCTTTTAAGTTTTTTTTGTAATACATATGACTTTTAGGGAGCTTTTGATTCGCAAAGTAGTAAGTACTGGATAGAACAGTACAGGACAGAACAAGATAGTACAGGACAAAATAAGATGGTACAGGACATGACAAAATTGTATCGAAGAGAGATACGGAAATAATTTTTTTATATTTAAAAATAAAAAAAATATTTTCGTATTTGTTATAGTTGTACTGTGGACAAAAAGTTGTCCTGGGGTTTAGTGAAGAACAAAAATTCCTGATTTTGTCCTGTCCCTTGCTACCTATTTTGTCCAGTCCCAGAACCAATTTTTACAGCAAACAGGGTATAAAAAGTTGTCATGTCCAGTACTCTGTTTTTTAGCAGATCAAACGCACCCTTAACTTTTAAAATTGTAACACATAGATCTTTAAGTTTTAAAATTGTAACACATAGGTTTTTTAAGTTTTTTTTGTAACATATAGATCCTTTAAGTTTTAAAACTGTAACACACATTTCTTTTAAGTTTTAAAACTATAACATATATTTCACATTATATTCATCATCTAAATTTAAGTGAAGAAGCCCCAACTGTTGAAAAACTTGGTAGTGATGAGAGATATTTAAGTGCAGTTAGGTTTGAAGATTAGATGATGAGTATAATTTGAAAGGACTTATGTATTACCGTCTTAAAATTTAAAGAACATATGGTTACACAAAAATTTAAAGGACTTATGTGTTGTTTTAAAACTTAAATGATCTATATGATACACTTTTAAAAGTTAAAGGACTTGTGTGTTACAAATAATCTTAAAGAACTTATGCGGTAAAAACTAACATGTAGAAGCATTTTGCCGAATAGAATTATACTCCCTCCACCCCATATTTTGATAAGCTAATTCGCTTATAGTTTCTTTCAACTTTACCTCTATAATCTTACTTAAAAATAATTAAACATGTACTTTTTAAATTATTTCATATTTATAAGTCAAGTCATTTATATATATAAAGTGAGTCAAACTGCTAATTTTATCAAACACTTCAATTAATTTATGAGGTATCAACCATAAATTTTAGCTATAACCTATAAACTATAAACTATCAACTATCATCTATAAGTTATTTTCCCAAACAGAGCTAATTGATTCAGTTAGCTTATTGTTTTTTCTTTCAACTTTACTCTTATTATATTACTTAAAAATAATTAAATATTAATTAAAGGTACATATTTTTACCTCATTTTCACATTTATAAGTCAGTTCATCATCTATTAACCATCAGTCATCATATATAAACTATAAATTATCAATAATCAACTATAAATTATTTTTCCCGAGTCATAAGCTATAAATTATTTTCAATACATGCAATTTATAACTTTCTACCATCCAAAAAATAGTACTACCTCCGCACTAAAATATAAGTCAGTTTGAGAACAAAATTTGTACAAAAATATAAATTATTTTACAATATCAATAAAATATTTAACGTTATTTTTCTTATTCTACATTTAATTATTTATTACTCTCTCTTCTTTCACTTCTTCAATCTATCTTTCCGTACTATTAATGAAGGACAATTTTGTAAACTATTCCATCTGTATCAAAATATATGTCGGTTTGAAAAAAATTTGTACCAAAATATATGTCACTTTACATTACAAATGAAACATTTAATGTTCATTTTTCGTTTTATATCTTTAACTAATTGTTTCTCTTTCTTATTTCAATTCTACAATTTATTTTTCCTATATCATTAATAAAAATTAATTTTATAAACTAATTCATAATTTTTCTTTTCCACAATATTAATTATTTTTCTTAATTTAATTTCTATGGTCAAAACAACATATATTAATTTTCATATAGTAATAATTTTTTCCCAGAATACATTAATTAGATTTCTTATAATGTTTAATATAGTCAAAAGTCTATTTTGGTACAAAGGTTTGGTAGGGAGGGAGTACCACACTAGTTTAAATTTAGTCACGGACACGGTTACGGTCACGGTCACAGAGAGTGTGTGCGCTTTTCAATCAATTGAAATGACGGAGAAGAAACAACCACCGTCAAAACAAAACTCTCTCGCCGCACCTCAACATACCGAAACTCCGACGAACAAGGAAACGAGGTTATACGAACATGAACAGGATGTGAATTTCACAACCGAGTTCAAAAACTACGAAGACAATGCTTGGTACACCGTCTTGGTAACTTTGGAAGAAAACGACTCACTAAGAGTAAGGTACGAAAAATTCACCGATGATGAAGACCAATTGTTCGAACCTTCACTTTTCGGTACCTTGGAAGATCTTCATGAGTTTGAGAAACGATTCAGGCCAATCTCCGTTCAGGTTCAGGATCATGAATGCGATAAACTCGTACCGGGTGTTAAGGTCTGTGCTGCTCATCAGTTCAGCTCCGATGATCTTCGTTTCTACGATGCTGTTGTTGATTCGGTTTGTTCGTTATTTTTCCTAAAAGCTTTTAGCTTTTGATTTTTCAGTATTATTACTGTTATTGACTGCTTGTTAGTATTCATGTTTTAGTTGATAATGAAGTTAAATATTAGGGCTATAGTATGTTAAATTGTTAGACATTTGTATGCAATGTGCATGCACGGGGGTTCGAACACTGGTATGCTCACTTATTCGTTTTTTAGGGATGAAATTATAACCACTAGGCTATCTGACAAAAAAAAATCCCAAGAGAAGAGATTACAACGGAATTAATCTAGGAGAAGTGATCCCAAACAAATCAGCAAGCATCGAGTGCCTAATCCCGCTAGGACAATCTTCAAAAACGCACACCCAGACACCATCGAACAACCCAAATTTGCCAATGCGTCCGCGCACTGGTTAGCTTCATGATAGGAATGACGGACAACAACTTCCCAATCCAAATCAATCAAACGACAAATCTTATTGACAAGAAATCTTCCTTGAAGGCTACTCCACCAATTGTTGTGATAGCTTTCACTACCACAATCGAATCCACATGAACCTCAATGAAATGAAAGTTTAATCTCTGCGCATAATTTAATCCTTCCAACACCCCCAAAGCTCTGCAATATAAGCATTTCATCGTCCAATATTCTTAGCAAAACCCCTCCCAACCATTCACCATCGCTCCCTCTAATAATAATTCCACCGCAACCGATACGACCACCATCTTGGCATGAACCATCTGTATTTAACCGAACCCATTCCTCTGGAGGAGGAACCCAACCAATATAAGCCATCCTGTTAGGCACCACTTCCTTAACTCTAGAAACCTTAATAAGATATACTCTTGTAATTTTTTTATAACAACACTGACAGGTACACTTGGCCTAAAGAAAGTTTCATCATGTTTTTCACTATTCCACCAATTTCAAATAAAATGGCAAGACATTGCCCAAAAACATTTCCAATCCACTGCTAGCTTCCAGCCCGCCTCTGACATTAAATTAAACATCATCAATTGTTGTAAATCACAGGAAAAAATTGTCCTCGTGCACTAGCACACACCACATTTAACCACAACGGCATTACAAGAGGGCAATCTCGCAGAACATGTAAAATATTCTCTGTTACATTACCACAATATTCACACAAGTCTGATCCCAATCCCATTTTGTGTTTATGTGCATTTGTCAAAAGCCTTCCGTGTTGCATCAACCAAACAAAATATCTCACTCTTTCGGGTACATTCAGCTTCCAAATACACGACCAAACATCATCATTCTCCTAACTTTCGAACTGACATAAACATGATACATGTCTGCAATCGAAAACTTTCCGCTCGCGTCGTCCATACAGATATAGTAGACAAAATCTGCCCCAGCAGTAACATCTGGAGGCGGAACAACAACTATTTTGTCAAGTATATAACTTGGTAACCACTCATATAACAAGTCCCTACTCCATGAACCATCTTCCTTCGCAATGTCTGCTACCCTTGCATTACACACCAATTCTGGAAATTGCATCACTACACAACAAATACACACTTATACCATCTCCATTAGACCAATAACTAAAACTATCTAATTTAGGCCACAACTTGACTATATTCTTCCAAAGGTATTTTATGCATAAAGATATTAATTGATTGTATCTAATTTAGGTCTGTCACCTTTACAACAACGCCACTTTTTGGGTAAATGCTTGTATTAATTGATTTGGGGATTTGAAATTTCAAGAGTTAGTATTTAATCATATTATTCAAGTGCATTCATGCATGGATCTTTTTGTAATTGAATGCACATATTAATGAGTAGATATATGTAAAGAATAAAGATATTTTATGCATAAATTTTATGATTTGTGCTGTGTAATGTAAGTACAACTCATATAGTAGTAGCTGCGAAGACATTTGATATGCTGGGCGCAGGTTTGAACCCGCAATGCCGCTGGACTCTTTGAAACAAAAAAAGTTTATGATATAATCTAGATTTAGAGAACGTAGAAGCATTCCTTGTTAGAGTTTTGGATCGACATTCTCTTCAATAGCTGCTGTAGCAGCAGCTTCTAGGATCAGAAATTGTGGTTTTAGCTATGAGTTGGTCTTTTTTTCAGTAAGTTTTATCTCTGAATCTGTATTTGTTTTGTGCATGTTTTTATAGGTGAAAGAACGCAAGCATTCTCACAAAAAAGATGCAGAGTGCCAGTGTACCTTTGAACTGTCCTGGTTACATGGGCCAAATGCTGGAAAATCAGAGACATCTACTGCAGAAATCAGAGACATTTACTTTGTTCAGCCTATAACAGAGCTTGATCCAGCTGTGGCTTCATTCCTCAAGATCGCAAGGAGGAGAATAGAATCACTATCTCGACTGAAAATGTTTGAGTTCTGCCACAAAGCAATAGAAACTGAGAACCACAAGGGAAAAGCTTAGAACAAAATGGGTTTTTTAGAACGAATGCAAAAGGTGAGTAGTGTATGTATCTTTATTTTCCCGAAGTTATTTCCAATAGTTTGTATGTTGAGAAATTTATAGTAATAGTAGTATATGATTCTTGTATGTATTTTCTGTGTCTGACATCATGTATTCCTCTCCAGGGAACACGACGTGCCAAACGATCTGTTTTGGATGCCTGTTCTTCTGAAGGTTTGTTTTATCATTCTATGTAATAGTTGAGGTTAATACTAAAATTGGATTCAACTCATTGGGTTTTGCTTCTGAAATGTTTTATGCTTTTCTGTTATTTTTTGTGATTCTCTTCATATGCTTTCCCTCCCCCTCGTGATTTTGGTAGGACCTTGGTAACCATGGTCACATATCAACACTTAGAATTATATCATTTTAGTATTTATTTACTATATCTGTAGGATCATGTCAGATTCTACATTTCTACTGGACTAGCAAATGCTAGGATTGCATTCAAGTGCAACTTGAAATTGATATACTGTAAAATTATAACAAACAATGTGTTACACACATTGACCTCTTGCCCTACATAATTTGATTACAATGATTTGCTTTGCTATTTAATTGTGCTTAATGTTTGCTATTTGCCGAAGTCTTTGCTCTATTTTTCAAACTGATGAGTTCCAATACCATTTATGTTGTTTGGAACATTGTTTTTCTCCTTTTCTTTTTGTAGATCTTTTAATATGGCCATTACTTATCATAATCATAATTATATCTCTTCCTACTAAAAAGGTTATAACTATCTGTATTATATTTTAAGAGATATTTCATGTAAGTCCATATTTTATATTATCATACATGTTTTATAGATACAATTCTTCTAGTTGGTGGGATAAATATCCTTGGGAGACCTTGCTTGCTTTCTAGGTAGAACTTGCAAATTTTAGAACCCGACTTATCACTTTTCTTTATGTTGCCAATAGCATTGTACACTTTTCAACTCAACTCAATAACTTTCTGGGTTTTGGTCTTAAATTTTCGTTGATTGATAAGGTTTATTATTTATACATGAGAGTAAATATATAAATACACTATAAAAAAAAAAAAGAGTAAATATAATAAAATAAGAGTGAGAAACTCACAAAATAGACATTAATTACTATTTATCCTGTGCAATTTTACACATGTTAGAAAATCCTAAATATATAGGTGAGGGGAAAAAATCTAGTAAAATAAAGTTTTTGTAATTTTTTTTATTTTCTATTAATAAGATTTTAGAGTTTCTTATCCGATAGGTCAAATGCATATGTAGGTACTTTAAGTTTTTGCTTTGTAGTACTACATAGATCATTTAATATTTTTTTATAGGCTAAAATGCACTGTTCCAACAACTCTGTAAACCTCTGAATGATGAGTTCTCCAAAGCCAAGTATCAATCACATTAGTTTGTAAAACAACATTATTGAAAAAACCACAACAGTGTTCCAACAACTCCTCCTCCCAAGAAAAAAGAGGTCGCCTCCAACTCCAACCCTCCCCACCCCCTACGCCACATCTCACCTACCAACACTCCTTGATTGATAAAAAAAGACTCGCTAATCGAGGAAAACGCTCCCTCAAAGACATTCTACCATCCAACCAAGGATCATCCCAAAATAAAGAATCATCTCCATTACCCACCTTTCTAAAGAGAAAAGAAATAAACCACTCAGCTACTCCATTAAACGACCCTTTTTTTAATTTTGAGAATATATTTCCACCACTCTAATGCTTACGATCTCACCAATATCACCTCTAAAAATCCCATATTTATGATCTAAGACTTGTCTCTAGTATCCACCTCCCTCCGTCTTCAACCTCCAACACCACTTACCTAACAAAGCTACATTAAACTCCACCCTCCTAACGCCAAGATTACCCTGATCTCGATTTAAGCACACTTTATCCCAATGAATCCAATGGACTTTTTGAGACACCTCATCCCCACCCCACAAAAATGATTTAAAGAGAGATTTGATTATAGAAATAATACCTGTGGGAGCCTTGAAGAAGGAAATAAAGTAAACCGGGAGCGAGGACAAGACAACTTTGAGAAGAACAAGATAACCACCCATAGATAAATTACGACCCTTCCAGACTGACAAGTGAGATTTAATCCTATCAATAATCGGTTTCCAAAACGAAAGACGTATAGGACTACCGCCAATAGGTAACCCAAGATAAGTAAACGGAGTCTTCCCAATTTTACAATTTAACACCTCCGCTGCCTCCACCAACCAAGAATCAGACACATTCACCCCAACTAACGAGCTTTTATGAAAATTAACTTTCAAACCGGACATCACTTCAAATAACAATAAAATCGCTTTGATAGCATGAATATTAGCCCAACTCTTCTCGGCAATGATAAGAGTATCGTCAGCAAATTGCAAGTGAGTGACCATAAATAACAAATCATCTCCAATTGAAAACCCAGAAAAAAGAATGCTTGAACAGATGCATTCACCATAACATTTAACCCTTCTGCCATTATAAGGAAAAGAAACGGCGACAAAGGATCTCCTTGTCTCAAGCCCCTCTCAAATTTAAATTCATTTGTAGGGCTACCATTAACTAACACCGACGCTGAAGCATATCTAACACACTTAGAAATCCATCTTCTCCACTTAAAAGGAAATTTCCTTTTATACTCTTAACTAATTGTTTCTCTTTCTTATTTCTATTATAAAATTTATCTTTCTTATATCATTGATGAAGAATAATTTTATAAACTAATTCATAATATCTCTTTTCCACAACATTAATTATTTTTTTTAATTTGTGTCATATGGTCAAAATAACATATATTTTGATACAAAAGTAGTACTCTTTCTGTCTCACAATAGGTGTCCTCTTTGACAATTATGACTATTCACATAATCTACTTTTACTATATTTTTATACTAATATATAAATACAAATATTAATATATAAGATGTTGTTTGATTTGTTTAGATGATCATTTTTAAAATATACTCCCTCCGTCCCAAAATGTAAGAGAAAAAATTCAAATTTTTTTGTCCCAAAATATAAGAGAAATTCTCTCTTACCTTTTCCATAATCAATAACCAATCAAATTTTTCTTAAAACTCTCTCCAAGAAAAATTCACTCTCTCTCTTACCTTTTCCATAATTAATAACCAATCAAAATTATTTATATATCTTTTCAAGTAACCTTTTTACTAAAATGCTTAAATCCAATCATTATATTTTACTTTTTCTTAATAAATGTGATTTTTATTTTTTCTCTTACATTTTGGGATGTTGGGAGTACAATTTTTATAATTTTTAAATATAAATAAATAAGATACTCCCTCTGGTCCTTACTATAAGAAGAAATTTGCTTTTTAGATATATAGAATGTTTGATGTATCTAGTTCAATATATCAAACATTTTATGTATTTAAAAAGTAAATTTCTTCTTATAATAAGTACTAGAGGAGCATTAAAGATCAAAAGGGAACACGTACGTATTATGAGAGAAGGAGGGAGAAAATCATAAGGTTAATATAGTCAAAAGTCAAAGGTTTGGTAGGAAAGTACCACACTGGTTTAAACATAGTCACGGACACGGTTAAGGTCACAGAGAGTGTGTGTGTGTGTGCTTTTCAAACTTCCAATTCCATCAATTGAAATGACGGAGAACAAACAACCACCGTCAAAACAAAACTCTCTCCAAGATACCGAAACTCCGACGAAGAAGGAAATGAGGTTGCACGACCCTGAACAGAAGGTGAAGAATTTCACAACTGAGTTCAAAACCTACGAAGACGATGCTTGGTACACTGTCGTGGTAACATTGGAAGAAAACGACTCACTAAGAGTAAGGTACGAAAAATTCACCGATGATGAAGACCAATTGTTCGAACCTTCATTTTTCGGTACTTTGGAAGATCTTCATGAGTTCGAGAAACGCTTCAGGCCAATCTCCGTTCAGGTTCAGGATCATGAATGCGGTAAACTCCTACCAGATGTTAAGGTCTGCGCTGCTCATCAGTTCAGCTCCGATGATCTTCGTTTCTACGATGCTGTTGTTGATGCGGTTCGTTCGTTATTTTTCCTAAAAGCTTTTAGCTTTTGGTTTTTCAGCATTATTACTGTTATTGACTGATTGTTAGTATTCATGTTTTAGTTCATAATGAAGTTAAATATTAGCGCTATAGTATCATACTATTAGTATGTTAAATTGTTAGATTTTGGGGGAAGTATTTTTAGTACTATTATTCATTTTTTATATTGATTGATTGTGTTTATGTGTGTGTGATTTAAATTTGATGTGTGAAAGTTTGTTCAACTTATTTATTTATTTTTTATATTAAAGAGGGACTAAGCCCCAGGGGCCAGGATGTCCCGTCAGTTGGCAGGACATTTGCACATAATGCGCAGGGACCGGGGTTCGAACACTGGTATGCCCACTTATTAGCCTTTAAGGGGTGAAATTCTAGCCACTGGGTTATCTGACAAAACAAAAATCCCAGGAGAAGAGATTACAACACAATTAACCTAGGAGAAGTGATCCCAAACAAATCAGCAAGCATCAAGTGCCTAATCCCACTAGGACAATCTTCAAAAAAATGCACACCCGGACAACATCGAACAACCCAAATTTGCCAACGCGTCAGCGCACTGGTTAGCTTCACGATAGGAATGACGGACAACAAGGTCCCAATCCAAATCAATCAAATGACAAACCTTATTGACAAGAAATCTTCCTTGAAGGCTACTCCACCTATTGTTGTGATAGCTTTCACTACCACAATCGAATCCACATGAACCTCAATAATGAAAGTTTAATCTCTGCGCATAATTTAATCCTTCCAACACCCCCAAAGCTCTGCAATATAAGCATTTCCTCGTCCAATATTCTTAGCAAAACCCCTCCCAACCATTCACCATCGCTCCCTCTAATAATAATTCCACCACAACCGATACGACCACCATCTTGGCATGAACCATCTGTATTTAACCGAACCCATCCCTCTGGAGGAGGAACCCAACCAATATGAGCCTTTCTCTTAGGCACCACTTCCTTAACTCTAGAAACCTTAATAAGATATACTCTTGTAATTTTTTTATAACAACACTGACAGGTACACTTGGCCTAAAGAAAGTTTCATCATGTTTTTCACTATTCCTCCAATTTCAAATAAAATGGCAAGACATTGCCCAAAAACATTTCCAATCCAATACTAGCTTCCAGCCCGTCTCTGACATTAAATTAAACATTATCCATTGTTGTAAATCACAGGAAAAAATTGTCCTCTTAGACCAATATAAATTGTCCTCTTATACCATCTCCATTAGACCAATAACTAAAAATCTGTAATTTAGATCACAGCTTGACTATATTCTTCCAAAGGTGAGAGTCTGCCACCTTTACAACAACACCACTTTTTGGGTAAATGCTTGTATTAATTGATTGGGGGGTTGAAATTTCAAGAGTTAGTATTCAATCATCTTATTCAAGTGCATTCATGCATGGATCTTTTTGAAATTGAATGCACATATTAATGAGTAGATATATGTAAAGAATGAAGATATTTTATGCATACATTTTATGATTTGTACTGTGTAATGTAAGTGCAACTCATATAGTAGTAGCTGCGAAGACATTTGATATGCGGGCGCAGGTTTGAACCCGCCGCTGGACTCTTTGAAACAAAAAAGGTTTATGATATAATCTAGATTTAGACAACGTAGAAGCATTCCGTGTTAGTGTTTTGGATCGACATTCTCTTCAATAGCTGCTGTAGTAGCAGCTTCTAGGATCAGAAATTGTGGTTTTAGGCTTTTAGCTATGAGTTGGTCTTTTTTTCAGTAAGTTTTATCTCTGAATCTGTATTTGTTATGAGCATGTTTTTATAGGTGAAAGAACGCAAGCATTCTCACGAAAAAGATGCAGAGTGCCAGTGTACCTTTGAACTGTCCTGGTTACATGGGCCAAATGCTGGAAAATATTCTACTGCAGAAATCGGAGACATTTGCTTTGTTCAGCCTATAACAAAGCTTGATCCAGCTGTGGCTTCATTCCTCGAGATCGCAAGGAGGAGAATAGAATCACTATCTGGACAGGAAATGGGGGAGTACTGCCACAAAGAAATAGAAACCGAGAACCACAAGGGAAAAGCTAAGAACAAAATGGGTTTTTTAGAACGAATGCAAAAGGTGAGTAGTGTATGTATCTTTATTTTCCCGAAGTTATTTCCAATAGTTTGTATGTTGAGAAATTTATAGTAATACTAATAGTATATGATTCTTGGATGTAATTTCTGTGTCTGACATCATGTATTCCTCTCTAGGGAACGCGACGTGCCAAACGATCTGTTTTGGGTGCCTGCTCTCCTGAAGGTTTGTTTTATCATTCTATTTAATAGTAGAGGTTATACTAATAAAACTGGATTCAACTCATTGGGTTTTGCTTCTGAAATGTTTTATGCTTTTCTGTTATTTTTTGTGATTCTCTTTCATATGCTTTCCCTCGTGATTTTGGTAGGACCTTGGTAACCATGGTCACATATCAACACTTGGAATTATATCTGTCATCTGTCAAATTTTATATTTGGCCTATTTCATCCTCACAAAACCAGCTTGTAAGGTGAGGGTTGCCCATGCTATATAAGCACTGCACAGGCCATATCTCTTAGCAATGTGGGACTAAACAGATTCAGACCTTCTTTGCTTTCCAGCATGCTCTACATCCCCGTTTATCATATTCATTAATGTTGGCTTTCATTCAGTGTGCAATTGTTCTTTATTTTATTTTTTATGATAATGTTATACAATATAAATCCTCAAAAGCTTTTCTTCAGTTTTTCATTTTTTTGTTTTCAGTCAGCCTTGAAGGAAGAATGGAAGATAAAGAGTTGGAAGGAAAAAGAAATGTGTGTATGATACTGATAGGAAATCTGGATAAAGAATTATGTCCATCAACAGCTGTAGAGTTCTTAAACAAACATACTCTAGTAACTGCTAGTGTCTTCATTTTCCCAAGTTTGTCATCGGAGATATATACCAAGGGGGCTATTATGTTGCAGACTGAAAAAGAGTTCCAAAAGCTTTGTGACTTCTTGACAGATCCAAACCACATCATAACATCTTTAACTGGCAGGTATTATGCTTGTGTACAGTTCTTAAACATTGATGTCTGTATTGTATATTTGATGAATAGCGTACTTTGGTTATTTATTCTTTGTTCAACCGTGAAAAGTGAATGCCTGATTCAATGATTTGTCATCTTAAGCTATTACTTTAGGACTTCCAAATTGTTTTGGCAGTAATTATTAATTACTCTTGTATTATTCAGTGATTTAACACACAATGCTTAGAAAAGGTTACGCATCTGCAAGCCGAGGCAAGAAAATTATGTATATGTTATGTATGATTGTTTTCATTTGCCATTCATGCCTCTTCAATGTCTTTTTTTCAGGCCATGGGTGATCATTGAAAAACAAGCGGGTCTCAAAAACATCAAAGCATCAATAGGAACATTGCTTCCTAAATCTGAGGTAGCTTATACACATTTATTTTATCCTCTTTTCCATCAAAGAATAGTTTAATGGATTAGTAGTAGAGCAGCATGTCCACAGTCCATTGGTCAAGACTATAGGACAGTCACATGGTTGACCAACAGGTTGTGGTGACACCGAAAGAAACATTATTTGAATTTTTAAAATACATTAGTTAATCTTACGCTAGTACATGTACATGGTCCCCTGATGAGAATGCATGCCTTCAAATATACAATCCATTGGTTCTGAAAATCGTATATAACCTGCCTGCTAACTCTGTAGTTTTAATAAGTTGTGCTACCAAGTTCACTTAATTACGCACTAGGACTGCAGAATTTGATTAGGTGCAATAAGAGAGTTGCTAGTGTCAAACGCTTGAACAAACGCCATCAAACACACACGCTATCATTGGTCCACGTCATCCCACTTTATAAGTTGAATACCTATTAACCGGCTTAACCTGTTAAGAAATTTTCACTTAAATTTTTTTTTTTAAAATTTAAAATCCAAAATCACGACTTTTGTATCTCCACCGCACAGCTCCAGTTAGTTCCATGAGATCCAAAAGCAAATTATCCTTGACTTGTGCTTCTTTTAGAATGAATGCATAAGCTCTTGCATTTTATAACATAAAAGAAGTTATGTGAAACTAGTTCTCTCAGTTTCCATGTTGGAGCCTAATGCTTTGTTCCTTTCCTTATTCTCTGTGTGTTTGGTAGATTTTGGATAAATTTGTTGTGAAACTAGTTGTAATTTGTTGTGAGTGTCAGATGACTCATCCAAGAGTTATGATTTTGGATGAATTTTCATCTTTTTTATTGATGTTGTAAGTTTGTTGATAAATCTTTTCTTGTGCTCGAGTTGTGAATGGAAGTGACGAAGTGTGGGATGTCTATTGAGTGAGTGTGAGGATGAGGGGCATGGATGTTGGTCCCTCGTGGTTTCAAAGGATTGTACTTTGAGAGAGATTTCATCGAAATTCAGGGGAAAATATGTTGTTTGTGGAGAGTTGGTTACCTGTTTTACCAATTGACAAGAAGGGCGACGTGACACCGTATATTTAGTGAGTGTTAGTTAGCGTGTGTCAAAACGTTTGACACTAGCATTTCTCGATGCAATAATAACCAAATATAGTTCTTTGCATAATCTTTTTGATTACTGCAAAACATTTTGTTTTTTCAGGATGTATTATTGGAGGGAAAGAATAGAAAGGGCAACAATTTGAAGGTTGTATACTCAGGAACTCAAGAATTCAAGATTGCTAGTGGTATGAGGGCTTTGTTTCTGGAATTTGCTGATCACCAAGTGCGGTTGCACAAGAAGCTTTCATTTATGGAGGCAAATATATTTGAAATCTGAAACTAGTTCCTTCAATTAAACATTTCATTTTTATGTATGATCACCTTATTTATTATTATGACATTATATTAGATGGTCAAAATCATGGATTTGACAAAAAAAAAATTGAGTTAAAAGATTAAAATTGCACAATTAAAAATTATTTGTTTTACGACTAAAAATGTATTCAAAAAATAAAAATAAATTAAATAATTTTACACGGTCATTCAAGTAACTATTTCCTCCAACACCATTATATTATACTCTCTCCGTCCCATTATGA
The DNA here is from genome assembly GCA_951804385.1 of Trifolium dubium. Lineage (NCBI taxonomy): Eukaryota > Viridiplantae > Streptophyta > Magnoliopsida > Fabales > Fabaceae > Trifolium > Trifolium dubium. Next base: position 18,710,024 of record OX638064.1, read on the forward strand.
AAAAGATAAGAGTGAGTAAAATTTTTTTAAAAAATAAATGTGTTTTTCTCTAATATTTTAGGACAAAAATATGAATTTTTTTTCTGTTATATTTTGGGATGAAGGGAGTACCTTAATTGTATGACACAAAAATATTTCAATTCTATTAAATTCAGTCTAAAATTAATTTATTCAGCATATCTATCAAATTCAATTAAAAAAATAAAATAAAAGTAGACTTTACAATAAAAAAATAATAAGAAAGAGAAGTTGAAAAAATATCCAAAAAGGAAAAGGAAAGTAAGTAGAATGTAATGCGTTCACGCTTCTCTTTCTTTCTTGACTTGGAGTGTAGACATGATCAACTCATGACACACGAGACGAGACACACTCCATCCTGATCATCCATCCATGGCAGATAGAGTGGACACTGTTGCAAGATTAGCACAATGGAAAATCCACAATTTCGGACCTTGTTCCTACAAAAAATCTCATCCTTTCAAGCTCGGAATCTGGAACTGGTATGTATGTGTGTGTGTGTGTATGCATCAATCTTATTGTCCTCTTCTTTGATTGTGTCCTCTTCTTTCTCAATTCTTTAGGCACTTGTCAGTAGTAAGGAATAGGTTCTTCTCCATTCATCTTTTTCCAGAACCTTCCCGCGTTTCTAAGGAACATCCACCCCTTGCTCGATTCCTTCTTCGTGTTTCTGTTGCTGGTTCATCCCGCAAGTTTATTATTTCTCCTGGTAAGTAAACTATGTATGAACTATGAACTGATTTAGAAAGTGGTTACATCAATCAATCTTTAATATAGGAACTGACTCGGCCGTTAATTAAGATCAGATGACTGATATTTTGAGATCCGTCGTTTAATAATATCCATCTATGAAGCCCAAACACTGACACGTCAACACGGATAATTTTTTTGAAAAAGTGATATAATTCAATGTAATTGTAAGTGTCGGTGTCCGGGACACGCCTAATCTAAGGAGTGTCGGAGCTTCATAGATATCCATTGACTTAGATGGACCAATTGTAGCGATATTAAGAAATTCCACCCGAAGTGATATTTTGTCCATGGTGCCCTGTCTTCTTTGATCTTAGCATCTTTACTGGCCAAGAGGAATTATTGATAATTTCGTATTGATAGTTTGCCATTGCAATTACCTATGGCAGTTTAAAGATTATATAATGAAATGCTGATGGGAGTTTATTTCTGTTTGCTTGTACGCAGTTTTTGAAAGGCTGCTGAGGACACAGGATGATTTTGTCTGGCCTGTTGATACTGCTTTTGTTGGCCGCTTCATCATAGATGTTGAGTTTCTTGACCTAAAGATATGCAATATGAGTGTGAGTTTCTAATTCATATGCTAATTTTTTTTTTCTATTACCAATATTGATGTAGGTGTGTTTAATAAACAAAATAACATAGTACAAGTCATCAAGTCATCGGGTAATTGTTTAGTGATCTTAGCTGTTTGATTACCTATACACAGGACTTTCATTTTATGTATGTGCTATTGCTAATTAATGTACAGCAAAATTTACTGGATTGTCCTTTGTCTTATGGATTGTTTGTTTTGCATGCAATAGAGGCGATAAAATAAAATTCAAGGGTCATTTTTTTTATTTCTCCTTCTTTGTATGCTGTGGACAGTATATTGTCAATTGGAATTGTGGGTAACACAAATTTTTAGTTCTTTGCTATGCCTTGAACTGCCTATTTTAAATATGAAATGATGGCATTTAATTTCTCTGTCTCCCTTAGTTTTCAGCAAATCAATTGGACCTTTAACTATCTAACTATTTAGCAAATATGCATAAGATGTCAAAATTATACCGATTATTCTGGAAGACAATCTTTTGCATAGCTACTAGTGCACTTGGTTAATATATTGCTTTACCTGTATACTTAACTGGTCCCAAACCTCTGTGTACTCCTAATATCAGAATTTTTTTCTCGATTATGCTTTGATTGTTTCGTTTTGACTCAGGGTGGAGAACCTAGTTCTATATGGTCAGCTGATGGAAATTCACAATGCATTGAAGCTCAAAAAAGTACTCTCTGTTGCATCTCTCGCATGCTTGATGAGTCTATACATGCTGACCTAACCATTATCACTGCCGATGGTACATTGAGAGCTCACAAGGCAATTTTGTCCTCGAGTTCCCCTGTATTTCAAAGCATGTTTCATCACAACCTGAAGGAGAAAGAGTCGTCAACAATCCATATTGAAGACATGTCACTTGAATCATGCACTGCTCTTCTAAGTTACTTGTATGGAGCAATTAAACAGGATGATTTCCGGAGACACTGTCTTGCTTTGCTCGGAGCAGCCAATAAGTATGATATTGGTAGTCTGAAAGATTTATGTGAGGAAAACCTTCTTGAAGAAATTAACTCAGACAATGTTCTTGAGATGCTAAATGAAGCTTGGTTTTATCAATTACACAAATTAAAGAAAGGGTGTTTAACATTCTTATTTGAATTTGGTAAAATATATGATGTTAAAAATGATGAAATAAATAACCTTTTTCAGCATGCAGATAGGGAGCTAGTGATGGAGATGTTTCAGGTGATGCTTACAATTTCCAACCCAGAATAGGTTAATTAATTGTATGGCAAACGTATTTGCCACTTGGATCATGTGAATGGTATATATATCAATGTCAATGTGTATATTTGTGTTTACTCATCAGTTTCTACTTTCCCATTTACAATGTCAACAATTTCAATGTGAATATAATACAGTACCTCCATTATAATTTATTTAATAACAATTGTATTAATAATGCATGGTTGAAAGTGGTGGTTGTTCGAGGTGGTGCAAACGCCTGTTTAAGTGTTATGTTGGTTGAAGCAGTGGTCGCTAGTGGGGGCAATGGTGATCGGTAGACAAGTGGCAACAACAGTTAGAGACGAGACGCTTAGAGTGGGGGTATAAATGGTGGTTGGAGTAGTAGTCAATAGTGGTCAAAGTGATAGAAGCGAACAAGTGGATATTATGGTCAAGGTGGTAGGCAGCGGTAGTCGGGGTGATAATCAGAGAAGTGGTGGATGATGGTCGTAAATTGTAATAAGCAAGGCAATATTGATAGGAGATGGCCAAAGTGATGGTTAGTTGTGTTAGTAGTTATGATTTGAATTCCCATGAACATTTTATTTATTTTCTCTAATCAATGTTAATTAGTATTGATTTCTCTAATCAATGATAGGAGATGGCCAAAGTGATGGTTACTTGATTAAGAATACATTGAACCCATTTGTTCTTCTTGTTTACATCAAAAGTCATTATTGATTTCTAATGTATATTACTAAAGTCATTATTGATTTCTAATGCATATTATTAAAGTCATTATTGATTTACAAGTCATTAAAAACTCTTTAAATTAATAATTATTAATTTATCGATAAATTAATAACTCTCTAAATTAATAAATTTTTCCGGTTCTGACTCTATTAATTTATAGAGATTGTACTGTATTTGTGATGCAAATGGTAAAGCATCGTTAATTGTATCTTGGTTTCTAAAAAAATCAAAATTTTAGGACAAAAAGATAGATATGATGATTCATAATGAACCTCTTTTAAAGGTTCGAGAAGCTCTGTTTGACGATTTTATGGTGTTTTCTTGCCCCGCTTAATTTTTTGGATAGTTTTTTTGGATAAATTGTGTAGTTTTCCTGTCTTGGATTTAGGCCCCTATGTATTCCCACAAATAAATAAAAAATATTTTTATCCTTCTAATTTTTATATTATTTATTTTTTTATTTTAATGATAATTTTATATTCATATATGTTATTGCGTCATCGTGAGTTTAGCTCAATTGATAAGAACATCGCACATTAGGAGTAAAATTCTAACTATTAAATGACCTGAAGAAAAAAAACTATGTTAATGTGAAGCTTATAAAAATGGAAAATGCTTAATTGCACAGTAGAGTCGTGCAAAAATAATGACCGACATGCTTTATTAAATTCTAATTAAATTATGTTTATAAACATAACTGTTGTTGTGATGTTGTTAAAAAAGAAAAAATCAGCATTCTCCCTTCCCTGTAATTTCATCGCTCATTGACAATTGGTTATTGAAATATGGACTCAGTGACAGCAGTTGCTTATTGCTTAAACATACCCCTTCCACATGGTTAATATAAGGACTCATATAGGAAAAAATAATTGTTCTTTCTCAAAATAGGTATAAGCAATAAGCAATTGTCAGTGGGATTATTTTGGATCGTGCCATTCATAGGTGGAACCTGTCGTTCCATGTAGCAGCACTCATTATTTATTTCAATTTTTTTGTCAAATCCATGAATTTGACCATCTAATATAGGGTGTGTTTGTTTGAGATTAAAATAAAATAGATTTTTTAAAAAAAATCTATTTTTAAAAAATAGATTTATTTTGTAGAGATTTTGAAAAAAATCTAAAGTTGTTTTGTGTTTGTTTATAATTAAAAAAAATCATTTTTGAGAACAAACATATGGTTCATGTTCTTAAAAAAATAGATTTTGAAAAAAGCTATTCAAAATAGCTTTTCATTTTGAAGAGAAAAATGATTTTTTTTAAAAATGATTTTTATAAAATCTGAAACAAACACAAGTAAAATGAAAAAAAATGATTTTTTTATGAAAAAAATAGATTTTTTTCAAAAAAAAGCTGAAACAAACGCACCCATAATAATGTCATAACAATAAATTAGGTGATCAGACATATAAAAATGAAGCGTTTACTTGCTAAGAGTTTTATAACAAATAAAGTATTAGAATGTGTCATGATCAAACATATAAAATCAAAACAAGATCAATTAAAACAATACATATAAAAAATGAGATTGGATCATTTATTTTCACATCATCAATTAAAATCATGTATAAGATCTCTGCCTCCTTTCCTTATTTAGTTAAGATAGTCAAATTTATATAGAGTGCTGCTACATTTATAAGTATTGTTTTACGCTTCTCTTTCTTTATTTATTGACTTGCAGTGGAGACATGATGAACACGAGACAGACAGACATACTGGTCTGAAAATGAATGCTTTAGTTTAGTTTAGAAGCATCCATCACCATGGCGGATAGGGTGGACATGATTGCAAGATTAGCACAATGGAAAATCCACGACTTCGGACCTTATTCATACAAAAAATCTCATCCTTTCAAGCTCGGAATCTGGAACTGGTATGTGTGTGTGTGTATGCATCATCATCTTGAAGGAAATTTTATATAATTATAATTATATGATAGACACAAATTATAGCATATCTACATCAATAAATAGATCAAGAATAGAATCGTGTACCTTTCACCTTTAGAAGATTGAATGAGAAGGAATCAAGTCTAATGTTCAGAGTTAATTATTAACCTAATGGGATGGTTAATATATATACTCATCAGTGGAGGCAGAGACCTCTCAACAGGCCTACATGTGAGAATAATCCAACCCATCACGGGTTATTCCCAATTACAGCCCAATTAGATAAACTATCCTTTTATTAGAATATAGTGCAATATATCATAATAGAATATAAATAGTTGATATAATAACTTATTATTTTAATTATTGATTAAGGTTAATCCATAAAATCCAACAATCTCCCACTTGGATAACCTTGATCAATTACTAAAATATCAAGCTATTTATAAAACACTTGCAATTAGAATAGTATAAGAAACACAAGTTTTAACAATGCAGAAATTGAATCCGATAGGGAAAACAAAATCATACACGTTAAATACTTATATTTCACATAAGGATAATAAATATGGATTAATATATAATTAAGAGTATATAATCCAATAATGGTCCAAAGCATCTGAAATGCTAAACAAACTCCCACTAACCCAAAATATCAAAAGACTTAATCAAATCAATGTGAGTTATAATACTCATATATATAAGTCTGTGGTTAATGGTTCTGCCAACGAGTTTGTAATTTTATAATAGTCATGCATAAAAGTAATTACTTATAGGGATAGCCTATTAAAGAGAATAATTACTTTTAGTCAAAATCAATATTTGCTCTACATTGTTTGACATTCTATTAATCTAAGTTTTAGGAAAAAATGTGACTATGAAAATCCATAAAGAATTAGGAGACTAAAGAATCTCCAATTGGATTAACATAAACACTTAATTTTCAGGAAAAATAAGATATGGATTAATGTGGCCACAAGAATGTCAATAAAGAACAAAATTATGATTATGCAATTCATAAGTACCTTAAGAACACAATATCATACTCGATAGGAGTATTGATATTATACGTTAATGTACTTATTATTTATGACCTTATAAGTGTGTGATGTTGGTAAAAGAGAAGCACAATATTTTTGCATGCTAAGAGATTATTGTGCATTTTCCAACAAAATTGACTTAGGCATCTAATTATGATGCTTACTGAGATTAGAGAATTTTTATATATGTCTCAGTATAACAGAATGAGACAGAAATTATAAATTCTCTTTGGCTATGTCATATCTTATAGTGTGCACAAGAATATATGACAATGATAGAATTTTAAATTTTTTTATAGTGTACACATTCTCATTTATCTCACATATATATAATTATAAACTAAAGTGAGAATTTTATTAGAGCTCATAAATATATAACATTGTGTACACACTCCCACTAATCTCACATATACAAACAAGAGTGAGATTTTTCATTAGAGCTTTCTAATATATAAGTTAACTAATAATAATACAGTTAATAGTGGGATATTTGATTACTAGTGCAAATTATCTATATGTGGTTATATTCATTATATTTTATTTCACTAATAGAGTTTACAAACTCAACCACATATTTTCCACATGAATATAGCAGAATTATTAATACAAGTGGTTATAAAATAATAGGCCCAAAATAGTAATATGAAACTCATAATTTATCAATGGCAAATTTTATCTAGATTTGAGTTTCATAGTTAACCATATATTCTGCATATAAAATAAAGGAGAATGTAAGCTTTTTACTTAATAATATATAACACAAAATCTCCTTATTATAAATAAATTTCTTAAAAGAATTTTATAAGTAACCTTCACATAAATAGTGAGACAAAATCCCTATTATTTTATATTATGGGATTATAAGCTAGCTTTGTTTTAATAGCTCACTTAAAATTCAAGTGTTACAATTAAATTCAAACACACACTTGATACATAATTAGGTTACATGCAGCGGAAATAAAAGAGACTTCAATTTTACCATTATTGAGGATATAACAAAATAGTCATAAACTTTTCAAAAATAACAAAAGACTATATTATCCTTAAGTCCCTATAATAAACAAGATATACATAATGATGATTACATATAAAAGATTTATCATCATATGAGTGAAATTAAGTCTCTAGTATTATAAAATAGAATATGAGACTGTATATATAAATGGTTTAATAATTCACTCAATAAACTCAAATGTTACAATTATATACACACACATTTGAGAAGTAGTTAGATTATAAGCAGCGGAAATACACGAGACTTACATTTATTATTATTATTGAGGATATTACTATACAAGAGAAAATAGTCATTAACTTCCATAAGTGTTGAAGAATATCAATAATATAAAATATGTCAAATATAGTAAAAATGGCAGAATTAAATATTCCAAATGTAACATTTATCATTATTTAGAATAATGATATAAGATAAATAAATTTTTCTTAATAGAATTGTTAAGGATTTTTGGGATTTTGACATATTGCTTTTATAAAATAATTTGAAAGTATTAACAAAAGACTATAATTAATATCCTCAATATAAGTCTCTATGATATTTTTATATCTAGAATTATAAAACAAATATATTTATTTGTTTCTTAGCTATAGTTAATTGGCATGTAGAATTTTCCTCACTCACTTGTTAGAGAATTATAATTAAATTGGTGAAAATATTTCTCATACAAAGGATGATTATGCTAAGCAATGTCATACCGATAGGGTATGTCCATCACGTTACACAATACGTAGTAAGGATTCTCCCACTTGATAGAGAATAATAGTTGAATTAAGAGTTTGAAAATATTTTGAATAAATATTCAACTATTTCTCTATCACAGAATGATCGTGTTGAGTAACGTCACACTGATAAGGTATGTCCGACACTTTCACACAATACAGGGAGAGTAGCAATCCAATTTTTTTTTTTTTTTAAATTTAAATAAGTTAAAAAATTAGAATAATATTGGATTGCAAAATAGAGATAGTAGCTACATGCCTTTTATTATATTTAATAAAATATCTTACTTATTGTAATAAATAAGAACTATATATAGCATCTTAATGTACTCTTCTTATCAAAAAAATTTAATAGTGATAGGGTATTTGAAAAATAATAAGTATATAATTAAAGTACATTGAGTAATAACTAAAATTATATTAACAACAACACACCGATAGGGTATAATTGCCATCAATATAATTTTAAGAATACTTTACATAATTGTATCTACGATAGGTGCGATTACAATTATACAAATCAATAATGTTCATGCTTAAAAAATATGATAAAAGATTATCATGCATAAATAATATTTTTAATTTACTCAATTATAAGTCATATTCAAATAATAGAAAAATGTGCTTGTTAATATTTTAAATTAGCACATCATAAATATGACTTTAGAATTTATATACGAAAATTTATAATAACAAAAGTTATTATTTAAAATAAAAGTGTGTAAAATAGTTTTGTATTTTATCCAGAATAGAACTCTTAGAATAAGGTTTTAAATACTCTCACTATACCTTATAATATAAATATAAAATGGAGTATTGTTGTAAGAAAATAATATGTATAATAGTTATAGAGTTCTATTTAAAATATTCTGGAGAAAAGGGTTCCACTTTTATATAGATTATTGCACAACAAAAGAGAAGAAGAAATAAGTTTCTTCATATATGCAATGACGAGTAATAAGTTACAAGAGGTTAAAATTTTTGATTAAATTGCGACTAACCTCATAGAATGTGACATTCATCCTTGTTCTTAAAGTCATTGACTTTTGATGACTTAGCGAGTATACCATTTGATAACATCATCTCAGAATATTCATCATTAAAAAAATAAGCCAAAAAATATATGTGAGACTCTAATTGTAAATCAATATGATTTAATAATTCTGCTCTGATACCAATTGAAGGAAATTTTATATAATTATAATTAGATCATAGACACAAATTATAGCATATCTACATCAATAAATAGATCAAGAATAGAATCGTGTACCTTTCACCTTTAGAAGATTGAATGAGAAGGAATCAAGAAGTTAGGTTGAGAGTTCTTCTACCTCTCACTGATGAGATCGGTCTAATGTTCAGAGTTAATTATTAACCTAATGGGATGGTTAATATATATACTCATCAGTGGAGGCAGAGACCTCTCAACAGGCCTACATGTGAGAATAATCCAACCCATCACGAGTTATTCCCAATTACAGCCCAATTAGATAAACTATCCTTTTATTAGAATATAGTGCAATATATCATAATAGAATATAAATAATTGATATAATAACTTATTATTTTAATTATTGATTAAGGTTAATCCATAAAATCCAACACATCTATCTCTCTACTCTATGTATAATGTATTTGAATGAGCTTGAGATTTTCGATTTTTTGATTGTTGTATCTTTGTTCTTTCTCAATCCTTGAGGTACTTTTATGTTGTAAGGAATAGGTTCTTCTCCATTCATCTTTTTCCAGAAAATACTCAATTTTCTAAGGAACATCCACCCCTTGCTCGATTCATTCTTCGTGTTTCCGTTGCTGGTTCATCTCGCAAATTTATTGTCTCTCCTGGTCAGTATGCACCTACAGTTACTATTTGTTAATTGACTCTTTATTTATGTTTGCTCTTATCATTTTATTTTGAAAAATGGGATAAAATTAAAGATAAACTTTATGTATGTGTGTTTGCTTCTGATCAATATAATGTTGATTTTTCATGATGTGACTGTGCATTTTCATTCACATTCAATGAAATTGTTACAAAACTTGATAGATCGACAAACGTCTTTGAAAAGAGAAAAGATACATAAATTGTAAAATAAAATGAAATTGTATTCAAATAGTCGTTGAACTGATCTAGAAAGTGGTTACATCAATCAACCCTTAATATAGGCTAACTAACTACTAGTGGTAATAAGTAGTAACTAACTGACATTACATTACTAATAGGAACTGACTCGGCCGTTTATTAAGATTAGATGGCTGATATTTTGAGATCCGTGATTAATTACTAAACCGTCGTTTAATATCAATCCATTGACTTAGATGGACTGACTGTCGCGACCAAGAGGAAATATTGATAATTTTATGTTGGATGTCAAATAAGCAAATGACAAGTTTACCATTGCAATTACCTATGGCAGTTTAAAAATTATATAATGAAATGCTGATGGGAGTTTATTTCTGTTTGCATTACGCAGTTTTTGAAAAGCTGCTTAGGACACAGGATGACTTTGTCTGGCCTATTGATACTTCCTTTGTTGGCCGATACATCATAGATGTTGAGTTTCTTGACCTAAAGATATGCAATATGAGTGTGAGTTTCTAATTCCAATGCTATTTATTTTCAAATACCAATATTAATTGCTTTTTCTGTATCTGCTAATTGATTGTGTTGTGTATTGTTTGTCTTGCATAATAGAGCTGTGAAAATGAAAAGCAAGGGTCATTATTGTTTTATTTTCCTTCTTTATATGCTGTGGGCAAAATATTGTCAATTGGAATTGTTGGGTAACAATTTTTAAGTTCTATGCTATCCCTTCAATTTATCTGTCTCTCTTATTTTTCAACAAATCAAATGGACCTTTAACTATCGAACTATTTATCTTTCAAAATTATGGCGATTATTCTGAAAGATAATCTTTTGAATAGCTACTATTGTACTTGGTTAATATATTGGTTTCCCTGTATACTTAACAACTGGTCCCAAACCTGTGTACTACTAATATCAGAATTTGTTTTCCTCTTATGCTTTGATTGTTTCATTTTGACTCAGGGTGGAGAACCTAGTTCTATATGGTCATCTGATGGAAATTCACAATGCGTAGCACAAAAAAGTACTCTATTTTGTATCTCTCGCATGCTTGATGAGTCTATACATGCTGACATAACCATTATCACTGTTGATGGTACGTTGAGAGCTCACAAGGCAGTTTTGTCCGCGAGTTCCCCCGTGTTTCAAAGCATGTTTCATCACAACCTGAAGGAGAAAGAGTCGTCAACAATCCATATTGAAGACATGTCACTTGAATCATGCACTGCTCTTCTAAGTTACTTGTATGGAGCAAATAAACAAGAAGATTTCCGGAAACACTGTCTTGCATTGCTCGGAGCAGCCAATAAGTATGATATTGGTAGTCTGAAAGATTTATGTGAGGAAAACCTTCTTGAAGATATTAACTCAGACAATGTTCTTGAGATGCTAAATGAAGCTTGGTTTTATCAATTACACAAGTTAAAGAAAGGGTGTTTAACATTCTTATTTGAATTTGGTAAAATATATGATGTTAAAAATGATGAACTAAATAACCTTTTCCAGCATGCAGATAGGGAGCTAGTGATGGAGATGTTTCAGGTGATGCTTACTATTTCCAACCAAGAATAGGGTAATTAATTGTATGGAAAAGTTATTTTCCACTTGGATCATGTAAATGGTATAAATATCAATGGGAATGTGTATATTTGTGTTTACTCATCAGTTTCTACTTTCCCATTTACAATGTCAACAATTTTAATGTGAATGTGATACAACCTCCATTGAAACACATATATTAAAAAAAAAATCTTTAAAAAAAATCTATTTATACCCTATTTAATATTATAATTTATTTAATAACAATTGTAATAATAATGGTTGAAAGTGGTGGTTGTTCGAGGTGGCGCGAATGCCTGCATGAGTGTTATGTTTTTTTTTAACAGCAAAATTTTTATTAAAAAACCAAATTTCTGCACAAGACAAGCGGAGACTGGTAAAAGAGAACCTACAAATCAAAAATGTCGTATACATGTTGGTTGAAGCGGTGGTCGCTAGTGGGGGCAATGGTGATTGGTAGACAAGTGGCCACAACAATTATAGTGGTGAGTGTAATTGGAGGACAATGTTTACAACAGTCGGAGATGGCGCTTAGAGTGGTGGTTTGAGTAGTAGTCAATGGGGTCAAGTGATAACAAGCAAACAATCAGTGGCTATTATGGTCAAGGTGGCAGGCAGCAGTAGTCGGGGTAATGATCAGAGAAGTGGGTTGATGGCGGTTGTAGTGGTGGTGAGGTGGTCCCAGAAGCGATCCTCACAGTGGTCATTGGTCAGAGTAGTTGAATATCAGTATATTTTCAACGTTTACAGTTAAAATCAATATTTGAATTTCGAATGTACCATAGAATAGAACTACTTTTCTTTCTTATTTCCTTTTTAGCACATAGTTAGTCATGAACCGAACTGACCATTTATTGAAGAGATTCACAAGACTTTTACAACTTTGGTGAATTTATTATTGATTATGTTGATTTTTTTTTTTGAATCATGTGTTGAATGTCATATATTACTACCTCCGTTCTTATTTATAAGAGATAATATTTTTTTAAAATTTATTAAAAAATTGATGTATCTTTTTTATTTAATGGTCAAATATATGAATTTATCAAAAAATTTAAAATGTCAATTGTCTCTTATAAATAGGAACAGAGGTAGTATATAGTAACTAAAACAAAAATGTCTTGTGAATCACTAATTGCAACTGACCATTTAAAATGTTGAACTGACCATTTATTAACAAAAAATGTCTTGTAACTAAAAAAAATTTACTAATATAATTTCGGTAAACACTCTTTGAGCTTTAAAATTTAACCTAATTATGTTAAGTTATTAGACTCAATTGGCAAAAATTTTTACTTAATTACTAAAATTCATATAATTTCCTTAAATGTTAGTACTATTCTAATTTCTTACCAAAAAATGTTACTATTCTAATTTAGACTATTTAAATAATAGTTTTATTTTATACTGTATATACAAAAATCATTTATAGTTTAGCCACCATGTCAATCGTCAATATAAATGGCTGTTTACAATAACAATTCAGAAATACAAGAACAAGCTAAAGCTCTCTCTCTCTCTCTCTCTCTCTCTCTCTCTCTCTCTCTCTCTCTCTCATCTCTCTCACACATTCTAGCAACAACAGCATTACCAAAAATATATTATGGGAGAGTGGTGGTGTTCTTTGTTGCTTTCACTGATTTTAACAGCATTTCTTGGCACCATCCATGGTGGCAATGTCACCTATGACAGAACATCGTTAGTCATTGATGGCCAACATAAAATCCTCTTCTCCGGTTCAATTCACTACCCTCGTAGCACTCCTCAGGTACGTCCAACTTATATATATATATATATATCTTCATTATCTTACACTATTTGTGGTTGTTTTTTTTAGCGGTTTTTATACTGGTTCATCTCATAAGTTTAACTTGGCAGAGACATTGAATATACGAGACTTTTCATTTTTTTTTTTTTACATTTGAACTATGTGAGTTTAGACATTAAATCTTTTTAAAAGGAAATTAAAAGAAAAAGTTTGCATTGGTTGAATGATATTGCATGTTTCATTTGTGTTGTAATTTGTTTGTTTTTTTATTTTGGTAAGATTTTTGTTTGTATATAATATTAAGTTTTCTTAATTAATAGAAATAAAAATTTAATTAACTTATTAACTTATTGTATATATATAGTTAACGTACTTCGATGGTGCACTTTAAACTCTTTTCTAAAAGATCCATATGAGAAGCACTGATGTTTTGTTTTATTGTATGTTTTTAGGGTTGAGTACAAAACTCACATAAATTTTAGAATTAAACATATATAAGCAAAAGAGAGATAGAGACAAGGGAGGGAGGGAGGGAAATTAATCATCTTATTCTCATTGTCCTTATTAGGTAAGAAGTATAACATGCACTCCATCTCAAATGAAGTATACATAAAAATTGATCCCATTTAAATTATGTAATTTCAATAAAAAAAAATTAATTTTATTGCTAAATTTACCATCTATCTATATATATATATATATATATTAAATGAAGGATATTTTTTTTGATGTAAAATGAAGAATATTTTAGAGACACTATCATAGAGAATTTATTAAAATTTGTTTATATTTTGCTTAAATGCACAATCTGACATGACAAGCTAACTGTTTTTCTTTACCAATAGTGTGTGTAACATGGGCTTCTAATAATTTTATTTTGTGAAGTATACTTATACTAATTAAATATTTTCCCCTTATTATTATTTTGGATCATGATGGCAACTGCCACAGTGCCATCTTTTGTATGGCATGTGTGTGTTTTACATGGTGAGGCTCTTTGAGAAACAGTTTTTAATTATGTTTAGTTTAACCAATATTATAGGTGAATGTGAGTAAGCTTTTAACAAATTAAACTAAACAATACTTCTGTAAACTAGTATATGTTAATGGATCTCCCTTCTCCAATTGTCAATTATATATCTTGAGAGATTTGACTTGAACGATTTTGTATGGAGTAGAGCCATTAATTAGAATTAAAGATTGAGTTTTTATTTCTCAGTAAATCTAGCTAGGTTGTCCTCCATTAAATTTTTTTTACTAAAGTTTGTCCTCCATTAATTAGCTAGATTGTATAACATATAAAATACTATTTCCTCCATTTTAAAATAAGCGTCATTTTAGCAAAAAACTCTCTTATCAAGATAGTAGAGTTTGTGTGTCTTTTTTCCGTTTCTAACCTTATATATGTCACACTCTCTTTTCAATAATAAATTTTCTATTTCATGATAATTATAAATTTGAGTTAATGAGAGAAGGTTGTTTTTGACAACTTATAACATTAATTTATCAAATGACACTTAAAAAAACAAATTTTTATTACTAGAATGACACTTATTTTGAAACAAAGAAAATACTAGCTGCTGGTTATTTTTAATTAGGTCCTTGCTTGTACTACTTGTCATCATAAATGACTGACCTTGAAGCCAAGTTAGACGAGAATGTTAGTAGATGATAGTATGGTCACATACATAAAATTTAATCATCTAAGTATAAAGGTTAAATTAGTTTTCTACAAAAAAAAAGGGGTTACTTACTTTTTTCTTTTGACTAAAAAGGGTTACTTACTTATTCACGAAAAAAAGGTTAAATCATTTTTTGTACAGAAAAACTTTATTTAATTTTTTGTACGTATTTATTTTATTTTATAGTACACATTGATCGAGTATAATAGCTTCAAAAATGAAGTAAGATAAGTCTTCAGAAAAAGAAAAAAAAAACTTGTTATTAAAACCGAAATAAGTGCCCGTTTGGCCGGGCTTATTTTCTACTTTTTTTCTTCTCCTTAAAAATAGTAAAGTAGGAAAAAAATGTGTTTGATTCTACTTTTTTTTATTTTTTAATTCTTTAGTTTATTTCTCTAATACTTTTAAAGAGAAATATGTCTAAATTCAATTTTATACTTCTCTATTTCGTTTAAGCTAAATAGAAAAGTAGAAAATAAGCCGGGCCAAACGGGCACTTAGTGAAAACAAAATTAAGTAAGATGTCATCTTTGAACTAGATAATTTGAACTAGATAGAAAATAAGTCTTCAAAGATGACATCTTACTTAATTTGTTTCTATCTTCAAATTATCTTGCTCTAAATCTTCAAAGATGACGTTTTACATAATTTGTGTAATTTTGTTTTCATTCTCAAATTATCTAGTTCTATATTCTATATATGTACGTATCGAAATAAATCTTCAAAAATGACGACTTATATAATTGGTATAAATTTGGTTTCATTCTCAAATTTTCTTGTTCTATACTGTATCCATTTTTTTTATTAGATGGGATCCAATATTTTGTGTCAATTAAATTTCCAAAAAATTAATTTATATAGTAATAAAAAGACATTTTAAATTCAATAGATTTAAGTTCAAGTCTCGCTAGTGACTTTGAAGGGGGGAGAATTTTGTGTTCTTAAGTATTCTATCTTGGTTGTGTCAAAAAAAAAAGTATTCTATCTTGGATTGGATCAACGTCCTCTCATTTTATATTTTATATTAGCAAAAAGAATAAAAAATTAGGGGGGGTTATTGGATTGTGATTTCGATGGATTTCGAGGGATTATTTTGACAAAAAAGTCTTGAAGATTTTAAAAGATTTCGTGGGATTATATTGATTTTGTGAGATTTTGAGAGACTTTTTTTAAAAGATATTTTACAATCAAGATTCTTTTTTTTTTGTGGCGTGAAAAAAAAAAAGTCTTGATTAAAAATTTTGATTGGATAACAACATATTTTGTGGCATTAAAAAAAAAAATTTGATTAAAAATCTTAATTGAATAACAACGGATTCTATACCAAAAAAAAAATAACAACGAATTTTGTGGCATTGAAAAAAAAAAAGTCTTGATTGAATAACACAAGACTTTTAAAATCCATTAAAATCCCTCAAAATCCATTAAAATCCCTCAAAATCCTAATTGAATAACCCCCCTAGGCTATTGTTATTATATACCCAAATAAGAACATTATTTTCTTTGTATTTTAGTACATTATTAACATATTGTTTGTATTAAATTATATCCAAATAATTGCATTTACAAAATAATACAATGATTATCACTATAAATAATTTTTTTTTTGTTGACTAAATCACTATAAATAATGTGGTCCAAACATATCCATGAATTTGCATTATTAAAAAATCATGTATTTGAACCTTTCATTTCATGAATACTCCCTATTTATTGAGGGGGGGAAACAATCATTTGATACAAGTCAAATTAAGTGAGGGAGAAACAATCATTTGATTCAAGTGAAGTTAAAGTTTCAAAGAATCAAGCTCCAAATTTTGTCTTCATTTATTTATTTTGCAAAGAAGAAACTTCACTTCATTAATTTCATCATGAATATAATGTTCAATACATGAGTAAAATACAGAAAAACACATAATAATTCCACTAAAATTAAAATAACTTAAATTGAAAATCAAGCTGAAAAATCCTTTGGTGTACAAATGCTGTACTGATTGTGTTTGAAGGGGCCAAGAAAAACATGAAGAAAGGCTCAAATTAAAATGATAAGTTCCAATTAATTTGTTCATAATAATTTAAACAGATGTGGCCTAACTTAATTGCCAAAGCCAAAGAAGGGGGATTAGATGTAATACAAACTTATGTATTTTGGAATCTTCATGAGCCTCAACAAGGCCAGGTAACCTCATTTGTCCATAATATATAATTCTTCATAATTATTTTCTTAAGCTCATTACTTACAAACAAAATGCATGGTTGTTATTTTTGACTTGCTTTTGCAGTATGAGTTTAGTGGAAGGCTTGATTTAGTGGGATTCATTAAAGAAATTCAAGCACAAGGTTTATATGTCACACTTCGAATTGGACCTTACATTGAGAGTGAATGTACTTATGGGTAAGACTACCAACAAATTTAATTTTCAAAACAAGAAATTGATATAAAAATAATATAAACCTTTTTTAATCTAGTGGCTAGAATTTTACCTTTTCTAAGGCGAATAAGTGGCTGTACTAGAATTTGAACATTTGTCTTTGCATATTACATGCAATGTCTTTACCAACTAAGTTATGATCAACAGAGATAATATATATTATTCACAACAACAAAAAATCATTGCTACCTTTTATTGACTTCCAATTTGTTGCTGTAGGGGTCTACCAATATGGTTACATGATATTCCAGAAATTGTATTTAGATCGAATAATGATCAATTCAAGGTACCAATAACTTTTGTTTTCCATCCATTCAACTTTTAGTAGTAGTACTTAATTGATTATTCATTAACTTAAACTTTTCCTAATGACAGTTTTACATGCAAAGATTCACTGCTAAAATAGTCGATTTAATGAAATCAGCCAATCTTTATGCTTCACAAGGAGGGCCTATCATACTATCCCAGGTTTAAACTTCAAGGCAACAACATATAGTTAACAAATAGTAATTTAGTACTATATATTTGGCATTGTTTTTTGTTGGTAATTAGGAATGCATTGTGGTTCTTGTAGATTGAGAATGAATATGATAATGTTGAAAGGGCGTTTCACGAGAATGGATTGAGTTATGTTCGTTGGGCGGCTCAAATGGCCGTGGGACTCCAAATGGGTGTACCTTGGGTAATGTGTAAACAAGATGATGCTCCTGACCCTGTGGTTAGTCTCTCAATTATACTGTCAGTTGTTTAAAGTGTTTACACATAAATTAAGAAAAATATTGTTTTTCCGATCTTAAATATAAGAAAAAAAGTGTACCAGTATATGTATTTGATTCAATATGTACCTTTTTTACTTATATTTAACACGAACTAAAGTAAAAAATAACATGCATTAAAATATGCAGATCAACACATGCAATGGCATGCAATGTGGGAAAACATTTAAGGGGCCAAACTCACCTAACAAGCCTTCACTATGGACAGAGAATTGGACTAGTTTGTATGCTCTTGTACACAATTTTTCTTTACAATTTACAAATAACCATTTTTTCTTGAAGTGTGAATTTCAGTTAGCAAAGTGTCTTACTATACTGATGTCATTTATTTGATGTTTATATCAATTTTAAGTTATCAAACCTTTGGGGGAGTACCATACCTGAGATCAGCTTCAGACATTGCCTACAATGTTGCCTTGTTCATTGCAAAGAAAGGAAGCTATGTCAATTACTACATGGTATCACTATCATCACCGTCTATAACTGTTCCTCCCTTTTTCTTTCTCTTTCTCGGCAACTCACTTGACGGATTTGATGCAGTACCATGGAGGAACCAATTTTGATAGATTAGCCTCCGCTTTCATAACAACAGCTTATTATGATGAGGCTCCACTGGACGAATACGGTATGGTTCTCTCCTTTCTCCATCTGAGTAAATCGCAAATATTGAACCATTATTATGTGATTGACTATGCTAAGGTAAACCAGGTTTGGTTAGACAACCAAAATGGGGGCATCTTAAGGAGCTACATGCCGCAGTCAAGTCATGTTCACAACCTCTACTTTATGGAACTCAAACCACATTCAGCTTAGGCTCGCTACAACAAGTAATTAAGAAAGAATATTCTAAAATATACGGTGATCAACGAATTAATAAAGCACTTACTCTTAGTTAATACATTTCTCACCTCTTTCCTTCAGGCTTATGTTTTCAGAAGCTCTACAGAATGTGCTGCCTTCTTGGAAAATAGTGGACCTAGGGATGTCACAATCCAATTTGAAAATACCCTGTATCAATTGTCCCGGAAATCAATCAGTATTCTACCGGACTGCAAGAATGTAGTATTCAATACCGGCAAGGTAAAATTGAATGTTCGATGCATAATTTATCTTTCATTTTAAAAAACAATGAGTTTCTCTTCTTTCTTGCATTTCTTACTTCAACCGTTATTCTTTGCATCAATGAATTACATCACAGAAATATAATGCAGTTAGTGAAATGTGTTTCATATTTTTATGTTGTTGTAGGTGAGTATACAGAACAATGTCAGAGAAATGAAAACACAATCACAGTTCAATTCAGCTCAAAATTGGAAAGTGTATACAGAAACCATCCCTAACTTTGATGATACTTCATTAAGAGCGAACGGATTATTAGATCAAATCGGCACAGCAAAAGATACATCTGATTATATGTGGTACACTTTCAGGTAAAATAACAACATAATTTCTAAATAACAGCTGCGGTTAAGAATGTTTGATGTATCATAAATACTTTATTCCTTTTACTAAGATATTTGTTGAACTGTTGATGGTGCAGACTTGATGAAAAATCTCCGAATGCTCAATCTGTTCTTAGTATATACAGCCTAGGACATGTTTTGCATTCTTTCATCAATGGAGTTTTAACAGGCATGCCTCTAAATCTCATTTCTGAAGATCTTGTTTACTTGATCACTTAATATTTCAGTGTACGAACTGAGATGTTAATACTTGGGTTCAATGCATGCTTTTCACTCAGGCTCTGCACATGGAAATCACGACAATTTGTTCGTTGCAATGGAAACAAATGCTAATCTGATACCTGGGATGAACAACATCTCCATACTAAGTGTGACAGTTGGATTGCCGGTATTTGTTTCAATTGTTTAGCCTACATTTCCACCCATCATCAACAAGCAAAGAAAATCACATATTATTTAACAAATATTGCCGGTATTTGTTAATTTTAAAGACGAAAATGGCAATTCTAAAGATGAAGTAACGTGTAATATGCATGCTTATTTCATTTGAGATGTTTCTTCTATCTAGATTTGAGATCACAAGTTATAATGAAGTATCGTTTGGGCATGCCCTTGCAAAATCATACAAAGATTGTTTAAAATCATACAATACAAATATATATTAGACAATATGACAACCAAAATAAGATTATGCACTAACATGAAATGTATATTTATTTTTACATGAAGAACTCGGGAGCATTTCTAGAGCGCAGAGTTGCTGGTTTGCGTAAAGTGAAAATTCAAAGAAGATATTTCACTAATTACTCGTGGGGATATCAGGTGATTATCTCTGCATAATGAGACATTGATTTAGTAAACTTCAGTTAAATGAGACCACAATCATCAATCCTTGTTTCTTTATTCATTAACCATCTTGACATACTATTGACATTGTAGTTCTCAGAACTTAGTTAACATTTTTCTCTACAACTTTACTCTTTCAGCAAATTTCTTCTTAATATATCCCTATATACCAAACATATCATTATCTACTGCTTAAAAACTCTGATTGCTAATCATTTAAACAAATATTTGTCTTGTCCACTGCATGACGATGTCGAATTTTTTAACAAAGGTTGGGTTATTGGGAGAAAAACTGCAAATCTATACAGTCAGTGGATCAAGTAAAGTTCAATGGGAAAGTTTTCAAAGCTCTACTAAACCACTCACATGGTACCAGGTAATTACTATTTACTAATAACATTTAAGTTTAACAACTAATTAGCATTGATATTATTTAACAACTAATTACAAACATTGATACACTAATATTTTATTTACTTGTTGAGTGACAGACCACATTTGATGCACCAGCTGACAACAATCCTGTAGTGCTTAACCTTGGTTCCATGGGAAAGGGACTTGTTTGGGTTAATGGCCAAGGTATTGGTCGATATTGGGTATCTTTCCACACACCAAAGGGAAGTCCTTCACAACAATGGTATGATTCTATGCCACAATTTTTCTCAAATTCCTACTTCCTAAATTAATTTATGAAGAAATACTGCATTAAGATAAGTATAGTTACTATGTAATATTACATTTAAAAGTAAAATATTACCATGAAAATGTAGAATACTTCTAAACCATTCAAAATTAGATACTCCCTCCGTCCCAAAATAAGTGTCCTATTTGCCAAAATTGTTTGTCCCAAAATAAGTGTCCTATACTATTTATAACATTGATTTTTCCTATTTTATCCCTTAAATTAATCATTAAATGAGAGAAAAAGTACACTCAAAATTCTACTTTTTAGTATTCTAATGTCTACTACCAATAGAAAGAGGGGGTATTTTAGTAAAAGTCATATTCTCTCTCTTTCATTTACACACTTTTCTTAAAGTGTGTGATTTGGTCAACTGTGACACTTAAAATGGGACGGAGGGAGTAATATATTTAAATTCAAAAGAGAAGTACAGTTACTATGTAACTATATTGCTATTTTTCATAATAATGGGTAACCATTGATATGAAACATAAAATAAAATAAGTACATTTTGATATTCAGATTTTACACTGATATATAGTGAAAAATTATTCCAAACATTTATTTACTTATAACTGATCATTTTTATTCAGGTATCACATACCCCGTTCCTTCCTAAAATCTACCGGGAACCTACTTGTTATACTAGAAGAAGAAACTGGAAATCCCTTAGGAATCACTCTAGACACGGTACACATCACGGATTGAGATTCTCTCCATTTGAAAGATTGCATATCATGAGTATACATTAAACAAGAGTGCATTGGATTTAATCATACGAATAAAAATGTATCATGGAATTGATATATCATTATTTGTAGCATTATTAGGCTACACGGTTCATGTAAAAGGGTTATCTTACGAGTAGAGAGCACAAAAGTATAGTATAGCAAAAGGAAAGATATGTTTGAATAATAGTCTTGTATAAGCCTCAAGATAAAAATTTAGATATTTTTATAGAATAAGAATAGGGTAAATTAAGACAGCATTGTTACTTTTTGTTGGTAAACCAAAACATATTTGGCACAAAGGATCAAATATTTTTAAGGGATTGTACTTTTCTAACAAATATTTTTCTATAAACACCGACAAAGGATCAAACCTTGAACCAAATGGTTAAAGAACTCAAATACCTACTACCGCATGTGCCACATTTTGTTGGTACAATTAAATGTATTGTTATTAATTGCGAAGAATCTTCAATATCTTTATTGACTGCCAACGTGAATATGGAATTTGTTTATCCTTGAATTGCCAATAGAAATTATGCCAATATAAATGAGAACAATCAAATACTAATAAGTGTATTTGATCACAACAAAGTATTTGATTTTTTTTATCAAAACAAAGTGTATTTGATTAAACCCATACAAACATGTACAATGAAGTAACATGCTTACACACATAGTCTTTTAGGCTGAGGGAGCTAATATCAGAGTCCATAATCAATTATGTGAAGTGTTTATTTAAATGGAAAGAAAAACCTTGTCAAATAACAAGAAAAGGGAAAATAAATCTCCCTCCTAATGAAGAAGAAAGACACAGAATATCAATTACAATAAATCTAATAAAATGCAGGGAATGTGTGGTTGATAGAAAATGAACAACGAACTATTAGCGGAAGACATGGTCGATGCAGACATGAATTGTTGGAGGAGAAAACAACGGACACACAGGTGAATGTCAATATATGTGAATTCTCCCTGATCTCACACCGCTGTTTTCATCTTCAACATCATCCAAGAATCTCTATTAGTCTCAAATATAAAAGAAGTGAAACAGAGAATCATAGTAAGGGAAGAAGAGAAACACAGAACAGAGTCACAGACGCCAAGCCTCATGGATGGTGATACATTGCATCTCGGTGTCGTTCATGCTCTATCCACAGCTGATATAAGTTATTATTGACTATGACCTATATGTTCTTCTCCACTAAGTATTTGCTTGGCAGCAGTTAATCTTCCATGTCTGCAACTACTACAGTTTCTTGCTAGTAGTTCATTTTCCACCTCTGCTTTGCCCATGTCCTCTACTGATAGTTCATTGCCCACCTCTGTCAACCGGAAAGAGCTATTAACAATATGCATAGTAGAAGAACCTGTGTAAAGTAGTTTAAACATTTCCTTCATTCATCGCCATGTTCTATCTCATGAAATATTGACTTTAGTGTGTCATGCCTGAGTATCCAGCATTCATACCCCCAGACTCACCGCCCATGGGTGTCACTCTAATTGAAAAAAATAAAAAGTTAATATTTGCCAGAAGTTGAATGCCTAATTTATAAGGTCAACATTTAAAGACTACAATTGTTTTTCTTACCAGCTTCTTCGCTTTTTTCTCTCTTTGCGGGATTCTTCAGTTTGGTAGTCTTCAAATGTAAAGGTAGAAGGGCCTTTTGTGAAGGCAGCTCAGCAATAAATAAAACAGCTTGAGCCCAACCAGCATATTTACCATATTTTGTTACAAAAGCCTCTGCAACACGATTGCAAAGCTTCAGCGTCAACTTGGAACCTGCAAGCTCGGGTAAGAGATACTTTTGAGCAATCTTACCCAAGTTTGAAAATTATAAATGCAAATCAACATCAACTCTCATTAAACGGAAATCCAATCATAAAACTGTACAGCATGTAATAACCAGTAATGTATAAATGGTAGCAAAAAAACCATATAAACAATTTCAAAATCTACGATGAAATCCTGCCAGAAATGACGACAAAAATCAACCCATTTGCTATCATCTTTATCATGTCAAACTTTCAAATATATTCCCTATGATTGTACATCTTCACACCCCATTCTACTACAACAACATAAATCGCCCTGCTCAACTTATCAATGGTAACAAATTTGAACTCAAACCAATTGCTGATAAATAAAAAGTAGCTTACCCGCCACACATGAACATCAACCGGAATAGCATGGTGTTGATCAAGCGAGTATAGAGCTATACAAGCAGCAACTTTAGGACCCACTCCAGGTAACTTGGAAAGTTCAGATATAACATCTTGAAGCTCCAATTTTCGAAGAGAACGTAGCCATTCTTCTCCACCTTCCGGTTTTGATTGCAAAGCATTTACAGTCCCAACTATATACTTAGCCCTATCAAGAAAAAAAACTCACACATTCACATTCACATAAAACTAAACTAAACTAATACTAGCAGTTATTATTATTGGTGTTCCGCTTATATATACGGCTCATTTGTTTTGTAGCTCTTCTTTTACCGGTCTCTGTTGGTCGTCTTGTGCAGAGACCTGGTCTTATTAATAATATATTTTCCGTTCAAAATAAAATTATCGAGCCGAACCTAACCTGTAACCAAAACCAGCGTTTCTGAATTGTTGTTCAGAAACCAACGAAAGCTGGTGGAGAGTAGGAAAAGCGTGAAAATCAAATCCTTCAACATGACCTAAAAAATTCCCGAGAGACGAAACGTACTGAACCATTTTAGTGATTCTACTAATATGATTATTAGAAGAACACATAAACTGAATCAAGCATTCAAAAGGATCTTGTCTCAAAACCCTAGCACCACTCAAATATTGCGCTAGTTCTTCAAATCTTTCATCTGAAGCAGAGAAAACCTTCCACGTGTCAGATAGAGAAACGTCGGCGTTCAAGAAATCGAGCAATTGAGTTTTTACATCGGCGGATTGGGAATGAGAGTGAAGGGAGTAGCATACGTCGCCGTTTTGGTTGTGTTTGAGGGAAATGAGGTGGGACCCAACGACGCCGGTGAATTGGTGAGGAGCGGTGTTTTTCCAGCGGAAGGTTTGGCCGGTGGGGAAAGTGAGGGGTAGTGAGAGTTCTTGTCGGGTTATGTTGAGAGGGATCCATACCCGGGATTTGGAGATGTTTGTGATGTGGCGGGTTTGAGTTTGGGGTGTTGGAGGGGTTGACGGTGGTGGAGGTGTTGATTTTGGGGATCTTTTTCTCTTTGTCATTGCTGTTACTTGGATGGCGCACAGATTCAATGATTTCATGTGCGGATGGAGTAGCCGTTAGATGCTTGATTGTATATATAGGTGAGAGGAGGAGGGTCAAAGAATGGCGGGTCGGTTCATGGTCGTTGTGTATTTTAGATAATGGTTAATTACCGTTAGTAAAATGGATCAAAGTTGTTTTACTTCGTATAAAGACAAAATTTGTTGTTTTATCTTCTATAATACTACTTCCGTTTTTAAATATAAAACTATGTTTGATTAAGTTGTATTATCTATTTACTGTGTTTTGATTATATTTTTTTAATAATATATAGATATAAATATTAGTATATAAGATCTTGTTTGATTTGTTTTGATAAGTATTTTTAAAATATTAAATTTTTATAATTTTTACTGGTAAATAATTAAAGATATTAATGATCAAAATTGTGCATTGACATACATGCAGTGATCAAACATATCTTATATTTAGAGACAGAGGTAGTATGAGATTTTGTGTTTTATCCTCTTGGACTCGGCCGACCATAATATGATTTGCGACTGTTTAAAGTCCTCGCTAAAATTATATTTTGCGAAGTTTATATTATGGACATTACAATATCAACTGTATTGTGTTTGTTTTAAAAAACTTGTCACTAGGACCGGATGAATTGAGGGTTAAGAGACTCGACAAAAACAGATATTATTGTCCCTCATTGAATTACGGGACAACTTTTTGTCTTCAGCACAAATTGTCTAAATCACCAAAATAACAAATTCTCGTACAAGAAAAAATTTGTTTGACATCTTAAATATTTGTCATGTGTTGTTTTTTTTAGTGTTATGTCTGATACTTTTATTTTGCAGATCAAACAAGAAGTTTTCACCGCATTGCCCGTCAGCGATGATTAATCTTTCTTGAGAACATACGAGGCATATAAGACTATCAACAATGGTTGTTGGATTAAACATCAACATTTTCATTTCCCAATACTACACATCATTTTCTCTCTCTTCAACATAACAATAAATCTATGAAAAATGTTAATCGGTGCCTGTCGGCCCCGGGGGACTGGTTAAGGAAGTAAATATAGTAATATGATATTTGAATTTGTGCAGTCTAACTCTTCAGAAGTATAAAAAGTCAACCATCAATGACCACCAACAACAAAGATAAGCTACCAATTAGAAGGGCCAACCAACCTGCAACACAACCACCTCCTATTTGAAAACTTGATGTAATTTAATTATTTTGTGATTTGTTATTTTGTTATGTATTGTATTTGAGAACCTATGATCTCAATCTTTTAATTTTGAGAACTTATGGTCTCAATCTTTAGGCCGATTAATATCATGTATTTGAGAACCTATGGTCTCCGTCTTTTGATTAATTACTATGATGTAATTGAGAACATATGGTCTCAATCTTTAGGTTGATTAATATCATGTATTTGAGAACCTACGGTCTCAATCTTTTGTTGACAAAATTTGAAAGTAATTATACACAATGTTTGATCCAAAAAAAACTATTTCATTCATCAATTGAAATCAATACTACATTGTTCATTCTAAACAAACATAAACTAATGTCAAATGACATAAACTATTTCACAAACACCACAAATGCATTCATCTTAAATGACCTAAACTACTTCATCTTCATGAACAACACAAATACATTAATTTCAAAATGGCACAAGTTATTTTAAATACATTGTTGGATTGAAATAAAATTTCCAAATACACAATATCATTATCACTAACACTAAGTTAACCCCAAAACATACACACTCAAAAACAAATGAAATCTTGAGCCATTTTTTTATTCTCAACAATTCATCTTTCAATAAACAAACTTCATTCTTCAACTTCTCATATTTCTTCTTCTTCCTTGCAATCTTTAAATCACGTTCATCAATAAAATTTCCAAATACATAATATCATTGTCACTAACACTAAGTTAATCCCAAAACATACACACTAAAAAACAAATGAAATCTTGAGCCATTTTTTTATTCTCAACAATTCATCTTTCAATAAACAAACTTCATTCTTCAACTTCTCATATTTCTTCTTCTTCCTTGCAATCTTTAAATCACGTTAATCAATAACAGCATCATCAGACAACTTAAGAAGTTGCAGTCTTTATCATTATTATGTTTCTAATTTCTATATCCCAAAAATTAGAATTTGATCTGTCACTAATTGTTCGTAATACAACTTCTTCCTCACATAGGCATTGCCGAGGTCGTCTTCTAATCATCGAACCAACAAATCAAGAATTCTCAAATGAGCTTTGTGCACTTGATTCATTGTATCTACGATGTCGAAACCAAGATCTATTGTTCGTGAAGCTTGACATGGCTAGTAGATAACCTAATTTGATTCAGGACAGAATAAAAATTAAAGAAATCAAGAAGAATAGAAGATGTAGAGCCCTAATTTAAGAGTGAAGGGAAGGAGGAAGAAGAAGATGGATTGCTTCATCAAAACTTGCCATCTTATAAGCCAAACTGCCACATCATCAGCAAACTTACGTTTTTAAAAATTCTAACGGAAGGGACCATATTGGTTACATATTGAGAGCTAAGGGACCAAAATAGAACTTTTAATAGTTAAGGGACCAACATGAAACCAAAAAATAAGTAAAGGGACCATAAGTTTAATTAAGCCTTATTATTATTATTATTATTTGGACTTTTTTTTTATTTATTTAAAAGTTATATATTTTTATTTTTAAAATAAAATTTTATATTAAGCGGGCCGGTCCGAAAAAACATGGTCCATGAAGGGTCGGGTTTGAACATATAAATTTAAGCCTGTTTATCATTCGGACCTTTTAGCCCGAGCCTGTCGAGGGCTAGCCCATCACGGACCGGGTAGCTCGTTTTGCCAACTCTATTTCCACGGCAGCTAGACATGATTCTTCTTCTTCCTTCATTACTGCACATCACCTCAGTTTCAATGTTTCTTCCGTGAAAGGATTTCTTCGCTACTTTTCTTAGATTCGGTGAATCCTCCATATCTCTTTTATTTATGTCTTCCAACTGCATATAATTTTCATTACTAATGGTAGATTGTTGTTTGTTGGACGAATTTATTGCAGATTTTTCATTCTATTTATACTTGATGTGTGTGAGTTATTTGTGAGAAACCGACTTCATTGCTCCTTGAAGGTCAAAAGGTGAAAGCATATTTTCTATTAACTTTTCTTTAATTTGATTACTTAGTTACATCAATGTATTGTATGTGTTTGATAAAATGTTTCATAAGGAGAAATTTTTTAGCATTACAGTCCTGTTATTAATATGTATATTACACTTGTTGCATAACTCCACTTGCTGCATAAAATGTTTCATATTACAATTATGTTATTAATATGTATATTATAGTTATGTTATTCTTGTATTAATTTGTGAATATTAAGTTTTGTTGTGATACATGTCTTGTATTAATTTGTGTATATAGTTATGGATACACTTAAGAGAAAAATTTATGTCGATCCACTTTCAATTAAAGATGAAGTTCAAAGATCCAAAGCTAGTTGGGGGTGGGGGGATCTTAAAGCCAATGAAAGTTTCATCAAAGTTTGTATGGGTCAAGTTATTAAGGGTGATTTCATTAGTACTAAGTTTGTATGGAAGTAATTATGACAAGACAAAATTGAAGAATAAGTATGATAGCTTGAGAAATGAATGGAGAATATGGTATAACTTATTCGGAAAAGTTATTGGATTAGGGTTGAATCATGAGAAGAACACGATTGATGCAACAAATGAATGGTTGGAGAATTAGGGTGGACATACAGGAGGGTACGAACGGATTCGGGCTTAAAAGCCTAATCCAAACCAATCAGCGGGTGGAATATAAAGGCCCTATTTCAACCACGTTAGAAAAAGAAAGGGAGAAAGAAGATCGAGGTTTATTTCAGATTATGATTGTTGCTCATCATCACAATCATAACAAGTTTCTACTAGTTAACTACTAAGTTGCAACTCACAACCACAGAGCCTATCACATCCTTAGAATCATCTTCAATGTTGCAACACAATGACACTAGAGTTACAAAGTAGAAAGACTAGAAAATAGAAGTCATAGAATTACAAAGAAGACTCTTTCACTGATAAAGAAAGTCTAAAAAATAAGTACTTCAAACATTTGTTCAAGGAGAGAGAAATTGATTTTCAAAAAGTGTTTTCCAAAACATTCATTTCAGTTTGTGTTTTCAATAAAGTAAAAATTGGTAGTAGTAAAAACTATGACTCACGAGACATGTGTAGTCACATCTATACATACAGAGTAAAAAAAAAAAATAATTAGCTACTCTTAGACTATATGATAGTTTACCGTAAGGAAAAGACTCTAGCTTGTGCTTTTGTAGGCATGTATGAAATATAGATGACAATAAGACTACAATATTTTGGTTGAAGTCGATTCTTAGTGGATCAAATTTCATACTTGATTTGAACAGTATAAACTCACATTAAACCGCATAATTCGATCTGATGACCCATGATCCATTTGTACCCACTCAACTGCCAATACTTACACACGACTTTATCAATTTGAATCGGATTGCAGGTTGTTGTCCACCCTTAGGGAGAACAAACAATTGGTATCTATATCATAATTATATTGTTTAGTAATAGTTGGAGTTACTATCATGTTTTGTAAATAATGATGGTTATATATGAGACATGTAGGAAAATATTAGACAAAATTATACTATTGACCTTTATCTTTTTCATTTGTAAAAAATTGGTCATTTATCTTTCATTTATAACAAATCAGACCTTTATCTTTTTTATTTATAACAAATTGGTCATTTTATCTTTTTCATTTGTAATAAATTGATCATTTATCTTTATTAACATTTGCACCATTGATCCTTTATATTATATTATTTATTGTGATATGGAAGTGAAAAATTGACCAACGGTGCAAATGTTAGTAAAGATAAATGACCAATTTGTTACAAATGAAAAAGATAAAGGACTAATTTGTTACAAAAAATAAATAACTGACCAATTTGTTACAAATAAAAAAGATAAAAGATCAATTTGTTACAAACAAAAGATAAAGGACTAATTTGTTACAAATGAAAAAGATAAAGGACCAATGGTGTTATTTTGCAAAAACATTATATATGAAAAATTTAGAGAGAATGAACTTCCATTTACTCACTAGCTAACCACACTTTTCAAGAATGTAGTGGCTAGTGAAGAGTATGGTTTGACACCACCAAGTGAGATATTACCACCTAAAGAATACTCGGGTAATGATGATGATGATAATGATATGTATCACCTATGCCTAAAGAACCTTGGCTTGGATGAGGAAGAAGACTCGGGTGATAGTGAAGATGCAAGTGTTGAAGCAACAATTTGCAAATGTTAACTTGAATATTTTGCAAGGAGTTGTTAGCCAAAGTAGCGGTCAAAAGAGAAAGAGAATTATTTGTGTCAGAAAGAAAGGCAAGAAAAAACTCACTCCCTCATTAGCAATAGTTGAGGTTGTTAAATAGATTGCGGAGACTTGTAAGTCACAAAATGAGGCCATAACTAATGTTTTTATTGATGAAGTGGTGGGTGAGATCGAAAACATGGATGAAGTTACTTGTGATATAGATTTTCATACAATGTGTTGTTAACTAATGATGTTTAAGCCAACAAGGAAGATTTTTGTATCACTACGAGATTAAGAGGATAGGAGGTTGATTTAGCTTAAGTATACATCAAATAACCCCATGCTATTTATGAAGATGTAATTGAATTGGCTTATGAATTACCTTATATCTTGGACTTAGCTTATGTATTAGGACTTTGTTTTGTGTTAGGACTTACTGATATCTAGTTTAAGTCTTACTTATGTGTTAGGACATATTTTTATGATGTCTATAACTTACTTTAATGATGTCTTTTATATTTGGCTATTAAGAACTCATGTATTATGTATTATGCCTAAACATTTGAATGAAGTAGATTTACTTTTGTGATATAAAGCTTAAGCTCTAAACCATAACTAACCTGCTATTGCAAGGTCAGGTTGAACATGCCCCGAACCATAACCAAAGGGAGGTATTAGTGTTTTTTTTTAAATGCATCATGAATTATTTTGCTTATCTGCTCATTTTGCTAAGTTAGAAATCTTGTGGTTGATAAAATGTAAAGCTATTGTGCACATGTGTAACAGGTTGCTTAAGCCATGAACCATTA
Source organism: Trifolium dubium (assembly GCA_951804385.1). Taxonomy (NCBI): domain Eukaryota; kingdom Viridiplantae; phylum Streptophyta; class Magnoliopsida; order Fabales; family Fabaceae; genus Trifolium; species Trifolium dubium. The sequence goes on from OX638064.1 coordinate 18,741,414, forward strand.
TTTAAGTACCATGTGTTTGGAATATTTTTATTCCTTATTAATGAGTTGCTCTCTTATTACAGGTTACTCTATATTAAAATGAATGGTTCGAATGAACACTTGGAACAAAATACACTAGAAGATGATGATATTTTTGATCAAGCTCTTACAAATATAGACCTAAATTTTCCATATCCTCCTCCTACTGGTATGTTCTTTTATCTTACGGGAAATGATTTTTCATATTACTATTATTCTACTACACATTTTAAAAATTACTTTATTTTCACATTTTAATAATTACTTTATATTTTAGGTAAGTATTATTTGGTAGATTCTAAATATATAATAGCTATAGGATACATTGGCCCATATAGATGTGATCGTTACGATCTTCTTGAATTTAGGCGTTCAAGAGGGTTTGAAAATCACAATGAAGTATTTAATCATTTTCACTCAAGTTTAAGAAGCACAATAAAAAAAACTTTTGGAGCATGAAAGAACAAATTTGCAATCCTACGTCGCATGTCGAAGTTTAAAATGTGAAACACAAATTCAAATAGTTGTTGTAACAATGACAATACACAACTTATTAAAAGGAATGCTGAAGTGGAGATTGATTTTAATCTTTATTTTTTTGGTCAAAGATTGATTTTGATCTTTATTAAGATGAAAATACAATCATTCACCATGATTATAATCATAAATCAACAAACTTAGAACCACCACAGAGTTTTAATGTAGTTTTTTTTGTCCTAGATAGATCATGTTGAAGACTTAATTTGTAATCAATTTATAGAGTTTAAGCTGAATAATTAGTTTGTAATATTATTTCAATAATATATCATATTTTAAATTATATTATCCCTTATATTTAATTACTATGCTAATTTAGTTTTTTTTAGGATATGATTTTATTTAAATATTATATTCAATTAAATAATTTTAGTAATTTTGTTCTATGTTTTATGAAAAAACAATTAAAAAACAAATTATAGATCCAAAAACAATTTTGATTTCAAATAATCCAAATAACATCAAATGTTAAGAATCACTTTTACATTAAAATCTAAACATAAACTAATTTTCTTAAACTCAATTTTAATCAATTTTTTTTTTTTTTATATTTTAATGTCGAAAGAAGAAGAGAAGTTTCTATTTTTTATGAAAAATAAAGAGAAGGTTAAAAATTAAAAAGAATATGAAACTTATTTTTTTTTTATTTTTATAATTGTAACATATTCAACCCAAGAGGTGTGGTTGAGCGATTGGCTCATCCTCCTTTAACCAAGGGTTGAGGGTTCGATCCTCACCTTGGTATGAAGCAACTTTAAATTATTGGGCCAACTATCCCACCTACCTCCAATCTAGCGAGGGATTAGTCACTACGTTCGTTCGGCTGTAGATACCCCGGTCTCAACCAAAAAAAATATTCCTCCTTTTTTTCTCTCTTTTTTTCTATAGGTTTTGTAACTTATTCTCTAACTAAGCTATTTTTTTACAGAGTAACATTATTCTTTTAAACTAGTATGTTAGCCCGTGCCGTGCACGGGATTATTTTCTTTTTTAATATTATTTTTTAATTTATTTTTAAATTATTATTTGACTACTTCATTTTATTATTCAATAATAATTTGAGATATTATATGTTATGATTTGTTTAAATATAAATTGTTGGAGTAAATAAATTTTTGACAGATATTTTTTTAAATCACAAAATTCTCAGATTTTTTCGCCAAAAAAAAAAACTCTCATTCAGCGAATTTTAACGTTTATTATAGATTTATTAAACTTAATTTCATCAAACTATATTTTTTAAATACAATGTAAAACAAAATATATTTTTTCATCATCTTTTCATCTTGTTTCGAAGTAATCCATATATAAATTTTAAAAAAAACATAAAAATAGACAACCTTGCATATCACGAAACACCCACATTTTTTCATCAACTGAATCTCATCATTAAATTAAGATATATTTTCTCATCATTCTCTCACTTTGTTTCAACTTGGTTAGCAGTAATCTAGATGTAAATTTTTAGAACAAAAAAAATTCAAATAAATTGACAATCTTGCATATCACAAAACTCACACATTTTTTTTCGTTTCTAGTTCTCATTAAAATTACAAAAAAGATAGGGTCGTGTATTAATATATGGGTATAAATATTGATCATTGTGTAAATTATAAAATCAAAAGACACTCATATTAATAGGAGTGTTAATATAAGTCAAATTATAAAAAATAGGTTTTCCGTATTAAAATGTGTATAAATATCTAAGTTTTTATTAAAATAATTCTCTAGTCTCGTATTTATAAATTTCGTATTAAAATATTCGTAGAAATATAATTCCGTAAAAACTACAGAAAAAAACTCGTACATGAGTATAAATATAGCTTCTGTAGAAATTACAAAAATAATTAGTCCTCTTATTAATATATGGCTAGAAATATAAATCCTCATAAAAATATACGTTCTCGTAAAATTAAAAAAAAAAACTCTAGAGAGTAATCTCCCACGTTCTCGTAATAATATATAGTTTTTATTTTTAAATTACGTAGACGTTCATTATATATTGATTTTATTTAAATATGAAAAATAATACTCTAGAGAGTGATCTCTCACTATCCGTTCTCAACAATATAATATTTTCTCTCCCGTCATCGTAGAAATTATTAAAAGAAATATAAACCTTGTAGCTTTAAATTCTTGGGCCAGCTATCCCACCCATCGAGGTGCCTCCAATCTAGCGAGGGATTAGTCACTGCGTTCGGCGGTGGATACCCCGGTCTCGACAAAAAAAAACCTTGTATGGTATATGAATATAAATATAAATCACGTGTAAATTAAAAAAAAAAAATAGGCACTTGTATTATTATATTAGTATAAATATTTATCCCGTGTAAATTACAAAAAAAAAGTTATATTAATATAAGTGTAAATATTATTCATAAGCAATAAAATAAAATATCATAAAATTGCTTCAAAAAAAGTCATAAAAATATAGTTTTAGTTGTTGGTGGAATCGAACTGTGTATCTCATACTAAATTTTGTTCGTGAGAGAGACATATATAGATGACACACATAAACTTTGATTCATTAGATATTGTTTCGTGAAATTTTGTTCATGAGAGAGACCTCCCGTAAATATAAATCATAGATGACTTCCAACATTCTTTCATCTTGTTTCAACATATTTCGCAGAAACTCACGTGTAAATTTGAAAAACAACAAAAAAATACAAAGAAATAAAAATTCATGCATACTACAGAACTTCCACATTTTATTGTAAGAAAAAAAACTCTCGCATTCAATCATCTTCCTTCATTTATTGTAGATTTATTCAACTAAATCTCATCAAACTACATTTTGTTTAAAAAAATATAGTGTAACTTAAGATATATTCTCACACTGTTCTTCCATCTTGTTTCATAGTAATCCACGTGTAAATTTCAAAAAAAAATACAAATAAACAGACAATCTTGCATATCATAAAATTCCCACATAACTCTTTCACATTCAGTGATCTTCTTACGTTTATTGTAGATTTATTCAAGTTAATCCAATCAAACTATATTTTTTAAATACAATGTAAATTAAGATATATTTTTTTCATCGTTACCTCACCTTCTTTTTTCAACTTGTTTCGTAATAATCTACATATAAATTTCAAAAAAAAAAAATACAAATAAATAGACAACTTTGCATATCACAAAACTCCCACATTTTTTGTCAAATTTTTTTTTACATTTAGTTCTCTTCCTACATTTATTATAGATTTATTCATCTGAATATGATCAAACTACTATTTTTTGTTAAATTTAAGATATCTCTTTTCCCATCATTCTCTCACATTGTTTCAACTTGTTTCATAGTAATCCACATATATATTTCCAAAACAAAATAAAAAAATAGACAACTAAATCTCATAAGAATAGTACAAACCACTTTTTTTTTTGTCGAAAAAAAAAACTTTTATATTCAGTAATGTTCAATTTTATTCATTGATAAGTTTGGTGTATCACCGTGTTTCAATAAACTAATGCGCCATTGTTTTTTTTTTGTTAGAATGAATTGTCAAAAATCGTTCCTTGATATTGTATGACTATTTCTTAAAAAAAAATTTGTGATTTAGAACAATTTTCTTTAATAGACCGTTTATGTTAAAGTTTTAGAATTGAACTACCTTTATAATAGATTTAAAAAAAAACATTTATTCTAAATTTATTCAACTGAATCTCATCAAACTATATATTTTTTTATAAATGTTTATTGTACATTTATTCAACTAAATCTCATCAAACTACATATTTTTTTTAAATACAGTATATATTTAAATATATTTCTCCATCGTTCTCTCACCTTCTCAATTCAACCTATTTCGTACTAATCTGCATGTAAATTTCAAATAACAAAAAAAAAATATAATTCTTTGATAACCTTTCATATTACAAAATCCACACTATTTTTTTTTGTTATAAATTAAGTGTTAAAATCGTCTCTTAATATTTTAGAAAAATTTTATATGAAAAAAATATGTGATTTAAAATAATTACTTTTTGTTACAGATTAAAAAATAAGTGATTTTGACATTAAATAATTTAAAGATTATCTTTTAGAGATTTTACAAAAATAGATAATCTATTTTTTGTTTGTTTACCTTTATAAAAATTACTTTTTATAAAAAAAAAATCTTGACCTTGTTTGAATGCAACCATATAAAAGTGATTTTGTATGACAAAATTACCATAAAAATCTTTTTTTTTGACGCACATAAAGAACATTCAAATATAATATATCATACTACCTCCGTTCCTTTTTACTTGTCGTTTTAAAAAAAAAAAAATTTGTTCCTTTTTACTTGTCGTTTTGACAATTTATGTTATATTTTGCCTATTATACCCTCTTTTCTATTTTATTTTATTGACTAAATTTTGTATATTTTTTTTGTTGAAATAATATAATCTTTTTATTGTATACAAATATGGTTTGTTTATAAATAAAGTTTGTTACAATTTTTTTTAGAAATAAATAATGTTTGAGAAAATGTCTGAATTTATTGGTGGATTAAAAATATGATATATATTTTAAAAAGGACATAATAGGAAAATAATGTACAAAAATATACTCTCCTATTTTGGTCTTTTTTTTTCTAAAACGACAAGTAAAAAAGAACGGAGGTAGTATAAAATAAATATATCCCAACAAATTTCTAAATTTTTTGTATGAAATTTTTTGACACTTATTTTCTCTTTCCTCTAAAAAATCTATACAAAAAGCTTATAATACCACCTTCAGATTTTTAGCAATTTTTAGATCTAATTATTTTTAAAAGCTATAACAAACATATGTTATTTTATAAAAATTGATATTTTTTAAAAAATAAGTAATTATTTTAAATAAAAAAACTATAACAAACGGCTACTATATGTCTCTTAATTCTTACAAAAAAAATATGTCTCTTAATTGATATTCTCTCCGTTCCTTTTTATTTGGCATTTTAGAAAGAAAGAAAAAAGATCAAATTAAGAAGGTGTATTTTTGCACCTTATTTTCCTATTATACCCTTCTTTTTAGAATATATATCTTAATTTTAATCCACCAATAAATTCCAATTTTTTTCACACACACTTTTTTTTTTGGTACATCGGAAATTACACACTTTCTCTTTCAACAAAAACAAAAACCACCAAATAAAAAATTGTAACAAACTTTTATTTTTTGGTGCAAAATTTATAACAAACTTTATGTAAAAAAAAAAACAAATAAACTTTGTTACAAAAAATTAGAAAGAAAGGTATAATAGGTAAAATATAACCTAAATTATCAAAACGACAAATAAAAAGGAATGGAGAGAGTATTAAAGTACATTTGAAAATAATCAAAATATATTACCGAAAACAATATATGTCACCAAACAAATTTATGATTAATTCTATTAATGTGAGTAATAATGCATAATAATCAATGAGTGAAAACATCGATCTATTAAACTAAATGACAAAATTGAATAAAATTGTCAATAAAATTAAACAATGAAGATCTGTTGTTTGACGATCATAAATTTGTCTAATCTTTCTTAATTTTTATATTGGTCTTCATATATTTGGTTGTGGATAAATCAGCTTCATCATGGTAAGCTCTCATAACTGATATACCATCAACTTTATGTGAGCATAAATCTACGACATCTAAAGCAGTTCTATCTTTGACCTTCTCCTCAACTGTTTCATCAAACTTTGTTATAAGATCTTGTGAATCGCATTGATAAAATATTAGAACATATAAAGTATGAATTGCACAGATAAAAATTAGAAAAATATAAAGTATGAATTGTAATGATAAAAAATTAGAAAATATAGAGTATGAAACTTCTTAGTACACAAAATTATTGATAGTAATAAGTCAAGAAGTAAAAGTTAATCTATAGATTTAATAAGTTAAGATGAAATAGTTAATCTATGAAAATTAGTTTTTTAAATGAAAATTTTAGGTGCTTACTATGGAACTATTTTTGATGTATGTCTTTGACTCTCTTGCATTAGTACTTTGTGCCATGATCTTCTTATATATTATGTTTTTGACACGACTGATATCACCAAACACCATCATCAATATATTTGATTTCAACCATGATTATAAACATTGATTCATACAATTTATTCACATGCAGTGATATTTGTGAAAGCGTTTTAGTAAAAGAAATAATAATAAATAATAATAATCATAATAATATTAATAACAACAACAACAACAACAACAACAATAATAATAATAATAATAATAATAATAATAATAATAATAATAATAAAATACCCATAAATTGTAAAAGAAAATTTTCTTACTTGTTGACATTCTAGACGTGTCTCAATATTTCTCTTAGGTGTGATTTTAAGTAGATCGTGATGGAAAACCTTGGAGATGAACTGAAACTTGTATAAGAGAAATCTTTTCATAAGTTCTAAAAAAAATTGAAAGGAAAAATTAATAAACAATTACATATATGCATAACTGAAAATTTATTAAATGTAATTTATAGTTGATATAATAATAGAATCATACATCAATTTTAACGTCGTAGCTTCAAGAATATCTGAATTAAACATGAGCCACGAATAGTCTAAACTGATGTTCACATTCTTTGACCATGAATGTCATGTGTTTTTCATGGTGAATGTGTTTTCTATATATAGTTAAATTATATTCGGACTTGTTATGCTAGAGTTGAAACAAATCAAGTTGTTGTTATCCGTAAAATATTATTTTTTGTTGTTATCTATCATTTTTATTTTAATTGCTTAAGTTAATTAAAAAAATCTAAAAAAAAAACATTAGTGAAGCTCTAATTGGATAACACCTAACCAAATTTTTCTAAGAATGCAACCAAATTATGCTAAAAAAAATATCTGAAAAAATATAAAAAAAAATCTTAAAGAAGCTCTAATTGAATGCCACGTAAGCAAATTTTCCTGAGAATGCACGAGAGAGCTCCGTGAACCTATCGTAATGTATATAATAGAGATGTAACCGAAAAAAAACATTATCCATTATTTTAAATATTAGTATTTTTTCTGGCAATTTTATAAATTTTTTAATTACTTTGTTTAGACTTTTCCGACAAACAAAAGTACAAAGCGGGAGAAATTACCAAATAAATCAATAAACATTATTTTTACTTAAAAATAAAAAAAATAATAAAACCACATCAACCTTAAATCCTCGCGTACACAACACAACCCAATAAAATCATCCCGTTCTCTTCACGCGCATAAAAACCCAAAACATCACAACACACCTCCGTTCTTTGATTCTGGTATCACCCCCACCGCACCACACCACACCACATCAACAATCTCAAAACACAACAACACAAAGTTTTTTTGCTCCAAAACTTGACTCACTCACCTCTTTGTGTAATTCTCTTCACATCCATCACACATCACACACAGATCTATCTCTCTATTTCCATATTATTTTCTCCCAATTATCACTCCCTTTGCCCAAATCAACGACCCCACACTTTCTCTCTCTTAAAAACCCTCTCTCTCTCTCTCTCTCTCTTCTTGCCATGCCAGCTTCTCCTTCAGGTATTTTTCTCTCCCTCTCTAAACCCCTCACTCACTCACTCTCTCTCTCTATCTCTATCTATCTATCTATGCAATGCCAACCCTACTTTTCTAATTCATTCGTTCTAGGTCATTATTATTCTCGATTTTTCGCGGCACGGCGCAACTTGTTGCCTGTTTACCTTCTATTCATATTCGTATGTAATTAAATTATATATTATATATATTTATAATTTTGGATATTGTTTCTTGATTTTGTTGGTAGATAATCGAACCAAATGGAGGAAGCGAAAGAGAGAATCACAAATCACGAGACGGCAACAGAAGCACGAGGAAGAAGAAGAAGAAGACGAAGAAAACCCCAATGCAGAAGAAGAACATGAACGTGACTACGATTCAGAGGATCAACACAATCAAAACCATCCTAATTCTCAACTGCAACATGAAATCGAGGTTTTATCTGATCACGGTGTTCAGATTTCGCATTTTCCGATGGTTATTAAGCGTGCTGTTAATCGTCCTCATTCTTCTGTAACTGCAATTGTTGCTCTTGAACGAGCTATGGAGTTGGGAGATAGCAAAGTTCAGCTTCAGAATACTCCGTTTCTGGAGAATATTTCGCATGGTCAGCTTCAAGCTTTATCGTCTGTTCCTTCTGATAGTCTCGCTTTGGATCAGGATCGCAATGATTCGTCGTATGTTATCACTCCACCGCCGATTTTGGAAGGACGTGGCGTTGTTAAACGATTTGGAAGTAGGGTTCTTGTGCTTCCAATGCATTCAGGTTCTTTCTCTCTTCAAAACTATGTTGCAAGCAATGTTTTGTTATTAGATTTAGTTTGGATAATTCTAGATATAATTATGGAAAGAAAATATCTATAGAAATTTGTAACAACTATGGTTTTTTAAACAATAGTGTAAAATATTCCATAAATGTAACTGATTAAGACTTAATTTTAAGTAAGAAGATATCATGAATTGGTAATTAATCTAAGGTGGACCTAATTTAATGTTATTTTTGGAGTTTCTGTGAGCAGATTGGTTTTCACCTGGAACTGTGCATCGACTAGAGAGACAAGCAGTGCCTCATTTCTTTTCAGGGAAAACGCAAGATCTTACTCCTGAAAAGTACATGGAATGTAGGAACTATATTGTTGCACTTTATATGGAGGAGCCGCGGAAGAGGATTACTGCTTCTGATTGTCAGGGGTTGCAGGTTGGGGTTGATTATGAAGATATGTCTCGAATTGTTCGGTTTCTTGACCACTGGGGAATTATCAATTACTGTGCCCGGATGCCAAGTCATGAGCCTCCAAATGCTGTGTCCTGTCTCAAGGAAGATACTGGTGGAGAGCTCCGTGTGCCATCAGAGGCCTTGAAGTCCATTGATAGTTTGATCAAATTTGATAAGGCCAACTGTAAGCTCAAAGCAGAAGAAGTTTATTCAACATCGACAACAAAAAGCTCTGATGTCCCTGATCTGGATGGCAGAATAAGAGAACATCTGTCTGAAAATCATTGCAATTATTGTTCTTGTCCTCTTCCTGCTGTGTACTATCAGTCTCAAAAAGAGGTACGCCGCATTTTTGTTTTAAATTTAATTATATATTATGGCCATATGGCTTTCCATTGCTTGTCTTTTGTCATTTAGCTAATTTGTTGGATGAAAAATGAATAGAATTATGACTTGCTTCAGTTATTGAATGATCCCCTATAACCTTGCATGATTATGATTTATGGTCAATGGACAGTTACTGTTACATTAAATGATCAGTGCATATTATTGCTGAGAATAAGTCTGATATAGTTGAAAGTTGCATCTAGTCTAGTTCACGGTTTCTATAAATAAATAGCAACCTTGTCCTTTTCTTTCCAAACCAGTTACTGAAATCAAAATTAAATACCCAAAAAATAGGTTACCATTGCATGGTAGTGCTTTTGGAAATGTTGTATTCTTCCTGGAATTCTGAATGCTTTCTCTCTAGGCTTTGGGTCAGTACACTAACAAAATAAAAGATAACACTAATAGGGTGTGGCTTGTCATCTGAGGATTGAGCTAGATCTAGTACTGTATTGTCAGGATGCTGTTTAGAAGGAAACATACTATGCCAATGATTTGTTGCTCATCTTTAGTCTGAGTGTTTGTGTTTTATACTCACTTATTATTTCAACAACAATTCAAGTGTTGTTAATCGTGCCCCATGCCAATTGTAAGGGGAGAGAGAAGCTCTTAAATATGAAGGTGTTTTAGAACTGCATAGACTAGATTTTGCCACAAAATATTATACTCTTTCCTTCATAAACCTTTAAAGCATGTATGTACAATGAGAAAGTACCCCAAGAGCACATTCGAAGTTCATATTCTTATATCTAGAATGGGGGAGAGTTGTCTAGTCAGGAATAGAAGAGATTCTGATATACCAATATCTCTACCAGTCGGGTACGTGCAAAAGTTAAGATCCTAGGGAACACACGACCATGAGAAGCATAAAAGCTATTCATGGTTGATTATACATAGTTGAGACTCGAGAGAGAATTTAAATGAGGGAAAAGCCTCTACAAGGAATTTATCCTATCCATGCTCAAGTTTTATGCAAGAGCCATCACCAAACCCCATTTAGACTGAAAATTAGAGAGCATTCTGCTGAAAATCATTGCAATTATTGTTCTTGTCCTCTTCCTGCTGTATACTATCAGTCAAAAAGAGGTACATTGCGTTTTTGTCTTTTGTCATTTAGATAATTTGCTGGATGAAAAATGAATAGAATTATGACTTGCTTCAGTTATTTAGTGATGATCCCCTATAAGTATAACCTTGCATGATTATGATTTATGGTCAATGGACAGTTACCATTACATTAAATGATCAGTGATTCAGTGTATATTATTGCTGAGAATAAGCCTGATATAGTTGAATGCTGCACCTAGTTTAGTTCATGGTTTCTATAAATAGCAACCTTGTCCTTTTCTTTCAAAAGCAGTTACTGAAATCACAATTAAATACCCAAAACATAGGTTACCATTGCATGGTAGTACCTACAGAAATTTTGTATTCTTCCTGGAACTCTGAATAATTTCTCCCTATGCTTTGTGTCAATACACAAAAAAAATAAAAGATACCACAAATAGGGTCCGTCTTGTCGTCTGAGGGTTGATCTAGATCTCAAACTGTATTGTCAAATGTCAACTCAGGATGTTATTTAGAGGGAAACATACTATGCCAAGGATTTGTTGCTCATCTTTAATCTGAGTGTTTGTGTTTTATACTCGCTTATTATTTCGACAACAATCCAAGTGTTGTTAATCGTGCCCCGTACCAATTGTAAGGGGAGAGAGAAGCTCTTAAATATGAAGGTGTTTTAGAAATGCATAGACTAGATCTTGCCACAAAATATTATGCTCCTTCCTTCGTAAACCTTTAAAGCATGTATGTATAATGAGAAAGTACTCCAAGGGCACATCCGAAGTTCATATTCTTATAAATATAGAATGGGGGAGAGTTGTGCAGTCAAGAGTAGAAGAGATTCTAATATACCAATATCTCTACCAGTCGGGTTTGTGCAAAAGTTAAGATCCTTGTAAACATATGACCATGAGAAGAATAAAAGCTATTCATGGGTGATTATGGATAGTTGAGACTTGAGAGAGAATTTAAATGAGGGAAAAGCCTCCAGAGGGAATTTATCCTATCCATGCTCATCACCCAACCCCATATAGACTGAAAATAGGATCATGTATACAAAAAAACAGGTAAAATTAAGTATTTTACTGGCTTTTAGTTTTTCTTAGGTTTCTGTTTTGTTAAGATTTCTTAGGTAAAATAAAATAGGTTTTTTTGGGTCCACTTCTGAACAATAAGTCAATAATAGCATGTAAGAGCGCATTGGAGTGGAACTAACAGAATGTAAGTTTGTTTAAGAAAGTCAAACAACTAGAAATCAACTTTAGTAGCTTTAGTTATCAACTCTTAGGAATCTATTGAATACATTTTTTGCCAGTTTTTTATGAAAAAAATAAATCTTTGTTCTTTTTTGGATGCTTTCCTATTTCTCTTAATTATAGAGAAACAACACATTATTATCTTCCATGCATTTCGACTTTCAATTTTGTCCACTCATAGTGGCTTCCAATCCTACTTACATATATTAGTTTATATTTAATCTTCACACATCTGGGCATTTGTGCATGGTTTGCCAATAGCCACACACAAAACATCTACCCTTTTTTTGAAGCTCAACGCTGTCTTTAATGTGGAAATCAAGGATTCTTCCTCCTGCATGAGAACTCCTGTAGGCCACATTCCCGTGTTTCTTATCCCTCCTAAGTGTAAACCATCTCCCTATCCTTATCTGCTGGTTCATATTCTCCCAAAGGCTAAGCCAATGTTATGTTTCTTCGTTAACTTATCAAATACTCCCTCCGTCCCTTATTATAAGCTCGTCTGACTTATTTCACATATATTAAGAAAAGTTGGTAGTGTAATTATTGTGTCTAGTTTGTGTGTGAATTTTACCAAATTGTCCTTTGTTTGTATGTATAGTAATTTGACTTTTCGTATTCCAATGCAAATTACTACTAGTAGTAATAATTAGGGGTATGGTAGGGAAAAAAGTAATAAATGTACCTAGTGATTTGCATAGGGGCTTATATTTAGGGACAAGGCTTTTTTTGGAAGGGGGCTTATAATTAGGGATGTAGGGAGTAATTGCTGAATTCCTTCTATACCATCTAAACTCTATCATGTTGCATCCAGAGAGGGTAATTGCTCAGTCTTCTGAAATTTTCTTAAAAACATGATCTATTTCTTTTCCAGTAAGAGATCTAGAACAAAATCGTTACTCAACCAAATTCTCACAGCAGTAGAAGGGGTATTCATACTCCAGGAGTGCCATAGTTTCTTTTCTGTTTTTTCGTCTTCGTCTGAGGGGATTACTCTCCATCCATAGCTTACTACTGTTACATTTCTTGTATTTAGGAATTCATCCTCTATTTCCCATATTAATATGAATGGTATTCCCTCTTAATTAACAACTCTGCCGTGCTCCCATTAGAACACCTTTTCCATCATATGTAATTGGTATCTCATTCTCATATTACAGGTTGATATTTTACTTTGCACCGATTGCTTTCATGATGGGAAATTTGTCGTTGGTCATTCAAGTATAGACTTTATAAGGGTGGACTCAACACGGGATTATGGTGAATTAGATGGGGAAAGTTGGACTGATCAAGAAACCTTGTTGCTGCTTGAAGCCATGGAGATTTACCATGAGAATTGGAATGAAATTGCCGAGCATGTTGCTACCAAGTCAAAGGCACAATGCATTCTTCATTTTCTCCGTCTACCCATGGAAGACGGGAAATTGGAAAATATCAATGTTCCAAGCATGTCCGTGCCATCCAATGTGATGAATAGAGATGATAATGGAAGATCACATCATTACTCAAACGGAGATTCTGCAGGTCTGTATTATATTTTTAAACAAAACCAAATTGCTGTGAGATATAGTTTTGATTTCATATCCTTGCTCTCACAGGACCGGTCCATCAAATCAGAGATTCTGACAGCCGCCTGCCTTTTGCTAATTCTGGAAATCCTGTTATGGCTCTGGTAGGTGATTACAAATAATATTCCTAAGTTATTATTTAAGAAATGTAATTTAAACAGAATGTGGTTAGTACTACTCTCAGCATCTTCTTCTTAACTTATTTACTTAATTATTTATAAATGTTTTAAAACAAAAACTTATTTCTTAAAGTTGCATTATTTTTCTTTGAAGGAGCAAATGATCACCATGCTTGCTTATCAAAAGCTTTAAAAGGGTGATATGCTGACATGCGATATTATTTAGATACTGCACCAGAGTTTCACCACAAATTAAACTGCATTGTATATTTTGGAGTTCTTTTGATGATACTCTTACACATTTGGTTTTGGTTGATGTTTTCTAAAGGTTGCCTTTTTAGCCTCTGCTGTTGGACCAAGAGTAGCAGCTTCTTGTGCTCACGCAGCATTATCAGTACTGTCAGAGGATAACACTGGCTCCCAGACGGAAGCATCAGGACATGATAATAGGTGAGTAAGATTGCCAAAGAATGCAGTTTTATTGGGTGAAGTATTTTCCTGGGTTCTTCATTTATTGTTCACATCATATCTTCTGCTTTCTTACTCCTCTCTCTCTCTCTCTCTCTCTCTCTCTCTCTCACTCACTCTCTCTCTCTCTCTCTCTCTCTCTCTCTCACACACACACACACACACACACACATTAGATTTGTTTTTTTATGAAAAGAAATCTTATACAGTATGACCAAACCTGACTCCCTAAAAAGATAAAAGGAAGAAAACTTTCATTAGGTTGTGTCTGCCCTATTCCTTTAGTAGTGCGGGAAAATCAAACACTAGTTTAACTGTTGTATTTGTGGTTGCTAGTTTATGAGTTTTGTACTGAAAATTAACAATTTTTGCCCATGAAGGACAAATGCAGAGAACATACATTCTAGAGATGGTGGCTCTCGTGGAGAAACTGCAATTTCAAATAATCATAATGGTCAGTTATGGTTGCTGCTTTTTAATGTAGCTGATATACTATCATGTCGTAACATCCAATGAGACATGAAATGCTATTTTCTTCTTGACAAGTGCTGCTTTTGATTTCAGAGGATAAGGCAAAAGCACCATGTTCGCGGGATCAAACTGAGGGCAGGACAACCCCCCTCTCTGCTGAAAAAGTAAAAGATGCAGCTAAAGCAGGCCTCTCTGCTGCAGCAATGAAAGCTAAATTGTTTGCTGATCATGAAGAACGAGAAATTCAGAGATTGTGCGCTAATATAATTAATCATCAGGTACAACTGTTATTTCTGGACTTCTTCAATTTCAGTTGATTCGGCTAAAATATATAGATATATTTCATCTCTCTCTTCTTTATATTTCTGTCTGATGTATGCATGTATACATAGGCAGGATTTTTTTTTTGAGTGAAGAATTCGGTAAATTACACAATTGGAGAAAACTCAAAATAAGGTGCAGAGCTAGTATTTTGATGTCTAACTTAGTGGCTTGCTTTTATTGACAGTTGAAAAGATTGGAGTTGAAGCTGAAACAGTTTGCAGAAATTGAAACATTGTTGATGAAGGAATGCGAACAAGTGGAAAGAGCAAAGCAGAGGTTTGCTGCTGAGCGCACTCGCGTTATATCTGCACGTTTTGGAACTGGAGGAACTATGCCTGCAATGAATGCATCAGGTGTTGGTACTTCAATGTCTAGTAACGGCAATAATAGGCCACAAATGATCTCTGCTTCTCCCTCACAGCCCAGCATCTCAGGGTTTGGAAACAACCAACCAGTACATCCACACATGTCCTTTGCCCCAAGACCTTCAATGTTTGGGTTGGGGCAAAGGTTGCCCCTATCTATGATACAACAATCACAAGCAGCTTCTTCAGCTCCGATGTTCAATGCCCCTAGTAACGTGCAACCCGGTACCAATCATCCATTGTTGAGGCCCGTGTCAGGAACTAATTCTGGTTTAGGATAATTAGGGGAGTAGATGTAAGTTTTGGAACTTTAATGGTGCAGTTTTATTTGGTCATTTATTTCAGAAGTGAAGAGATCGGGTGGACGTGCCAAGAGAGTTATTTAACATATTGAGCCTTTAGTTGGTTGCAGTTGATTGTGAAATTATTGTTTAAAGGAAATAAGTAGCATTTGATATTCTATAGTTTTAGTTTTCTATCCTGCTGACTATAGGTACAATGAAAAATTTATTGTCTTAAGTGTCACAAATCCTGTTTAGTTAGATTGCATACAAAGCCAACTACTTGGATGAAAAATGACAAGGTTGTGGGTATTTGTCTCTCTGCGTTACATGTACTGTTGTATAGTTATATAGTCCGCGGTGCTTGGTTATTATGTTTCTGTTTTGTTGTTTCTCGGTTTTCTGATTCTAGTTAGGGTATGCCATTTGTAAGCAAATATGTTCAAGAAAACTTAAAACCTGTGTCATTTGATAACAATAACCATTAATTTTTGTCGTAGTGCTTCTAAACTTTTGTGCTATTCTTTACTCATTTTTAGCGCATCCATATATGTTTAAATAGTTACGGCTACTTACGGGTAGATTTATTCATCTCGACAATGAAGGTCATCTCAATTTCAGCTTTAATGATGATCTTGAGTATTTACTCATTATTACAATGCTGTGATTATGCAATATAATATTTTTTGAGTGGTATTTTTCCTTAATATTAAATATTTATTACACTAGAAGTATTTGTTCTATTTCGCCCACTTAACTTATTTTTTGGAATAACTCATCTATCTTCTCACTTTGTACGATGGATTCAAGGTATTTAAAATGTCATTGTGATCTCTACCATATAATTCGTTTATTCTAGTTAGGTGGAAATCATGGTTCAATCAAAAATAATTGAGGGATGTTTACTTAATACTTAAAATTGAACTATAATCATCTAAAAGATCCTCTGAAATCACATGTCAAAAGTAGTATTTTCCTTTCATCGAAAAGTTTGTTGCAACATCATGCAAAAGATTATATCTTAATAGTAGTAGTATGAAAGAGTTGTATTTAGGGTTTATATCTTAAAAGTTCGTTGATAGTTCGTTGATGAAGGTTGTTTTGCAGGTGGTTCCACTGGTTGGGGTATGGTCTGTCCGAGCCTCGGTGTACCATTTTGACAACATTGAAGTTGAACTTTTAGTGGTTGAAGCGTTGGGGGTCCGGTGGTGTTTACAATTTGCTATCATAAATTTAAATTGGAGTGAATTTCTCTAACTTCCGACGCAGTTGTTGTTGTCAACCGTCTCAACGTCAAATGTTGCATAGTTGCCATTGATTCTATCATTCTAGATCGTAAAATGTTGATGAAGCAATTTGAATTTGTGTTTGTTTATTATGTTAGAAGGAGATCTAATGTTATAGCTCATAAGCTAGTAGGGTTATCTAGGAGTATTGACTCCAAAATTTGGATAGGTTCACCCCCACATCACCTACAAGTTGATTTTGTTGCTGTAATCTCGTTTATTTTTTAATGGTGTATAGATTTAGAACAAATATAATGAAAGAGATGTATTTATTGAATTAGTTTGATTGAATTGGGAGAGTATTTAAAATATTTATTTACTAAGTTGATTCAAACAAAAAATACGAATCTATCCCACTTTCAAAAATATTTACGTGTCTGTCCTACATTTGAAGTCAAAGCTCCATTGAGCCAAAAGGTGTGGTGAAATGTAAGAACTTTTGGCAGAGCTGGACCCACCATTGAGCCACATAGGGGTGGCGAAATGCACCCCCTTTTTTCTTTTCTTTTTTGTTTTCGTTGTTTTATTTTTTGTTTAAAAAATTAAACTAAACTCCAACCCTAAATATAAAATTTCTCAAAATTTATATTATTTATCAACTAATAATGACAAAGAAAAAAATAATAAACTTAAAAATTCAAAATATTAATATTTAGATCTAAAATAAATTTTCATTACAAATGTATATGATTATAATATAGAAAATAAAGGAAAAAAGGGGTGCATTTCGCTGTGGCTCAATGGTGAATCACTACTGTCAAAAGTGTTTATATTTCATCACATATGTTGGCTCAATGGAGCTTTGACTTCAAATCAAATGTAGGATAGACATGTAAATATTTTTAAAAATGGGATAAATTGATATTTTTTTTTGAAAGAGGGATACATGAGTAAAAAAAAATCAATGATGAATTTTTTTTAGTAAATATATTTTTTTTGGTCGAGATCGGGATATCCACTGTCGAACGCACTGACTATTCCCTCGCTATATTGATGGATGGGATAGCTGGCCCAAAAATTTAAAGCTGCTCCAACCCAAGGTGAGGATCGAACCCTCGACCATTGGTTAAGGGAGGATGAGCCCCAACCTCTCAAACACACCTCTTGGTTAATGATGATGAATTATTTGATTAGCTTTATTTATTTATTTTCAAATTAAAAATATTTCATTATTATTTTAAATTAGTATTGAATTAATTTGATTTGAAGTATAATATTAATTAATCAGTCTGTGCATATATATATAAAAACTTTTGGCTACACAGTGCTACTGCTTCTTCTTCTAGTCGTCGAGAATCAAAGAGTAGCTCGCTGTGACCATCGTGGAAACATGGACGACAACTTGAGTTCGTTGGCACCAAATTTCCCCGTTTCCCAACACAATTTCTCTATCGAAATCAAGGTATGTATGTTTGCGCACCTTTCACTCTTTTTTCTTCATCGTTATTGCGATTACCCTTCTATTTCTAATACCCTTGATTGATTTATTCCATCACTTAATTAATAATATGCACATAAACTCTATTATCAATTCATCCATGTATTATTGTACACACAACAACAGTTTATGTTTATTAAAAAAATTATGATTGTTGATTAATTTGCTTGATTGCTTACTTGTCTGTCTGTCAGGGAAACAAAACTGAAATCATCATTTTCAGTTACGAAGATCATTTTATGGTGAGTTGGTGGATATGTGAATTAATGTATTCTATTTTATTTTATTCTATACTTTGTTGTTAACTCTCTGGTCACTACTTTCAGGTTATTGCCACTCAAATTGGAGCAATGGGGACAATACTCCATGCCAGGTTAGGTTTGCATCTCACTCACTCACTTCTCTTCAATTTCTTTTATCTTTTTTGACCGAGAAATAAAGTAACACTTTCTGAGATATTTCCATTTAGCCTTCGCATTGAATAAGAGTTTGTTTGGAATGGATTCACTTATTTTAGCTTGTTTACGTTTGTGACTGACTGTTTGGAAGAGCTTATAAAAATAGCTTATGAGACAGACTTAGATAAGCTGTTTTAACCATATTCCCACGGGTTCTCCAGGATTGCTTATGAAAACAACTTTAAGCTTTTTTGAAAACAATTTGACTTTATTTTAGCTTTTGTTATAGAAATAACTTATACACAAGTACTCGTACGATAATCGTTTAACTAAGTCGTCTATTGAAAGAAGGCCTACGTGAAAATATTCTACACGATAAGACACTACCGCCTTTAAAAGTAGTGATTGGTTATACATTTAATCTCAATGGTTTTACTAACTCTAGTCCAAGCTATGAGATTATAATGTTTCCTACTGTCAATCATAACGAGTACTGGGGATTTCCCTATATATATATTAGTCATGATTGAATGTGAAAAAGAACTAGGCATGGAAAAGTTGTTGTGACTTGTGCGAACTAGGACTTTAGAGAGCCTGAAATTTCAAATCACGATTCACTTTCTAAATATTGATGCTTCATCGAGAAGGGATTGCTCACACAGTCACTCGTTTGTCTTTTCAATGTCAGGAAGGAAGAAGGGATGTCAATTAGCCCAACGTTCAACGTTTCTGTTTTATTTGGCAAACGGGATGAGGTAAACTAGTTGCCTATGTTTGTAATCATTTGTTTTCTTTGATGATTTTTGTGAAGGTTTTCGGCTTTTGTTTATGAAATTCATTGATGCAGCCAATGTTAGTAGCATGTGCACGCCAGCTGATTGAGCATATGACGTACGTATTCTTTCTTGTTAATAAAAAGTATATATTAGTTACTGCATTTCTGGAGTTTTCAATTTCATTATTGTAACTTTTGGTAGATTAATATATGTTAGAAAGATCTCTTATAAGCAGTACATTAAATCGGCTATGAACCACATGGTTGGAATGTTGTATAATATTGTAAACCGTTTTTCGAAACCATATTGATCATCCAAATTCTGATTTGCAGTTTGGCTGGCGTTTCCAAGCCATTGGTGCTCTCACTTGGCCTTAAAGACCATTCTGCGGTACGTTTTACCTGATTTGTTCCTCTTCACTGTAAATGAAAAGAAATATTAGTTCAGAAGACAAACTCATATACAATGTTATGCAGGAGACATTGAAAGGTATTGTTTCTGCTGTGATTGACAAGAGGCTGTGGTAACAAATTGACGATGAAAGTTCAAATTTCAGATTTTAGTGTGCCGGAATGCGCGTAGGTCAACCTGATGGAGTTGGGAAGTAATAGTTGATTACCATATGCTGATTAACTTTCTACTTAATATTTTTGTTCAACAGTAATTCTAATTGTATTAACCTTTGGCACTTTCAGATTATTAGTAACTAATTTACATTTAATACTGCGTTAATCTCATTTTCTACTTAAGTTGTGATAGATTGAAGTATTCAATTATTGTTTTCATTTTATGCAAACTTGAGTTAATATCTTATTTTTAACGAGTCATTAACTGTAATTAATTTACATTCAATGACTCAGCTTGGACTTTGATGTCACTCGGTCACATTTACAACAATTTCTGAATAGTAAGTGTTGCTCGTTCAAAACATATGTGCAGAAAGAAATTAACTGAATTCTTTGCAAATTAAAATAGAGAATGTTTAAAGTGTAAACAATGAGCTGAGATAAAAAGTTGGAGAGTGAAGAGACAAAGGGATATTTTGCTAATGCATTGTCCTGCGTTTTATTATCCTGATTACAAGGTAGGAAAAAAAAAAACAGAAGAAAAAGAACAGAAGTAATATTCTCAGAAAAAATGGGTACATGATATATATAAGATCTTCTCTTCACTTGTGCCTTCGACTTCAATAGAAACACTGACATCAGTATATTATTTGGTGGGTTGATTATACAAGAAACTTAATGACCATTTAACTTTGGGGCTTATACTTATACCAATCATGCTTTCTTTTAAACTTATACAATATAACATAGAAACTTAACAAAATTTTACAGTAGTAGTACACAATCATTAAAAATTAGCTATCATTAGGTTCTCATTGCTCACTAAAATGACTTGAAAGCAATGTGAAGTTGATACTACATTCGACTCACAACTTAGGTCCCTCTGGTAGTGCAATATCAGCTAAATCTTCTCTGTATGGAGCATAACTCAACTCTAACTGACCATTGTTAACAAACCCCTTTTCGACGTGGGTTTGCATTGCTGGGTCATCCTTAACCTCTACAAATGTTTTAACAGTATCTTTTCTGAAAGTTAGATAGATAACTGATACAACATAGAGTGCCATTAGAGGAAATACTATGATCCCAATGAAAACATTTGCCACCTTTGGTAGACTGCTATGAATTAACCATCCCACAAAAGCAGTAATGAGGTAATACACATTGATACCAATTATTCCCAAACCCAATATCCATGAGACGACAATGATCTGCGTCAAAATTATGTCAATTTTTTGTTTCAGTTTTTAGTTAACAATACTTCAAATGTTTTAGGTTAATGGCAAAGAAATATGATAGCTTACAATCATAGAATTCTTGTGAGGTCCCATCTTGGTACTGCTACTACTAAACTTAAGGAGTGGAATTAAAGCGAATGGAAGCTCAAAAGAAAGTATCATCTGCAAAAACAATTTTAATTAGTGCATCTGCATTCAGTGGCGATGCCCGCACCCTAGGTCAGGGTTGCAGACGTTTAATTTTTTTTATAATGACGTTTCAAATTTAAAATTATTAGATATTTAAACAACATTTATTCTTTTATATTTATTCAACATGTTATTTTATATCTATTAATATTTTCTTATCATATCGCTTATTTATCACGCCTATCATACCAATATCGATCTTTTATCAATTTCTCTCTCAAGCCGTATACACTCATATTGATATACACCTAATATTTTTCTAAAATTTAATTAATAATTATAATCTTTCACACACGCGCTCACGCACACATGCACATACGCACGCGCGCCCACACACACCACACACACACATACACAATGAATAATTGAAAGAGATTTGAGTTAGAGTGTACATAACAAATTGGTTTAGTTTGAGATTTTTAAAGAAAAAAAAAATAGTCAATTGTAATCGATAAATTTGAATCAAATCTAAACAAAAATCAAGACTTGGGGTGCAGCTGCACCCCCTAAACTCTACACAGCATCGCCCCTGTCTGTCTGCATTATAATCAATACGTAAAAATACAAAGAAAGAAGAAAATTCTCGAATATACAAACCGATGCAATGATGATAAGTCTTCCAGCTCCAGAAGAACCACCAATGATAGAGACAACAAGACTAGGTGCTATGGCAACAATCCTAGTCACCAAGTTCCTAATCCATTTTTTCATCTTTAAGTCCAAGAAACCCTATAGCACCAACCAAACCAAAACCCAAGTTTAATAACCTTTGAATAAAACTGTTAAGTTTTTGTTATTGTTGTAGCTTATGTAGTTTGTTTAGTGTTTAATGATATTTGAAATGACCTGCATGATAAATTGTCCTGCATAGGTTCCGGTGATAGCAGAACTCTGTCCTGAAGCTAACAATGCTATGGCATAAATGATTGAACTTGAACGTCCCAATACATTCTAATGAACATCAAAAAAATTACACATGTGAGATATAAATAGTTGCTTGATCAGGATTAATCTTAATACCATACTTTGACCATAGTAATTAGACTAGAAACCTTGAGAAGGAAAGAAGCGGAGTTGAGGGTAAGATCATTGCAACGATCAGTATTCTCTCCAGAAAGGTTATCGGCTTTGCAAACGGTGCCAGAGACAGAGATCATTGCAACATTGATTAGAAATGCCACAAACAAAGCGAAACCACTCTCAATGAGAAAGTATCTACATGCATCCTGCATAATCAATCAGATATATGTCATATAATATAGATATAATGTAATGTATATGTACTATTTTAAGTTGTCTTTATTTTTTTATATTTGAAGTTTATCATTAATAATTTTGTTTAACCACCGGGGTCTAGCACAAGTGGTTGTTGCAGAGTGTGTTTTGTAAACTTCATAATACCGAGTTTGATTCCCGCTGATTCAAAACAGAATTGTCTATTTCATGGGGGGCTTACATTGATGCCGCGCTTAGAACCGGGTATTTTTCTAGACAGAACCAAAGCAGAGTGGAGGAAAAGATTGTGCCTGCATTTTGTTCAAAAGAAAGAAGAGAAAAAAATCAGCCAAGTTAACATTTGAAGTGAATTTAATGTAAACATGAAAAGAGGAGGAAGAATGTATATATACGGCATGATAAGGGCACCCAAAAGGGCAATAGCATCTGCTACGGCACCATTTCCGTTGAGTTTCGGGACAAACATTCCCTCGATAACACCAGAAGCGGGGGGTTTTACATAGCTCATTTCTCCAAAGAAACATGCAGCCATTACAAATACTAAGATTGATATCAGCAATTCCAACTTTCTTACCTGCATCCCAAATTATTAATTCATGTAAGGACAATTAATATTATTTTGTATTCTCTACTTCAACTAAAGTAATTGAGAAATATAAGACAAAAGATAAAAAAGTTTAATTTTGAGACATTGTCAGTGTAAAAAGATCTGCGTTGTTAACAAATAGTAACAATCAATCATACATGTGAGTTTAGAAATAATTATGGTTAAAGTTAAATGTTTTAAAAAATTTGACTGTTATGAATTAATCCAGGATAAAAACTATATAAATATAAATATGTTATTATCTTTTAGTTGACTATCAATACATATATTTTAGCAGTATATTATATTTATTTTGAATTTTGTATGAGAACCATGAAATTGATAATAATTCTGCAAAAATATGTAGATGTATGATCCGTATTTCTAAATATGTTATGTTGTTTAGGAATTGTTAAAGCATGACAATAATAGGCATGGTATTAAAGGTTCCATCAATAACCTATTAAGCAAGTATTCTAACCGAGTTGATTGTTTATAAAAATAGAATAATCACTTATTTTAAGAAAATCATGATAATCACTTATCTTTGATATTGACATTTCAAATTTAATATATATAGTTTGGCCATGACTTATGACTTCAAGACAGCATGCAAGTGGACATAAAAAACATGACAGTTACATCAAAGTAGTGGAAATGGGAATGGAACCAAGAAACCATGAAAAGGAAAAATCAAAAGAAGAGATATGTTATTTTATAATGTTCATATTTCATACTAGTAGTTATTACAAAAAGATAGTAAATTAATTACCCCAAATCTTTGCAGACCCAAAAACAAAAGAGTGCTGCATCCAGTCAACAAAACTCCTCCCCATACTGGGATGTGAAAGAGTATGTTAAGTGCAAAGGCTGTACCAATCACTGCCACAATCAATTTTGGATAGCATTAGTAACTATAGAAGATAGATATGAACATAAATTATTTTTTATTTTATTGTTAATTTTTTTTGCCAGAATCAATTTTTTAATTTAGTGCATCTTTTGTATTAAGTGAATTTGACGAAAACTATGATTCTGTTAAATTTACCGTCGGTCCAACTCCAAACATAACATGCACTTAATGCACGTTTAGATGAACAATGGTTTTGTTGAAATTCTAAAATGTAACTTTTGTCGAAGAGACGATGAACAATAGAAGAAACTAATAATAATAGTACCTTCAGGTATATCTGCTGCTATGACAGCAAGCTCTGCTAATATCCATAAGCAGTACTTCACAAATAATGGATATTCTGCTTTACAAATTTCTGAAAGATGTTTTCCTGCCAAAATTTAAACAACAAATAATTTTATTATCATGGTTGATTAAATAATTAGGTAGGAAAATGGATATAAATATAGCATATGGCATAACATTCTCCAACTTTGTGCATTTTAATATATTTATTCAAACAAAATATACATTTATTTATTTTGTTGCATGATTCTAATAGAATAAACTAAAATTTCGAATAATTAATAAACATGTTGCTAATGTTTTCTAAAAAAAGATCCACGACTATAATCTAGACCGCGACATCAATTTTGAGGTCTTACCGGTACATACTCCAAGATTTGCAGCTAATGATTGAATTATAAGAGCAAATATAAGTCCAATAAGAATGATCCACAGCAGCTGAATACATAATCAACATTGTATTTCAATTAATATTATTTGACTTAAAAATATACTATCAATATAAATATTTTTGGTTTATTTAGTTTCTTGTCTAATTGTTTTACCTCATATCCATGGTTAGCTCCTGCTTGCAAATCAGTTTCCACTACAAAAATACCAATCAAACAGTTAGCACACTCACACATATGCAAGAAAAAAAAAAATTAAATTAACAAAAAAAAAAATCGTCTCTAATTAATTCCACACTAAACATAGTGTGACAAAATGAATTAAAGATGAATTTAATTTTTTGAAGAATAAAAATAATATATATGATAGTACACATAGAGTTATAGAGGTAGAGAAAATTACTATTTCCAGGATCAAGGTAAGCCAAGGAGACAAGAAAACCAGGGCCTACATATGACAAGAATTTTTTCCATCCTGGTGTCTGTTTAATCAATGCAACAAATTTATCATATACAATTATACATGAAGTTAGCATAGTTATTTCTACAATATTAATTCCTAACAAATTTTTTTTCCAAAATACAACTAAACTTTAATTTTTTTTTTATATATAGAAAAATGTTAATTGTTAATTTGTTAGAACGAAAAAAAATTAAGAAGTACCTGATCGGGCTTCGAGAAGTCATGTTCATGAGATGGTGTGCCGGAAGGGGTCACATTGACAGCTACAATACGGTTGCTGTTACCATTACTCACTTGATCTTGTTGTTGCATTGAGCTAGCCATGTTCACTCTTAATTTGTTTTTGCTTCTTTCACAAGATCACTATGTGAATGATGGATGAAAGAATAAGAGTTTAGCTATAGTATTTATGCAAGAGATTTATTATTATTTTAATAGTGAAGACTACTAAATTGTATAACTTGTAAGTTAAATTGATTTGGCATTTTTTTTTGGACACAAAAGAGTTCCATCTTCATGCCTCTTAAGGCATGCGACATGTCGTGTGTCACTATCTTCAATAAAACCATTTTTTTAAGCAATAAACCAAATTTTTATAATTTATGTATGCACATTTTTTTTAGTACTATTATATAGTCTTCTTCTTAAAGCATAGGACCAAATGATAAATGCCAAGATAAATTGATGTTGTATTAATCAACTCCCCCGGTAATTCCAGTAGTCATTTAGATCTTAATTTTTTTAATTAAAATCTCATTGTTTCAATTTTTTATTTGAGTTAATTACAATTTTGATTTTTGAGTATTACGATTGTGGCAATTTTGGCCAGTGTTGGGCTCTCACTTGGTAAGGTGGTGTAAATCACTCTCAAATTTTGATTTATATTTTTTTTATTGATAAAATATAATTTGATTTATGTTGGCAACTTATAATTTTGTCCCTAAAAATTAGTAAATGCTTGGATTGTTATTATTGGATGATTTACACAATTAGAATCTCTAGAGGACAAAATTACGAATTTGTGACATTTTGTAACAAGGATAATTGTGATACTTGTGGAGATGTGACATTAAGAGTACAAATAAGTAGACTTTTTTTTTGTTGTATTAACACTTTGGAGATGTAGATAAATAATAATTTTTTTTACACATATAAATAATAACTTATAACCAATAACAATAATTCACAAATATATTTTTATGTGTTACATAAATATGCTCATGTATCATATAAAGATGTAGAGAATAATAACTTTTATGACGGACAATTCACTATTTCATTCCTAAAAAATATGAATAAACAACAACAAAAATCAATTTGAACTCAAATTAGACGTGTGAAAAATATTTAGTTAAGAGGAGTGTTGAACAAAAAAGAATTTTAAACGGGAATCTTCTAAAATGTTTAGGCATATAATTTTCAACGGTTTACAATATCAATTATTAAATTATTGTCAAAAAAAATATCAATTATTGAATTAACAGTGAAATTAAACCCCTTAATAAATTAATCAATTCTTAAGTCATATATCGAGTTTCTTAAAAAAATAACAATTATTGAGATACTCAATTCTAACTAAAGAGTCCAATCCAATAAAGGGACATGAATAAAACAAGGGGGTGTATAATTGACTATTGAATTAGAATTTTAAGGGATTTATGGTCCATTAGGATAAAGTAGTTTTGGTGATTATCTTGAATTGGAAATTTGTCTATTTATTGAGTAAATTGTTTGAAATTAATATACTTTCTCCATAATAAAATAAGTAAAAATTAATCAACAAAAGTTGATGTATTTAGTGTAAATTTTGCATTAAATACATCAATTTTTGTAAAAAAAAAAGAAAAAAAACATCAATTTTTGTTAATCATGCAGTTTTTACTTATATTTTAAGATGGATGAAATATATATATATATATATATATATATATATATATATATTTTGACTAAGGAAGAAATATATTTTTAACATAAACCATCTCCATCTATATTTGAACTCCTTTATTATATTGTTTTTTTAAGGGACGTTCATTTACATATGGTTAATAAGTAGAATCAGACAATTAGTGATTAATTATTTACACTTGTGCTAGATTCTAAATTTAAGAGGCATGCATTTGATTTTGATCACAAGTCTGTCTATGTGAGAGAGTCGTTTTCATGAACAAAAACTAAGTGATTAATTGACTTAGATTCCTTCCACTGCAAAGTCATTGTCATATTCATAATCATAATTAAGTCGTTGTAATATATCAATCCAATTGTTCCGGAAAGGTGTATCGATCAGTAAATATGAAAACAAAACTATATATATAAAAATAGTTAGGTAGGTTGATGATTATTGATAGGGCTTAAGCCATAACATAAAATAATTATTAAAATAAAATAACATACATTATAATTTCCTTCAAAAATATATATATTATAATCTATACAATATAATTACGGTAACGGCCTGCAAATTGCATGTTTGGCATATACTCCTATGTTGTTTACTGTTTAGCATTTTGATTTTTTAAGGTATAATATATTAAAGAATTTTTTTAATATGGATCACTTTTTTATTTAGTTGAAGAGAAATAGAGAAGAGATAAATTGAAATACGAAAATTAATATATATTAAACAAAGGTTTAATTGTCAATTTTTTAGATGTAAAAACGATGAGAGTTTTGAAATTTTACTTTTAAAAAATATTGTCGACAGTCATTAAAATTTTTAATAAAATATTAGTCAACGGTGAACTACTTATAAAGGTACTCACTTATAATAAAATAGTGAACATATAATGTGAAATGGTTTATATTCTCTCATTCAATTGTGTGCTTCATTCATGCCTTTTTAAAAGTTATGCTACATAAAATTTTCATTTGAAGATATGTTACTATGTAAATTGATGTCATATCAATTTCAATATATTAAAAATTATTCTCTTGCCGTCACACATTTGTTGTATTCACGCATTCAGCACATCTGCGATCATTGCATCATAATTGAATCATCTAGATTTTAATGTAGTTATAATACCAAACATAAAATTTGGACCGTCAAATCTCACCCCAGCAACCGAGGATGTGTCAAATACGTGAATGCAGCATGAACGAACCGTGGTCCGACAAAGATGAAGACGAGGCCATGACTTCAGCACCTGGGTTGGTAATACCAAACTTTCAACAACTTCTTACTTTATAAACTGATAACTTTATAAACTGATGCATCAGAAGTGGGAGTAGGAGCAATCTTACATCAGAATTGTTATCGGATAGATTACGTTTCAAACCTACAGTGCAAAAGAAATCTGCATATGTCAGAGAGCTTTTGGTCATAACTGAAGCATTGGATAAGTTATTCTCTTACTCCCTCCGCAATGAAATATAAGCAACACGGGTAGTTGAAAAGTTGATATATGTAGTTTTTCAACTGCCTTTTTGCTTATATTTCATTCCAGACGGAGTATATGTTGGGCATCTAATGCCTTATGGTTACAAGTCTCAATACATCATTTGTACTATTCCTTCCATAAACTAATAGCTAGAAGTTGAAAATTCTTTGTTGATAGTTCAATAACACAGTACAATTCCTATCCATCTTGTATGCTTAATTAGAATCATCTTGTATACATTTTATTATTTTAACATCAAGTTATTCTTCTTATAGGAAAATTACCAAGTGGTAGATGTAGACCTTTTGTTCTTCTTTTAGTTATGCTTTTCTGTTCTTTTAAATTTTCTACAATGAAACCTTCACTAGTTTTGTGTCCAACATTTCCAAGGCCAAATTTGTGTCAACTTCTAGTAAGGTACTTATGAAAAAATTAGATGAGACAAGATTCTAAATGTTTTCTATCATTTTGAGAATTAATCATACTCAGACAAACATTGCTGATTAGAATAACTTGAAAGCTATATGAATTTTCCATTTTACATACAAAAGCTTTTCTTGGCGTGCAATGCCACTTGATTCATAGCCTTTGTCCATTATTCTGGTAATGGGATATCAGCTAAATCTTCTCTATAAGGAACTTGACTCAACTCTAATTGACCATGATTCGGAATTCCTTTTTCCGCATTTTGCGCTACCGTGTCATTCTTCGTCTCGTTAACTATCTCAACGGTGTCTTTTCTAAAGGTAAGGTAGATAACTGAGAGAATATAAATTGCCATTAGAGGAAACACTATAATCCTAATGAGTAACCAAAACTAAAACCCAAACCAACATCAAACCTATGACCAAGAGAAATCACAATGACTAAAAACCAGCCACCACCAAGGCAGACAGACACCGCCGCACTGAGATGCTACTACTGACATGCCGAAGCAAAGAAAAACAGTCAAAATGCGGAGCACCGGAAGAAAAATTATGAGTCCAACCAGCAGCACCATGGCTCCCCGACATTGTGCACAATTACATTGCAATTATGTTTTTTTTTTAATTCCTAATCAAAGAAAATTAAAGCAACAAGCAAGCAAATCAAGAGCAATTTATGATTCAACTATTCAAGTTATTATTTGACAAAACAATGTTATCGGTGAATCTTATTTATGGGTTCCTCATATCAATCTTTATTAAATCAATTCAATTCGAAGTGAATGAACCATGACTGTTTCAAAATCATAATCATAATTCAATCATTCACCAAAACAATACAATCAAATCAAATCAAAGTCATCACAAGAGAATGATCACACATATCATAATATATAGCACACATGTATTATTGATGATTGATTGTTATGAAAGATAAATTCAAACAAGTAAATCCTTTGTAGAGGAACTTACTTTCAACAATACCAAACCAAACTTTCAACATAATCCTTCCCAAAAACGAACCACCAAGGTTTATCGACTTCTCTTGCTGTATTGTCTCTCCAATTATAGAGAATAGCTCCATACATTGAAGTTTTGCATGACAATAATAGTGTATTCTTCTCTAAAAAACATATTGGCAACAAACGAAACTTAACGTTGTGATCAGTTATTCGAAGATTATGATAACTAATATTAAGAAATTGAATCCAAGACGCCTCAACTCCAAAGTTTGTCATTTTCCATATAGTAAAATGAGTTTTTCTAAAATCATGAGAAAAACAAAGACAACCATTTAGCACACTAAGAAGTGGCATAACATATGGCACTTCATTGAAACCCTGAGGAGGCAACAACTTAGTATGCGTCTCAGTACGCAAATCAAGTGAAATAATCGCAAATTGTCAACCAATTAACACTATCACTCAAATGCACAACATGCATTTTCCTTTGGGTATCATAAAGAGCCACAGGCGAATTTTGTATATTTCTCCAAATATTATTATCTCCTAAACTGAAGACTCTTACGTTTGTAGTATTTTGAAAAAAGCGAACCACCTTAAAAGTGTTTTTTGAATTATCACATCCAAACGTGAAAGTAATCTTAAAATTGAGACCTGGTTCATCGTAACAAAACCCTAATTTCTCTGATATTTTCCTAATGGCCGGGTTCCAAAAACGAAACCACCACTCTCTAGACCCATCATCATTGTCTAAACGATATATATAACAAGCAAAGCAATCCATTGGAGGAACCAACTACACACAAACAGTCCTCGGGAAGTGTGATAATGATTGGAGGGTTCTTGAGCATATGAGCTGGAACGGCGAAGGACAATGAATTGATACACAAATAATAATGATCCCATTCCCATTGTACAATTGTGAATTCGGCATTTTGTGAAGATCGAATGAGGTGCAACTTGATGAAGAAGAGTTGTGACATGAGGGAATTCCATGACTTATTCAAACACCTCAGTTGAATGAGAGATTTGACAGGAAGGAAGGAAGGAAGGAAAATATTTCTCTAATAAGATCATCTGGGAGAAATACAAATGTTGCTGGCAGTAGACGTTGAAGCCGCTGCACCAATCTCCTTTGTTGGTGCCGCAACTTACGCTGTGAGGGATTCATGTCACAAACTTGGACATGAAACTTTGAATCCTAATTGTGGAATAACGGCGTTTTAAAAACTATATATAGTTTAGCCTTCTTTTTTTTCATTTTTATTTATTTATTTTCAAGTTTCTTGAGTAAAAAGAAAATAGGGTTAAATATGTTTTTGGTCTTTATATATAAAATGTGGACCTTCTAAGTTTAATTTAATTTTTTTTATATTTTTTATTTCTATAATTTGTTACTTGCATATGTTTTAGTGCATGTTAAAACAAAATTTGTTTAATTATAATTAAACTCTTAAATTTTTTAATGATTTTTTTGTGAGCATATTGAAAATATCATATAAAGTTTATTAATTAAAATTTAGAATTATTTAACATGATATGATATGAATTAAATATGAATTTTTCAAATAGCAAAAGTTTGAGATAAAAGTATCCAAAATGATGACCTAGAAATCAAATTTTTAGCTTTTTTTTTGTTTAGGAACTATTTAAGATGATCTAAACATACCTCCGAAAAAATAGGGTTAAATATGATTTTGGTCATTATATATAAAATGTGGACCTTCTAAATTTAATTCTTATGTACTAAAAGGAGAATTAAAAGATAAAAGTAATGCACAAGTTCCAAGGCAGAGGTGTTGAATGCACAAGTTCCAAGACAAAATTTCCTTTTTAAGGAGCTTAACTAGTGCCCCAGGGACACTGTTTAGCATTTTCCATTTTTTAATGATTTTTTTGTGAGCATATTGAAAATATCATATAAAGTTTATTAATCAAAATTTAGAATTTTTTTAACATGATATGATATGAATTAAATATGAAATTTTCAAATAGCAAAAGTTTGAGATAAAAGTATCCAAAATGATGACCTAGAAATCAAATTTTTAGCGTGTATTTTTAGGAGCTTTTTAGGATGATCTAAACATACCTACAAAAAAATTATTCAAAAATACATGTTGATTTTAAAACTGAGTGCATGATAATTTTTTAAGGACTAAATATTTAATAAAAATTAAGTAAAGACTAAACTTAAAAGATCGCCATTTTGTATGGACTAAAAACATATTTAACCCAAAAAAATATTGTCATTAGCATTATTTAACATTATTAGTGGCAGATAACAACCAATACCGCAGTGGCAGCAACCACCCCCGGGCTTTGTCAGATGCAACGTCGATGCTAGTTTCTATAGTACAACAACAGTATTAATTATAAGCAACTTTTCACTTTTTAGATTTATTGGATAATTAATATATCCGGCCTTAATTATTTATCATATACATTATTATCTAATGAATCTAAAAAATTAAAAATTGTTTATAATTAAAGCCGGATAGAGTACAATGTGAAACATTTGATGCTCTCCCATCCAGTTGTGTGCTTCATTAGGCCTTTCTAAAAATCATGCTACATTAAAAATCACATTTCAAGATGTATGTGTCACCGTGTAAATTGATGTCATATCAATTTCAATATATTAAAAATTATTCTCTTGCCGTTGCACATTTGCCGCATTCGGCACATCTACGATCATTGCATCACGATCGAATCATCTACATTTTAACGTAGTTATAATAATACTAAACTTAAAATTTGGACCGTCAAATCTCACCCCAACAACCGTGGATGTGTCAAATGCGTGAATGCAGTGCGAACGAACCATGGTCCAACAAAGATGCAGACAAGACAAGGCCATTAATGAATCAAAAAAAGCCATGACTTCAGCACTGTGTTGGCAATACCAAACTTTCAACAACTTCTTACTTTATAAACTGATGCATCAGAAGTAGGAGTAGGAGCAATCTTACATCAGAACAGTCATCGGATAGGATTATATTTTGAACCAACAATGCAAAAGAAATCTGCACATGTCAAAGAGCTTTGGCCATAACTGAAGCTGGCTAAGTTATTCTCTTACTCCCTCCGCAATGAAATACCAGCAAAACGGGCAGTTGAAAAGTTGAACTATGTAGTTTTCAACTACCATTTTGCTTATATTTCATTCCTGACGGAGTATATGTTGTGCATCTAATGCCTTATAGTTACAAGTCTCGATACATCATTTGTACTATTCCTTCCATAAACTAATAGCTAGAAGTTGAAAATTCTCTTATGATATAGTTGAATAACACAGTACAATATATTCTTATCCATCTTGTGTGCTTTCTTCATAATATATTTTTCATTGGAAAACTAAGCATTTTAACATCAAGTTATTCTTCTTAAAGGAAAAGTACAAAATGGTAGAGCTAGACCTTTTGTTCTTCTTTTAGTTATGCTTTTCTGTTCTATTAAATTTTTTTACAATAAAACCTTCACTAGTTTTGTGTCCAACATTTCTAAGGCCTAAATTGTGCTAACTTATACTACTAGTTTTTAGAGCTTCTCAACTATTATAAGCATTTGGTACTTAAGAAGAAATTAGATGAGAAAAGATTCTAAAAATACTAAGATGCAGAAGACAGTAATTATTCAGAAGACAGTAATAATTGTAACATTATCTCTACTTGTCTATTTCTATAAATTACAATCAATTTCTATCATTTTGAGAATCAATCATACTCAGATCAACATTGCTCAATAGAATAACTTAAAAGCTATATGAATTTTCCATTTTACATACAAAAGCTCTTCTTGGTCTGCAATGCATTTGATTCATAGCCTTTGTCCATTATTCTGGTAATGGAATATCAGCTAAATCTTCTCTATAAGGAACTTGACTCAACTCTAACTGACCATGATCCGGAGTTCCTTTTTCTGCGTTTTGTGCTACTGTATCATTCTTCGTCTCATTAACTATCTCAACAGTGTCTTTTCTAAAGGTAAGGTAGATAACTGAGAGAATATAAATTGCCATTAGAGGAAACACTATAATCCCAATGAACACATTTGCAACCTTTGGTAGATTACTATGAATTAGCCACTTCACAAAAGCAGTACTGAGGTAGTAAACATTGATACCGATGATCCCAGAACCTAGTATCCATGATATAGTAATAATCTGCACAAAGATTACAAAGATTGTGTCACATTTTATCAATCTTTAATTAAGAATATCTCTAATCTCATCTTAGAATATATATAGAGGATGGAAAAGTACAACTCACAATCATTGAATTCTTGTGAGGTCCCATCTTTGTACTACTACTGCTAAACTTAAGAAGCGGAATTAAAGCAAACGGAAGCTCAAACGAAAGTATCATCTGCAAAACAAACAATCATGATTAGTGTTCTTGTAGTTCAATTTAATGCAGCATGTGTGGATGCATAAAGGAAGGCAAGGATGGAAAATTATAGAGTGTACAAACCGATGCGATGATGATAAGCCGACTAGAACCAGAAGAACCGCCAATGATGGCAACAACAAGACTAGGTGCTATGGCTATGCACCTAGTCATCAAGTTTCTTTTCCATCTTGTCATCTTTATGTCCAAAAAACCCTATAAAACCAAACAAACAATCTATATTCGGTAAATCCTTCAATGAAACACCTTTTTCTAAACATTTCGATGATTATTCTTAATAACCTGCATGATGTACTGCCCTGCATAGGTTCCTGTGATGGTAGAACTTTGTCCTGAGGCAAGAAGTGCTATGGCGTAAATTGTTGAGCTCGATCGTCCCAACACATTCTACATACAAGTTTAATGAACATCAAAACTATAGGTTAGATAACTTGGTGCATAGTTAGGGTTAAACTTAATATCATGCTCTGACCATAGCAACTTATTATATACTAGTAGTGAGCGAATTAAATTAAAAACCTTGAGAAGGAAAGAAGCGGAGTAAAGGGTAAGATCGTTGCAGTGTTCAGCATTCTCTCCGGAAAGGTCACTGGCTGAGCAAACAGTGCCAGACACAGAAATCATTGCAACATTGATTAAGAACGCCACAAACAACGCGAGTCCACTCTCATAGAGAAAGTATCTACATGCCTCCTGCACAATCAATCAAATAAGTTTCTGTTATAAATTATACAAGAAAAGCTGCCGATGCCAACATAAAATTTAAATGTGCAATTAGGCACAACATTGAATATAGTTTAAGTAAACGCGTTTTATAGCTATAGCTAGATTTCTTAATTTCCTGAGTAGCTTACATCGATGCCTCGCACAGAACTCGGTACTTTTCTAGATAGGACAAGAGCAGAATGGAGGAAAAGATTGTGCCTGCATTTTGTCCAGAGAAAAATTTTAAATGCATAAACATTATGAGATTATTGTATAATATAAATTTTGGTGCTGCATGTTAATGAAATAACATGTTATTAAATTACTTAACAAAATTAGTGATGGACTAGTACATTATTGAAGTTTCAAATTTATGAAGGAAATATCATATTTAAGCAGAAAAACAAAACAAAAAGTACTAATTGACATGGAAAAGTTATAGGGGAAGAGAAAAAGTACGGCATGATAAGGGCGCCCAAAAGGGCAATAGCATCAGCTACAGTTCCTTCACCGGAAAGTTTGGGTATAAACATTCCCTTTAGTACACCAGAAGCTGGGGGGTTGACATAGCTCATTTCAGCAAAGAAACATCCAGCCATTACAAATATTAGGATTGCTATCAGTAGTTCCAACTTCCTCACCTATTCAAAAAGGAACATACATAATCTTAACTGTAAATTTGCATTTTCAAGAGTTCAAATACAATGCAGTTGAAAAAATATAGACCGTGAATTCCACATTTTCATCGAGAGGAATGCAAGCAAGGTTTTAAATAAGGATCTGTGACCGTGATCTAGGCCGCGACATAATAAACTCTTTATGGTTATGAAACCACAACGCCACTGCAATTGAGGTCACATTGGCCGCAGTTGATCACAATTCACCACAATATCAAGGATTACGACACTACTGCAACTGTTATCGTGACCACTGTTTAAAACCCAGCATGCAAGTCCTCATTAAGAACAATACTAGTTAAATGAAAATAGTAAAAGTGCGAGTGAAAGCCATATATTAGAGGAGTCAAATAGGGTAAAAGGATCCTTTTAAGTCGTAATGCGCAGTTCCAATAAGAGCCGAGAGGTAAGTAAAGTCTGATCGAGAGTCAAATCAAATTTGAGGACAAATTCAAATCCTTTTCAGTTTAAAACTTATAAACCATGACAAGAAAAATCTAAAAGAGATAAATGACAGAAAAACTAAATCATCATCATTTGACTTTAATATCTTATTCAATTTGTTCATATTTCATAGTTACTGAAAAAAGCTAAATTACCCCAAACCTCTGCAGACTCAAAAGCAAGAGAGTGCTGCCGCCGGTCAACAGAACTCCTGCCCATAATGGGATGTGGAATAGTATGTTTAGTGCAAAGGCTGTCCCAATCACTGTCATAATCAAGTTTAGATCATAATTAATAACTATACTACAAAGTCAATCATATTGTTAATTATTAAGTTGATTGATTTTGATTGAAAGGAATAAAATATATAAAGACGGTCGGATAAACAAAAAAACAAATTAGTACCTTCAGGTATGTCAGCAGCTATGACAGCAACCTCTGCTAATAACCATAAACAATACTTCACAAATAATGGATACTCAACTTTACATACTTCTGAAAGGTGTTTTCCTGCCAAATGTAAATAACAATGGTAAAAAAATCACATACACACATACATAGTTGATGCTATTAATATCAAATACTCACCGGTGGTTACACCGAGATTTGCAGCTAATGATTGAATTATAAGAGCAAATATAAGTCCAATAAGTATGATCCACAGCAGCTGAATACATCGCAAACATATAAATTTCAAATTTTATTCGGTTTTTATAGCCAAATGTTAATGCTTAATTTATTACAATAGTTAGTAAATTGTTAACGCCAGAGATCGAACCCTGGACCTTCTTCATACTCGTCCGGACTTGTTAATTCGATAGAGATTGTTTTACCTGATATCCGTGGTTAGCTCCGGCTTGCAAATCAGTTTCCACTGCAAAAATAACAAACCAATAAGCACAAACATATAGAAGAGAATCAAAGAAAGATAAAAGAGTAAAAAATTTACTTACTGTTTCCAGGATCAAGATAAGCCAAGGAAACAAGAAAACCAGGACCAACATATGGCAAGAACTTTCTCCATCCTGATTTCTGTGTTTTATTAATGTATCAAACTATCAATGAATTAATCAATGTAATGTACTAATGATAAAATAAACTAGACTTGAAAATGAAAACACCATAACTAGATATTATTATATATATACAAGTGAAACAAAACTATGATCAAAGTGAAACAAAAGTATGATCAAAATGAATGAAGGTACGAAGAGAAAGAAGAAGTACCTCATCATGATTTGAGGATGTTTCTCTAAGTTGATGTTGATGTTGCTGCATCAAGTTTGCCATTACTCTTTCTCTGATCTGCTTGTCACATTCACTTTATGACTTGTTTTTGTGTAAGAGAGACTCAATTGGATTCAGTCATAAATCATAAAAAACAAAGAATTAATAAAAAAATGTTTTGTATTTGTTTTTATACACATTAATAAATCACAACTTGTTATGTAATGCATTTATGACTGGCATTACATTACATTACATATATGGGGGATTCTATGATGAAGTTAGTGAAATGACTCTTTGGAAAAAGTCATAAATTTGGTCAATCAAAAAGCAATGTTGAATTAGTTAATTACATAAAATTATAGGCAATTAATTGAAATAAGTTTTGATTTTGTTTTTTGGTAAATTAAAATAAATTTTACTAACCCTCCTGAAATAAATTTTATTATCTCCATACTAAAATATAAATCTTTTTAACTATACACATAGACTATATATTAAATAGTCTATTAAAACACTTACTTTATAATCGTATGTGTCTTTGACTAATTTAACATTGCATTCTGATTAGCCAAATTTATGACTTCTTCAAAAGAGTTATTCCCTATAGAATTTTCCTACTATACTAATGAAGTTGTTGAGGATGTGAAAATAAAATACTGAAGTTGTTAAGGAATAAAATCACTTATTGCTAAATTTCAGCTTTTAAAACTGACCATTTCTTCAGTGGTCCACCAAACAACAGGAGTTTTGTAACTTTTATTATTTATTTTCAATTGTGTATTTTATTTAAATTTTTTTATCAAGGTTTATAGTGGCTAGAAATTCATCTTTTAAAAGTGAAAT
Source organism: Trifolium dubium (assembly GCA_951804385.1). NCBI lineage: Eukaryota > Viridiplantae > Streptophyta > Magnoliopsida > Fabales > Fabaceae > Trifolium > Trifolium dubium. The sequence goes on from OX638064.1 coordinate 18,779,833, forward strand.
AAATGAGTGTACCTAAATTTGAACCTGGATCCCTGCACTTTTGTGTTATATATTCAAACAATTAAGCTAAATTCAAGGGATTGTACTTTACTTAATCTTATGTACGTCATTTTCAAATTATTATGCTTCACTTTATATTTATGAAAATAAAAATGCATCAATATAAATAATGTAAAAAATCAAATTAAATCACCATTCTTATCTTTTTATTTATTGTTTTTCTTAATGCGTCAAATATTAAAATAATATGCCAAATATTTTAGGACAAGGAGTATTAAAATATGAATAAAAAGATGAAGTTTATCTAAAGACCTACAAGATTCAACTCTTTTGAAGAAGTCAATAGTCTTAAAACCAATAGTCAATAAAATATAAAAATCGAAGATGATATTAAAATTTCTTCAAGATCTGTTAAATCATCTGTTATCAAGTTTTTGTCATCAGTGCTTCAAAAAAAAAAAAGTTTTTGTCATCGGATCACTTGTAATTTATATTCATGCACCAAGTTAATGTTGGACATGATTTTTTTTTACCATAGTGCATTTTTTGAATTAAAGTTTAATTTTATAGGATTACCACTTCATTTAAAATAAAATAAAAATTGAGATTAAAAAATACATACAAAATGTTTTTATATTTATCTTATCTTCGTGATCCAAGATCTAATAGTTTTACTAAATGCTTGCACTATTTCCATTCAAATTATTGATTTCTAGCATAAAAGAACGAGTGTTGAAATTTTAAAATAAGTTGTGAATGTTTTGTTACTTTGGAGATGAGTCGAAAATCGATTCTAGAAAAAAAAATTATTGAATTGATTTAGTATATCTTTGATTTATCTTTTGAAAGAGTCAAAAGTAATTTTAGAGCTATAGAATTGATTCTGAAGAGATTTTAGATGTTTGGTTCTTCTAAATCATAATTGATTATGTCTTAAGAATTGATTCTACTAGAAGTTAGAATTTGTAGCTATGAGTTTTACTTTGAAACTTATTATTTAACTCACTTTTACATAAATGTATCCAAATATAAATTAATTATGCTAAACTCAATTCTATTAAAATCAATTCTAACAAACTCAATTTTATCAAAATTAATTTTGTCCACCGTCAAACCAAATACACTAAGAATTCGTTTAATCTGATTGCATAAAATTGATTTTACTTATAAAATTAGTTTAATTTGAAGTAGTTTTTGACTAAAATTTGCGAATAATACATATCCAAAATTGCTAACAACTGAAAAGAATAAATTTGTAAATAAATTCACAGCATCCACATTAATAGCATACAACAACAAAATATCTACAAATGTGACAAAGTCTACATACATCATTAAATTAAATTGTCCGAAATATCTATGTTTTCGAATCTATAAAGTTGAAGACATGAATATCATTGATTTAATATACCCTTGATCGGATTTAATCTTCAATCTGAACTGAACAAACACCGCACAAATACGAAAAAATAAAACAGCGCACAAAGACGATGAACAATACAACGTCCCACTAAGACGACAAAATTAAAAAATAAATAAATATATGTGAATTAATCACTTATTTTAATAAAAGAAAAAGAAAGAAACAATTTAGAAGGGGTGATTTTGAGGCAAAAATTGACTCTAAACACCCGTTCTTAATTTGAAGTTAAAAATTAGAGTTTGTAATTTCAAAATTAATTTTTACACTTAAATTTATCGATCGACTCATTTTAATATTGTAAAAAAATATAAATCATTTTAATTTCAACTTACTTTTAACTGTAATACTCCCTCTGTCCTATTATATAAGCACATTTGATCAATATCATGTTTATTAAGAAATGTTGGTAGTATAATTATTGTGTCTAATTTGTGTGTGAATTTTACTAAATTGTCTTTTGTTTGTATATATACTCCAATGCAAGTTAGTGTAATAATTAGGAGTATATGTAGGAAAAAAGTAATGAATACACATAATAATTTGTAAAATGACTTATATTTAGGAACTAGACTTTTTTAGAAATAGTGCTTATAATTTAGAATGGAGGGAGTAAATTTTATAGAATTAATTCATGAAAAAGTTATTTTTCTATCGTCACATACAAATTCTAGTTACAAGGAGAACTCTTAAAGAAAAATATCATAAGTAGGTTCTATATGTCACCTATTTTGTCACAAAACGGTCCATTGATTATCATATATGAAAGTAAACAATGGACGATATGGATATGCTAACTTATTTTTTTGACAAATATAGATTTTTCTTTTGAGGTAATTTGACAAATATAGATAAGCTAATTAATGTGATACCAAAAAAAAAAGCTAATTAACTTAAGACTGCCAAAATTTAATATAGTCATAAATAGAAGTCAAGATAAAGTACTTTATCTTGTACTAGTACACTGGACTGATTCAGTTAATCCAACTCCAACTCACATAAAAAAACATTAGAAAAAACAGAGTCCGAAAGAAACATCTTTTATATCTTTCAATAGGCATTAGAGAAAGAATAGGACAAACATAAAAAGTCAAACTATTTCTAGATAGATACCTGAGTTTGACAAAAGTACATGTTAAAATGATTATTTAAAAGTTTAAGTTTTTAAAAAATGTTATATCAATAATTGAAGTTATGGATAATATATAACCCACTTACTATATACTTAAAATTTCACTTTTTTAATTAGAAAGTGAGGGGAGCGGAAATCAAAATCTAGACTACTTAATCATAAAAGCTCTGATACCACATTTCACCCAAACAACGTCCTCATCTACTCAAACATCACCTACCACACCCTCTCCACCTGTTCAAACACATATTTCCCGCACCTCATTCACCTCAAATGACAACCAGAGCACAACATGGAATTGTAAAACCCCACAAACTTTTCAATTTACATACATCAACCCACCAACCTATCTCTACTTTAAAAAAATGATTTCTACAGTAGATTTCTAGTGTCTAGTGGTATTTTATCTTTTGGATCGGGTTAAGGTCTCTCTGGTGGTCAGAAAGTCGAGGAGTATCTTCTAAGAATTGTATTAGAAGTGATCTCTTTTAGGCAGTGTATATTTTAGTATTTTATCGGTGTTTAATTTCTTGTTTATTCGGCGTCTTTGTATTTATAAACACTTATTTAATTGGTCTTTGTTTGTCTTGAATAAATCTTATTAATATATATTTGTCGTTAAAAAAAAATATTCAATTTGAAGTTTCTTAAAACCTCTTTTGATTATATACTGATATATTTAATCAAATTTCATCTTATAGATTTTTTTTTTGGTACGGAATTTCATGTTATAGATATATTTGTATATATTTTACAAATATTACTATTATTGTATATTCTAAATTGTGAAATCTTATTAACTGTACGTATAAAGCATATTCTTATACCTGTAATAAAAAAAACAAAAAATAAAAAGCATATTCTTATACCATTGCTGGATACAAATTGAACTTTAAGATTACATTAAAGTAATAACACTAACAAAACTAATTAAGGTGTCTCTCATATTGCACATGGGACATGCATGTGGATCCATCCATGGCTGTAACCGGCCGTAATCGCTTTATGAAATTACTCTTTAAGATCTTTTAAAATAAATTGAAGGAGTTTTGAGCATATTGAAATATCTGCAAAAGTAATTTTTCATCTTTTCCCACACTACTACTTTATTTGAATTTATTCATCCCAATGTGAGTAAATTTTTTTTTTCTTTTCTGAATGAATAAATGCAACAGTGTAGTTTTTAAGAAATCAGTAAAGATAAAACTTAAAGTAGTTCTTCAAATGTTTATGTTTGTTTCATCCTTTACCCACAAACTCTCATCCAAAAAAGATTAAATTAAAAACAAAAAGTATTTCAGAAAAGACCGAACCCGGCCCATTCAACATCACCGATGGGTTGTGGCGATGATGCAACCGAAGATGACACTGTTGAAGGCCGGAACGGTGAGAGGGACTTGGTAGTCGAAGAAAAAGACCATCGACCTAGCGTCTCTAGCTCCGATGTATAATTAGATTCAAATACTTTCTTTGGAACCGTCCTCCTTCTCCGTAGCCGCTTTAAAAAAGGCGAGAAAAAACAACCCGATGAGGCCACAATTTCGGGTTGGGCAACTAGGGGCCGCTCAAAACGCCATATTTCAGAGCGGACCTTAGGACTTGATGACCTAAAGGACCGGGTCCGAGGCTCCACCTGGGATAACTTGTAGGAGCCGAGTGGCGGCGGTGGCCTGAGCTTCAAAGAGGGAGATTCTAAGTTATGATGATGGGGTATGGGATGTCCCGGTTTGATCTCCCATTTGAATGGAACTGCTCCTGGCTTCTTGAAAGAATCATCTTCCATCACAATTCACAACCATAAGTTTGTTCAATTTGATTATTATTCTAAAAACGTTCTATGCATGTGAGCATTGCACTTGGACTTGGAGGGAGGACATTTTTATATTGAAATTTGTATAGGGTGATGACAAGTGATGAGTTCCGGTGGCCGCGAAATCAAAGGCATGGATTAGTGGGGAGTCTTGTCTTGGCCCACACTCGTGGAACTTCATATGAGTTGAGTAGCTGACTTTGGTTCAATTTTTTTTATCCTAGATGAATTGGAAATCCACCAAAATTAAACAACTCACACAACTGCGAAGTTCCGGGGTCGAATCCAGGTCACAACGTTCGGTCTAACAATTTCGGCATTTATCATTTGAACTATGACTTCTAAACTAATTTTTAAGCTTATGATAGATAACTTATAAGTTTATACATCAAAATAGATATTTCTTACAATTATTTTTTGGAGGAATTTATAATGTTAATTTACTAGATTAAAATAGTAATTTTTGATAAATTATTTCAATTTTGTAAATTTTACACGCTTATATGCAATCATTCAGTTACTTTATCCGTTTTTGTTATGTAAAGTCTGATTAATATATAATTATTCTACTCAAGAATCGAATTCAAATTTTTTCAGAAAATTTATTCTTTAGTAAAACTCATTAACGTCTAATATTTTAGTTAATCATTTTGTTTCCTTTTGATGTAATATATAGGAGAGTGCTATTTGAGAGTATTAGGAATTAGAAAATGGTAGCCAAGCCACATATACCATGTGATTAGGATTTATATTTGAGACTTTTTGTGTCAATCAAATTTTAATATTCAAACCTAATGAGAATTTAGTAGATAGATGGACCTACTCATTTAGCTACATTCTTGTCATGATTTGAATGAAATAAATAACACAAGACTAAAGTGACCTCTCCGACATCAATGGGTAAAATTTTGATTGTTTCTAGTTATACATTTTTGTCTCTACTCATCTCAAGAGTCCCCACTCAATACAGCAAACGTTGAACATTCAAAGTTATGCATGGTTTTGCTCTTGCACCCTCAAATCAACTACTGATACATTTTTTGGATGCAATCAATTTACTATTCAAAATCTTAAAAAAAAAAAATAATTAAAAAAGTGCTTGAAATGCATTAAACTCTCTTCATGAAAATAGTTTAGTTAAGAATTTTGGTAATTCTTGCTCTGGTGGTGGGATTTCAAGTTGTTCTTCCTCTTCTATTTTTTTCCTTTTTGAATACACTTTTTAGAACTTCGTGTACTCTTTCCTCTTGTGTACTCTATATCTTGTTAAAAAAAGAGTGTTACTAGCACTCATCTATTTCTCATTCAACAAAAAAGTTACATAAAATGAGAGACAAAATGATTATCTTAATGGCTTGTTATAAGTCGCAAATTTACTAGGATCAATGACTAAAAACAGTATTACCCAACAAGATCAGCGTTAATCAAATAAATCATTTACTTCATGCCGTAAAAGTGCTGATATTATCATCTTGACAAATTACAGCGTGCTTAGTTCCTCAGTACTGTACTGACCCTACAATTACTCAGAATCTGCTTAAAATCAGAAGGAAAAAATGACAATTTTTCCTCAGTACTGTATTATTGAAGTAAAACTGACAGTAACAAGATAAATTCAAACAGAAGCTGAGAAGCGTCTTCACGTGAATCGAGCACAGTTATGAATCAAATTGTAAAGTCCATTTTCCACAAATTACATGGAAACTAGACGGAGAAGCGAGTTCATAATCCTTTTCACACTGAAAAGTAAACAACACCACAAGAAGACTAGTATAACACTATAACCAAAATGTTTCATATTACAAGCTACTTAGAGTACCTTAAGCTTTAAGTTTCCTTTGAAGAAATAAGAGTACCGCGAAGTTCAACTAGTGCCTCTGCTTCATTAATCGCATCCATAACTTCCAGTTTGCATCTAGTTACAGCTTCATCTATTGCAGTTCTCTCATGACTATTTAAAACACTAACATTAGCTCCAGCCATGATTAATTTCGTCACTATCCTTTGAAGCGGTGTATTCTTTTCCATTGAGGCACACACATTTTCTGAATTAAGTTTGCCACAGGAACACTACTTGTGCCATACAGCATAGTTATGGCCACTGGTTGACAGTGCCCATTCCTTCCCAGATGGGCTCCATGAACCATCTCCAAGCTTCATGCAGAGTGTTTCCCCGATGATTGCAGAGTAAACATTGTGCTTGGCCTCCAGGATCTTAATTGATGATCTGCTATGAATACCTTGACGCTTGCGAATGTCAATCTGCAGTTAAATGTAAATTGGTTTATTAGAATCTTTTTGTCAAACAAAAATGCATCAGTACGATACTAGTCTGCTACGCACCAACTTCACAATCTGCTCATGAACCGAGTCGCTCCAGTCATAAAAGTGGTCATAGAAAATTGTTGGTGTCCCAGGATGAGTTAATATGTATGCATACCCCTGCAGTCACCAAGGTTAGATGCAGGTCAACATTTTATGAACATATTAAACTCTGTTTAGTTAATTGTAATTAGTTAGCAGGATGGAAGCTAAAAGTCAACACTATTGTCAATATTTTGCATGTATCCATACCTCCATAACATGATCAGAGGGGAAGGGCCAATGAGCCTGCACAGAGAGTGAAACAAGAGCATGAACTTAAGATTTAGTAAAGTAAAAAGTAATGTCTTACTGCCAAAAATTAAAAAAATAGATGTAAAATGATGTAGAAGGAAAAAGACATATTTGCGTCGTGTCAAAATTCTTATTGGAATCAGAAATACAGTATACTAAAAGCCATGCTATTAATCAATAACCTTTAAACTTAATAGTTAAATCTCTCATCTATTCCTTAACATTTCAATTCACATGGAAACAAAATTAATTTCACATAAATCTATTATATCATAACCAGGCCTGTCTTTCCCGGTTGCCACTATGAAATAAGAGAGATGCGTATAAGTTTGACCGATCATACAACTCCTCGCTTCAGCATGCATTTCATGAAACAAGAATAGTATAAACCTCAAACAGTTCAAGAGGCACATCAGTGTATTATTTTGACAAAATAGTGAACTCAGTACCTGAGTTGAGCCAGTATCGTGATTGTCTATAAATGTAACTGATCTTGAAGGCCACCACCCAATCACACCAGGTGGCTTCCCTTGACCATCACGCAGACGCCAATATTCTCTCTTGACAGCTTCCTACAAATAGTGGCAATGTGAGAAAAGGAGTTTGTGGTGAAAATTTTAATTTTGTAGTATGGATTCAATACACTGGAGTTAAGTTTGTATATATGACATAGAAATTAACTCATTCAATAGCAACTTAGGGGGAAAAAATGATATACTATATGTGTAGTAAGATCTAACTACCATACTCATTTTTCAAACCTTCATTTAACATTATTTTGGATTCCCTAAATTCAAACTCTATCAACCTTCCTGCATTTAGGCCATTTTCAAGAGTTTTTGTCCTTACAATAACCAACACATTGGATTCTACTCTCGACAAAAATTACAGTAAATGTAGGAACTACAGTTGAATTCAATCGTAGGGAATCATGATTCGTTAAAGATACTATGCACAAAATGCTGGATACCTGGAGAATTCCCTTTGTTGTGAAGTCAAATGCAGTTGAAAGTTGTCCGGTGCCATCAATCCAATTGATTATCTGTTGCCTATGGCTATCTACACAGAGAGAAATTTAAGTGAGCTAAAGACTAAATATTGAAAGTGTAAAATACAAAGGAAAACTGAAAGACTAATGTATTCATATATTTTGTAAGCAAAAAGTATTCACACATTTGATGAGTGAAATATTTATTTAAGCACTATACCTTGGTTATATTCTAAATCGGAACCCTTGTAGTTGCAAGTATCCCAATACTCCCCTACGGAGAACAATGGTTTTGCTCCTTCAATATATTCTTTCACATATTTTGGTGAATAGCTAAAAATGACAGAATTTAATGGTATAAAACTAAAACTTGTGAATACATAACATAATATCATTTCTCACAAAATCAAAAGGCATAACATTTCTTACCCTTTCGCAAAATCAAAACGAAAATCTTGAAATCCTACTTTACAGCGTAGCCACTGAAGCCATTCTGTAATATCATTTCTCACAAAATCTTGAGTATGATCAATATTGGGAAATCCATGGAAAATGTCCCCAGTATTTCGATTACCCTGAAATAAACAACACAAAGATATAACAGGAGGAACATAGGATGCAAATTAGAATCAATGAAAATATATTGGGATGTAACATATATGTTACCATTCCACCAGTAGATGATGTCACAGCACGTTCATCCCACGATAATGGAATTCCATCAAAACGATTATATATCCCTCCAGGTCCTTGTGTGGTGCCAGCACGATGATTGATAACTATGTCAGCCATTGCTCTAACTTTATGTTGCTTCAACTTTTGAAGTAAAGCTTTTAATTGTTGCTCAGAACCATAATTAGTATTAAGAGAGTAAAGGTTCTGAGGAGTATAGCCTGCAAACATAGGAAAGACAACAATGAACGAGTTGAAGAAAAAGATAAATTGTCTGCTATTAAGAAGACCCTATAATTTTATTATGCCTAGTCCTTCAAAGGCCGTTAACCTTCCGGGGAGAAGGAATCAGTTGGTGGTGGCAACCATGCTGAAGTAATTCCAGATTTAGCTATGTCAGGAACTTTGCTTTCTAAATTTTCCCACCAATTGAATTTGTGAGACTCCCAGTTGAATGCCTGCAAAGCAATTTTATTCTAATGTCAGATGATTTACCGTATGTAAAGTTCATGGTAGTATTAGACAAGTATTTCATCCTATTAGTTTTGCAAGATCATACATATATGCAAATAGCATCATAATAATAGACAGAAAAATGGTTCTATCTAGCAAAAGGCGAGAACAAAGACGTACCTGAAAAAGTATTTCCTTTCCATCTCGCAAAAGTGCAGATGGGCCTGGGGTTTTGAAGAAGTATTGAGGAGAAGATAATATGGATAGTATAGTGCAACACTTGATGAAAAATAGCAAGTGAAAATCATACCGAGATCATTTCGTTGAATGCTTTGATCAGCTTCCTGCTCGTCGTCAAGCACACGCTAAAAAATAAGGACAGATATATTTTAAACCAAAAAAAAAAACTAAGAGATTAGGAATTATAGTTGCATACAAAACTAAGCTTTAGAGTACTAATATTTAATAATTAGTTTAACAAACTATGTTCTTCTTTAACAAAACGTGTTCAGTCTTGGATTGAGATGAGTTGTTGTGTAGCACTAGCATATTGGTTTCATAATTACCATAACAATTGTATTTTTACAATGCACCTTGGAAAAAACGAAAGAAAAATGCTAAATATAGCGAACGTTTTTACCATAACAGCATCGCGACTGATGTGGCACATGGATACTTGTGTTTCCTTACATATGTTTCTGCATTTTCTCTCCCAATTGCTATCTTCTGTTTTATTTTATTTTTTTTAATATATAAGCTCTCTTTGGCAAGGTCAAAATTTAAGCTTATACGTTTATGTGCTCATATGATAAAAAAGACTTGTTTGGTAATAGCCTTTTTAAAAAGAACTTATATCTTATTTTACTAGCTTATAGTTTATCATATTTTCTTTCAATCTTATTCTTATCATCCTACTTCAAAAACATTATATATTAATTAAACTTATTTTTATTCTACAAGTCAGTTCAACTGTTAATTTTACAAAACACTACAAATTCAATTAACTATCTTATTTACTATAACCTCATCCACTATAAGAAAATATGAAACAAATCTTTCGTGAAATTTTGTGAGCTTATGTTTTCATGACATATAGTATCAGTGAAAACGAAAATAGAAAGAAGTAAAAAAGAACTCACTTGAGGAATAGAAGACATTGTTGGAAGTATTTCCTTTCCATCTCGCAAAAGTGCAGATGGCCCTGGGGTTTTGAAGAAGTATTGATGAGAAGATGATATATAACATACTTTGACCATATTTTTTCATCAATATATAAAAATAAATATAGTAGCATATAGTATGTTATTCAATTTGTCTGGACGAATATTTTCAAAATATATCTTTTTTATAATACATAATTCAAGATAGATATTAATGGTCAAAAGTATGCATTGACATAGGTGCTGTAATAGTTAAGAAAGAAAAATCATACCAAGATCATTTCTTTGATTGTTTTGATCAGCTTCCTGCTCGTCGTCAAGCACACACTAAAAAAATAGTTCAGAAATTGTATTTTTACAATGCAACTTGGTAAAAAAAACGAAAAATAGAAAGAAGCAAAAAAGAACTCACTTGAGGAATAGAAGACATTGTTGGAGGCTGGAAGGATTTCCTTTGATACACAGAAGCCTTGGACAAGAAAAAGGAAGGAACAGAGTTTCAAAGAGAAAAGGGTTTGAAGTTTGATGGAAAGTTGAAGAAGAGAGAAACAGAGGGTTTGCGTGTTTCACTATTTCCTAATTTGAACCGGAGGCAAAAACAAAATAAAACCAAAGGACGCGTATGCCAAGATTCTTTTTTTCTTTTTTTTAATTATAAAAAAATTCCAAAAAGAGCACCGTTTTAGATTATTTTTTTAAAAAAAAAAAAAAAAAGCCCTCCGGTTCAAATCGGACCGGATACAAGTCCGGTTCCCGATCCAACCGACCGGTCGAGACTAATAGTGGTCTGTGTGGTTAGCTCACAGCTCAAAGAGACTTGTGAGTTTTCTATCTTTGGCTGACTTATGCTCTGCTTGAGGTTCCCACTGTTCTTTCGGAATTTATTTTTTTTGTTGTTTTTTCTACTTGCATATGTTTGGTTATGCTATGCTATGAGAAAATTTGATTTTGGCAGAATTAATTAGTAGAATTGATTTTGACAAAAACTAATTTGAAGATAGAATGATTTAATTCATACAAAATTGAGTTGAACAAAAAAATTGAGTGTAAAAATGATTCTTGAATCAAAAGCTAAGCTTCAAGTAGAATCAATTCTATTTTTGAAAAATAAAACAACTCAATCAATTCTTCACCTCTAAAACCAATTCTAATTGCGGTGTCTTTAATCTTTATCGTTTTGCTCTTTTTCCTTTTTCTGTACATTATTGAGAACTTCTTGTACTATGTGATCTTGTGTACTTAAATCTTGTTATATATATTTGCCATTCAACAAAAGAATTGCATAAAATGACAAACAAAATGTTATATATTACCCAGCAATATCAGCATTAATCAAGTACAATAAATCATCTACTTCATGTCGTAAAAGTGTTGGTACTTATCATTTTAACTAATTACAACTTCCTGAACATAATAATCTTCAGCATGCTTATTAGTTCCTCCGACTGACCCTACAATGACTTAGAATCTGCTTAAAATCAGAACGAAAAAAATGACGATTTTCCTGGGTCACGAACAGTTCACACATGCATTCGGTTTGTACTATTATTGAAGTAAGACTGCCAGTAACAAGGTAAATTCAAACAGAAGCATCATGTGAATCGAGCACTATTATGAATCGAATTGTTAAGTCCATTTTCCAAAAATTACATGGAAATTAGACGGAGAAGCAAGTTCATGATCCTTTTCACACTGAAAACTGAAAAGTAAACAACACTACAAGAAGACTAGTATAACACTATTACCAAAGTTTCATATTACAAGCTACTTAAAGTACCGTAAAGGCGTAAACTTAAGTTTCCTTTGAAGAAACAAGGGCGCCGCGAAGTTCAACTAGTGCCTCTGCTTCATTAATCGCATCCATAACTTCAAGTTTGCCTCTAGTTACAGCTTCATCCATCGGAGTCCTCTCATAACTGTTTAAAACACTAACATTAGCTCCGGCCATGATTAATTTCTTCACAACTTCAATATGTCCATTGAGGCACGCCCAATGAAGAGGCGTATTCTTTTCCACATTTTCTGAATTAAGATTCGCTCCTCTACCGATTAAATACTCAACGATATCAATATGTCCATTCGCTGCAGCCATATGAAGAGCTGTTCTACCTTGATCATCTTTTGATTCAAGAGGAACGCCGTTGGATGTTAAGTTCACAACATCCTCCATGTCATCGTATCTTGCTGCGTCTAGCAAGGCCTCGATGTTTTCCATCATCGTTTCAGGTTGAGTCTGCAGTTTAATATTCTCTTCCACCGCTCCCATTTTAAGTGGTTACACCGTTCAGATGAAAAAATCAAGGAACCTGAAAAATGAATCAACAAACATTAACCACAATCTAAATTACATTGATACAACTCTTTTTCAATGATTATGAATCCTACTAATATAAAATTAATTTTAAATTGATTAATTACTATCTTTAATTTCACTAACTATGCATGTAATGATAGGCACAGCGAAAATTATAAATAAAGCGAGAAAAAATCGAAGAAGAATGAAGGGAGGAGAGAAAACCTGCAAAGCAATTTGAGGGAAGTAGATGAGGCGAGTCGAGGGGCGCAGAGTTGCAATATGGAAGAGGGTTAGGGTTTGGAATGTCAATTTTTTTATCTTTTGAAAGAGGAGATAAAAATTAAATTGCTGTGGAAGAGAATTGGAGAACCAGGTGACCAAATTTGTGATATGGGCTTCATGGGTTGGTTTCAAATATTTTAGAATTTTTTGGGCTTTTAAATTTTGAAATGGATTAGTTATTGACCCACATTGTTCACATTGAAAAAAAATATTATCAGAAGATATTTCCTGATAAGATTTGTACAATACAGAGTATCTTTCAGTAAAAATTTGCACTGCTGGAAGTTATCTTTTAGTAAAATTTGTACTACATAGAGTTATCTCCTAGTAGATAATGGGAACATGGAGGGATTTTGACCAATTTATGGAGGGATTATGTTCAATTTGTAAAAAAAAAATGTGTTTTGAATGACAAGAACTTCGCAAGTCCACTCTTAACCAACGGTTTGTAGCGATGACACTCTTGAAGTTCGGAATGGAGATAGGAATTTAGTCGACGACAAAATGTCTTCAACTCCAATGTATAATCATCTTCCTTCTCTGTAATATGTTTAAATAAAGGCAAGAAGAAACAACTTAAGGAGGTCATGCAAGTGACGCAACTACTTGGGACCAAGGCGAGTCTACCTTGTCGGTCTCAATTTTTTTTAATATATATATATATACTATATAATATTTTTAACAAATTACACTTGTAAAAAAAGAAGATTGTATTTTGAATGACAAGAACTTCGCAAGTTCAAAGATAGTCTTTTTTCTAACAACCTAAATAATATCTTGATATGAATCATCTCTACTCCCGTTATCTCTAATTTTTTCATTGAATGTTTGATTACTCTACACATAAGATTCAAAATTTCTTCTTGGTTGAATTTATTAATACTTGCACAATTTAATTTGGATATCATTTTTTCCCCACCATGTCTTGTTGGATTCACAACAAGCTTCAATTAGGGAGTATCGATTTGGGGGAACTTAATATGATTTGAGTAGCTGACTTAGTTTTTCTTTAGCTGTGTAGTCTTATTTGCTACATTCCATGTGACTACTAGGTTTTACTATTTTTTAGTCCTTTTGATATCAATCAAATTCCAATATTTAAGGATCTATAGAGAATTTAGTATATGGACGGACCTACGCATTTACCCACATTCTTGTCATGATTTGATCGAAACAATAATCAACACAAGAAAGAGTTACCTCTCCTACATCTATAGTTTCATATTTTGTCTTTAATGATATCAAAAGTCCCACTCATTGCAATAACAAATGAACGTTCAAAGTTATGCATGACTTTCGCACTAGCAGCCTCAAATCAATGGACGATAGTCAATTGCTAATATTTATATTATCACATGTCTTTTATTTTTAAAATGCATGCATTATTATTTAAACTGGTTTGTAAGAATAGCTATCTATTCTAGCAGTGCATTCTCACACCAACAACATAAAGGTGGAGCATGTGTAATCATTTAGGGAGAGATAACAGTGTTTAGGATTGAAGAATAGGTACTACACATTTGAAAGGGAGAGATTACTTATTAGTTACTCAATTCCCTACAAATTAAAATAGCTTGGAAGCCTTCATAAAACCAGAAAATTATTAAACAAATTTTCCTGCGTCAGGAATAGTTTACAAACATTTTGAAATTGTACCGTGGAAGTAAAAAGGACAGTAACTAACAAGGTAAACTCAAACAATATTAGTACGAACTATGAAAGGATATGGATTGAAAAAGTGAAGAGGAGATGAAAGGGACTTGTTGAGAATGTGAAAATTTGAGAAACAAAATGAACTGTAGCTGATGTTAAAGATTCAAATCTGGCATCACTTCTGTTCTGGGATGAAAGTGAGGAGAGGGATCTTGAAAAGGAAAAAGTGTATGTATGGAATCATTTTAGCAAAAGTAATTTACTAATAAAATTCGACTGGTGTGACATCAAACATAGACTAACTGCTACAAATATTTGGGTGCAATAACACAAAAATTGTTCAATTAAATATTCACTTATACAATTCCTTCTTACCGCTGAACTATGAGTTCAATGCTAGTAGTAGAATACTTGCTCGCTATAGGACAGCATAAATTACAGAATGTAATTACCATGGATAAATTCTTGAGCCTAAATTCTTCGATGAATTCTACACAATAGCTAGTTAACAACGGCATCCAACAAGCAGACTATCTAATAGTTAACCCTCGTAAGCAAATCCTTCTGGCATGTTACATAAAGCTTGTATTGTATTGCTGACAACAGCAAGAAGCTGCAAATATTCATCCGCACCATCAACTAGGCACTGCAATGCAATTCAACAAGCAATAAGTAAGAATTGTATCAAACTAAGACATGTACATGTAGCCAAACTTTTGAATCTCCTACCAGTACAAGCCAAGAAGAGATATATATAAAAAAAAAAAAAAAAGGAAACCCAATATAATAAAAACTAATGTTTATTCTTGAGACTCACAAGGGACTTAACCCTTATGTAGCACCATTTGCGTTAAAAGTTATATTTCTTTTCATATATTAGTTACTTGCAATCTCAATAATTAATTTCAAATTTCCCTTTTTATGTAATTTTTTCCCAGTCAAGTCTCTGCTTAATTTCTTTTACATTTCTTGATGTGCCTCAACATAAGCTGTCTTACCAAATCGCAACTATTTCCCTTCCTATATATAAAACTGAAGTACATTATCTCAGTGTCATTCTTACTCACTCATTGTAGATATTAAATTCAAAATCTTTTAACTACAATTCTAACATTTTTTACAATCGTTGTAAACTTTGAATTCAAAATATTTTAACTACAATTTTAACATTTATATTTCACTCCTATTAGACATACATCTCTAACAATTCGTAACAATTTCATTTTAAATACTTTAAGACCATTTGCAGGAACAAGAGAAGGATACAATGTTTAGGTTAGTGTGAATATTAATTCCTAAAGGGTCATAAGTAACCTTATCTGCTTCACCCAGCTTCTTGGATATTCTTGCCTTCTGTTCGTCTGATATGTCATTTTCTTCAACAATAGCTTCAAACAACTGAAGGGGAAAACAAACAGTTAGTACTCTGTCAAAGACTTAATTGGGTAAGCAGGTTATCAACAATAGAACCTCCCAACGAGATTTGCAAAACAAGACCTGAGTTAGCATCTGAGAGACAGGATACCCCTCTGCAATGAAATTGTTGACTTCCTTGTTGGCTAAATCAAAATTACCACTTTTGCATGCTTTAAGAAGTGTCTCAACAACCTCTGCTGGAACAATCTGTTTTCGAGATTTTAGAAAAGTCAGGACAAACAGAAAGGGAGAAAAAGATGTGATTTTGTAACACAACCAATTGCACTAAAAATCAGTTAAATGTGCAAGAAGATGGTAAAAAGAAAGAATAGATACCGCATAGGAAACATAAGGTAATAGACAACATCCAATGTTTCATATAATGACAGACAGGATGCAATTTCGTGAACTTATATATCAAGGCAGAACACAATAACGATAGCAAAATAACTTTTAACCCATGTCTTTAGTATATAGAGAAAGAAAATTTGGAATGAACTTATGTGCAATAACAATAAGCACAAACAGGCAACTCACCCCTTCCCAACAGGCTACAACTAATAATTATGCCAATATTAAGTCTGTGTGTAATGTGCATCATCAGAGAAGCGAACAGCAAACAGAAAAATGGAAATGAACAACTCAAAATGTACATAATATTTTTCTTTGAAATAGAAACAGAACAAGCAACAACACAAGAATTAGTGTGACAACCTACCCCGGACACAGAAATCAGGTCCTTCGAAGAAATGGAAGATCCAAATAAGCGAGCAGCAGACTGCAATGTTAAAACTGCATTGGTGAGAATAATAAATAAAAATGATATATATAGATGCAGTGTTAAAAAGCTTGGTCATTATTATTGTTCAAGAAGAAATTAATCAGCATAAACTCTGAAGGGGAGTCAAATCAGAAAAACATAAACAGTCCCTTTACTTTTACTAAAATTGCATTGATTTAATTTTGTGATGGCAATATTTGTTTCAAGTTTCAACTATAGTGCACAAGAGAATTCCACAAATGGCAACAAATTAGTTATTAATGTGAGATGAAAGCAAAATCTAGATGGAATCAAATATTTTCTTCTACAATATTTTCTAAATTTTCTAAAGGAAGGGGCAGGTTGCAAATAAGTGCCCATATTAGTATTACAGATCTATTCTACCAAGTGTTAACAGAAAAATATGATTATTAAGGAAGAGACAGCAAGAGTCCCATATCGGCTGGGTGAGGACCAGTCAAACCAACTTCCTTTTTAAGCTTAGGCAACTCCTCTTATTAGTCAATATCATATGTATGAACTCTCCAATTCACCATTTTTTAATTGAATTTTATTTTCATGCAGCACTAGAAAAACACAAAAATTGAAATCTTGCATTCCTACAATTGAACTCTCCCACATATGAACTCTCCACTGCATAATATTTCCATTTGTTTTAATTATTGAACCAGTATTCAAAAATAAAAAGAATGAGAGCATACTGGCTACAATTGAACAACTGTCAACATCAGAAAAATATTTCTTAGCAATTTACCCTAAATAATCATTTTTCTCTATTTCCTAATAAGTAGCCCTATTAACACAGTTGTTAGTTAGTAGTTAGTGGCAAAGTCAGGAAGAATATGTTGAAAGCATAGCCATTTAAGACATGCACACATTGACTACTGAAAGTAGGATCAATTATACGGCATAAAAAATAATAGAAGAAAAATAAAGTTCGTATTATCATTAAAGTAGAGTAACATAACACTTTTAATAGGAAGTAACATAACTTATATGTTTGAAGACATGATGTGTTAATAAGGTGCTCACCTGCAAGTATGTTATAGCCCGACGAAGATCTCCTTGAGAAATAGTACTTAGGGTTGAAAGACCCTACAGAAGCAAAGAGCCAAAGACACTTAAAATAATCCACTATGATGTCAACAAAACCTCTACAAACAAAGAATCAAAACCTTTAAAAATAACACAACCCCTGTCTAAGTTACCTCAGCATCAAGGTAGATTCCTTCTTCTTTGCAGATGTATAATATTCGGTTGCTCATGATTTCTTCTGTAAGTGGCTTGAACCTGAACTTTGCACACCTTGAAGCAAGTGGTTCTATAATCCTACAAAAAATGACAACCTTGTATAAAACCAGTTTGTCCCTTATCCTCGATAAAGCACAAACAAGAACAGTAGGGAAAAATACCATACAATGTGTTGTTTTAGCTTTATAATTTTCCTTAGTGTCTGTTGATAATGATATTTAATCATACATTTGAATTTTTTTGCCGATATGAGAAAACAAAGTATGTAATAATGTAATAATCAAATCAAACTAGTACAAACGTTTAACTTATTTAAACAGTGATAAAGAAGTACACTATATCAATTAGAATTTGACCATATACCTATCAAAGCATTGGACAAAAACCAAAATTGATGTAAATCATGGTGGCTACAATTATCATTGAGTCCTTAAAGTTGTGAAATAAAAAATACCAAAGAAAGAAATCCTCCAATCAGTAAATGGTTTCATTTCATAGAAGACTATGTACCTGCTAATGTAGTTGCATATAAAAAAGAACCTTGTAACTTTAGAGTAAGTTTCCATTGTTCTCCTCAGTGCATTCTGTATCAAAGTTGCCGGTGTCATGAAATCATATGATTAATTAATTAAACAAGCAAAGTATGAAAACCAGAAAAAACATGCCTGTGCATCTTCTGTCATTGAATCTGCCTCATCAAGAACAATTATCTTATACGGCGGACAAGGATAACCACTGAAACACCAGAACACCAAAACAGATACAAAGTTACACAAATCTTACAAACATATAAAGGAGAACAAAAAACAACATTCTCAAAAGAATAATGAATTTTCACACACTTCTTGCGCTGATTAGTACCGACAGCCACAGCAGCAAAATCCTTTATCTTAGTCCGAACAACATTAATACCACGATCATCACTAGCATTCAGTTCCAAAACCCTAGATTTATAAAGCTCAGGCCTATAATAATAAAACAGTTTTTACGTATTATCAGCAATATAATAATAAAATTTCAAAATTGGAAGTGAAAATTGAAAAAATGGAAAAATACCCGAAAAGCTGATGAGCGATAGCAAGGGCAGTAGTGGTTTTTCCGGTTCCGGGAGGACCATAAAAAAGCATGTGTGGGCACTGTAAAACAAAACCGAAACGAATCAATGAGTGTATTGAAAAATGAATTGAACAATGAATTGAATTGAAGAAGAAATGGTTTAGAAACGGCGAATTACGCTTCCGGTTTCGAGGGTGTTGGTGAGAACTCGAACTACTTCTTCTTGGTGAGCAACGTCTTTCACTTGCTTTGGTCGACTGATACGAAATGGAAAATTGGGAAGAAATTAGAAATCCGAAAACTAGAAAATTGAAAGTAAAATTGAATTGAGGAAGAGAAAGTGGTTACTATTTTTCGACCCATGGTTGAGTACTCTGAATGATTGGCGCCATCTTGATTGATTCTTCTCTTCTTCACACACTCTTCTCGTTGCTGGTGTTTGTATAGGGCACCACCATTTTCCCGCTAAGTTTGCCCTAAAACGCAGCGTTTCACTTTTTTTTTGTTCATGGGCTGGATTCTCACGCTTTGAATGATTCGGCCCATATATAATTGCGGGGTTTTTTTTCACTACAAGTTTAATCTGATTGCAGTTTTGCATATATAATTGCGGTTGATATTTCATCTAATTTTGGAAATTTTCTCTTTCCCCCCTCTCCCAATACCCTTTTATCCCCTAATACTTTTTGCATGAGTGTACCACCTCTTTCTATTTTATTTATTTTGTCTCCACTTTTAGGTTATTCACATAGTTGAATCTTTTTGCTCGTGAATGCTTACAAAATGATTCTTTGTTGTGCTCAATTGGTTGTGAGGATATTGAGGACATCCATCATTTTTTTCTAAGTTGTCCTGTCTTTGATGCGGTTTAGAGTGGCATCATTTACTAGTTGAGGATCATGTGGTTTCTTTCTGACAATGTCATTTTATTGACATTCCAATTTCGTGAGGCTCGTGATTTTTGCAAAAATATATTAGGACCTATTTAGAAGCAATTTAGTTTATATAAAAAGGTAGAAATGATAGCAATTTTAACAACAAGACATTATTGAAAGGTTAATCTTTACCACTAGAGTACATGCACACAGGGACAGACCTAAGTGCCCCACAATGTGAGCCTTGGCTCTCACGTACTTATGAACTTTTTGAAAAAATAGTAGTACTTAACATATAAAATAAATTAAATTATAAATAATCAGCGGGCTTGTGTGATACATATTTTCTATAATATAAACATATATGTTGAAGATGATTATAAGTATTTGGTTTGATGAAAACAAAAATGTATAGAAATTATTGAGACGGAATTAACTTTAAGAGGTGCAATACTAATCACTATGTTACTTGAAAAAGAAAAAAAAATCTTAGTCATACGAGGCAGCTTTACTTACAAATTTATATATATATTGCAAAATTGGTATATGTTGCAAGAGATCATATATAGGGTTAGAAATCGGA
Source organism: Trifolium dubium (assembly GCA_951804385.1). Lineage (NCBI taxonomy): Eukaryota > Viridiplantae > Streptophyta > Magnoliopsida > Fabales > Fabaceae > Trifolium > Trifolium dubium. Next base: position 18,800,277 of record OX638064.1, read on the forward strand.
ATGCCGTCATTTACCCCTCCTCCCTCTCTAGAACCAGGAATGCAGTCTTTATCAATATAAGCCAACCAGGGTTTCTCTCTTCCATTTACAGACCAAATCATGGAGAAGCAAAAGAAGACAGTACTAGTGTTGTATCTTCCTGAAGAATTAATCATACAAATCCTCCTCAGGTTACCAGTAAAGTCTCTTACACGTTTCAAGTCCGTTTGTAAGTCTTGGTTTCCTCTTATCTCCAATACCCATTTCGCAAATTCACATTTTCAACTTCAACTTGCTTCCGGAACACATAACCGTAGAATTATGTTCATGTCAACTTTACACCCTCGTCAATATCGAACTATAGATTTTGAAGCATCATCGCTTGACGATGAAGCTATTGCTTCTTCTGTTTCATTTTACCGTAGGTTTATTATTCGTTTGGAATGTTATCCTCGTATTCATATTCGAGGTTCATGCAGAGGCTTTTTACTTTTGCACTGTTATGCTGAACAGAAGCCACCTATGTACTGGTTTTATGATATCTACCTATGGAATCCATCCACTGGATTTCGAGAAGAAATACCTTCGTCTCCTTTTGCTTCCTATTCAGATTATTACACTAATGATTACACCGATTTCTATGGTTTTGGGTATGACCAGTCGACAGATGATTACTTGCTCGTTACAATGTCCTCTCATTTGGACTATAATGGTAAACCACAGCACTTGGAGTTTTTCTCATTGAGAGCTTACATGTGGAAACTAATTGAGGGTGTTGAATTCTCTTATACAAGGTTGGAGTATGAAGAGCCTACAGCAGGGTTTCTCTTTAATGGGGCTATTCATTGGTTTGCTTATTGTCGTGAGTTGCGAATGGATGTTATTGTGGCCTTTGATTTAATGGAAAAGAAACTTTTTAATATGCTTTTGCCAAATGATTTTGAACGCGAACTTAACAATTTTGGTTTGTGGGTATTTGGAGAATTTCTCAGTCTTTGGGCTCACTACAAGAAAACCTTAATTTTCCAACCAAACTGAAAAAGAAGGATTGAAGGTTTAAGCCGTCAGGAAATATTTTGAAGGTTTAAGCCGTCAAAAACTAAAAAAAACCGTCAAATTTTTTTGATAATATTTAAAAATAAATAAAAAATACAAAGTGACGGCTTTAGCCGTCAAAAAATTACCGTCAATGAAGTTATTATTCTGAAAGCCTTAACCATCGGGATATTTATACTATCCGACCGTCCAGACCGTAGGAAATTGTTTTTTCTTTTTCTACAGCTTAGGCCGTCGGGATGTTCTCTGTATTGAACAATAAAGTTTCTCACTGCGTTTCACTCTTCTCAAACTCTCAGCCACATTTCATTCTTCTCAAACCCTCTTCTCACAGCCGCACCTTCATTCCTTTCTGCCGCGCCGCCCTTCACTCCCTTCAGCTGCGTCTTCTCCATTGGTTAAACCCTCTTCTCTGTTTCAGAGATTCAAACAGAGTTTTAGAGTTCCAGCAAATTAAGATCTGCGATCCATCGGCTATGTGTTGCAAGGAGCTGAAATTGGTTGAACGTTGGTTATGTGTTGTTCATTTCACTCTAGTGCTTTCCTTCTCCTTCTCCTAAATTGATTGAATTTGCTGGAACCCTAGTTTCTTCATTTCACTATTCTCTGCGGCTGAGAATTTCGAACCTTCCCTAGTATAATCTTGTTTTCGATCTATTTCTCTTTTCCATTTCATTTCATTCCGAACCTTACATTTTTAATTTGTATAATTAGTTATTAATTTAATTTAATCTGTGTTCATGCATCAGGATAAGGAGTTGATTAGGTTGAAGCATAAAGCTAAACTTAAGGGTGGATTTTAAGTTGATCCTAAAGCTAAGCTCTTGTTTAGAGGGTAAAAATTTAGTCTTTGTTTTATGAATATACTTGTTGTATTCTATATGTTATTAATGGGAAATTTGTAATTTCAGTATCAATGCTATGGACCCAAAATCAAGGAAGATTTTGTAGCTTTTGCGTTTGAGACAGGTAAATTTTTAATGAACTGGTTTGATGCTTATTAATTTGTTCTTGAATCTCGATGAGTGTTGAATCTGTTGATTAAGAACTTCATTTTGGATTGAGAAATTTGTCATGTACTGTTTGTGTACCATTTTAGTGTGGAATTGTATCATTGTATGTTTGTTTATAAAGAACACAAGGAAATGCAAAAATATAGAAACCTGTATTTTGATTCATTATCTGAGTGCTATAGCCCAGACAAATCTAATTTTTATCAAATATGCTGAAGCTTTAAAAAATTATAGTTCTAGTGAAACTTCAAAATATGTAGTACACAGAAGATCATCAAGATATAGTTCATTTTAACTTAATATAGCCACATACAACATTATACCATTAAGCTTAGCAGGTTATTTATTCCCGCATAATAAATAAAGATGAACTTGAAAGCAGTTTTATAAGCATTCATCAATAATAATTTCAGTTCAGAGTTTTGAAATACTTGCTTCTCTACTATTGCATTTGAAAGAATCTATGTCAGTTACAATTTATAATTTGTCGTGTTCAGTTATTGAGTAGCAAAAGCGCCTGACAGTTACATTAGACATATATGACTGTCGTTTCTGAATAGTATGGACATTGAACCGGCTTCGCACCTCATATATATTCCAGATCATTTCTGAATAGTATGGACATTGCACCGGCTTCGCACCTCATGTTAGGCGTGTCAAGGTTTCTTTGCTTGTCTTGATTTTACGGATTGTATATTCTATATACTCTTACTAGTACTGTATTCTTATTTCCAGTTTTGTTTGTTTACCGGCCGGAAGCTGCTTGAAAAATTCATGTTTATTAATTACCGATTTGCTCTTTTGTATACTTATCCTACTTTGGATTTCTCTTTTGGTCTACATTTAGATGTATTTAGCAGTGCACATCCATGCCTTCTAAATCGTAGAATAAGATACTTGAACGTGGTCATTTATATTGAATACTCTAAATATGTGTGGGATTTAACTATAAATTTAGAGTTTAAATTTGAATTCCCAATTTTCATGTCAAGATTTGAGAGTAACATCTCTTTTTGTGAAAGGTCATGAATCATGATCCACTAGATATCATGAGTATGGTGTTGTTAGTAGTCCATTAAATGTTTCTTCACCTTCAGCTGATAAGCCTCCTTTGCCTAGAAAATCATTCATAAACTTGGTTTCCGGCAAACTTGTCTGTCTTTCTCCTTTTTCACATGCTGATCCTGTCATAACACCTATGAAAGATCACCTAAAATAAGACAAGGTTCGACGCTACTCCATATCTCACGCAGAGAGAAAAAAAAATATTGAATACATGAAAATATCTCGATGGTATTGTGAGTGATATTATGCATGATACATGTTAAGCAGCGATGTCAAATACATGTATTTTCTTTTGCTTATATTTTATTATATAGTAGGGAGTATTTATTTGAAGGGTAATTGTTTTGTCTATATTTGTTTCTGGCACGAGAACTCATACTTGGTATTGGTAATGGACAAAGTTGTGCTTTTTGCTTGCTTGCTTTGTTGGTGAATTTAAGCTCTTGTTGATGAATTGCATGGCCCAACACCTATTGATTATTCATAGTATAATTTTGTTCTAACACATATTGGGCTGTATGAGAAAGAAGCCTTGATAAGAATGTTCACTTGTAAGGAATGGAAGTCCAGCAAAGGAGGAATATACGAGGCAATATACGAGGCTATGGTATTAATATACGAGGCAATGGACCAAGCAAAGGAGGAAATACAAAAGAACTTTAATGGTGTCAAAAAAAGGTAGCTTTGTTTGATTTAATTTTGTGTTATTATTTGTTATGAAATGCTGCTGCTATTTAATGAGTACAAAGTGTTGTAAATAGCAGCTATAGTGGGACTATACCACTGCAATGTTACGAAATTTGATCAATTCATTTTTTTTTCTTCTGTGATCTGTAGTTGAAAACACTACTTTCAAATATGATTTTGTTAAACATAATGGGTGACTCTTGATAGAATGTTTCTCCACCACCTTTGGTTGTTTTAATATGATAATTAATGATTGATTCACTAAAATAGTTTCTTCTATGTGGATTTTGAGTTCAGTTGCAGTAGGAAAGAGGAAGAAGAGGCAGTAAAAGAGAAAGAAGAGGAGGCGCCGCGCCGGCCGTTCATGATATTTTTTATGTTTTCTATTTGCGCGGAGTTGTAATATTATGACAACATTTATTTGTTTTGGTTTGTAATATTATGTATGACAATATTTTTATTTGTTTGTATTTTTAATTTTATGACAATGAGAATATAGTATGGGTTAAAGGTTTATTTATTATATTTTTAAAAAATAATAAATTATATATTGTTTCAATTTAATTATATATATATATATATATATATATATATATATATATATATATATATATATATATAATGATTTTTTTTTATGAATTAAAGGAAGATTCCGACGGTTTTAACTGTCAGAAAATTATGTGACAGGCGAATTTCCTGACTGCCATGGCCGTCAATAATGTTGTCTTTATTTCTTGACGGCTATATCTGTCAAAAAGTTTACAAACCTGTTAAGTCGTTCCTGAAGGCTTTGGCCGTCAAGAAATCTGTCTGTTTCATGTTGATCATTTTCTGAATGTTAAGACCGTCGGGAAATTTCCTGAGGGACGATTTCCCAACGGAATTTTTCCGTCAGGTGGCCGTCGGGAAATTAATGTTTCTTGACGGATTTAGATACTTCTTGAAGGCTTTAGGCCGTCGGGAAATGCAGTTTTTCTTGTAGTGGCTGAGTATTATTTTGGTGGTGATAACGGTGATGATCATAATCATCGAATTGAGATATGGGTGATGAAAGAATATAAAGTGGATTCGCCTTGGACAAAGATTCTTGTTCATTCTTTTGATTGCATTTCCCATAAATACTTTTTCCCAATATGTTCAACAAAAAGTGGAGATATTATTGGAACATATCCTTTTACTTTGGCCAAGTGTGATGATAAAGGACAATTGCTAGAGTATCACTCGTATGTTGACAATCGACGTAGATTCGAAGTGGCTTTGTATATAGAGTCTTTGCTTTCACTCTGACAATGAACAAGCTTAGGAAGATGACTCAAACAAGAAGAACAAGGTTGTGAAATATTCTTCTTTGCATTTTTCTTGATATTTATAATTATAGTCTATTAGACTATTTCATGTTTTACTGCATTTGTTACATGAGCTAGTATTTTGTGTGAGTTGATCCAATATGTCATGAAACATATATTGTTTTACTATTTGTAATATGCTTATCGGAAATATTGACAACTTTAACTGTTTGTGTCATTCACCGCTATTTGTGCATGTTTAATTGGATTGAGTTCTAATGTATGTTTTATCACTGCTTGAGATTGTTTTATATGGTAAATTAGTCGCATGAGTTTTTGCACATTGATTGAGATCAAAATCATAATTACACGACTTTGACTATTAAGCACATCATTAAAAATTTGATCATTGCCACATTTGTTTGAAGGAAAAAGAAGGTTATGCTCTCTAATTTTGGTGGACTCTAATAACTTCAAGTTGGTTATAGTCCTCAAGTTATGTTTATAAACCTCCTCTACACTTATAAATTATTATGTTGAGTCTTGTGTCCTTGTAGGAACTAATCAAGTTGTAGTTAGAGATCTTAGCCAAGACTTGATGGAGGGAAAAAAAACAATTACTGCTTCTGTTTGATGTTTTTAGGTTAAGTGTGATGTTAATATGAAGTGATTTATGTGATGAATTTGTTTCCTTTCTTATGGAATGATGTGTGGTTCTGAAATTCTATATAAAGTAAGGATTTGATATTGTTATATGACGACCAACTGAGATTTGGTGTTTTGGGGGGTTAGAAATGAATTAGAAAAATATAATAGTTTGTTGGTATTTTTAAATTTGACTTTTGGCTTCAACAAAGAGATATAAGTGTTTATAAATTGGTATTGGTAACATAAGCCATACTGAAATATGTGGTAAAGGCCTAATGTTTAGCCAAAATGACCAAGTGCTTAGACCTTTATTTAAGGAACAAAATGTGGTTTGTTATTAAGGCTTACATATGGCATTTCAGGTGCTTGCTGCATAATTATGCAGAAAAAGATAATTGAACAAATTTGTTATCAATTTAGATCGTAGGCTCAAATTTGATTTGTACTTTTAAGCTAAAATTTCGTAAAGAGGTTGAGGAAGTCTAAGTGATGATTTTGACGAAACTAAGTTGAAATTTCCTTACCAAATTTCTCATTATTTATAAATCTCTATTCTCTAATATGGTTTAGATGAAACTTGAGGACTATAACCAACTTGAAGGTTTTTTGGGTTCAATGGAGTTTTGATAATAAAATCTACATTTTCTGGTTTGTATTGCTTTAATCTATCTATACAATGCAAGAGCTTAATTCAAGTAGACAGAGGGTGGATTTCAAAAATCATTGGTGCATATGACAATTGATGCTTTCATTTGTTATTTTTGTGAATTTTAGACTGAATTAGGAAGCAAAAGTGTGTACTTGTTATTATGAAGGGCAGATGTGCAGTCGCTACTTCGACTACACCGGTGAAGTCAGAGACGTGGACCAATAGAAACGAAGTCAAAAAAAGTCTATGCCACGTCAGGAAATACAATGGTGGAAGTTTATGGTGAGCCCTTTTCAACTGAGCTTTTACTGATTTGCATATAGATCCTCCCTTAAGTTAATAATTAATAATAATTTCGAAAAACAAAATAATTTTTACAAAATAGTTTTTATAAAATAGTTGATAATTAATAATTATTCGTCAAAACCCTAGATCCCCAAATCCCAACCATATCGTCTTCTTCGTTCCCGCAAATCAAATTCGACTTATTCCCCCTAACCGGCCTTAATTTCTTTGTTCCTTCGTTTCTTTGTCTCAGTGTTTATCGAGATTTTCGTTTCTTTCTCCCCATATCCCCGAATCCCAACTCTTCTCTGTTCTTCGTTTCTTTGTCGATTCGTATTGATTGCGGTGTTTATTCAATTCAAAGTCTCCGTGATTATCGGGATATTCGTTGTAGTATGGTTCAAAGCAATAGTTCAATGTTGTCGTCTCACAGGTAATTTGTGTATTTTAAATTTGTGTATTTTAAATTTGAATTGTTATCCATAATTTATGAAAGTTAGGATTAGGGTTGCATTGTAAATAGAAATTCGTATGAATTCCTACCCAGAAATTAGATATTTGGGACGAAATGTGTAATTTAAATTTGAACCTGATTTGAATTGAATTATTATTGATAAATTATGATATTTGGGATTAGGGTTTATATTGTATGGACTTCATAGACTTCATAGATTGTGATATTGATTTGAATTCGTACCCAGAAACTATGATATTTGAGATTAAATTTGTATTTTAAAATTGAACCTGATTTGAATTGAATTGTTACTCATAAATTATGATATTTGGGATTAAATTTGTTATTAATTTGAATTCATACCCAGAAAATGTGATACCCTGGGATTAGGGGTTATATTTCATGATTAGTATAAGTTCAATCAACTCATAAAGATGATAAGTTCAGTTTGATATTGATTTGGAAATGTAGTCTAGTGCAAATGAAGTTGTCGCCCCGCATGTATTACGAATGTAGCTGGAATCCCAATTAGCACTTCTTGTTTGGTAGTTTATTTTTAGTTCTGTTGGGGAGTGGTATTTTGGGGTAGCTAAGTGTTGGATTATTGGAGCTGTGTGTTGGTGTAGTGTTGTTCTTTGGTGGTTTGGCTTTGGTGTGTTGTTTGTGTACTGATCATGAAGTTTATTAACTGGTGAAATAGGGTTCATGATGGAATGGCAGAGTTGCCATTTATTGGAACACACTCTATGCATAGAGGGCAAGGAATGTGTCGAAAACTTTTCAATGTCATTGAAGCAGTGAGTTCATAATTTAAATTATATTTAATTTGTCTCTGTTTCATATGTATATACATGTATAATTTTTTTTTACTCTGGTTAAAAATTAATTCTCATATGTATATATATCAGGCATTGAGTTATTTGAATGTTGAGACGTTGGTTATACCATCTGCTCCAAATCTCGCAGACACTTGGATTTCTAGTTTTGGATTTGAGCCGATTGACATGGCGATGAAAAATCAAATTCAATACAAAATGGTTAAATTTCATGGCGTAAAACTTCTACAGAAAAAAATACAAAAGCATAATATTTCTGATGAAAATTTGAGTTTCATTGAAGGTAAGTACATTTTGATAGAAACTAGATTTATTTGTGACAAATATCTTTTTTACGTCTTTAATATTTTGACCATTAATTTTACTTATTTTCTATTAGAATTTGTTTTCTAAGCAATGTAACTTATTGCAGTTTTTAATTTTCACAAGAATCAACAAGTGGGTCAAGAAAAACAAGTTCTCACAACGTCTCTTGTTAGCGCTAAAGCTGATCAAGAGATTATTACAAACATTCATGGTGAAAGATCTTCGGGCCGGGGCCGCCCTAGGAAAATAAGTTCTACTTGTAAATCACAAAATGCTGCTGATCAAGAGATTATTACAAACATTCATGGTGAGTCCATATGCTTGGGAAGATCTTTCACCAGGACGGTTTGTAATAATCTCTTGATCAGTAGCATTTTGTGATTTACAAGTATAACTTATTTTCTTAGGGCGGCCCCGGCCCGAAGATCTTTCACCATGAATGTTTGTAATAATCTCTTGACCAGCTTTACCACTAACAAGAGACGTTGTGAGAACTTGTTTTTCTTAACCCACTTGTTGATTCTTGTGAAAATTGAAAACTGCAATAAGTTACATTGCTTAGAAAACAAATTCTAATAGAAAATAAGTAAAATTAATGGTCAAAATATTAAAGACGTAAAAAAGATATTTGTCACAAATAAATCTAGTTTCTATCAAAATGTACTTACCTTCAATGAAACTCAAATTTTCATCAGAAAATATTATGCTTTTGTATTTTTTTCTGTAGAAGTTTTACGCCATGAAATTTAACCATTTTCTATTGAATTTGATTTTTCATCGCCATGTCAATCGGCTCAAATCCAAAACTAGAAATCCAAGTGTCTGCGAGATTTGGAGCAGATGGTATAACCAACGTCTCAACATTCAAATAACTCAATGCCTGATATATATACATATGAGAATTAATTTTTAACCAGAGTAAAAAAAATTATACATGTATATATATGAAACAGAGACAAATTAAATATAATTTAAATTATGAACTCACTGCTTCAATGACATTGAAAAGTTTTCGACACATTCCTTGCCCTCTATACATAGAGCGTGTTCCAATAAATGGCATCTCTGCCATTCCATCATGAACCCTATTTCACCAGTTAATAAACTTCATAATCAGTACACAGAGAAGAAACATCTAACGACGATTCTTGCGCCGTATTAACCTAACAGAAATAATGTTTCGAATGTTTGTCACCCCAAAGCGTAAAAGATTGCCTTTTTCTGGTTGGTGGTCATTGAGGTACTTGTACCATCCCTTGCCTAGGTACCTCTTCAATTTTCCTCTGTTCGGATCAATAAATTCACAGGTATACTGATTGAATTTGTCTATAGATTGCAGAATTACTTCTTTCTTCTTATCACTCGTTGCATTTTTAACCATCTCAGCGGGTATAAGTTGTACAAGCAAAAACAATGTGAAAGTTAATTACTATAAAAATTGTTGTAACAATAATATTGAAAAGTGTTTTTGAATGAAAAGTGAAGAAAATTACCAAAGTTTGTTTTTTTTTCAAGTTAGCGACAGACTTTGTAGCAAGAACATCCCATCCCCAAACATTAAACTCCTCGCGAACCTCATCAACCTCTTCTTTTATTTGGAACTCATTGATAATTAATCTCAAATATTAACAGTTTTTTTTATATAAATAAAAGAATATTTTATAGAAATACCAGATTATGGTTTGGTAAAAGTACTCATGGTTTTTAATTTTTTTATCATATTGGGACCTATTTGTTTTTCTGCCAATATATAAACTTTTGTAAAAGATAGAAATACTAAATTAACTTTTGTAATTTAAATTTTTTCAAATTTTTATCAAATAAACCACCAAAATTAGGAGCAAGATTTCTATAGGCACAAATACAAATCATTATAATTTAGGCACACCTAGATGAAGAAAAATATAATTTATCATCAAATTAGTCTCGACTCTGTAAGATAATCTCAAATATGTCTCTGACCTTACAAATATATATTTTTTAAACTGTCAAATTGGTTCATATATTTAATCACTTACTATCAATTAAGTCCCTATATTTTAGAACTCACTATTAATTTAAATTTAACAGTGCTAAGGACCTTTTTGAAATATTCACTAATATAAGTACAAAAAATTTATAATGGGTGTGATAAATATTTAATGTATCTCATTTTGGTACATAAGACCCACAACAGGCACGAGGGTAACATATAACTGTGTTTTGCATATAAAATAATGAAATAATTAATATAAACAATATATTAATGTTGATATTTTGAAAATATAATAATGAGTTTTTTTAAATTTTATTATACTGACCTTTTCTTATCAATACATATTTTTAAGCATTTCAAGCGAGTACATATAATATTGATTTCGCAAACACAGATAATAAATATGCAATAGGCACGTTGTTAATATTTAACAAAGTTTTGCTTATTAATTAATTTAATAAAAAAATTATGTTAATATAACATTTTATAATATCATCAATATAATTTACTTTTGTATAATTATGACAATATTACGCGACCCGTGCGAATGCACGGATCTTTTACTAGTTGTCTAACATTTTCATTTAACCAACTATAAATTTTGTTATATATTGACCTCCGATCCACTACTCAAAATTTATGGTCCGTCTTTGATATATATCATTTGTGTAAATCTAAAATAAGTTGATAATATGTTTTTGAGATATATAAAAATTAATGCTTTGTGTGATTTTTAAACGCCATTAATCTTTAAGTGTCTCAATAATCAAAAAGTAATTTTGAAGTTGTCTGAAAATTTACACAAATAATTTATATGATATAAACTTTCAATTCAACAGTGAATTTTATAAAACTTATACCGATTAAAACTTATTGAGAGGTGTTAGAATTGGTGTCATGTTAATTTGTGTTAAATTTGTAAAATTCATCGTAAATAATGTGATATTAAGCAGAGTCGTTCAACCCATAATTACTCGTGGAGTCAACAAATTCATCTTCATATTTTTTTTATATGCAATATTGAATTAATAAGGATTACAAGAGGTACTCGACCCTTACAATTCAAAGCAAGTTATTATATGCTTTGTAAACATACAATAGGGTGTTGACACCAATCAGAAAAAGAAAAAGAAATAGACCTGCCAACACGGCGACAAAGCCAAAACCAGGAATAAAAACGGATATCATACAACAAAGATTCTGTATTGATAATAGCTTCCTGAAAAATGATGTTATTCCTCAATCGCCAAAGACACCAAGTAGTTGCTAGCCAAATTAGATGCCGAACACGCATACCCTTTTTCCTCTTAACCTGCGAGCCAAAATGTATAAAGTGTGCACTACCTGCTTCCCCAACATTGAACTGGCAACCCGTCCAAACAGTTATGGCCTTCCAAATATACTGAGCAAAAGCACAGGAAAAAAATAAATGATGACTATCTTCCTGATGCATAAAGCAAAAAACACAACCAGTATCATACACCGATGTAATTATTCCTTTAGAAGCTAGAGAATCTTTAGTTGGAAGACGTTCTAACAATAAGCGCCAACCAAAAAAACTTGCCTTTGACGGAACATCAGATTTCCACAGTTGTCGAATGGCCTTCAGACGGTTCAAATCAACAACAACATAATCTTTGGATTCTAAAAAAACCTTATAACACGAATTGACAGTAAAATTACCCATGGTATTCGGAACCCACCGCCAAGAATCCGGCTGATTTGGATGCAAAGAAATACCGACTAACAAAATCTCCAATTCAGCCAAAGCTAGCTCCTCTGAGTCAGTCAAGACTGACTGCCACTCCCATGTCCAAGAAAGGCTATTTGAATCAAAACGATCAATGAGCAAAGCATCTTTACACACCTCCTTCTCATACAGCATCGGAAAAAGAACCTGCAACGCCTGCATCCCCAACCATCTCTCTTTCCAAAAGCCGATAGAACTACCATTACCCACAACACACCGAACATTATTTTTGAAACTACTTGAATAAAATGAAACACCAGCCCCCATTAAATCCCGCCACCATAACGAACTTTTGAGATCATAAGAAGGAGTATCACAACTCAGAAAATTAACATGCATCACACCATACCGAAAACAAAGCAGGGGTCCCCAAAAAGCATCCCTTTGTGTAAGACACCTCCATTTCCACTTACTCAAAAGCGATAGATTAAAAAATTCAAGATTTTTAACCCCTAAACCGCCAAGATTTTTCGGTAAACAGATCTGATCCCAACTCACACTACACAATTTCTTATTGTTGAATCCTCCACCCCACAAAAAATTTCTCTGAATACGAACCAACTCAACTAACACACTTTTAGGAGCTTTAAAGAACGAGAAAAAAATATAGCGGTATGCTAGCTAAAACAGAATTGATCAGAGTTACTCTACCACCATAAGAGAGATGCCTACCCTGCCAACTCCCTAACCTTCTAGTCATAGCTTCAACCACCGGCTTCCAACTATCACGTCGCCTAGGATTTGCACCCACCGGTATCCCTAGGAACTTGAAAGGAATTGCATCAGAACTACAAGATAAAAAAGTAGAAAACTTTCAGATACATTAACCCCATACAATTTACTCTTCAAAAAATTAATTTTCAACCCCGACACTAGCTCAAAACCTCGTAATATTGTCTTAATTGTCCTCAGATTTTCCCACGAAGCTTCCCCCATAAGAATTGTATCATCTGCAAATTGGAGAATAGAAAAACTAATAGAATCATCGACCTTGTAACCATGATATTTGCCCTGTTCAACTGCTGTGCGAATTAAACCTGTTAAACCTTATGCCGCAATAAGAAACAAAAAAGGAGAAAGAGGATCTCCCTGACGCAAACCTTTACCCACGATAAAATCTTCCGTTGGACATCCATTGACCATGACCGACATAGTACTATCAAAAATACATGCTCTCATCCATTTCAACCACCCTTCACAAAAACCCATTTTGATCATCAGACTCTCCAGATACCGCCAACTAATAGTATCATAAGCTCGTTCAAAATCGACTTTAAACAAAAAACATGCATCCTTCCTTCTCTTGGATAAATCTATTACCTCATTAAGCACAACCACCCCATCTAAAATCTATCTTTCTGGTAAGAAAGCCGACTGGCAACTTGAGATTAGCCTACCCATCACTTTCTTCAGCCTATTTGCCAAAAGTTTAGCAATGATTTTGTACATACACCCCACCAAACAAATTGGCCGATAGTCACCAAGAGCTTGAGGATGATCTTTCTTTGGCACAAGAGCCAAAAAAGAGGCGGTTACAGCCTTAGGCAAAACAGCTCTATGAAAAAACTCACCCATAAAAGCCATCAAGTCATCTTTCACAATAGTCCAACATGCCTTAAGAAAATTAAAATTGAACCCGTCAGGTCCAGGACTTTTATTACCATCACAGCTCCATATAGTCTCTCTAACCTCATCTTCAGAAAAAGGTTCCATCAAACATAAATTATTTTCTTCAGAAAGAACATTAAACTGAACACCGTGTAAAAAAGGTCGATTACCCCATTTCTCTTCATATATTTTTTTGGATTTCACTCTCTGATTCATAAGAGAAAGATGATCTAATAATCTAAAATTTAGAACAAAATTTGAAATAAATTTTAACATCAAATAATTTTATTCCTCTCCCAAACGCAGTTACGAAAATAAAACGGCGGTCTCTTTTTCAAATCTAGCGTCAATCATCGTTCATGATGGTTTGATTATATATTGTTGATACACATGATATAGGTTGATTGACTAAAATCTGACGGTGATAATCGGCCAGGTAAACAAACCCATTTCGCGCTCTCAACTTGAATGCGTGCTTTTGTGTCTTCTGCGTATAAACATAAACAACTTATTACAACGAACGATCGATCATGAACTTCTGAAACCCTTTTTCCTTCATTTCTTACAATCGATCACACTCTCAGGTACGTACGTTCCCTTCATTTCACTATCTACGTTCTCCACACCAAATTCAACTACCTTATGCTATTTTTTATTTAATCTCACTTACGAAACTAACTTATTCCATTTTCATTGCGATTAGGGTTTCTAATTCATTTTCGCTTCAAAACACGAAATGTTTACCCGAAGCCGACGCTTCCCTTCTTCCTCTGAGAAGAAGAACCCACCATCCGTTTCAGATAATCCTATTTCAACCAAAAAGGCCATCAATGCTGTCAACACTCGCTTGATCAAGAAACGTCCCGCTCTCGCTGATGTAACCAATAACAGAAATGCCTCTATCAGTAAAACCTCCGTTGGTGCTTCATCCAAACCCATGGTACGTACTGTTATAATCATTTAATACTGTTACTCAATTTGAATTTGTTAAGGTTGATCGATTAGTTTGGTTGGTTTGATTAATGCCGGTCTATGAAGCACGGACACAGACACAATATGGACACTGACACATCGACACATATTGTGTCTGACACTGGGACACGCCTAATCCAAGGGGTGTTTATGTTTCATAGATGCCGATCGATCTTAGTGAATTTGAATAGGAATAATCAACGAATATTCGAATTATGATATAATTGTGTTTAGGTAACTAATAATGTTGCATAGTAATGAATATGTATATTGAAGTTGTGTTGATAAAGCATGAGAATGACATAATAACATGCATGGTTTAGCATATTTAGCATATAGTGAGGCTCACCTTTTTGAGGATTATTTTATCTAAAACATTAGGTCCCACCACATGTGGAACTTTTGCAAATAAAGTTAAACTATAGTATAAAACAATAAGAGTTTGGTTTTTAGTGGGAAAGTGTATAAATGATAAATTCTGCATGCATTGATTTGGGGTGTGTTATGTTCATATGTGTTTGATTTATGTACTTTTAACACAATTGTTTTTGTTACTTGAAGGTTCCATGTGTGTCTAAAACTTCAAAGACAAAGAAGGATTCCACTGCGAGTTCGCAGAAAAATGTTATGTCTGGTAAGAACACTTTGCAACCCTCATTGAAAGGAAAATCAAGTGGATATCTGCTTCCCAAAGAAGCACGTCCGGCAAAAGCTAGTCAAACTAAGACTGGAGTTCAAGCCTCCATTGCGCCAAACAATGATGGTGCTGTTTGTTCTGATTTTAAGAACACCGTCTGTGCTCCGAGATGGATGGACCTTTCTCCAGGTAACTCATTTAGTGGTTCTGCTTCACTGGATGAGAGCATGTCAACCAGCAATTCTTTGATGACTCCAGAGTTAGAACTTATTCGCAATGATGATGTTATATCGACCAAATCAATTGAGAATAAAACATGCAGCAGTTTCGATATTTCAGAATCTTCCAAAACGGCAGGTTTGTTTTATTGAAAGCTTAATCTTATACTTGCCCCTTTTCCTTATGATTTGGCTAATTTGGAGAATACTCTTTTCAATAATTACAATTTCTAATCTGGAATAATCGTTCTGTTTCCCTTCTAATGCATGATTTTAGTGAGAATACATGATATTGATACCATACTGAAGTCAAGAACAAATGAAGTTGTAGACATTGACTGCAATATCAAAGACCCACAGTTTTGTGCATCCATTGCCCAGGAAATCTATGAAAATTTGCGTGCATCTGAGGTTTGTCGTCTTAGTTAATTTTAATGTTTTAGTCACTTGATTTTAATTGTGAAGGTGATTGCTAGCAGTGTAAGTTCCTGGTTCATATGATCCTTTTATTAGTTTAGAAATTACCTTAAATTAACTAATGCACTATCCGTCTTTGAGTATATGTTTGAATTGGTGGCATTGGGTGCAGTGGAATAGAATGGAATGAAATGAGATAACATCCATTTTTTAAAATCTAAACAAAGGAATATTAGCCCATTCCACTCTGTTCTACCTTATAGCACCAATCCAAACACACCTTAAGGGACGAGGATCAGACCTGTGATATACTAGAATGTTGAATAGGACTTATGTCCCATTTATTAATGTAAATGAATAATATAAGTGACTTGAAGACATGAACTTCTTAAAGTAACACATGCAAATTAATGCGGTGTACATGTATAGAATGTTTTATCCAACTAGCTCTGTCTATATTTGAAAATTAAATTGCTTATCCAACTAGGTTTGTCCATTAAACATATCAACTATATTAACTATTTCTTTTGCATCCTTTGTTTAAATGTTTGTGACACAGATTTGGAGTAATAATTGTAAAAATCATATTCATGTCAAGAAGAATACTAATTATATAAAAGTTAGGGTGCTATTCAAGGTTGAATGGATCATTTGTATTTTTCTTCTTCTGTTTTTTCTTTCATAATTGTTTATTTCTTCAAATTTGACTTTTGCATATGATGAGTGCAAAATCGTTTATAAAATTAACAATTAAACGATCTTAAGAAACTTATTAGTTTAATTTGGTCCCTATTAAAGGGCTTGTGTCTTCTATTTTGAAACAGGGTAAAAAGATAAATGACTAAATTGGTATGAGATATAGCTTTTTGGAATTTCCAAACATAGGTTTATCTATCGAATCATTTGTGCAGTTATGTCTGTGGTTTATAACTTAAATGTGTACATAACCTTTCTCTCATATTTCCTTTTATCTTCTCTCTATTTCTTTTTCATCTTTTGCTTTGGTTTTCAGAAAATTAAAATGCCATCTAAGGACTTCATGGAGAAGATACAGAAAGACATAAATGCTGTCATGCGGGCGGTGCTTATTGATTGGCTTGTGGAGGTAAACTATGGTGGGTGACGGTACTGGCAGGGTGATAGATTTATTCCAAGGGATTTCTGCTTCTTAATGTGCTACTTTTTGAGAACTATATATATGATTTATTATTATATGTCTCGTCATATCCTTATAAGTGGGACTTTATGTTTCATTAGAAAATTTATTTTGACTATTATTCTAATGTACTTTGTTGTCAGTTATTGAGAGATTTAAATCCTCATGTTAGGAGAGGTAAAGATAACCACAGCAATGGCAGTGGAATTCATTGATATTTGTATATAATTCATTGAACTTACTTTTTTTCTCACGAGTCACAAGGGAACACAAGAAGAGCCATATCCTTCGTTGAGTTTCTTTTCAAATGTTTTTGATCTCATTTCTCTCTCCATTGTAGGTTGCCGAAGAGTACAGATTTGTACCTGATACAGTATTTTTGGCAGTTAACTACCTTGATCGCTATCTTTCAGGCAAAGCAATAAACAGACAGCGGTTACAACTACTTGGTGTTTCCTGCATGATGATTGCTGCGTAGGGTTCTTATCTTTTAATTATTGTTTGTTAAGTAATATTACTTTTTTTCATTGTGCAATGCTTGTTTCAATTACCTGTTTTCTTGTGTTTGTCCTGCATTTGCATATGTATTCGATAAGGTTATAAATTTGTTTTAATTTGGCAGTAAATACGAGGAGATCTGTGCCCCCAATGTGAAAGACTTCTGTTATGTAACTGATAGTACATATTCTAAGGAGCAGGTGTGGGTTCTGTTATTTATCTATTGATTGATTCATGACTGCAGTTTTGGATACCTTTTTATGACTTTAGTTTTCTAAAACAATAGATTTGTGATATTGTTGCAGGTGTTGGAGATGGAGTCCTCTGTGCTGAATTTCTTGAAGTTTGAAATGACGACTCCTACAACTAGATGTTTTTTGAGGTAATGACTGATTTTTTTTCTTATTATTGTCAAGTGCAAGTCGGAGTAAATTGCCATAGTATTGACTTGTGAAGTTGTGAACATGCCAATGCAGACGCTTCATTATTGTTGCCCAACAAACATGTGAGGTATGTATTTCAATTGAGATTCTTTTTCATCTAAGTTATTAGGATAATAATGACAATTTATGATATTTAACATGTATTGTTTTCAGGTTCCATTGATGCAGTTGGAGTATTTGGCGGACTATCTAGCAGAGTTATCGCTTCTAGAGTATGATATGATTAAGTACACACCGTCATTAATAGCTGCTTCAGCTGCTTTCTTGGCTAAATATATACTACTTCCTACAAAGAAACCTTGGGTATGTATTGTAAGAAACCTATTTTACCGAGGAATAATTCTTTCGATAGACATATATACTGATGTTGTGCAACTATGCATATGTTTGGGTATAGAATTCTATGCTTAGGCATTACACAGGTTACCAAGCATCAGAATTGCGTGAATGTGTTAAGGGATTGCATGTGTTGCACTGCAATGGCTATCAGAATTCACCTTCCATCACTGCTAGCAAAGTAAAATACAGCCAGCATAAGGTGAGAATACCGTGGTCTTGCTCTCTTGTGTATATATGAGTGTAGTAAAATTGGGTGACTTAAAATCAGTCTACCATCACAATCTTTAGTTCTTAGCATTTTTCTGCATCTTGTTCATCAGTTTTGGAGTTCCTTCATTGTGGATTCTAATAATTTGATTTAACTTTTAAACAAATAGTTCATAAAGTGATAATCATATTGAGAATTGACAGAAATTTATTTTATCATTTGGATTCTACTCTATTTAAAATATTTTTTCACCTGTTAGAAGGGTAAATCAAATGGAGGATAGTGTAGTAATTAGAGAAAGTGGTGGACTAAACCATCTAGGAATATCTATCTATAGAGTATAGTCTATACTGTATGGATATCATTCATGATAAAAAAAAATCATAGTTCAATACATGTTTATTTTTAAATACTTATGTTATCATGTTATGCCATCTTTATCACCACTTACATATTACTAATTGATTTAATATTGTTTCATGTTAATATATGGCTTCAGTTCAAGTTTGTGGCGAAGAAGTATTGTCCTCCATCAATACCAGTAGAAGTATTTCACAACTGAACCCATATACTATTACAAAAAAGGCTAGCAAAACACTTAATTGGAGTTTTTTGAACACAATCTTTGTGATGGACATATTTTCCAAAAAGTGATATATTCACCAGACAAGTAAATTGACTTTTTGGGCAAAAAGTGTTACAACTATTCAAATACTTGAGGTCTCTGCTATGTAAGTTCTGGATCATTGGGAGCAAATGGATTTAATATTGCTTGTGGAATTTTGCATGTACCAATTTTGTGCCAATCATTTTGATTTTCAAGCAACAGTACCATGTCCATTTAGACACATTCATTCTCCAATCTTTAGATATGTCATGTACAATTCCTCCTAGCAGACCTTGTTGAATAAATTGAATAAATAAATTTATAAGTTGAAATTCAATCATTCTATTTTATCATTTCTTTCCATTGAAGGTACTTTTATCCTTCGTTGTTTTCTCTTCACATGTTCATGTAGAGTTCATTATCTTATCAAATATGTAGAGATCTCTCGTTTTGTTTTATTTTATTGTCATACTACGATATATCTATTGACTTTATTGATAACAAATATCTATCGCTGACAAACCTAAATGGTGATATATAGCGAAGTCTAGTGTCTTAGCAATTATGTACTCCACACAAGACATGTGATACTTTGTTTATGAAATTTGAGACTTTATTTTTCTCAAATTTGACATTATTTTTGCATTCAGTGTCTTGCATCATATTTACTATACCATTCCTCTACAACAACTTGTAGACAACATTACCACTGCACCAGAATTGTATTAATTATTTTTCATTGCATACTTATTTTTTCAATATAAAATAAAAAAGTGTGGTGAAAACCAAGAAAAATAAAAATAAAAAGGAGTGAAGATGATTTGTCTTCTTCATCTTGCAAGTAACAAAATTAGGGTCTTATTGATGTTCTATTTTGTTAACATTTTTATTTCTTTCATTGTAGATCAATTTGTACTATGATCAATTTAATTTAATAAATAAACTAGCGGGCCAAACGGGCATGTTTCGTGCCCGTTTGTGTGAACATTATCTATAAATATTTCGAACATCTATTTATATTATTAATAGTTAGTTTTTCGAAAACAAAAAATTAAGTCAAAAAGATAGAAATTATAGAAGTTATTAATAATGTTAAAAAAATTATAGAAATTAAAGTTTAAAAAAATAGTCGTTAAGGGCATTTTAGGTATTATAGAAAAAGGCTACACCAAAATTATATTTTCCCTTTATTATATGTATAGATTAACTTATTTCAAGTGTATAAAAAGTAATGTGAAAGTGTTTTTTACGTTAATAATTTGAAAAAATATTACCCTACAACAATATTTATTATTTTTCTAATTTTTTATACAGTACTAATAAATGTTGTCATTCTTTAATTTCTAATGCCAGATTGTTATATGCTACTTCTACTTGTTTCCTTATAGACTTTTAATTTTTGGTTCTTTGGGTAATTAACCTCTTTTATTAAAAAAGAAAAAAAAAAAAAAGACGAGTAGAATTGTTTTTGACTTCAGAATTAATTTCACTTGAAACTAAAAATGTAACTTTTAGTTTTAAAACTGATTTTTACACTTAAATTACTTATTCAACTCACTTTTACATTAATGTATTCCGTCCAAATAAAATTTTCTCAATTTTATCAAACACAAATCATTTTATCTTCAATTTAATTTTGGTCAAAAACAATTTTACAAAATCAATTCTGCTAATATTGATTTTTCTCACCCCATAACCAAACATACATCCATCTTCTTACCACCTCATTTAAATTTCTTTATTCTTTTTCTATAGAACAATAACAAAAATTTCAAACAAAATCCCCTAAATCACGAAGACTGATTTTATGCAATGAGCCAAAAAAAAAACAAAACTTTTGGAATGTGACCATAAAACCAATGCTCCCCAGCTGTTTATATATGACAAAAGATAACAACATTTTCCATGTCCAAAAAAAAAAAACCATCACATTCAATATTTTCTTCCCTAAAATACCTTAATACCTTATGTTTTAATTTTAATTTAAGTTAATCTCTCCCATCTCCAGACACAAATTTGAATTCTGCACAATTTAAAACTACAATTATTTTCCAAAAAGAAACATTAGAAAATAGAATTAGAAATTATGACAAGTAAGAAACAATATGGTTGGGAATTGGGATTCTTCTCTTACTCAAAAAATAACAATAAACGACAATAGATTCAGTGACCGTTTGATTCAAATTCAAATTCAAAAACCATAGCTCCCTTCTTCACTCACACATCCCTTAACTGAAGGGTACTACTCTCCCAAATGGGCCCCACCACGCTCCAAACGAATACCGAAAACAAGATCAACGGCTCAGATTCTTTCTCATTTTAAACCTTCCTTTTTCCCCGCCTCAAAAGCACAATTCCTTCATAAATAAAAATTTATTGCATTCACAAACACACACACAAAAACACTCTCTTTTTCTTTCTTTCTTTCTTTCTTTCATTTCACTGAAAAAGTTTCAAAGTAACGCTTCTGAAACCATAGCAGAGTTTAAAGAATTCAAATTTCTCTCTTCTTGATTGTTTCTTGCTTTCAATCTTTCACCTAAAAACAAGTCATTTCTATTCAAATTTTTCGAATAAAATGTCGAATCATAATACTCGTCGTTCATCGTTTTCTTCTTCAACAACTTCGTCTATGGCTAAACGTCACCCTCCGGTAACTGTAACTGCTTCGGAGAATAACGCCGGAAAAGTTTTAGCCTCTGCTAAGAAACGTCCTCCTCTTACCAACCTCACCAATCAAAATGGTCCCCGGAATTCTTCTACTTTGGTAATTTTTTCAATTTTCAACCTTTCACATTCTTTAAAGATTCATTCTTTTTTCAATTTCGTTACGAAATAATGAAACCCATTTGAATTTTATGCGTAATTATGATGTATTTTGTATCTGGGTTGTTGTTATTTGCAGGTGACTAAAGTTGCAAAGACAAAGAAAGAACCTTCACCATGTAACTCTTCAAGCTCTACGATTTCCGGCAACAAAAAGCCTACTTTGTCGAATGTTAAATCGGCTGCGGTTGTTTTTCCTAAGGCTATTACAACAACTACTGTTACTTCTTCATTTTCTGAAAGGAAGGGAGTTAGGAATGAAAATGTTGTTCCGTTGGTTGGTAGTACTTTCAATGTTCCGGTTTCGAGTAGTATGGATTTATCGTCTCCTGGTAAATCGGATGGAATGTCGGTTTCTATGGACGAGACAATGTCGTCTTGTGATTCTTTCAAGAGTCCTGATATTGAATATGTTGATAACAGTGATGTTCCAGCTGTTGATTCTATTGAGAGGAAGACTTTTTGTAGTCTTAACATTTCTGATTCTAATTACCCATCAGGTTTGAATTTGTTTCTGTTTTGGTTTTGATTATTTCAATTTTTATTTTTATTTTTTGGTTACCCTTTTGGTTTTACTAGTGCAATTTGAAATGATACTATTGATTGATTTGTTTGCAGGTAACATTTGTAGTAGAGACATTCTTGTTGAATTGGAAAAGGGGGAGAAAATTGTTAATATTGATAATGATCATGTGGATCCTCAGCTTTGTGCTTCCTTTGCTTGTGATATCTACAAGCATTTGCGTGCATCTGAGGTATAACTTCATTTTCCTTGTTAACAATGATATCTATTTTGTTAGCACATTCTGTTCTATGCCAAATGTATTGATTTTGAGTTTGATAATTGTTCTGATATAATGCTTAACATAAGATAGAAATATATGTATAACCATGTTTTGTTAAAGTATAAGCAGCTTTTACATTAATTAGTTATTAAGATATGATGATTGGTTTATTCTAGTATTGACAATGAAGCACCGATGTACAAAATTTTGCTATCAAAATGTCTATTATGTATTGTTATTGTTAAGAGTATATTCTGATGTTTACCTTTTTCTGGAATCTTAGGCAAGGAAAAGACCATCCACAGACTTCATGGAGAAAATTCAGAAGGACATTAATCCCAGCATGCGTGCTATATTGATTGATTGGCTAGTGGAGGTAATGTGGACTTTACAATTTGCCAATGAAAACATACAAGTGATACATTCTTTATGAGAACAGCATGTCTCAATGTAGAGTTCATTATGGAACCTCTTTGTGTGTGCTAACTATGCATTTTGAACTGTAGGTTGCTGAAGAGTATAGACTTGTACCAGATACATTGTATTTGACAGTTAACTACATTGATCGGTATCTTTCCGGGAATCCGATGAACAGACAACAATTACAATTACTTGGAGTTGCTTCTATGATGATTGCCTCGTAAGGAAGCATACAACTTTTCGCTTTTCTGATAATAGTTTTGTTTCTAGCCATGAAACAATAAGAATTGATTTTTGATTGTTGTTGGCAGTAAATATGAAGAGATTTGTGCACCTCAGGTGGAGGAATTTTGTTATATAACTGATAACACATACTTCAAGGAAGAGGTTTGTGTTGAGTTCTTTGGCTAAGTTAACTTGTTTTGTTTGTAGTATTTGAAGTTTGCAAATCTTAAGCAAATCATTCATTCCATGCAGGTTTTGCAAATGGAATCTACTGTCTTGAATTTTCTGAAATTCGAAATGACTGCCCCAACAGTTAAATGCTTCTTGAGAAGATTTGTACGTGCAGCTCAAGGAATTGATGAGGTACCTTCTTCTTTTAAGTTGGGGATTTACAAGGCTCATGAGCACTTAATTTTTCACATACTTGTTAGAACACATTGTATAAGTAAGAACACATTACACACTCACTTATGATGAGTAGTAACAGAGAAACTCAAACTTATGATTATTTCCATTTCTC
Organism: Trifolium dubium; assembly: GCA_951804385.1. Lineage (NCBI taxonomy): Eukaryota > Viridiplantae > Streptophyta > Magnoliopsida > Fabales > Fabaceae > Trifolium > Trifolium dubium. The sequence goes on from OX638064.1 coordinate 18,824,145, forward strand.
ACAGTTGATAAGATAGAATTGATTTGAATTTGTATATGGCACATGATTGTAAATATTAGGATTCCATTCTAAAGTATTAGCCCTTATCTTTTCTTGGTTATATTTGCATTTCTCAGGTCCCTTCATTACAACTAGAGTGCTTGACAAACTATATCGCCGAATTATCTCTGTTGGAGTACAGTATGCTTTGCTATGCTCCATCACTTATAGCAGCTTCTTCAATTTTCCTGGCAAAATATATGCTGTTCCCTTCATTGAAACCATGGGTATGCTGCTAATGACAAAGATTCATGTGTACCATTTTCATTAGGAAATTATAAATTTTGTTTTGCTTAACATGCTGGTTCTGTTTGTTTTCAACAGAATTCGACATTGCAACATTACACTCAATACCAGCCTGCTGATTTGTGTGCTTGTGTAAAGGATCTTCACCGTCTATGTTGCAACAGCCCTAATTCTAATTTGCCTGCAGTTAAGGAGAAATACAATCAGCACAAGGTAACTTATTCCTCTTACTTGTACCTTTTAAGCGCACACATAAACTTTCCAGCATTCTCTTTAGATAACGCCTTCTGATAATTCATTTGTTTTTTCAGTATAAATATGTGGCCAAGAAGTACTGTCCTCCTTCAATACCTCAAGAATTTTTCCAGAATTGAGCAAAGGAGTTGAAATGTTGAATGTCCAATTACCAGTTGGAAAGCATTAGATTGACAGAAAGGGCTTCTTTCTTGTATCTGCTTTAATTGATGCCCGCGAATTCTACGCTCCAAGAAGCAATTTGTATCATTAGCTACCGCTTCTGCGCCATGAGCGGCTAGATAGATGTAATCAGTTTTTTTAAACATCTTTCCCAATAATGGCTAGTTAGATGTAATGGAAAAGATGACAAATTTAGAAGTGAGCATGACAATCAGTTTAGTGTAAGTGTAACATCATTTGTAGTTCATGTTATCTTTCTAACCTTCTCAAGGATTTTAAAAACAGCTCAACAATTAAATCCAGTTAAATATTGCATGTTTATAATATGTAAATGATTTTCAAAATAGCTGCTTCTATTTATAATATATCCACCAAAGAAGTGTTACAAGTGTGCACAAGCCAAAGCCTATGGAATCCACAATACAAGGTCAAAATAACATACAGTAAACAGCAAAAAACACACAACCTATTACCATTTTAAACATCCCATACATTACCCATACTTATGTTGTTTATGGCATCACAATTTGAGACCACACTGTGCCTGTCGCCCTATACTAACAATGTAATTTGGCATGTTGTTGAGCCAATGGCAATCATCAAAGGAGCAATAAGGTCCACCCTTCGGCCTCTCAACATTAACTGGCTTGATATATTTGGGTGACCAAGCTGGTGTTCCATCTTCATACGAATTATGGGTCAATCTCGTCAAACCCGAACCATCCAACCTAATGGTGAATATTTCACCGTAAGGTTGGTAAGCATGCGGGTTAGAAATTGGCTCCGCTGATATACCCGCATAATCTGATGTAAACACGATACTCTTTCCATCGGGACTAAAATATGGGTGGTTCGTCCTACCACCCGACCCACTATGAATCAATTTCCTCAATCCGGTTCCATTCGGGTGGATTAGGTAAATCTCGAAGCTTCCACTCCCTGGGTCATGACGATCCGATGCAAAAGCGATCCATTCTCCGTCAGGAGACCAATTGGACATTGTATCCGTCCATGGACCCTCTGTCAACCTTCTAAGTCCATTTTTCTCTCCATCAACAGAATCCATTATGTAAAGATTCTTATGCCCTGATCGCCCCGAACGAAACACGATCCATTTTCCATCAGGCGATTGTGACGGAAATGCATTGTTCTTTCCGTCTAGGGTTAATCTCTTGACAATGTTCCGGTTAATATCAATGGATATGATATCAACTTGCGTGCTCTCTGAAGCAAATGTTTCTCCGGCTGCCGTGTAGATTACACCGGGCCGAACCCGGTCCCATGCGGTTGAGAATGTCATTAAGTCAGAAACCTTGCGCGGATTCGAACCATCCCGGTTCACGACATAAACTCCAGGCATTTCTGCGTAAGCGATTTGGTCTCCGGATGGTGAGAAAACCGGAAACGAACCGGTAAACCGGAAGAGAGTTAAATTTGGAATAGGGCTCTGAACATTCTCTAGCAAGAATTGAGGACTACTGTTACTTTGCTTTCCCCTACACTTATGATACCCGACCCGCGTTGAATCGGGTGAGATAAACGGGTTGAGGTGTTGAGAATTAGGCGTGACGAAACGAGTTAACTCCTTGAACTCGTTGTTAACCAAATCAAACAATTCAATGTGACGGAAACTAGAACCAGGCCTTCTCGTCGCAACGGCGATGAACTTGTGGTTTCCCGGCGAGGTTGCCGGTGTGAAAACGTGTAAACCCGGTGGTGTGACTCGTTCAATGACAACCGTGTCAGTAGAATCATCGGTGAGAATCACTCTGTAAACACTCCACCAACCATCGTCTCCCCTCCGATGAAAGTAAATAGTCCGATCATCAACCCAAGACGGCCAGCCACCGTGCTCCACCACCTTGAATCTTTGAGTTCCATCTCTAGAGAGGAAAACGTAGATATCTGTAGTGAGATCGTCTACTTCGCCGGACCAACCGTGGCCTCCGTAGGAAGCAACTGCAGTCCAAATTCCGGACGGAGATAGAGCGGGGCTGAAATCAGCGACGCCGTATGGAGTGAGTCTTCGGGTTTTACCCGATATAAGATGGGTGGAATAAACGGCGGTCCAACTTACACGTGGCACACCAGGATCTTCGTGCGTTGACACGTAGACCAAATATTGACCATCGCTAGTTACACTTGGTTTATCTTTGATTGAAACTTGAGACTTTGTTTCTGTGAATTGATTCGGTAACAGAGGAAGTTGAATTCTATTGGTTGTTGTGTAAACGGCGTCGTAGAATATAGTTGGAAAACCGTTTCTCTCAGTGACGTAAACGAGTTGCAGAGGTGGTGGGTTTTTGTCTGTGATGGAAGTGTGATTTGAAATGAAGTGGCCGTTAAAGTTGACGGAGTGGCCGTCAGTGAGTTGTGATTCATGGTGAGGATTGGGTGGTTGATGGTGGTGAATTGGGAGGGAATAGATGTCAAAAGCGTAGAAAGCTCTGCCAAGTGTGGTGAATATGATGCTGTCTCTGGTGGCTGCATCTTCTTCAGTTGAACAAAGCAACGGAAATGCCAGCAACAGCAACGGTATCCATAAGTGGCGTGAAATCATTGTTTGTTTGTTACTAATTTTGAATCTGTGTGGATTCTGTCTGTGTAACTAAAGAAAAGGAGTGGAAGACAAGAGGGCATGGATAGATAAGATAAGTGAGACGTGGATGGATGGATGGATCCAATCATTGTTTGTTTTCCTTGTCGTCTATTTTGAGATTTTTGTCTTTGCAAATTTCATGGCCAAAATCCGGTAGCATGGTTTTTTTATTCATCACAAAAATTTGGTAACCAAAAGTATGTAGGAACATTCTAGTTCATCAATTAAGTCACACCACCTTACCTAGCTACTTATTTGAGCATCACGGTTTTATCTTATTAAAAAGATACTTTGTTGGATTAACTTTGATTTTTAGGCAATATGGAACTTTTTAATACTCCCTCCCCTCTTATTATATTAATCTATCCGATCAATTTCACATTTATTAAAAAATATTTTTTTTTTTTGAAAAGAATTATTAAAAAATATTTGTACTATAATTATTGTGTGAATTTTAGTAAATTATCCTTTGTTTATATGTGTATTTAATTTAACTTTACCTATTTTATTTTAATTCAAGTTAGTGTAATAATTAGGAATATGTGTAGGAGAAAAAGTAATAAATTTACATGTTTAAGGACTAGCTTTTTTTGAAAGAATGCTTATAATTAGAGATGAAAGGAGTATATCTAAACAGTTGTCATTAATATATGACCAAAAAAAGCTACTACTAATTGTATTTATTTATTTATCTTTAGCATTGTGATATATTTTATTCAACATTAGTTGATTAAACGGTGATTAAAGTTGACTGCACTTGATAGAAAAGACTATAATTTAATCCTATAACTACGTTCGAAGGAGACTAGAACGCTTGATATCAAAACTAAAACTATTAGAACCCCATCTTCTAAAAACTGAAAAGTGAAAACCAACCAAAATGAAAATTATTTCTCTAAAATGTTTTCGTGTGCGGTGACGTCTGCTATTGAAAATGTTTTCTGGTATTTTATGGGTCATGGGTTGGGCTAACTTGGGCTCTTACAATATTTAATAGCCCAACAATACCAACACCTCCTCCTAATAAACTACGAATGTATATAGTCTTGTATAAGTTTTTCCTTAATTATTTATGTATCAACGGTAACTCAAAGAGTTAGATATTGCTGCATTTGTTCTCATCTGTAAGAAATAATATTTGTAAATTTCCATTAATTAATTTAACCTGTGTTATTGTGGAAAGGAAATCAAATTTATCCTGTTTGTTGGTTAATCAGTTATTGTGGAAAGGGATGTATATATGTTGCGGTTAACTAATAATTCTGACATAAACAAAAGACAAATTAACTTTGGTAGTATTGTGTAGTGTGTACTGTATATGTATGTAAGAGTCAAACTAAAAAACGCGTAGGCATAGAAATAATAGTAGTAGATCTCATTTTTCAATAAGGAAGGAAACTTAATCAACAAGTTAGAAACTGAAAACTAATTTCTCACTCTGCAAAACGATTAAGAATCATCAATTAGTTAAGTTTGAGTGTTGTTGAGAAATGAGCTTCTTGAGATCATCTGCTATGTACAATTTCGTGCGGGTCTTGAAGAATCCAGCGTTCAGTTGCAGTTGAAGCTTGTTGAACGTGAAACTAAGGAAGATGAAGAAAACCTCTCCAAAGCCTTTGACAAGCGTAATTCCTTTTACTCTACTTTTCGTATTTACGACGATTTCGTTTTTCTAGATCGGTTACTAATAACTGATGTAATTGATTTCGTTACTAATTTACAAAAATGTAAATTAGTAAAAGTTTATACTACCAACACTTCTATAAATACAATTAATAATTTTTCCAAAATGCCATCATCCAATCTAACAGAATGAAAAAGGCGGGTAACGTGTAACCGTTTCTCTTTGTTACCACTCACTTCAAGTCTTAACGCTTTTATTTTTTCAATTCGCCGTTACTTTATGAAGCTCTTATTAACAAAAAGTGGTTTCTCCATCCAGCCGCCACCCTCAACCCTATTTTCTCTTTTTCTTCTCCATCCACCAAAGAGGGGTGGTTTAAGGTCAATTCTCTTTTTCTTTCTCTTTTTCTCTTTTATGCTATTAACATGGATACTGTGAGTTTGTTTGCAGTTTCATCCCTTTTGTTTTTAGCTATTTTGAATTTGTATTGCATCGATGTACTCTATCAAATTGAATGAATGAATATCTTTATTTTTGGTAAAAAAAAGTGGTTTAATACTAATGAAGAAAAATAAAGAAACTAGAAGCCATAAAAATGAACTTTTGGCAAGTTTTTTACTATATCGAAAGACAAGTACATAAAAAAGTGGTTTAATACTAATGAAAAAAAATAAAGAAACTAGAAGCCATAAAAATGAACTTTTGACAAGTTTTTTACATGTTCCTACTATATCAAAAGACAAGTACATAAAAAAGATAAGTACAAAATACAAACAATATCATAATATTTTAGTTTAAAATAATATGTACTTTTAAATAAATATAAAATTACCAAATAATTTTTACTTTATTTATAATTTTTTTTTACTACTTTTAATCTTAAAGCAGATTTTACTCTAAAATAAAGTTGAGGGAATTTTTTGAAAGCAAGGACATCTAATTGATTTAGAGGGAATGGGTTTTACACCCATTGAGTGAATTTTTTTGAAGTTTTTCTGTTTTATTTTTAATTATGCAAAAAGAAGTCTATTTTAATAAATACAAAGAGGTTTGAATATGAGATCTTATAATTAAATTAATACACCTAATTTTACAAAAATAAATATTTTTATGAATCAAAAGTATTATTTGCTAACTATTATATTTCATTGTTTATAAATATTATACTAATTTCTTATATATTTTCATTAAAAAAATTTAATATTCAATATTATGAGTAATAAATTTAAAAAAAAAAAAATTTATTATAAGGTTTTTAATAAATTCAATATTATTTTAAGATATTTAATTAAATTTTTTGATGATCAATTTTATGTTTATTAAAACTTAAATTTTTTGTATACAATATAATTTTTATTTTATAATTTTTTAACCGTCCACCCGAGTATTTTTTCATGGCTCCGCCACTGCTTGCATTTCAAACCTATATAATATTTTTATCTCACATGACATGCATGATTTTTCAAAGAGTCATTTTTAATATGTGAACAAAAATTAAGAGATATTTTTTCTTTACAAGATACATTGATGAGCAATAGTTGTTGCATTATTTGTTATTGAAATGCATGACTATAACCAACGGAAAAAAATACATTACTATAATCATATTTATCTAATGAGAATTAGAGAATACTAATTGTGTGATTTTTTTTTGGACGAATTATCTGATATTTATAATTTTTTTATTTTAAAACTAATAATATATCAATTTTGTCATATTTTCTTTAACTATTATTTAAACACTTAATTTTTTAAATTAGAAATAAAATTATTAATTTCAAGATTTCGTTCAAAATTAAACAAGACATTGTGGATTTGTGGTGAATGGTGGTGATACAATGGCATGTGAGCGTGGTGGACAAATAAAAAATTTATTGTTGCGTATACTTTTCAATATTGTACTAGTTATAAACCCGTGCATTCGCACGGGTCTAGGTTATGGTTAAATCTTTTATTTAATTGTACTAAATAATTATTTAGTTTTTAAAAATGTTGGTTAATTTAAAAGAAGCAACACATTAAAAGAAGCAACACATTACAATTTGTAAACATATAATATAAAATATGATCTTAATCTTAATAAATATATATCTAACTTATACTATTACAAAGTACATATAGGTTTGTTGAAAGCAACATAGAATCTATAGATGCGACTTAACAAATGAGATACTTTAATTTGAAGTGAAATATTTATGACCAACTCCTGCTCTACATATGTAAGACTCTCTGTGAAAGAAGGTGAGCACAATTTAAGTGTTTGCAAGTTCCTGAAAAATTGAACAAAATTGTTATTTCTAATTAATTTAGGTTGAAGTATTAAAGTGTATATATATATATATATATATATATATATATATGTGTGTGTGTGTGTGTGTGTGTGTGTGTGTGTGTGTGTGTGTGTGTGTGTGTGTGTGTGTGTGTGTGTGTGTGTGTGTGTGTGTGTGTGTGTGTGTGTGTGTGTGTGTGTGTGTGTGTGTGTGTGTGTGTGTGTGTGTGTGTGTGTGTGTGTGTGTGTGTGTGTGTGTGTGTGTGTGTGTGTGAATAAGTGCAACTCAGTAAGTAATTTATAGAAATTATATCTAATAAATGATAATATAAAATTCTAATTTGAAAGAGAAATAGGAGATAAATCTAAATTACCTATTGGATGTTATGGAAAACCTCTTTGAACACAACATTTGTAGTAGTATTCAATGATTTTCTTGCGTTATCATGTATTAATATCTTCAATCCTTGTTTGCTCTTCACTCTAGAAATTGCCACATAGAGTTGACCGTGACTGAAAACATCTCTTGGCAAGTATAATCCAACATAATCTAAAGATTGACCTTGAGACTTGTTTATTGTCATGACAAAAGAAACAATAATTGGAAATTGCCTCCTTATAAGCTTGAATGGCCACGGTGATTGTGATGGTGACATCGACATTCTTGGAATATATATTATATTGCCAATGTTTTTTCAAGTAATTATTTTAGCTTCAATCACATGATCTCCAAGTTTAGTAACAGTCAACCTAGTACCATTACATAACCCCTCAGCTTGATCTAGATTTCTCAACAACATGATTGGAGTGCCAACTTTTAGTTTGATGGAATGGTTCGGAAGTCCAGATGTTTTTAGACAATTTAAAAACTCTGGTGTAAGCTGTTCAAAAGCTTCATTATCATTTGCTTCGGTTCGATCTACGGAGTCTGAACTATGGTATTCCTTTTCATCACCTATATTCAACAAAAACACAATAAAACTTTGTAAAAAAACATTGCATATGTTATAAATTATATTAAATGTATTAAACTAATGAATTTGAAATACCTGGAATGTGCTTCAATATATAATCATTGATTTCATCTACAACCTCAATTGTTGATGCTAAAATAGCTATACTTTGTAGATATTGACCATCAATGTAATGATTCAATAAATCAGGATATGTACTTTTAACAATTGCATCAATCGGTTCATCGAATTCTGAAATTAAAAGTTCATCTAGAATTGGGATATCTTCATATCCATCATTTGGTTCTAAAACTTCTCCATCCCCGATCCTTAATATCCATTCAGAATTTTTTTTAATTTCTTCTGAGTTTGAATTTGATGAACCATTTAGCAACCGCATGTTCTTGGTAAGGGTTAAAACAGTGCAATGATCCCAAATATAAGAGGCATTTATTGTTGCATGAACAATATCAGATCTATTTTCCTCTTGGAATTACCGGAAGGATTTGTCTGAAATCACCACCAAAGACTATACCTTTGCCTCCAAATATTTTGGACGCAGAAGACTTATCCTCACTCATTATGTCTTTTAAGGATTTGTCCAAAGCTTCAAAGCAGAATTTGTGAGCCATAGGAGCTTCATCCCATATAATTAACTTTGTTAATTTTAAAAGTTGTTCTAGTTCAGTTCCCTTCTCTATATTGCAAATAGAAGATTCAAGTGCTGGAACTGGAATCTTGAACTTTGAATGAGCTGTTCTTCCTCCAGGCAACAATAAAGATGCAATTCCGCTAGAAGCTACAGTCAAAACAATGTCTCGTTTTGACCGTAAAGCTGTTGCTAAAGTGTTCCACATGAAAGTTTTTCCTGTTCCACCATATCCATATAGGAAAAAAACTCCCCCTTTTTGCTTCTGAACAACTTCCATGATCGTGTCAAATATTTTTCTTTGTTCATCTAGTAACGTTAAAAATTTATACATGAATTTGAATATTTATTTTTTGCTAAAAGTATTTGTTTGAACTACATAAATATAAAACTAAATTATTAAAAATATTTAAAAACAATAACTTGTAAGAGAGCGGAATAATTCTTGGAACTGTTGACTCTGAGCTTCTGGATTGTAGCTACGTTCATCATATATGAGTCTATTTCCTAGAAAATCTGCTACATAGCCTACTGGATATGGCATAGATTTAAATTCCTTCAAGCTCCTTCTATTTTTTTGCATGTGCTTTTCAATCTCCATTAGCGTGAGATTTCGTAGTTCTTCATCAGTGAGTACCAAGTCTATATTGTTTAAAAGATTTATATGTATTATAAAATTTATCATATAGGCTATGTAGCAGGTTAAATAGATAAAATTCATCATATATAAATGATGCATACAACACAATATATTATAAAGATTAAATAGATGACTTAACTTGATTTTGAGATATCCTACGTTGATCATAAAGAATTCCATCACACAACCATTGCCATGTATTTCTCCACACATGTTCAGGTCGATTCATTGATTCAGATAACAGAATGATGACAAAAAACTTCCGCAAAATTTTTCCTGAACCCCAATTGTATGCCTCTTTGATAGCTTGAATATATTCTTTGTCATCTCCAAGAAAACCCATTGCAAAACATGCATCTCTGAAAGTTTTATGTTGAAAGCCATTAATTTTTTTTATATCATCGTAACTTATGGGACCTTTTTTAACGGTTAACATCATCCTCAAGTAATACAACTCTCCGGTGCTTGGTGGTACCCACATCAACCTGCCAATTGTATAACCTCTCTTTCTTGGTTTCCAAGACTTTGTCCGTTTGACATAAACAAACTTAGAAACAAATTGGCCATAAGTCAATAATTTGGCTTCAGGATAAATCTTATTTGCATTCATCCAAGATGTAAACATAGACTCAGTGACACTTGGTTTAAGTAACACATTTCCAATTTGTTCAAAATCACCATAGTAAACGGAGTGTTCCCCTTCCGTGTGGAAAAACATCCTTTCAACTGCTGGCTTTCTTCCATGTATTGAATAAGAAAAAATCCTCCAACATGCTTCACTTGGGGATATATATCTACAATCGAGGTATTGTTTGATTTCATCATTGTTGTTGCGTTCAGATGATGTTGATCCTTCTGTTGGTTCAATGACAGCTGAAATTCGATCAGATCCCTTATTTATGTACTTAAATAAGTACTTTATTGATGTGCTTTGATTACACCATTCCATATTGATGTGTGCTTGATATTTTAATAGCAATTTTGGATTGTGTGGTACGACATGACGATTGTTTAAAGCAATTCCATTTTTTTCAATGGTATGGCCATTTTCTCTTCTTCTATATACTGGGTAACCATCTTGATCAACAACTGTGGTATTCTGATATTTCTTTGGATAGACTTTGAACATTTTCCATCTTTCATGCATGGTGAGGTTTTATTACCTAAACCGCATGGACCGTGCATCATGTGCGTTTTGACCAAGTTGTACAATTCTTTTTGGTGCACCGGGTCAGGAATCTCTGCGGATATGATCTTGTTTATATCATCTGGAGTTGGGTACTTGCTCGATGGGTGTAAAAAAATGAGAATGTGTGCATGTGGCAACCCTCTCTTCTGGAACTCAATTGTATACATATCTATAAGCAAACAGTTTAAAACATGAAACAAACAAATAGAATGCAATAAAAAAATTGAAAGAATTGTTCAAAAAAAGGTTATATATAAGATACTTACATGCAAGTACTTTCCCTAATATTCCTTTTTTTGTTAAATCTTGTAAAAGTTGGTCAAACTTCATCTTAAATACCCTTGAAATGATGTCTGGTCGATCATGCGGTTTTAAATGAAGTGGACCAAGTAATCTTTGTATCTCTGGCCAATTTGGGTTGCAAGTAAATGTGATGAAAAGATCGGGGAATCCTACTTTGCTACATATGGCCATTCCATCAAAATATAATTGATCCATAAACCTACGACTTCCGACATATGACGACGACAACACAACTCTTTTACCTTTGCTTGAACCTTGTGTTTGACTTTGTTCACCTTCTTCATTTAGGGTACTTTATTTTGAATCTCTGAGTTTTGCTTGATTATTCCTCAACCACTTTAGTCTTTCTGACTCTAACATTGTGAATCCATCAGCTAAAAATTGTTGAAACAGTCTTCTAGAAGCTAACAATGTTTTTGCTTCATGAGTTCTAGTTTGAATTCTGTATGCAAGCCACTCTCTAATGGTTAGCCTATTTATGTTATTGACCTCAGGTTCTTCATCTCCTAAATCTCTATGTGCAACATTAGGTCTGTAGCCATCCTCTCCATATGGAAATATCAAAGGATATTGATAAGCCAAATAGCTAGCATGAAACTCATCTATTCTTTGTAGTTGTCCCCCTTGAGTTTGTATTATAATATCCCTTTCTGATGCAGTGTCAACATCTCCAACAATCAAGGCCGCCACTTCTGAAACAGTAGGTTGGTTATATATTCTGCCATCAGTTTTTCTGTCTGAAATTAGTTTCAATTTCAATTCATGGATGTTCCCCTCGTTTAATCTTTGTCTTGCCATTTGGAAACATTTTGCATGAGTGTTATGTTCATACAACTTTTCAGATAGCTGTTGAACAACTGTCGGGTCTATGTTACTTGTTTTCCTACAATAAGTTGGAAAATGTAAATTTGCAGCTCAATTTATACTAAATTTGCTTAAATCAACTCATTCAATATTAATCTAAAAAAACATAATTCATATAAAAATAATGATGAGATTTTATGATGATACCTTAAACCTTGTATTCGATTTTGTACTTCATTTTCAGTATCATATATGTACAACTGTGCGAATTTAGGTGCTTCCCCAGTTTTTGGCAGTAAACTCCCAATTCTATGACATGTTTGGCCTTGAATGCGTATAGAAGGTGGTCCTCTGCCATTGTTAAAACGGTTGTCCAATTTGGCTCCTGGTGAGGTAAATGCAAACATCATGTTGTAGACTCTTATTTGTGCTTGAAAGTTTTTGCTATCTGATGCTTCATTATCAAATAGGAGATGTCTTAGCAATTCTGGTGGCTGTTTCAAGGCTGGTATCTGAACTTTTCCATTTCCACAACATAGTTGAAATTTTGGATTTGCAGAATGGCGATGTTTGTTGATTCTCTCTTTATACCACATGAGTGCACCACAATAACCACATTCAATGAGTGGATCACCAAGATCTTCGTAAGTTACTGCATTGAGAGATAACAACGTATTAGATTTAATGAGTTAAATAATACAACTATGTAAATAAGTAATGTGATTTATAGTCTTACACTCAGTATGTGATGATGAAAAATCATTATGTTTACTTTGGGAGTCTATGTGATCATTGTCAGTACTTGAATCACCGTCTGAATTTGATTCTACATGTTTGTAAAAGAATATGAAAAGTAGGAGGTAATAATACATAGATTATATCAATATATTGTAATTTTTATGGAAAAACAAATGTGATAATAACCTGCAGTTGCAAACGGATCATAGTCAGAGTCGTTGTTGTCCTCACTGTTGAAATCATCATTTACTTCAGGTGTGAATGCTATCACCGGAACAAAAGCACTGGCTAAATTTCTTGTTATAGGAGGATTTTCTAGTCTGCAGGTTTGTTTTTGCCTTGCATTTGATTGTGTAATCACATCACTGTGAACTCTTCCATTTGAAGATTGACTTGAAATTTTTGTATATATTGATGTGTCACCTTCACTATTGTTAGAATGCTTTGGATCCAGACTTTTGGATTTATTTGTATGCTCCCTTTGCTGATTTGGTTGTGCCGGAGCTGGTGTAATATCATGTAGTAGTTTCCTTTTAAATATTTGAGGTGTTACGTCTTGACATTTTGTACTGGATTGATCTATATCGATGATTGGCCTCATTTTTGAGCGTTTATCTTTTAACAACCTCATTCTATTAGCACGTGCCTTTTTTGTATCAGCAAGAGATGTAGACTTATTTGATTTTTGTTGGACTGATCAAAACAACATCATTCACGACACATGTTAACATACATTTAGTCACGTTGTAAAATTTCATGTAAAACTAATGCATTGATCATATTAAATTGGTTAGTTTTAATAAATTCCAATAACTAAAGATAGACAAAGTTAGTTTGTAAAATGATTATATACCTTGAGATGATAAAGGTTCACCTACCATAGAAGACCTCACAGATGAAAATGCTTTTGTATAAACTTTAGAGGATGAACTTGCATAATATGCTGCATATTAGACATATGACACACTTAATTTAGGATAAAAATGCAACTTTGATTGAATTAATGAAATACATAAAATTGTAAATAAGATTAGGTAAATTAGCAAGCATTTGTTTGATATGAATCTATGCAACTATTACCTCTTGATTCAAAAATGCTAGTATCATTTTCATGCATGGGTTGCAGGCCAATGATATTGTTGTTGTTGAGGACTGGAGCTGTTTGAGCAGGTGGTTCATTAGTAGAGTTTATTTGTAGAAGATTCATAGCTAAAGTTGGAAGTCCAGTGCTTTTTTTCGGTCTGCCTCAAGTTTTTTTGTGAGATTTGTTTTGTGTGTCATTGTCATTGCTGAGGACAATGGGGCATTCATAGTTAGAGACATTAGTTCTTTGTTGTGCAGTAGGTGAGAGTGCATCAATTGTTCGCTTAAGACGGTTGGAGCCTTTGGCTGATAGTTGTTGTTCATTCTCCATAACTATGAGAAGTAAAATGATATTTTTTAGATTGGTCTCTATGAATTAAGTTTCATTGAACCTACAATTGTCAAAAATATTAAAACATGTAAAAGAATTGATGTATAATTGGTACTCCCTTCGTCCCAAAACTATTGTCCTTGTTGACTTTTGAAATTTATTTTGACCGTATTTTATTACTAATGTATAAAAACAAATATTATTAAATAATATCTTGTTTGATTCGTCTCAATGAATATTTTCACAATATTAAATTTTTATAATTTTTCATGAAAAAAATTAAAGATATTAATGATTCAAATTATGCATTGGTATGCGTAAGGACAATAGTTTTGGAACGGAGGTAGTATACAATTAGGAATCCAACACACAAACATAGATATAACTCATGAGAATCTATATAGAAAACCACTTTTTTGGCATATTTTATACTGAATGACATTTGTGTAGTGTAATTTATGCAAAATATGAGTCTATCTTCAAACGCTACTGGCACTTGAAAAGTAGTCATTGCAATTTAGCAAGCGATGAAAATTATGTTACTCATAGGAACAAAAGTCACAACAACAATAATGTAAAAAACTTACCAAATTAGAAGATGGTGTCTTGAAAATTAATAATGAATTATAAAGTGATGGAGAAAGTAGGGAGAAGTAGTAGTTAGGATTAGAGATAGTACGGAGTGAAAACTGCCATATTCTGTTCTTCCTTTTAAGCCTTATGAGTAACTTACATAAAAAGATACTTCTAGATTAGTTTTTGTTTTATTTGGGTATTTTTTTTTTTGTTTAATAATTTGAGTAACTTAGCACAAATATAGCATCATTAAATTGTTTTTGTCGGCCATGATATAATTTTATAGTAATTATCGTGTTGGTTTTTTTTGTAGTAAAAAAACAGGTGGTTTTTTTTTTTAGGGAAATGATATCCAGTGCCCTGAGGGCAATGGTTAAGAAGTATATTAAATTAGTGAGGGTCCACATGTTTTGACTTGAAAGATGAAATAGTGAATTTCCACCGTTAAAGTAATTAAAGCAATGGTATACAGCTGTTATACATATTTTATTAATTTTTATTTTTTTTATTTCTCTTTTACTCTCTCTTTCTTCGCACGACTACCATCATCACCACCACCACTCTATCTATGCATTTCTCATTTCAATGTCTCTCACCTTCTTCAGTCATCGACCATATCTTTTCTCCGACCTCCGCATCTCTCTCCGACCGTCGTCTCTCACTCTCTCCAACCGTTGATTTTGCTTTGCAAACGGAATCAAGCAAGGAGGAAGGAGAAAGATGAAAATCATATTTTAACAACGACATAGTGATGAACGACGACAACCACGTCGGAGAACAAACACGGAGACGACGTGAGTTTTGGAGAGCAGAGACAGACAAAGGTGGTCGGAGACAAGAAAAATCAGATTATAAAGGTTTGGTGGAGGAGGTCGACGGCGGCGGCGGTGGTGGTGTGGACGGTGGGTGGTGTCTAAAGTTGCAGCTGGATCCATTTCCCATTTGTAGGGAGAAAGGAAAATGAAATTGATTGAAGAAGATGATACAGTGTTTTATCAAAATTGCTCCTACTTTGATTGAAGAAGATGATATCATTTCTGTTTTCTTTTTTTTATTTTTTGAAAAAAAACCACATCAAACACCAGGTTGTTGTATACGTGAGAAAACCAAACATCATTAGCGCGTGAGACAATATGGCAGCAGACAGCTTTAATTAATTATTAAATTGACTATTGTTCTTTTCAAAATGAAATGTGTGGGCCATCAACAATTTCATGTTCCTTAAACATTGCCCTCAGGGCACTGGATAACAGCACCCTTTTTTTTATATATAGCATCACACTAAATTACTTTTTGAAAAAAATAATCTTTAAAAATTAGTTAGTTTTTTTTAATAAAGTAACTAAGAGCACAAATAGCATGTTGGTTTTTTTTGCAGTAAAAAAATAGGTGGTTTTTATTTTATTTTATATAGCATCACACTAAACTACTTTTTGGAAAAAACAATCTCTAAAAATTAGTTAGTTTTTTTTAACAAAGTAACTAAAAAAGTGGAACACAAATAACATGTTGGTTTTTTTTTTCAAGTAAAAAAATAGGTAGTTTTATAATATCTTAAATTTTTTTTCCTCATCATCACTAATAATAATTTAGAAATATATTTTTTTTGTGGATGAAATGTAAATATTCTTTTATTCTTAATATAGAAAGGGTCAGCGGCGGTGGATAGGGACCCCGATCTCGACCAAAAAAAATATAGAGAGGGACAACGATCAAACAAATTGTAACTCTAACCTTAAAAGATTTGGGATTCATATGATCTCTATAATAAAAAATTACATTAAAAAACAAAAGGAAAAAAAGCTTACTTATAAAATATTTCAGTAGTAGATGAGGTATTTTATGTAACTCCAAAAGAGTCTTTACAAAATTAAGCAAGCAACTAAAAATTAGTTAGTTTAATTTATTTCTACAAAGTTTTTTTTTCATAATATATAGAATACAAATATAGCATCATTAAACTATTTTTGTCGTCCATGATATAATTTTATAGTAATTATCGTGTTGGTTTTTTTTGCAGTAAAAAAATAGGTGGTTTAATTTTTTTTTTATATGGCATCCCACTAAACTACTTTTTGGAAAAAATAATCTTTAAAAATTAGTTAGTTTTTTTAATAAAGTAACTAAAAAAGTGGAGCACAAATAGCATGTTGGTTTTTTTTGCAGTAAAAAAATAGGTGGTTTTTTTTTTTTTTTTTATATAGCATCACACTAAACTACTTTTTGAAAAAAACAATCTTTAAAAATTAGTTAGTTTTTTTTAACAAAGTAACTAAAAAAGTGGAGCACAAATAGCATATTGATTTTTTTTTTCAGTAAAAAAATAGGTAGTTTTATAATATCTTAAATTTTTTTTTCTCATCATCACTAATAATAATTTAGAAATATATTTTTTTTGTGGATGAAATGTAAATATTCTTTTATTCTTAATATAGAAAGGGTCAGCGGTAGTGGATAGGGACCCCGATCTCGACCAAAAAAAATATAGAGAGGGACAACGATCAAATAAATTGTAACTCTAACCTTTAAAGATTTGGGATTCATATGATCTCTATAATAAAAAATTACACTCAAAAACAAAAGGAAAAAAAGCTTACTTATAAAATATTTTAGTGGTAGATGAGGTATTTTATGTAACTCCAAAAGAGTCTTTACAAAAATTAAGCAAGTAACTAAAAATTAGTTAGTTTAATTTATTTCTACAAAGTTTTTTTTTCATAATATATAGAATACAAATATATGCCAGAATAGTTAATAGAATTTTGTTATAAGTAATTTTATATAACCATGATGAAGGAATATAACACATTATGAAATTAAGGCAAGAAATTTAAAATTGACACATCATACTCCATATAGGAACATTAGAGTTGCCTGACGTTCAAAATAAACTAATGTTTGATGAAATGCACTAAATGGAATAAATAGAATGGAGTTAACACTTAACCATAATACAAAAGATAGTAAAGTACTAATGGCTAACATGGTACGACAAATTAAAAAAAAGCTAAGGACACATTAAACACAAAACCATCATGTTTAAATGTGTTTGGCCATCTTAGTTGATGACGCTCGGGGAGAGATGAACCGGTCAGCATCAATTTCTTGCACATCACTTTCAGATGACAAACGCTTTGTAGGAGTAACTGATGAGATGACTTCAGGATCATTTTCTCCAGAAGCAGATAGTGATTGCTGCCAAAAAAAATAAATAAGTAGTGGCATTTGAGATTGAAAGCAATTGCAACTTATAATTCATGTATTTAACGGATCAAATCGAAATTAGACTTTGTACCGTAGCAATATGTATTTCATCTGAAGCAACAACCTTCCCTTTTTCCTCTGGTTCGGAGTGTTGTGAATTGTCTTGAAGAATAGACTTTACATCATTGAGTTTAGATGTTTGCTACAAACATTTTGAATGAATGAAGCAAATAATAAATGAAAAAATATAGGTTTAAAAATGAAAAGTTAAACAATTACATGTAAGATGTAGTTGAAAATAAATATTTTGACATAAACCTCATCTGGTTTAATTTGATCTTTAATGTTCTGGATAACAATTGGGTCGTCAGAAATTTTTAAGACAGAACATTGATCATACAACGGTTGATACTTAACACGGAAAGCAAGTTCCTTATGCAACATTTTATCGAGGTCTCTTGGATAGATTTTAGGGTGATCCTCACCGGCCTATTATTATAATGCAAGTCAAGTGTTAGTTGCAAATATTAAAAAATTGGTACCTGACTTAATACTACAAAATAAATGAGTGTGCAATTAAAGTTTACCGCAATCATAATTTCCCTCAATTCAATAGATGTCTTTCCAACCATGGATATACATTCCGGTTCCCAGAATACAAAATTTGAATTGTGATTTTGATGATCCACAGTGATAACAACTTTGTACCTGTTAATTCACCGACTAATAACTATGAGTATGAGTTTTATAATTAAAGTTTATAACAATGAACCAAAGATAATTTACTAAATATGGACTTAAACTAACTTAGCTACTGCAGCAGGAACATTTTCTCCACAGGGACATTTATAACTTGCACCTTTTATCCGAGTAGATTTCGGGCACTTAGTGCACCCCTCATAATACCAACCATATTGGTCAGGATTGAACTTCTTTGTTGTTCCCACAGTAATGAAATATGTATCCTAAAATTGGCAAAATTATTGTTTAAAAAAATATAATTAACATAGGTGTTTGTAAGGGACACAAAAGAATGTAAACACTAAAAACATAAATAATGAACAAACCATTTGCATATTTTTATTGCGGCAATGGATCTAATCTCACTCATATTTGAGAATGGGTCTGTTGGGGTGTGCTGTGTTGAATTGGAAACTTGACTAAAGTCTTGAGTTGCAGCTTTGGACTCATCAATATTGTCAAATCTGTTTGTTTTATTCATTTTAAAAAGTAAGATTAGTAAAAGTTTTAAGAGCGACAAACATTTGTAACTAAAGACACATATAGATGAGACGTATAATATGTTACCTATTGATAAACTTCTCAACCTGTGGATGATGTAAATCAATGAGCAGTTTTGAACCTGACCATGCATTTGATAGAGTTGGCTTTTCATTGTCTACAATTGAGAAAAAGAAAAATGTATTGAGGAAATTCATATGTATTATAGGAATTAATGAAGTAAAGTAATGATATATAACCTGCTATCTTGAATTGAGCATGAGTCAGAATTATAACAATTGGCCCCTTTTGTTTTCTATCACTTATGTAATCGAGCAACTTCTTTGAAAAATCTTCCCACAATACCATATCAATTAAGTTTCCGCTATCATATTACAAAGTACAATAGTATCAGATTATATAAATTTAAAAAAGACCATATTAATTAAGTTTCTGCTATCACATTACAAAGCATAATAATATTGGATTTTATGATATTAAAAAAGACAACTATGTTTACAAAGTATATATACCTCTTCATCAATGAGAGATATGTTTGCACATGCTTTCTTTCCATTTCCTCCTGGATGTGTCTTGCCAACCTCATGAAGAATTCCAATAACATCTAAAATTAAAATATGATGATGTTAATAACATGCACATACTGCTTTTAAGACGGTACTTGAAAAAAAATAAGAAATAAGTTACTAACTTACCATATAATAAGCCAAAGTCTAATTTCCCATTAACCATTTCAGCAATAGGTTTGAAGCAAAAACTATGTTGAGGAATCTGGGGATGATCAACAACAGTTAGCTTTGTACCTCCATTGAATAGAACCTTGAATGGATGATCACAATATTTATTCGGCCCGTTATTGTCAAACACTGCGCAGTTGTACATGGTATATGTTTGATGCTCTTTGATAGTCTCCTTCCAGAGGTTAATATGCTTGGTCTGGGTAAGAACATGAATACGATCGCCCTACAATGACGTGTAAATGGAACTTGATGTCAATGGAATTTAAGATTATTTGAAGCAGATTTCACAAATTGATTATATAATATAACAACATTCAGAAAATAATTATATAATGTAAATAAGATACCTCAGAATCCTGCATAATGAGTTGAATATGTTGCTGTCCGTTTCTCGATGTTACAATCCACATATCAATGACTCTTATAGCAATTTTCCATATACCTCTGTCCTTATTTAGATCCTTAATGAAATCAAATTCCCTTGACATGGTTCAACTGTAACAAAGAGTAAAAAAGTTAGACTAAATGAGGCGTTTTGTGAAAATTGATTTTAACAAACACTGAAAAAGATGCTAAGAACACCAATCTAAGAACTCATTTGTATTTGGAATTCTATTTGAAGCATAGGAAAGTAAAATTAGGAAATAAACACTAAACAAAATACAATTAAAAGAGTATGAGATTGTCATCTACAATTGAAAGAATATGAGGAGTTTTGTGTAAAAGGGAGAAACTTCATTATCATTGATTGTAATTAGAAGGTAAAAAATACAATGCAAAAATCAAAACCTAAAAATAAATTAGAACAAATAAACATTAAGAACACCAAAATCAAAACCTAAAAATAAATTAGAACAAATAAACAGTAAAATAAACACTAAAATAGAAATAGAAACAAAAACAAATAAAGGAATAAGGATGTAAACATATACTTTGGAAGATATTTGAGAAAATAGAAACAAAAACAAAGTTATAGTAAAAAGAAAAGGAAAAATTGGTATTACCGTGTCGATAGCAGTGGCGGCGGTGAAAGAAAGAAAGCAAAGGATTAAGGATGTAAACATATACTTTGGAAGATAGTTTAGAAAAAATATGTAAACATATATATACTACTTTGAAAGATAGTTGAGAAGAATACCCGTAAAATACATAGTGGATAAAAATTGATGAAAAAAAAATTGATAAATTGATGGAAAAAAAATTGATCTTTGTGACTATTTTTTTTTTTGGTGACTAAATGTTTTTTTTGGATAAGCTTTGGTGACTAATTATTGATTTGAGCAAAATATCCGTAAAATAAGTAGTAGTGGATAAAAATTGATGGAAAAAAATTGATTTTTGTGACTAATTGTTGATTTGTTTGAGAAATAACTTCTCCACATTTAGTTAATTACAATAAAGGACATTAAGATTTAAATAGATGTGATTAAATTTTAAAAAGGGTTTATTAGTAACTTCCGTAATATATTATAATAATATATAGTTAGTAGACTTGTAAAGGGTGAATTTTTTGACACTATCCATAGTTCCATACTATTTGACAAAAAATTTTTTTTATTAAAACCATTTGGCTGCCATGTGAAGTGTTCGTTGGATGGAAGCAAGGACAACTTTTTCACAGCAGCACCTAGCTATAAGTGGCTAACTATGATAAAACCACCAAGAGAGTGAAGTGGAAGAAATAATCATAAAAAATAGATTTGAATTGTGACTCTTTTAAAATTTAATTCTGCATTCAATTAAATTGATTTTTAGTGTATGTTTGGATAAGTGTTAGTAAACAATAAAATAGATTGGTTAAGAATGTTCTCTATTATAGAACAACTTGTTTTAAGAGCGTTCTTTCTATTTTGTGGAAATCCAAATTAAATGTATAATCTCAAAACGTTAGTAAGATTAGTTGTACAATAAAATAAACTAAAAAGAATGAATAAAGTTAAAACAAATGTTTTAAGTGTTGAAAGAATATTCTCTAGTCAGTCTATAACATATTGCAGAGAACGTTCTTTGAACATTCTTTCAGAATGTTCTTAGTATGTGATTGTGTCTTGCAAAAATAAAGAAATAAAGAGAAGAAGTTTGACACAAGAAAGTTATACTGATTCACCCGAATCTTGGGCTAGTCCAGTCCCCATGCTTGTGAGTTTTTCACTATAATCTTGAGATACTACCGATCTCAAATTACAACGCTCTCTTTAATCTAAACCAAGATCAAAGTTTCTTCAAGCCTTATAAGCTTATCTTCCATCTTTTCACTAAGGTGGTCTACCTTTCTTTCTAAGGTAGTTGCTCAAACGAATAGTCACGTACCCTTGAGCAAGAGTTCTTCTTTACAATAAGTTGTTTGGATCTAAAAGCTTAACAATGAACTAAACTAAGTTTATAAAGTTTTCTAAGTAAATAAAAATCTCTCTGAAAATCACTCAATGAGTTTGCTGATCCAAGTGCACAATATAGAGCTTTGGAATAAAAGAGATCAAATAAGAGTTTGTAGAGAATCTTGTTCACAAAGACAAGTGCTGTATGATTTATGTTGATTTCAAACTCTTGCTTTGCTTCTACTGTGAGACCTTCTATTTATAGGATGGAAGAGCTTCTAATGTCTTGGAAAAGGTGCCTTTAAAACAAATAATGATATACAAGCCGTTGCATTTAAATTAATAAAGGCAGATCTAGAAGAATGTAGCATACTTACGGTTACATGTTTGGTGTTTTTATGTAGCATTGTGAAGACTACATATGATTTTTATTAAAAGAGTTGTTGCAAAAGAAGGACACTGTTGAGGTACTAAATGTCAACACAGAAAATATGTAAAGGTAGTTTCTCTCACTTCAATTGTCTAACATTTTGCAGGTTCATCATGGAAGATTCTATGTCAATTAATGGTGTTGCTCAAGAGGAGGATTTCGTGGTAGAGCCACCAACATATACAACCAAGTTAACTGTGAGACTAATTTGTTATCAATTATGATAAATTTTTTATCCTTATTTGTAATTATTCATTCAATTTCTATTTTTTTTTTCTTTCATTACTATTTATATCCTTGCAGTATGTTCCAAAAGGCCATGTTTATGTGTTGGGGGATAATCGCAACAATAGCTATGATTCCCATGTATGGTAAGTAACTATTACTGCAAGTTACTCTACTTTCATTTTTCATTCTTCATTAATTTTGAACTCTTGGGAGAAGTGTGATTTTTTTAATGTGTTGATGTAAATGCAATTAGGCCATGTTTTCTCTTTTGTATGGGTATCTTATTATCTTTCTTTTTCTTAGTCAATATTAAAACTCTTTCTCTATTACTCCTTCCGATCTCATATACAAGCAACAATTCACTTTTTAGATTTATTGAATAACGAATAACTGATCCATCGGATTTAAATCTCCAATGATGAACAGGGGACCACTTCCTATGAAAAACATAGTTGAAAGATATGTCATGCTATGTCATAGACAACAAATTGAGACTATGTGGTCAAGGATCCAACCAGAGTAGTTCTTTTTCCTTTTTCCAAGTTGCCCGCTATTGGTTAATGAAAAGCATATCATATGCAAACTCTTCATTAGTAATTAATTGGATTATCATATGCTTGCTGATAGTGTTCATTGGGGCTTCCGTCTCTCGATCATAGTATAAGAGTTTCTCATTGGAAGATGATAGAAAATAAATTTATAAAATCGGGACAATTCTCACTGTATAAGTAGAATAGGTTTTTATGTCAAAAAAAAAAAAAAGTAGAATAGGTTTTGTAAGTATGCAAGGTCATGGATGAATCTCAATGAGGAAGATAAAGTTTATTTTCATTTATGATTGTATTTTTAAATACAATTGTTTTATGTTTAAATGAAATGATATTTTTTTGGCTTTTTCTTGTCTACCCTCTCAAGATTTGGGGGTATATACCTCCAATCACTTAAAAAAAAATTAACCGATATAAATTTTTATAAAATACACCGTTGGATTAAAATTTTATATCATATAGATCATTTGTGTAAAATTTCAGACAAATTTAAAATCATTTGATATGTTATTGAGACGCATCAAAATTAACAGTTTCTGTGATATCTTAAACACCGTTAATATTTGTGTGTCTCAATAACATATCAAATGATTTTAAATTTGTCTGAAATTTTATACAAATGATCTATATGATATAAACTTTCAATCTAACGGTGTATTTTATAAAAAATTATATCGATTAAAACTTTTTATAGTGGTTGAGGGTATATACCCCCAAATCTTATGGGGGTACACAAGTTGTCACCTATTTTTTTTGTTTTAATTTTAAAAGATAAGAAAATTAGTGACATGAATTTTTTTCCCTATTCATCTTTGCCATGTCAGTAATTACAGCGCCACGTTACTAAAATGAGAGGTTCGTTGACTTTAAAATAAGGGTTAAATATGTTTTTTATTCCCTAGAAAATAGTTATCTTATAACTTTACTTCTTATTTATTTTTTATTAAATTTTTAGTCCTTGAAAAATTATCAAGCACACAATTTTGGTCTCTACTAATAAATCAACATATACTTTTGAATGATTTTTTCGCAGGTATATTTATATCATTATAAAAAGTTCCTCAAAAAAATGAAGTTAAAATTTGATAACAATGTACTATATCTCAGCCTATATCTATCCTCTAACAGATTGGTAACAATCTATAACAAAATGTGAATAACTCAAGTGGAAAGGAACTGCTCCACCATGCCCGCCTTCTTTCGGCAATAGATCATCTTTGTCACAGGCAAGGTCTTCGTCATCATATCTGAACCATTCTCATCAGTATGAATCTTATCAAGTAAAAATGACTTCACTTCTAGTGCTTCTCGTATCCAATGATACCGCACCTCAATATGCTTCGACCTTGAATGAAACATCGGATTCTTGGCGAGATGGATTGCACTCTGACTATCACAAAATAACACAAACTCCTCTTGCTTAACACCTAACTCTTGTAGAAATTTCTTCATCCACAAAAGTTCTTTGGCCGCTTTAGTAGCTGCAATATACTCAGCTTCAGTAGTGGATAAAGCGACACACTTTTGTAACCTTGATTGTCAGGACACTGCTCCCCCTGCAAAAGTCATCATATATCCAGAAGTGGATTTTCTAGAATCAAGATCACCAGCCATATCTGCATCTGTGTAGCCATCTAACACAGGATCACCCCCTCCAAAACATAAACACACTTTAGAAGTGCCTCGAAGGTATCTGAGAATCCACTTCACTGCTTGCCAATGATCTTTACCAGGATTAGAGAGAAACCGACTAACAACACCAACTGCATGAGCAATATCCGGCCTTGTGCATACCATAGCATACATCAAACTACCAACTACAGATGCATAAGGAACCTTCTTCATATCTTATTTGTCTTTCTCACTTGTAGGACATTGTTCTGAACTCATTTTAAAATGACCTGCAAGTGGAGTACTCACAGGTTTTGCATTGCTCATATTGAACCTCTCTAACACCTTCTCAATGTAATTGTGTTGACACAACCACAATTTACCATTCTTCTTGTCACGAGAAATTCTCATGCCAAGGATTTGCTTTGCAGGACCTAAGTCTTTCATTGCAAAAGACTTGCTTAACTCTTTCTTCAAGCTTTGGATCTTCTTAGTGTCATGACCAACAATCAACATGTCATCCACATATAGCAAAAGAATAATAAAGTCACCATCAGAGAATTTCTTGACAAATACACAATGGTCACCTGTTGTTTTACCATACCCATGCTTCTCCATGAATGAATCAAACTTTTTGTACCATTGTCGCGGTGCTTGCTTGAGACCATACAAACTTTTCTTCAATCTACAAACAAGCTCTTCTTTACCTTTGACTTCAAAGCCCTCGGGTTGCTCCATATAGAGTTCTTCCTCCAAATCACCATGAAGGAACGCCGTCTTTACATCATGTTGTTCAACCTCTAGGTTCAAGCTAGCCGCCAACCCAAGCACAACTCGAATAGAGGTCATCTTCACCACAGGTGAGAAAATCTCTTCAAAGTCAATACCCTTTCTCTGATTAAATCCTTTCACAACCAATCTTGCTTTGTACCTTGGTTGAGATTTATTGTCTTCAGACTTTATCTTGTAAACCCATTTGTTCTTGAGTGCTCTCTTGCCCTTAGGCAATTTCACCAACTCAAATGTGTGATTCTCATGCAAGGAATTCAACTCTTCTTGCATGGCCTTCAACCATTTTTCTTTATCAACATTTGCAATGGCCTCTTGGTAGTTCTCTGGCTCTCCACTGTCAGTGATCGTCACATAGTCTTGTGGAGGATATCTTTGAGAAACTTGATGCTCTCCGGTAGACCTTCTCAACTTAGGCTCAATCGGTGGCTCAGGCGGATCATCATCAACTGGCTCATCTTGTTGAGGAATATTCTCATTAATTACATTCTCATCATCTACCTCTAAATCTCCCCCATCAGCAAAGGTTTCACTGGGAGGTTTAGGCACAACATCAATGTAACTTCTAGCATCAGTTTTTTGTTTCTCGATTTTGTCAAAGTCTTCAATGGTTTGGTCTTCAAGAAATATCACATCACGACTTTTGATAATTTTCTTGTCAACAGGATCCCATAGTCTATAACCAAACTGCTCATGACCATAACCCATGAACAAACACTGCTTCGATTTCTTATCAAGCTTTGACCTTTCATCTCTTGGAATGTGAACAAAAGCTCTGCAGCCAAACACTCTCAAGTAACCATAAGAGATATCTTTCCCTGACCATACTCTGTTTGGAACATCACCATCAAGTGGAATAGAAGGAGAAAGATTGATCAAATCCACTGCAGTCGACAATGCTTCACCCCAAAAGGCTTTTAACAGTTTTGCATGAGAGAGCATACATCTGATTCTCTCATTAATAGTACGATTCATCCTCTCTGCAACACCATTATGTTGAGGAGTCTTTGGAATTGTCTTCTCAAGCTTGATACCGTGCTCTTTACAATACTCTTCAAATGGACCTCTGTATTCACCACCATTATCTGTTCTGACGCATTTTAGTTTCCTTCCTTTCTCTCTTTCAACACTTGCATGAAAGTGCTTGAAGACACCAAGTACCTGGTCTTTAGATTTCAAAGCAAAAACCCACACTTTTCTAGAGTGGTCGTCAATAAAAGTGACAAAATATAAAGCACCACCAAGAGATTTACCATCCATCATGCAAACATCAGTGTGAACCAAATCTAGAATATTTGGCCTCCTATGAGGACCAGAACTATGAAAGGAAACTCTATGTTGTTTACCGGAAAAACAATGAGTGCAAGTCTTTAGAGGTGTACCTTTTACCGGAAGAAAGTTTTTCTTCACAAGAATGTTGAGTCCTTTCTCACTCAAGTGGCCAAGGCGTGTATGCCACAAATCAGTCGATACATCTTCAACTGCATTCACCTCTTCCTTGCACAACTTTACAGGCATCCTGTAAAGACTAGTAGGACTTTGCTCCTTTGCTACCACTAAAGACCCTTTGGTGATCTTACATATGCCACCGCCACCAAAGTAAGTGTGATAGCCCTCAATATCCAAGGCTTTAACCGAAATCAAGTTGAGACGAATATCTGGAACATGTCTAACATTCTTCAGCTGAAGCTTGTAACCAATACTAGTTTCAACCCAAACATCTCCTATACCAACAATTTTACAAACTCCTTCATTTTCCATTTTTACCGTTCCAAAATCACCAATTGTATAAGATAAGAAGAAATCACGCCTAGGAGTAACATGGTATGAGGCGCCTGAATCAATAATCCAGGTTGAATCATGGCTAACAAGATTTATGAAATCATCATCACAAATAATGTAGACATCAGTAGTACTATCATGAGCAACAGCAGTAGTGTCTTTATCATTTTTCTTCTCATTATCCTCGCCTCTTTCACTTGGTTGACCTCTCTTGAGGAATCTACAATTTTTCTTTACGTGTCCCACCTTACCACAATGGAAGGATGCAAATTCTTTTCTAGTCTGTCACTTGCCTCTTGACTTGCTGCGACCCTCAGATTTGTCACGCTTATGGAAATTTCTTCTTTGACTTCTCCCCCGTGACTCAGTAACAAGAGCTTTTGACTGAGTAGGAGTAGTAATCAAACCACGCTCCTTTCTTCGAGCTTCTTCATTAAGCATGCTCTCTTTAACCGTTGACATTAACAACTTTCTCTTTGGAGCTGAGTTCGTCAGTGTCACAACAAGAACTTCCCAGTTATCAGGTAAAGAACTGAGCAATAGTAAAGCTTGCAACTCATCATCAAGCTTAATATCAGTAGCTGTCAACTGATTCACCGTGTTCTGAAACACACTCATATGTTCTGCCATTGACTCACCATCTTTGTACTTCATGTTAACCAACTTTCGGATTAAACATGCTTTATTTTGCACGTTCTTGCCTTCATACAATTCTTTTAATTTATTCCACATTGTATGAGCATTCGTTTCAGCTTCAACATGAGGATACACACTCAAGTCTAACCATTGTCTGCTTGTAGCGACTGCTTTTCTGTTCAACTTCTTCCAGGCAGTATCAGTCATATCTTTGGGTTTAGCAGAGTCACCCTCAATAGGATCAAACTAGTCTTTTGTGCATAACAAGTCTTCCATCAATGTACACCAAAGTGGGTAATTGGAAGAATTGAGCTTAATCATATTCGGCTTTAAATTTTCCTCCATTTAAAATTGCACAAATCGAACCAACCAGAGCTCTAGATACCACTTTGTTGGGGAAAAACCAAGACTTAAGAGTCTCAATAACACGGAAATTAATCTCTCCCAACTACCTGTGCAATTAAATGGGCAACCAGAAAATATCCAATCCAGAGCAAAATAACAATGACAGAAAATAAATATCGAACATCAGAATTTAACGTGGAAAATCCTCTCAGTGTAAGAGAATAAAAAACCACGGGACCAAGCCAGTAAATCTTCCACTATAAATATTAATAATGGGTACACAAAGGTCTTCCTAGTAAACACTAGGGAACATCAACAAACATCACCAATGGTGGAAATCAAACAACAACACTACTTCCACACAAATATGGGTAAACTAACACAACCTAGAGAGAGATTCAAAATACTAGTAAAAATTAACTAAGTGATAGAAAACACATACTCTACTTGTAGCTCAAAACAAACAAATAAGCTACACACCCATTATCACTTAGAACCCCAAAATCTTCTTCTCTCTAAGCTTCAGCCGTGCACCTTCTTTTCTTTCTTTCTCTGGTTTTTCACACGCAGCTTTTGTTGTTTTTGTGTTATATGAGAACTAGGGATTTCAAATCCCTTCCTTGTCTTCATGTGGATACACACATGGCATGGGCTTATGGATCAAAGCAAAACAAACCCATTTCCTTTTAACACCTCCTTTTTATTTTGTTTTCTTTTATCTTCTTTTATTAATTGGTGTGGGCCCCACTTGGGGAGTGAACCCACCCAACAATATGAAGTTAGCTCAACTTCATCATAAAATAAAACAAATTAACAAATGTTGTACTGGTAGTGGTATTCACTAATCATTAGCATTGATATTAGAGATAATACAGGTGCAATGTGAAAGTAATTCGTAAATTCTACATAAAAAAACTGAAGTTCAATATGAGTATAAATATTACAGTTGATCTAGGATTTTTTCTTTTGGATAATTGATCTAGTAAATACATAATAAATCGATTCGACTGTATAATCATCAAATCAAAGTATTCGATTGATATTTGTAATTTTGGTTTGCTTCTCTCTGATTTGTAATCAAATTGATTAGAGTGTATAATCAAATATTCACTGATATTTGTTTTGCTCCTCTGATATGTTGAAAATTTTCTAAAAACTGATTTTTGTAATTGATTTTGTTAGATTCACTTTTCTACATAACAAATTGATTAGAGTGTATAATCACATATTCACTGATATTTGTTTTGCTTCTCTCCGATTTGTTGAAATTTTTGGTTAATTAACTTAAACTGTTTAGTTAAAAGTTTCGAAAGCAGAGATAAAGAAAAGAAGAAGGAGCAAAAGAAGCAAAAAAAGCTCAAAGCAACTTATTACCATAAAGAGGAGGGTTACAAACTTTGCTTTTTAGAGGATAAAAAAAACTACGTGGAAGTTGGCAAATATGTGATGTTTGGAAAATTAGGTTAAGTGCAGCAAAAGGAGAAGGAACTTTGCACTATTAAATAGAGCATCTTAATAGTGATTCAAAAAAATTATGTAATTCACTAGCCACTAGCTAGATCAAAATATTAGTAATGCATCTATGAAATTTCGCACTTTGCAATTTCTAATTATTAAACGTTCACCAACCAGTATCTAAACAAGTGTCTAAACATCTTAAGCACAACAAAAAATTAATTGGACTACTTTAAAAAAACTAATTGTCAATCTGTTGAGCTTAAGACAAACGACCATTAAAACTTGTTTCAATAAACATCTTAATTTATAGTTTTAGTATAAATGCTTAAGTATAAATCATTTTTATAACAAAAAATATAATATGCTAAATTATTTCTGTTTAGAATATAATTTTTTTTGGAGAAGTTATGAAAATAAATTGAAATAACTTTTACAATTATGGCTAGTTGTTTTTATATTCTTCAGAATATTTTCACAAGCACTTTTTTTTTTGTTGGGACAATCACAAGCATTAATTTTAAAAGATATATTTAAATAAAAATGTCTAAACAGACAATGTTTTATGATAAATGTTGGTGCATACACTTTTGTATTAGGTATCTGCTGAAGTTTCTTTACCTTTATAAATTAAAGAACTTAATAAATAAATTTTCTTTATAAGAGACATCCAAAGGAGTTTTAAATAAAAAGTTCATGATTCAAAACATAACAATGTTAGATATGATTAATTTTTTCTAGGTGACAAAGTTCAAATGTGGGAAATTTACTCTTTAGACCCCCAATTTTTCTTAAACCACCCATAATTCCATTTCTACCCTTAAAACTCAGTTGAAAAATCTACGTTCCAAATTTAATATTGGTTTGGAATACAGTTTCCGAAACAATTTAACATAGACTTAGTTCGGATTTAATTTTCCGAACAAGTAGTGGTGTGGTTCAGAATATGAATTCTAAACTGTCTCAATGTTAAATTAGTTCGGATCGTAGATTCCGATCCATCACTTTAATTTGCAAAATAAAATCTGAACTGAATTTTAAGGAAAAAAGTGGAATTTCTGGGGGGGCGAAAGAATTTTGTGGGGGTGTAAAGAGAAAATATCCAAATGTGGTGGATTCACTTTAGGACTAAACATGATCCATATTGCATGAAAGATGGATTGTGTGCAATGGAGTTTGTAAACGCATTGGCTGAAACAACAAGAGGTTTAGACTTAAAATTCTCACCATTTCTTGATAATAGTTAAATCAAGCAACCCTCCCAAAATAGAGTTTAAACACCATGAATTCGACCAACTTGAAGATCTATCAAACACCGAAAAAATCTACAAAATAATCCATAAATCCTTATTTCATGAAAAAGGCAACAAAAAATGGAGTTTTAAAAAAATGTTTAACTTTTGAAGCACTCTCGGCTTTTGTATGGAGAGCTAGAACTTCAGGTTTAAAAATACATCCAAATACACAAACAAAATTATTCTTCGCAGTTGATGGACGGTCGAGATTCGTTCCACCAATACCAAAGGACCGGGGTGTTTTCGTAATGCTATTGTTCAAACAAATTATTTGTGTAAAGCAAGCAAGCATGTGAATTACTGAATAACCATTTTTCATTTTCATTTGGCTTGGTTCACAAGGAAATTGATAATGTTACATATAGTTATATGAGATCTGCTAATGATTATTTTGAAGTTACAAGAGCTAGACCTTCTTTAACAAGAACACATCGCAACCAAAGCCGGTCGGGTGTTGTTAGAGGTCTTGTTCAAAAATTAAAAATAGGCCTTTAATATAAAAAATATAATTTTTTTAAAAAGAACCAATCTTTAATTTAAATTATAAATAACATAAAAAAATTCGTAACTAGAAGAAAAATATTCATAATCTAATCAATAATAACATTCTAACTTACATAAAACAAGTCATTTTACCGAGATAACTATAACAAAATAGTCAATAAGTATGTTAGAAAAATAAATTAAATCACGCATTTTAAAAAGTTTAATAGTATATCAATAGGGTTTGTCAAAAAAAAAAATAGTATATCAATAGGGTCTCATCTTTATTTCACGCAACATATTTTTTTTTTTGAAGAAGCTAAACTAACCCACCTAAATTGCCACCGGAGAGAATCGAACCTGAGACCTCGAGGAGGAGCATACTCCCAGGTCCCAAGTCAATACCACCAGGTCAACCCAAGTGGGTTATTTCACGCAACATATTATTTTTCTTTTGGTCAAATCGTTTAGTGGCTAAAAATTTCATCTATAAAATGCAATGTCTCCATGCCAACTAAGTTTAACATATTTTATAGTAACTTTAATTAATACTCTCTCCGTCTCAAAATATAAAGCAAAATTGGTCAACCAAAGTTAATGTATATAGTCCAATTTTTTAACTAAATACATCAATTTCTTTTGAGAAAATGTTATGCTTAAAAATGAACATGTGATTGTATTTAACTAACAAAATATTGTTAGTTTACATTTTTTTAAGTGATGTTACGTCTTTTTTTTTACAATAGATCACAAAGTTACTTATCAAATTAAAAATATGTCCACTAAATCTATTTCTTTAGTAAAAACAAAATATTTTTAAGCAATAACAAAGTCATTATTTTTTTATACATATATTTAAATTTTAATAGATACATACAAATATTTAGAGGCCCCTAATTTTTTGAGGCCCTGCACGGTGGCTCACCCGGCACACCCCACAGGGTCGGGCCTGATCGCAACTTGGACTAAGTCTGAGTTATTTGAGTTTACAATTAAAGTAAGCTCGATTAATGGATTTGAGTTTTAATTATGAACCTAATGCCTTAAAGTTTTTAGTGGAGATGTGACATCTCTCTCTTATGGTTCTGAAGTATTGATCTATTGTTACTACCGATGCTCTCCCAGTCTGACAAAACTTAGATGCATTTATTTAGGTACTTTTTGTATGGTTCTTAACATAACATTTACTTTTGTATTTATAACAAACTTTGAGAAAATTATGAATTGAATTTTAAGAAATAATAGTTTGTTATATTATGAATCATACGAAAAATACTTAAATAAATGCACCTAAATTTTGTCCTATTATGAAATCAAAATGTCATGTTCATACTTCATATTCTCTATTTTTGCTCAAAAACTTATTTGATATTACTATTTACTCATAATTTTTGTATTGAAGCATTTGAGTCAAATTTAAAATATGAAGTATAAATACAAAAATTTATTTTTATTTTTCAAAAACAAAATCATTTTGATTCAATGAAAATTTAGCCGGTGTCTTGCACGGTATACGCACTAGTATTATATATGCTTGAAATACTAAGTGATTGTATATTTGAACTTCTAGTTTTTTTTATTTATGAAACTCCTATTATATTATGTATTTTTTTTTAACAATATTTATGTATCTATGATTTATCAAATTACTTATTAAATTTAAATGTCTTGAACACAAAAACACTCACAGATGTGTGTGTGACTGTGAGTGAATACCAGATAAAATATACTATTATAAAAAAGTAATCACAAGTGTAAATATTTTTTTTAAGCAAAATTGTAAATAATTGTTGTTATCATAGAGAGTTAATATTTGTTATATTGCATAATTATTACTCCCTCTATTCTTTTTTATTTGTCGTTTTAGAAAAAAAATTAAAATAGGAGAGTGTGTTTTTGCACTTTATTTTCCTATTATGCCCTTTTTTTAAATATATCATATTTTAATCCAACAATAGTTTCTTACTTTTTCACAAACATTATCTATTCCTAAAAAAATTGTAACAAACTTTATTTAAAAACAAACAAAATTTGTATACAATAAAAAAAATTATATTATTTTAACAAAAAAATTATACAAAATTTAGTCAATAAATATAATAGAAAGGAGGGTATAATAGGCAAAATATAACCTAAATTGCCAAAACAACAAGTGAAAAAGAACAAATATTTTTTTTAAAATGACAAGTAAAAATGAACGGAGCGAATAACATATATACTATTAACATATATGATACGTACAAAAAATAAACATATAAACTAGTATATAAAATTAAGTGTCTTTGTTTAGTCAAAAATAAAATAAAAATTAAGTGTCTTTGCATAAAAAAAATAAAAAAATTAAGTGTCTCTCTAGATATATAATAGAAATGAAACATTTTAAAAAGAACCAAAAACATATTTAATAAAATTTTGGTGGACAATAAAAAATTTGGCGGGAAATTTTTTTGATGGGATGAATCTTCAATGTTATTTTGTTTAGAGCTGAATTTCAGAGACAGATTATTTCAGAGACAAATAAATTCCGCCTCTAACAGATGTTTGATTAATATAATAACAAGTTGACTAATTAGTTACGGATATAGAGACGAAAACTATTAGACACAATAAAAATCCGTCTCTAACATCTGTGTCCAATTACTTTTTTATTTATAAATTAAAAACTAATTAACTAGAGACAAAATATTTTTCAGACAGATCTTTCTGTCTTCAAACTCCGTCACCAGTACATATATTTTAATTTTTGTCTATAAACAATTTTTTTTGTCTCTAATTCAGTCTCTAATAGAGATGAAATAAATTTTATCTCTAAATTCTATCAGTAATAGATCCGCCCATCTGCTCCTTATTCAAGGAAACTTGGGAAACATCCATACTCTAAGGACAAGAAAAAAGAAATACTAGAAGAAAGAAGAATTAAGGGAGAAGGGTGAATGGAAAACAAAAGGCAAGATGAGAGAAAAGTTTAAATGACCTTATGATTGATATATGTAATTTTTTAGCTAAAATTTTAACATTGTTGCGCATTCTATTAAATTATAAAAAATTCGCATCATTACATTATAACTCTTCTATAAATACAATAATAATTTTTGATCTAGCTAATTTCCAAACAATCATTAAAATTATTAATCAAATATAAAAATCCTTTAGAAAAGATTATTACAAACAATTTAATTATAAGTGAATAATGATTGATACTATAATATGATTTTAAAGTTAAGCAATACATGAGAAAAACTCTCGGTGCACAAAAATAATGGAGGCATGGGTTTAAAGACCTTACAACATTTAATCTTGCAACGTTGGGAAAACAAAGGTGGAAAGTTCATAAATTTTTTGTGCGTGCCGGCTCTCGTTGGTGTATTGGAGCAGGGACGAATATTCCTGTGCTTCAGGAACATTAGTGGTGACTGCATTTGGGCATATGGTATTATAATGTTGTTGATAATTTATTTGATCAAGGGACAACTGAGAAAATTTGAGAACACCGCTATTTCAACAAGTTTGTGATGACCGACTGGTGTGGAAGGCTGAAAAGAACGGGCAACATTCCATTAAAAACACATATCATATGTGTGCTAATAAATTAATTGATACTAGTCATCTGCAACATCTAGGGTTTTAGTCTGGTATATGGCAGTTTAAAGTCTCTAACATATGTAAATTCTTTCTTTTACAGTTTTATTTAGAAACATTTTTTTACTATTTGGTTCTTAGGGGAATGGCCAGTAATTCAGAGTTTGGCTGCGAGGTAAATAAAACATGACCAGTAAATTGTTCCACTAAAAATCGAATCTAGATTCTCTTAAAATCTATCATTTAGAGAATTTCATTAACCACTTAAGTGCAATGAGATTTTTTTTTTTTTTTTATAACAGCGCAATGAGACTTGTTATTTTGACACATTTGCTCATATGGCAATGAGACTTTCTAACTCATTTAAATATTAATCAATTAATTGTTTGACTTTGCTTATTGACCTTTCAAATTCTTATTCCAAAGCCACTTTTTATCTCTTTGGCCTTAGGTCTTTTCTTTCTCAATCCATCTCTTTTTTCATCTATCATTTCTTAATTTTTGCCTCTTTTTAATGTTAAAATCTTTCCATTTATTTGTTCTTCTTTTACTCTTTGTTTCTTTAAGGTATTTAATTTTTAATTTAATTTAAAATTATTTTAAACATGTATTTTAAACATGTATCCAAATTCAATAATACTAGTATAACTGAACCGTACAATGCACGAGTTACTATTCAAAATTGTAATATATGTTATTAAAGTTAAAGTAGATGAGATATTAGTTTTTTTAATTTAATATTAATTATTGAATTTTTTTGTAAAGTAATTTTTATTTTTCCAATTACTTGTGGAATTGATTTTATATTTTTATTATTTAAATATGAAAAATTATATATATTTAGCGATTTTAAAGAGATAATATAGGGTGGAGAATGATCTCCTGCTCACTGTTTCGGTCAATATGGTGTTTCGTTTCTAGTCATCATTTAAATTACAAAAATGATTGGGTCGTGTATTAATAAATGAGTGTAAATATTGGTCCTCGTGTAAATTATAAAATTAAAAGACACTCATATTAATAAGTGTAAATAAAAATAAAAAAATAGGTTTTCCGTATTAATATGTGTATAAATATTTAAATTCCTATAAAAAAAAGTTTTTCGTCTCGTATTAATAAATTTCGTATTAAAACATTTGTAGAAATATAATTCTGTAAAAATTACAAAAAAAAAAACCCGTACATGAGTATAAATATAGCTCCTATAGAAATTATAAGAAAAATAGTCCCCATATATTAATAGATGGGTACAAATAAAGGTCCTCATAGAAATATATGTTCTCGTAAAATTAAAAAAAAAATGCACTTGTATTAATTTATTAGTATATAAAATTGATCCGGTGCAAATTATAACGATTTTCTATGATTAAATCAGTGTGAGTTAATTATTGATATAGATTTTGTAGATTGATTATTTATTATGTGTATTATTACAAAATTAATGCCAATTAAACATATATATTGAGAAAATGACATGTAAGCATATGTTTGTTGAGAACATGTTACATTGGATGAATCAACATTAAAGTTTATAATAATAGAATGACACGTGGAATTATTTCTTTGTGAAAAGATTCGTACATATATTATATAAAGATAAAGATAAAGATATTGTCACATCATATATCGTATTTAAAAACACATGATTTGACATATTCATTAAATCATGTTGCAACACATTAATGGATGCATGTGTAAACTAAATTTACATTAACGATGCATGGTAATTAAACTATTCCATTTTTATGTTAAATTTGATAATTATTTTCGAATTTAATTTATATATATTGTCAGTGTAAAATTATTTTACACATGTATCAAATAATATAATGACACATTATGTATTTTGTTTTACACTTTACGTGTCCCGGGTTACATTTTATTTGTTTTATAATTAAACTTTACAATTTTTTTACTGTTAGTTTAATTGAAAATAATAGAAATATGATAATTTTTTAAAGTTGATGGATCTCCGCGGAAACTGTGGATCCGCGGGGATGAGGATGGAAGAAAACGGAGTACTCGTGCATCACTGCCGCCCGTTTACATCCCTAACTTCTATTGATGTTTCAAGTTGTCTCTTATAAAAAGAACAAAAAAAGAGCATTAAATAAGGATAAACCTAATTTATTTATTTTGACAATAATTAGAGTCATTAATAAACATATTAACATGTTTTTTATTTATTTCAAATTTTTGCATCAATTAATAAATACTATTACTCATTGCTCCATCCATCTAACAGAATGAAAATCGACGCGGGAATGGGAACGTTTAACCGTTTTTCTTTGACACCGTGCTGCAAAGTCTTAACTCTGTTAACATCTATTAGCTACTTTTTCCATTCCCCGTTTTAGGTAAACACACACAGTGTCAAAGGAGGCAAAAGATAAACAGTTTATTTCTGTTATAGAAAAGAGAAGAAGGTTATCACTGAGAGAGAACTTCAAGTGTATGTGGTATCCATTCTATATCATGTAATTGTGATTTTGATCTTTATCAACATTCATAAACTTGTCAAATTACCATCTCACAAATATTTGTCATCAGCTCATAGATTAAAGGATCAGTTGTCTACTACTTGAATTAAGCTCATGCATTACATAGATAGATTAAAACAATACAAACCAGAAAATGTAGTTTTGATTATCAAAACTCCATTGAACCCAAAAAACCTTCAAGTTGGTTATAGTCCTCAAGTTTTGTCTAAACCATATTAGAGAATAGAGATTTATAAATAATGAGAAATTTGGTAAGGAAATTTCAACTTAGTTTTGTCAAAATCATCACTTAGACTTCCTAAACCTCTTTACCAAATTCAAAAGATCATAGTTTAATTCCTGTAATTACGTTCGGAAAGGTATCAGAAATTTTTTGTATCAAAACTGACTCCAAATTAGATCAAATTGGTAGTAAAAATCTAAACAATTTTTTTTTTAATTCATACAGAGTAAAAAATATAAAATCAAAATAATAATTTCATCAAATTTAACAATTTATAAAATTAGAATTCTACCGTTCAAAAAAACAAATCAAAATTCTACAATCACAAATTAAATATTTTAAACATTTTATTTTGGTAAGGAAACATTTTTAATCATTTTAAAAGAAAAAGAAGAAAAAAAGCAATTGTTTCAAATTTGTTATAAATCTTAATTAATTATTCATCCTTCAACTTCAATATTCATCACTTTCATCTCACAAACCCATAAACCACTCTCCAAACTCAAAAATCTTTCAATTCACAAACCCCAATTCTTTCTCTTTCTCGCTTTCTCTGAAACGCAACACCAAACACTTTCCCAGGAGTGTAACTCTCGAAGGGTTTGTGTGTTTGTCTTCAAACTTCATCATGGTAATTTCCTTTATTTTTTAGCAAGATTGAATTTTTTGTAAGGAAGAGTCATACCCATGAACTATTTTTGTGTGTGTGTGGTGGGTTTGGATTGTTGAAGATAATGATAGGTTATTTATTACAATGTGATTGTTCTATAGCTTATGGGTATGTTTGATTTGGTGGTATATAAGGAAATTGAATGTCTCCAAGAGCATAGCTCAATTGATAGGGATATCAGCATTTTTATATGCAGGAGCCAGGGTTCGATCCCTGAACACTCCACTTATTCATCTTATGGGTGAATTTTCTAGCCAGTAAGCCACATGACAAAAAAAAATAATGAAATTGAATTGTATACTATTTCATTGATTTAGAATTTTAGAAAAAAAAAATGAATTAGAATGAAAAGTTATGACATCGATTCTATATCTGCACGAGTGATTGTATGAGACTTATGTTCCATTCCGTTATGTTCCACTCTACTCCATTACTTACATACCATCAATTTTAACATACCCTAAATTATGTTTGAACTTATTTATTTTTGTGTTTGGGGGTAGCTTCTATCATATATAATATAACATGGTTGAATCACGACTTAGGTGGTTTGGGCAAATGTGGATGAGATTTGTAGATTTTGTAGTAAGGCGAGTAAATTAGACGGAGGGCAACTTGATTACTAAAGGTAGAGAAAGACCAAGAAAAAAAAAGACACTGCTCCAACCATGGAATGAGACCTATGTTTCATTATATTCCATTCCACTTCATTTCATTGTATGCCTTATACCCCTAATACATAAATACCCTAAATTATGTTTTTTTTTTTGTTGGGGTAGCACACTAGCACATATCATATTTATAAGATGGTTGAATCTCAACTTAGGTGGTTTGGGCATGTGTGGATGAGACTTGTAGATTTCGTAGTAAGGAGAGTACATTAGATGGACGACAACTCGATTACTAGAGGTAGAGAAAGACTATGAAAAGTTGGCTATAGACATGATTTATGATAGAACACTATGACTTCATTTGATCTATGTAGTCAACCCTACCTAGTGAAGCAAATTTTGGTTGAGGTTGTATACCTTCTGTTCTGTATGGGCAAGTAGATAATTTGTTTCTCAGAGGTGAGAGAACAGCCACGAGACATTGCTATGTGAAAAAGGTTTTCTTCATCTTTGCAATGACGGAGCACGAGACTAAAATTAAGGCTACAACATATTGAGTGGAAGAAATATTTTTTTCTTTTGATGAATAGTCGAGAGAGAAAATTTGTTCAAAATGAAAATAACTTATAATGATGTGCCTGCTATATAGAAAGCTTATGTTATAAGATTGAAGAGAGGGGAGGGTTATGTGGGAACTCAAAAAATGAATTGGTGGGTTTAGGAATATTTCTTCAAATCCTATCTTCTCTATTCTCTCTAAACCCTCTGCCTGCAACCTCACCTGTGCTGGGACTACCACTACCACACCGCCACCACTCACCCTAGTCGCCAGAAAAGCTTCGACCACCACCACTTGCTACAGGCTTCTGTTCTCCCCCTTTCTCTCTCTTCTCGACGCGAAAGGTACTGAAATTCTAGAAACAAACAAGGAGGAACTTGTTTTGGTGTTGTTAACCTTAACTTAGAAAATTTGAAGAAATTTTGGTGTAAGGAATTATTTAATTGGTTATAAATATTGGTGTTGTTATTTAGATGTAATACATTGTTATTGGGTATGATCTCTTTCTCCAATTGTTTGTGCATGCTGCCATGACCATGAGTATTCTATTATTGTTAAATTGAAATAGGACAAGGAGGAACTTGTTGAGGGAACTGAACTTTGTGGTGTGAAATTGAAGCTGATGGGAGTTTAGATTGTGAGATGGCTAAAGTTATTCATTTATTGAAAAGAAATGGACATAGGAGTTAAGGAAGGAATAAAAATGCAAGAAGAAGAGTTGGCAATAGAGACTTTGTTGTGAGTGGAAATTTGGAGGAGTTTGCATAAACATTGAAATGTGAATGCAATATGACATAGATAGATCTAAGGCATGTGATGTTTCATTTATATTTGACTGTAGTGTCTGTGCTATTGTTTCTTGAAAGTACTCACGTTGGTGGCCATTCCAAGCTTTTTTGCCTAGCTCCGCCACTGAGTGCGATAATGTGGTTCCAGTTTCTATGAATCAATTTTATTTGCATTCTAAATGAAAACATATTTGCTTGTTTTGAATTTTATCTTCGTATCTGTGTTTTGCTGCAATATTATTGAGTTTTGTGCTGTAACAGTTATTAAGATATTAAGGAGTTTGGTTCCTCTAAAGTGGGTAAAGTGAAAAAATATGATTTGTCAAAGTATACTTGCAATATTTGCCCATGATTTGTTAATCTATGGTCTATACATAATACTCACTTTACTCTCTAAATTGTGTTGCTCACTTTGGAGGAGTCGGATCAGATATTAAGATAGATCATATAGACTACATTTCTGATTTCTAATTCTATTGATTTTCATATTGTTAGGGATTGTATATGTTTTTGCTGTTGCAACTGCTTTCCTTCTCTTGATTTTCATACTACACCTAATTCAAAAGGAAAGGCACGACAGCCGCAACACCCACAAACAATAGCCGCCCCTTACTCCGCACTGCTATTCCGCGTCTCTTTTCACAACTTAGATTTCAACTCTTATCCATCATGGTGAATGCAACAAAGGGCGTGTTTATTTCCTGGTTCGTAACACTTACTCTTCTTTTATTCATTCATTCTGATTCCCATTTCAAACTGCAATTTGAAAACTTAGCGTCTATGATTTTGAACGAATAAACGAGTACTGCTATGTTGAATACTAAATTTGCAGCTTGTTTTTAAATAAAAAAAAATGATTTAAGTTGCTTTTCACTTTTTGGACCCTTTACGATATTTTGGGACTGATTTTCCCTTCATTCTTTATTCCAAACACAGTTTATGGTTTTTTCATGGTTTGTTTATCGTTTCTTAAGTTTCTTTGTATATGGAAAGTTGAATTTGTAAACAGAATTCACAATTTCTTTCCACATAAAAAACAATCAGTGGTTTGATCTTTAGTGACATCGAATTCTTATTCCTTTTGTTTTGCAGTGACATACCTATGGCTCAATATATCATTAATATGAATGCTGCACTGCCTGCATCTGACAAATTCATAATACATATCTTGGATAGTACTCACATGTTTGTTCAACCCCATGTCGAGCTAATGATTCGAAGTCAAATTTCAAAGTTTAGAGAGGACAATACATATGTCAAGCCTTCTTGATTCAATCTGGGGACAATGTTTTTTATATTTGCATTTCATCTTAGTTGATAATTATGTAACCTTTGTATAAGTTTGGAAACACTCTTTCATTAATGTTGTGAGTGCTTTGCCATTTGATAAGCTGTATAGACACATAATACAGCTATCTTGATTAAATTGATGAAGAAGTGATGTGTTATAAACATGGCCAAGTTGCTAAATAAGCATTATATTTCGTGAATTTTTGTTAGCCGTAAAATTTGGTTGACTCTGTAGTGTGACACTTTAGTTAATTGTAAATTGTATTTACTATTATTAGACTATGTGGTCATAAAATATATTTAGAACAGTTTAGCAAACTCTATGTACACACAATGTATGTACAGTTGTAGTGAAAAAAAAGGATACTGGTTATTTTGGTGGAATCTTACACCTAAATCATATATTTAGAGCTGTTAAATTTGTTACTTTCTTTTCTGATAGCACTAATTTGTTTACAGATTGTTGCTTGATAGCATCCATGTTCTGCATAGTGGATACAAGATATTGTGGCATTTTATATTCCTTTTGTGCTAAATCTGCCACTGTGAAGTTGTGTTGCTTGTCAAGATTGTCTCAGACATTTCTTGGCGGAGAGTTGAAATAGTAGAGGAATGTAAATAGAGAAGCTTTGGTTAGGTAGTTGATACTATTGGAAAGAGAGGTTTAACTAATTAGAAAGTGTCTTCTAGTTTTGGCATTTCAGCTGTTATGATTGGTTTTATTAGATCTCATTTGACTGTAAACTACTTTTTAACATGGTGTTTGTGTTCATGAAGATACATGTGCTATGTTTCGTTTAGGTGTGTCAGAATCACCGTGATCCACGTTGAGCCTTTGTGTAACTTTTTTATTTTTTTGGTATGTAAGCGAAATGATAAACCATTAAAAATTCACACACTCAAAGTGTAGGACCGGATTCAAACTCTGGTAATGGATCCGGCTTAACAATTTTGATGCCAATTGAGTGTAACTTTTAGTCACACCAGAATTTACTTTTATACTATTTTTAAAGTTAACTATGTTTTTTATCTCTATAAATATATATGAATTTTTTGTTTGGCATATTAAAATATTTCTTCGACTTAGTCCTTCAAAAAATTTCCATCTTCACTTTTGATCACTTCTTCTAAATAAAACCAATGATTATTTTCTGGTCTTGTATTCATTTTTTCTACTTATTCTCTTTTTATGTTTTACTTGTTAATATCCTCGGGCTTCATATTATATCTGGGGTCCGGCTATACATGATATTGTGACATTTCGGAATCCAACACAGGTATGTTGTGCTGGTATACTGTACTGGTATGTATTATGTAGCATTCCTTCAAAAAAAATGTTAGGTTTTTTTATGTAGCATTGTGAAGACAACACAGATATGATTGATTTTATTAAAAAAGTTGTTGCAAAAGAAGGAGATACTATTGAGGTACAAAATATCAATTGAAATTTACATTATATCAAAGTTAAGCATCTACTTGGTGATTTTATAAATCCATCATTGCTAGAAAAACCACCTTTACACATATTTTCTTAGCACTTATTTTAAAGGGTTTAAGTTGCGGTCACTTACTTAATTAAAAATATGAATCTTCTTTGTTTGTAGTAATTTGTTATATCTATCTTGTTTAAGCTGCGGTCAAGTCAAAGAAATTTGCAAAAGACAAATGTGTGGTTGCTTTAGTCTTCTCAACAAATCACAAATATGTGGTTGATGACTTTGGGAGCTCAATGAGCTTTAATTCTTTTGGCAAAACTCTTTATTTTTCTTTGTAAGAATTTTGCTATAGAAAATCAGAGGATTATGAAAAGAAGAAATGGAAGGTGATATGTTTTTCTTATATTCAAAATTGACAGGTTGTGACTAGCCTTCTTGGGATTTGGGAATATGGATGGTTGGTTCAATTAATTAGAATTTATACTATTTTTTTCTCCGGTCTTAATTTTAAGTAAATATCAATTTTTTAGATTCGTTGAATAATGAATATATTTAGTCTATATTATATAGGTTAGATGCATCAATTATTCAATGAATTTGAAAAGTATAAATTTTGTTTATAATTAAGGCTAAAGAAAGTACTCCGTGTTTAATAATTCTAGTGTCGAAAAATGTAATATAATTTTGTATATATGGATATTTAATTTTGTGATTTTTGTCAATGTCAATGGTATTCTTTTCACCAACTTGCTCTTTATAAAAAGTTAGGAAGATTAAATATGCAATTTGGATGGTGCCTACTAACAGGGTGGAGTATTTCAAAATTTCCCTGTTTTTAAACTTACTAGTTCCTCCACCTTCCATTATTTTTAACTTTTAACTTAAAAATATGACAAATAAGAAAGCTTAAAGATCATTTCTTTATTGATTTGGGCTCCTCTAGTTCATAAACACTAAAAAAAATTGTCAAGTCATTTTGTGACTACAATTTTATTAAATAAAACATATGAAGTTCGAATTTCAACTCATTCATATTAATTCTATCAATTGATT
The DNA here is from genome assembly GCA_951804385.1 of Trifolium dubium. Lineage (NCBI taxonomy): Eukaryota > Viridiplantae > Streptophyta > Magnoliopsida > Fabales > Fabaceae > Trifolium > Trifolium dubium. Next base: position 18,868,421 of record OX638064.1, read on the forward strand.
CAAGTCTATGAAGATCACAAATAATTTTATATTAAAAAATGAATTTTCTTTGTACAGTGTAGATACTCCCTTAGGTCCTTAATATAAGAAGATTTTTACTTTTTAGATTCATTGAGAATGCATTCTCAATGAATCTAAAAAGTAAAAATCTTCTTATATTAAGGACCAGATGGAGTATTAGTTTGTGTTAGATGGGCTGGACCGCATAGAAGATGAACACTCGGCCCAATAACTCATTAAAATATATAACTATTTAATAAATTAAAAACTTTTTTGACTAAAAATGAAATAAAATAAATTCAAGTCAAATGAAACAAAATACCGATAAAAGTATATGTCCAATAAATATGATACCAACTTTGTATTGTGTTACCTCAAAAAAAAAAAAAACTGTGTGTTGTGTTTATCAACATAATGCCAAAAACTCTCATTACCCTTTGTTAGAATTTAGAATTTATCAACATAAAACATTCTATTAAACGTTAGTTGATTTATTGATAATTGTTATTGGATTTTGTAAGAAGAATACAATTTGACCCCGAAATTGGAAAGATTGAAACTACTTCATAATAAAACTAACTTGAATGAGAGTTATGCCCTTTAGATCCAACCACACAAATGTTCAATTTAAGAGATTTTGTATGAAGTCTTTGTTATGTTCATTTTTGATATTTCATTAACACTTGTTAATGACCATTTTCATTTTGACATTGATGAGTGAACTGTTACGATTGACGCTTATCATCACAATTACGCTATTTTTATCCAAAAAACTTTCACTATTTGCTCTTATACTAACTTGAGCGTCTAAGTGCTTGTAAGTATCTTCCACTACTTCAACATTGATGACTTGGTGTTCGATGTCCATCTAGTGAAGAAAAATTTAGAGAAAATCCAATGAAATAGAAGTAAACTCTTTCATATTCATAACATTTCCCATATCGCTATATATTATATGTCTGACCTTAATTATAAGTAAAAGTAAATTAAAGGAAGTTTATATATGCGATTTGGGGAATTATAGGGATGACTTGGTAGCTGGAGTACATGAAATAAGGAGTAATGGTAAGGAGGTGAGAAGTTCGATTTCAACCACCTAGTACCCACAACAAAAGACTAACAATACTAATTATGAAGGACTAACATTGAATGTTTAAAAAACAAAAGTTTATTGATTTGATCGTATTTTTTTTTTGTATAAATACATTAAGTTTCTTTGACTCACTTTTGTTTAAAATTAAGATTACAAAAAATATTTGCACCAAAAAAATTACAGAAAATATAAGTTATTTCTAACCTCTTCACATAAATTAATAGAAGTTAGATAGTATAATTTACATTTGTCAATAACATGATATTTATTTTATAAAATCGTACTTCAATTAAATTTTTCGTAAAGCAATACAGGAAAAGGTAAATTACCAACGAAAATATTTTCAAAAGTATCACTAAAAATAGTTTTCACACTGTATATATAGTTATCAAATATATAGTTATCAGATTTGTCAAAAATATAGTAATCAGATTTAATTGACATGATCATATTCTTTTAGATAGATAAACGAAATGACAATAGTATTTACACATTAATGAAGGAGTAAGAGTTTAAACTCAAGTCATAACAACTGATATAATAATTTTGACATTTTTGCCGGTTAAACTAAAAAAGTGATTAGTTTTTATTTAAGTACTATAATTTATTGAAAAAGATGATCAAAACCTTTCAAGTCAACAATTTTAAATTAGAAGGAATAGAGACAACTACAAGACCAATCTTGGCACTATGTATATATATTCTATCAAAGTATTCCCAAGTCTATGATCATCAACATGGGTACGAAAATTCAAGTGATAGCTGACAAACTTTATATTATTCCTCTATATATAGTTTTCCACCTTACGTGTTATTATCCAGGAACAAATTGGATGGCACTAATCCAATAATTCATATTCCACAAGAGGAAAGGATTATCCCAATCCTCTGCATTTCAAAATAAACCATAGATTTTTATTTTTATATATGAATATGACATTAGGGAGTTTAAACTATTTGTTTTGGATATATAGAAAATTGTATAAAAATAGAGCGTCCCACAATTAGAATTAGAATTAGGAAGTTTCTTTATGCATTTTGTTTTTTAGAGGATTTGGTTCGTGCGTGGCTAAAAATAGCACGGTCTTGTTATTGGAGATAAAGGAACATTATAATACCACTTTTTTTATACATTCGTTGTCTTTGATTAGTATATTATAATAGGATTTTGCTATAACACATCCATGAAGAAGATGTGCATTAGCATCATTCACCTTGTTTAATTCTACACTAAAATTTTTTTTTCTCTCTTCAATTTGAAACTTTTTATTATTTTTATAAGGTAACAAACACACCCATGATGTGCATTATTATCATTCACCCTCTTTATAAAATAATAAAAAGTTCCAAATTGAAGAGAGAAAAATTTTTTTAGTGTAAAATTAAACAAGGTGAATTATGCTGATGCACACCTTCATGAGTGTGTTATAGCAAAACCCATTATATATATCCTCTAAAATAAGTATTTTCTTTCAACAAAGGCAAAAAATATTTGGTACGTCAAAAAGATAAACGATTTTTTTCATAAATTGATCAATGATCTTCCCTTATTTGACCCATATTAATTGCACTTAAAAAATAAGTAAACGCATATATTTTACTATACTAGTAATAGTAATTCAATTATCTGGTCAAAAAGAAAAAAAGTTAAGTTCAACTACTTAGTAGAACCAAATATATTTTATAAAGAAAACTTAGCATATTCTTAAAAAGAAAATCATATGTTAAAAATTAGTCATATAGCTAAATCCTCTGCCATTCTTTTTCACCTGTAAGACAAATATTCACTTCACACTCACAATCACAACGCCGTACCTTTTCTCTCAAAAGTCTTTCATTTTCAGTAACCTCCAATTATCTTCATACTACTATAGATAGAAAGTCAAAACTCAAGAGTAAAGAACAAAAATATGTATAAGAAATTTGATATTGTATTAAAAAAAATTACAATATATGATTATTTAGAAAAAAAAACTCATGATGTGTTTCTAACGCTGACTTTAAAGTTCACTCTTTATTTACTAAATATTTATTTTCAGCGCTCTCTCTAAAATTTATGTGAATCTTACCATTTTATGGAGATATATATATATATATATATATATATATATATATATATATATATATATATATATATATATATATATATATATATCATTATTTTTCGTCACCTATTAACTTATGTAACATAAAATTTGGTTGGTACATATATCATATCCTGAATTGATTTAAAATTTGAAATGAATAAATTATATTAATATAAAAACTTAACACAACTTTGAATAGATGATATATATTCGATCAAACTCTACAATTTATGTTCACCACTAATTGAATGCAGATATTATAATTATATAGCCCTATTTGAAGAATAATTTCTTTTGTATTAAAGCATTGAAAACAAAACCAGTCATGCAATCTCATTGAGATTATTTACATTGCATAGTTCTATTAAAAATTCATGAACAATATTTAGAGTTGGTTTAGAAATAATAATAAAAATAATAGGCTTTGTTTCAAATACTTCTCATGAGTCTTGGTTTGTCGGACGGGTCAACCGGTGCAATCAAAGTAGGTTTGTCAATGATGTCAATCAAGTTTTCATGCATGAGAACAATTTTCAGGCTACGGTACCAATCGTCATAATTGGATCCAATCAATTTTCCAGATTCAAGTATTCCGCGGAGTGACAAAGAAGACATATTGTATATCAAAATAAAATAAATCATGATGTTAGATAACCAATTCTTAAAAGAAAAATTATATACAACTACAAGCCACTTGGTTGTTAAATCTAATCTATATATATTAGGTTCATGTCAAAGAATAACATGTTACTTACTATGTTAATTTCAGGTCAAAGAAAAATTATTATACTTCTTCTTTAGCAGTTTAAGGTAGTATCGACCATTATAAATTTTAAGCTTAGTCACTTCAATAATTATATCACTATATGCATCATCTATATATGCAATTTAATAAATGAGATGTATTAATTTTTATCCAATAAAAAACCATAACATATATATTGATCTACCCTAATTATTGATATCATATTCTCAATAATTATATGATCAAGAACTATTTAGATTTAAATAATCAAGGATTTGTTTCTCATTGTCATAATCTCTATCCCGATAACACGTCTATAATAATTAAATCAAGAACATTATCAAATCAACCATTTCACTAAATAGCCAAGTATAATGAAAACTTATAGTTTATTATATTTAGAATGGAGTACATGGTTGATCGACTTTTGTGCAGACCTAATTATCCAACCCTTTGGTTTTGAAAATCTCTATGCTGATCAGAGACAGGACAAGCGAAATGTTGTGAAGAAACAAGCCAAGAAAGAAGCCCTAATTAAGGAAAAAGGAAGAACTGAAAGCCATAATTAAGAAAGGCTGAAAAAAAGGTGAAGGATGAAGAAAAGAAAAAGGAACAGAAGAAGAAAAAGAAGGCTGAAGCGACTTATTACGATGACGAAGATTATTATGTTGAACAGGCTAGACATGGACTTTTCTTTTGAGTTGAGGTTAGTTGTCTCGCCGTCGATTTAGATATATTATTTATTAGTAACTGATATAATCTTTTGAATTGACCAAAAAATAAAAGATATTAACTGCACTTTGCATGGTTGGTGGAAGATGCTATGGAGTTTGAACAATATACAAGAAGTTTAATATATCTTATAGATTTCAATATCCCAATACGAACAATATTTTGTTTTTCTTATGACTTCCACTTTATGATGTTATTTTGCTTGAATTGATAGTCTCAGTGAAACTCTTCCCCTCGTTTATTTTGTGAGATGAAGTTGGAGTTATCATTGCATGTTTCGTTGGAATAGTTTATGTTAAATGAATCTTGTTTTCCAATTTCTATTGCAAGAAAATATTTATTTTCTAAAATTAATTAATGAAATCACTAACAATGTATTTCTCATATGCAATTTCCAAATCAACAATGTGTTTCTGCTTATGAAAAAAACTAACTATTTGTTTTTCATATGCAATAAATTACTACATTTGTCCCTTAATATAAGCTTTTTGGACAAAAGAATGGTATACTCCTTTACATTTCAATTTAAAATAATAGATACATTTTTGCAATTATATTTGCAAATAAAATATCTTGATCTAAAGATATTTTTTTTTATAAGTTTCTAAAGAGAGTTACTACTACTTGTTTAATTTAACGTTAATTTATTTCTTTTGGGCTAAAGCCCTTTATTTTACCACAAAAAAAAAAAGAATTGAAAATATTAATTTTAAAAAATATTTCAAAATATCTATGTATAAAATAGTCACATTTTTTTTAATATAAGTAAAAATTGCTAATCAGCTTTTAGGATTGAGATATGCTGGTCATGTAAAAGCGGCTTATATGGTGAAGGTTGGGTTAAAAAATTATTGCTATCAATTTGTATTGGAATGTTAAAATCAACTTAAATGCATCTAAACACAAAATAATTTCATAATAATCTTATAGTCAAATTGTACACATTATTTACAAACTACTCTCTCTAATTCTTTTTATAAGAAGTAAAATTGAAAATATTTTTAGTCCTTTTTATAAAAAAGTTTGAGCAATTTTTAAATATATTCGATGTTTAATTTCATTTGTCCCTTATTTATTATGAGAGAGAATTTTAAAAGTAGGTATGTTAGAGAAATTAAGAATGATTAAATAGGGAATAACTTTAAATTTATAGAAGTATTAAATGAAGATATACAATCACTTTAATATGCATGATTCAAAGACATGCATGATTTAAAGAGTCATATTTAATATGTGAATAAAAATTAAGATATATACTTAATTGCAGTTTTGGTCCCCCTATTTTTAATATTTTGCAGTTTTGGTCCCCCTATTTAAAAATCAAACAATTTTGCCACTCTATTTTCATTTTTGTTGCAGTTTTAGTCTAGGCCCAATCTTGTCACCAAAAAACGATGATGTGTCAACAAAAATATTGATGTGGCAATACCATGTCATCAAAATAAATTTTCTTTTGGTCATAAAATTAATTATTTTTTAAATATTTTGTTAGTAAATTTTTTACAAATAATTAATTAGTTTATTAAATCACAAAAAAAATTAAAAATAGAGTAAAGTTAGATAAAAAAATTCAAAATTTCTTCTTCTCATCGCCGATGTCGAAGAACGAAGTTCTCTTTCAGAGGTGCTCCTAATCCTTTAACTGAAGATATTCATCATGTCGTCTAAAAATCAAAATTGAAGATGTTCAAAATATATATTCATCATTATCCTCTTAATTTTAGTTTTGAATGAATTATGTTTAATGTCTCTTTTAATTTCTCAATTGCGGTTGATTTAGTGTTCGCTGAATTTTATGCCAAAGATGTTCATTTTCGCAGCATGATGAAGATTGAAGAATTGGAAGAAGAAGAAATTGTGACTTAATTGCAACTTCATTTTCATTTTTTTTATTTAATAAACTAAATAATTATCAGTACAAAAAAACTAACTAGTTTTATTAAAAAAAAAATTAATTTGATGACATGGTATTGCCACATCAGCATTTTTGTTGACAGGTCAGCTTTTTTTGATGATAAAATTGAATCTGGACTAAAACTGCAACAAAAATGAAAATAGGGTGGCCAAATTGTTTGATTTTAAAATAGGGGGACCAAAACTGCAAGATATTGAAAATAGGGGGACCAAAACTGCAATTAAGCCAAGATATATTAGTTGTTGTGTTATTTTTGTTATTGAAATGCATGACTATAACCAACCAAAAGTTAAGATATATTAGTTGTTGTGTTATTTTTAAATGCATGATTACAGTAGTATATGTGTAATAAAAATTAAAGTAGATTAGTTAATAAGATATTAAATTTTTTAATTTAATAGTAACTTTTTGAATCTTATTTTTAATTAATGAATTGTTTTGTTAATTTATTTTTTCAATTACTTGTGAAATTGATTTTATATTTATATTATTTAAATATGAAAAATAATACTACATCCATACAAAAATATGTGACATTTTGACCAATCACATAAATATTAAGAAATGTAATTAATATAATGTTGTATGAAAAGAGAAATTGTGAGTTAGCTTACAAAATTACACTTCATTCATGGTATGAAAAAAATAACACTACAAGAAAATTGCCATGTATCAACGGTTACTTTTAGTTACGGTCATCGAGTTGAGGGTAAAAGTATATAAAAATCGTGGGTATAGGACTTTTCATTTAATTTTTTAAGGAAGACAATTTTGGCCGCGCGGGGAGTTCCCCTCCTAATTTCTTTTTATTTTTCTTTGAAAAAAGTCAAATCTCTCACCCAATTTCATTTACTTTCTCCACGCCGTGTTGAACCCTAATAAACCAGAAATCTTTCATCTTCTCTCCACATCGCTCATATTTTCGTAAGAGATCAATTCGCTGACACCCACATCACTCATTTTCTCTATCGCATCTGCTTACTCCGCCGTAGCACACAAGAATCTCATCACCATCTTCGTCGGAATTTGAATGTACCACGTCTTTGCCCTGACAACAACGAAGCCTTCGTCATAAACCCTCTATCGTTGTTGCCCAATCAAACGCAGGTATTGATTTGAAACCCTAAACTTATCTCATGTTTTGATTTGTCACTTTTACAATTTATTTAACTTTTTTGCAGTGCAATGTCGCAAATCGACAAGGACTTGAAGTTGTAATGTCTCCCCCCGTTGATTTTTAAATTGCTTGTGTTCATACTCATGCGTATCTTTGTAAATTTCAGATGTGGTTTTCATTGAACTTTTACTTGTAGACCTAACTGTACTATTTGATTTTGGATTATCGTTATGATCTTCTAGCTTTCAATATTTTTGGTTTGTTTGTTTGTTTTCTTTTACATTAATATTGTTTATTTGAAGTGTGTCCCATTGTTGTATAGGCTTTAATGTTGGGAAAATTAATCATTAGTCATGTAATTTGTTAATTATTAAGCGATTATTTTGGAGGTAGCATGTTGTTGATGTGAGTTGTGTATGGAAGGGAATCATGTTGATAAATTGTAGAATTCAAAGAAGAAAGAGAAACAATTAGTTAAAGGTATAATAGAAAAAAGATCATTAAATACTTCATTGGTAATGTTAAGTGACATATATTTTGGTATAATTTTTTTTCTCTAAACGACATATATTTTAGTACAAAGACAATATATATTTAGCGATTTTAAAAAGAATAAATAGGGTGGAGAGTGATCTATCGCTCCTTGTTTCAAACAATTTGGTGTTTTCGTTGTAGTATTCGTTGAAATTACAAAAAAGATACGGTCATGTATTAATACGTGAGTATAAATATTGGTCCAGTGTAAATTATAAAATCAAAAAACACTGGTATTAACATGAGTATAAATATCAGTGAAAGTAAAAAAAAATAGGTTTTTGTATTAATATATGTATAAATATTTAAGTTCTCATAGAAAAAAAAGTCTTATGTCTCGTATTAATAAACTCCGTATTAAAACATTCGTAGAAATATACTCTGTATCAAAAAATAAACCTTGTACATGACTATAAATATAGGTCATGTAGAAATTATAAAAAAAATAGTCTCATATTAATATATGAGTACAAATTTAAATATAGGTCCTCATAAAAATATATGTTCTCGTAAAATCACAAAAAAAAGTATTCGTATTAGTATATGGTTTTTAGTTCTTTCACTAAAGTTTATTAACAAGTTAAGTTCAACTACTACCGAACGAATATTAGTTAGTTAAGTGGTGGTTGACGTTGAACTTGATTAAAAGGTCACAGTTTGATCCACTGTAGCTGTGTTTGAGAGAAGATTAAAACTATTTAATGTCAAAATTAGTCTCAAACTCTAAACCATTAGAGTTCTCTTTTTCGAAAAAACAGAAGATGAAAGTAAAAAAAAAAAAAATTAAGTTCAATTCAACTGCTTGGTCAAAAAGAAAAAAAAAGTTAAATTCAACTACTTAGTAGAACCAAATAATATATTTTATAAAGAAAACTTAGCATATTCTAAAAAAGATAATCATATGTTAAAAATTAGTCATAACTAAATCCTCTACCGTTCTTTTTTCCCCTACAAAACAAATATTCACTTCACACTCACAAATCACAACGCGGTACCTTTTCTCAAAAAAGTCTTTTCATTTTCACTAACCTCCTCAATACAGAAAGCATAAACCAAAAATTATCTTCACACCTTAGTTTAATATACTACTACTGGTCAAAGCTCAAAAGTAAAGAACAAAAATATGTATAAAAAAAATTGATATTATATTCAAATAAATTACAGTATATGATGTATATTTATTTAGAAAAAAAATTCATGATGTATTTCTAACGCTGACTTTAACGCCCACTCTTTAATTATTGAATATTTGTAATTTATTTTTCAATTCTCTCTAAAATTTATGTGAGTCTTACTATTTTATCTATATATCATTATTTTCCGTCACCTGCTAATTTATGTAACATAAAATTTGGTTGGTAAAAATATCATATGTTAAATTGATTTAAGATTTGAATTGAATAAATTATTTTAATATAAAAACTTATAAGATAAGTATATATTCCATCAAACTTAGTCATATTTGAAGAACAATTTCTTTTGTATTAAAGCATTGAAAACAAAACCAATCATGCAATCTCATTGAGATTATTTATATATCATAGTTCTATTAAAAATTCATGAACAATCTAGAGTTGGTTTAATTTCCCCTTTGAAGCTCCCCAAGAGCTACTGTGGCTAATACAAAACTTTATTTTCTTTAATTATTGAATACAAAGAATATGCAGATCGAGCTAAGATTAAGATCCAAATTGTCCGCCAAGTTGAACAGTTGGTATTGATAGAACTAATCGTCTCAAAGACTCAAACCATGACAGAACTAAATTAATTATTTTATAAATAAATTATGATCGTTTAATTTAATTGTAGCGTGGCATAAATTAATTAGTTGATAAAAGGAACCTTATTCCCTTTAAGGGTGGATGGATGAGAAACACCTCAATCTTACAAATTCAATCAATGACATTAACATTGCAGTTTTGAAGAGATATAGATATTTAAGTGACTTTAATTTTATTATATTATTTGTAATAGATATTTTGTCGTTACTTGGTTGTTGCGAGTATGTTTACAGATTTATCTTTTACGTTTTTAGCAATGTTAAATATGTTGTGTATTTGCTGTATTTTCTCAATTTAAATAATGAATACCATTTTGTTTTGTTAAAAAAAAAATTGGGATATGTTACGGCCTACGGGGTGCAAATAAACCGGTTCTTATTATCCAAATTACTATTTAAATTAATCTATTTTTAAAAATCCAATTCAAAGTTTAAAAAATAAACCGGTGTTAATAAATGTAAGATTGTCCCCGTATAGTTTAAGTGATAAGATTTGGGGGACATATGAGTTGGGTAAGGAGAGATCTAGGATTCGATCCCTAATAGGAGCAATTTAAATTTCCGATGTACCATAAAAAAATGTAAGATTGAGATGATAAATTGTGTTTTTTTTGTTAAGTGCATCTTTGTGACTTTGCCTTTTTGTTACTTGGGAAATTTTGATTTTTCTCAAATAAATTTTCTTTTGCGATTTCATCATTGCAATTTGAAGTTTCTTTGATTTTATATGTTGATTTAGCACACCGAGTTGGAATTTTTCATTTTTCTTATTTCCACCTTCCTTTTTGTTATGAAATTAATCTAAACAAGAGATATGATTGAAGTATAGAGATGGAGAAGAAAGAGATAAAGAATAAAGATTGTATTACTCTTCACAAGTGTTTCTTTACATCATAACATGACTCCTATATATAGGATACAAGTAGAGGAGTGAAAGGACAAAAGCATTTACTATCCACTCACTAGTGGGATTTGTAGTGGAAATGGAAGGCAAGGGATGGACATCCACTAAAGCTCCACTAAAGATATTTATTCATAACACTCCCCCTTGGATGTCCATCCAGGATGTGCCTCGTTAAAACCTTACTAGGAAAAACCCGGTGGGAAAAAATCCTAACCAAGGAAAAAGAGCACAACATCCTTTTATGTGTGAACTGCCTCATTAAAAACCTTTCCAGAAAAACCCAGTGGGAAAAACCATGGCAAAGGGAAAAAGAGTGCAGTTTTTCTCCCCCTATTTGAAGCACCTCTTAAGAATATGAATATCATATTAAATGTTCTTCCTTAACACATTTAATCAATATGCTTCATGATATATCCTCATTTCAATAGAGTTTTGCAGTCATCATTGTCTTCAAGACCTCTTCTTTGAATTGTTGGTATTTGAACTTGATATGTAGATGTTGGGACTATTGAATGAGATCCATATCATGTTGATGCCTCAATATTGACATATGTAGATAATCACGTACTTGAGAGTTGACTATTCTGAATCAGAAAATAGCTCATATCTACATGCATGGTTAATTTGACGAACAAATATTCATAAAATAATTGCTTTAACTTATCGTGAAAATATATATTTCACATTATTTCTAATGCATGTTTGTGATAAATCTTATCTCACTAACAAGAATAATATTATCACATCAATCAGTATGAGATTTAAGTAATATGCATGCAAATTTAAAGTCTTCAAGATCGAGATATTTGATATTCTCTTGACACTAACATCATGTACTTAATAAATATAATTTTCCAGACTCAATTAGCTAATTGAACGATCTGCAGATCGAGATAAAGTTTTCTCAAAATATTTCTCTATATCTTAAGTCCATTATAGGATTTTCTAGTAGGAGATCTTTCAGGGATCTTCATATAATCATCATGTATATCAAATGAGCCATAACTATGTTGTAACAACATTCATCATGTGAAAATTGAACTCTCCATGTGCTACAAGGCATCTTACGTACTAAAATAATACGTGTATCCTTAAGCAACAAGTTGTGCTTTTTATTTCACAATTTCATCGTTCTCTTTTGGATATAATTAATTTCACACCTTTTAGGTGTTTGGACTACAGGTCCAAAAACATTTTGCGTGTAAAGTGAGTTTCATTATACTTCAATCTAATTTCTCAAGTTTTGGCCAATTCTCACTTTGTCTACAAACTTTAGTAGATTTTGGTTCATGATCCTCACTGTCATTTATCAAAAATAGCGCTATATTATATTTTAAAAACATCGTCAACGTTGACTTCCTTTCGGTTCCTTTATATTCCATTCATGACATAATATGTTGAGATCTCTATATTTTCATAAATTTCAGGTACCTAATAAGTTCTTCTGGAACTGAAAAATAAATTATGTCAATTACTCTTTTAATATATCCTCAATTGGGTCATCTTTCTTTTTAACTCCTTTTCTCATTCGAGGATTTTTAATCTTTGGAACCGACTGCACTACCACGCTTCAGGGTGGTTAAGATTCATTTGCAATTTCGATTGGAGCGTTAGCAGCTGATAGTTTATTTCATAAACTTTGCAAATGATTTATCTTTTGAATATATAATTCAAATTACTTAATATGAGGATCAATATGAGACAATAATAATAATTCATTTTAAGTGGTTCATTTGAACTTCTGGTTCAAATTTTCAGCTGCTTCTTCTCTCCCCCTAATATTGGGAAAATTAATTTCTCACTTGATAATAAGCCTTCTGGGCCGTAAACAAATCCCCAATTTTTAGCTCAAGATACTTTATAATATATGGAGATTCATGTCAAATTTATTTTTTTAAGAATTCATCTTAATGCATTATATTGGAGCAATTGAAACATACACAACACATCCAATAAATGCTTAATTATATAAAATAATATTAGGTTATAAACCTAAACTCATTTGAAAATTAAGGGGAGAACTTTCATATAATAACTTATTGGCTTGATGCGAAGCAAAAACTCAATTTAAATGATCACATGTTTCCAAAGTAGAATTTTGAAGTTACCATTTCATAAGTATCAATCACACATTTAACTTTAGACGTCTAAAGAATGGATCTTCAGGTCCATATATTTTTGTTTTTTAGTTAGCATATGCTGCAAGATATTCAATATCAACATTGATACTTATGAAATACATACTGAAAATTTCACAAACTTCTGGTTGTGAGTTGTCTAACCATTTAGTTGATTTACAAATAAAATCTTATATACATCTCAAATTGTACGAGACTCAATATTTCAATTTTTCAACTTCCTTTGGGAACGAATCAAACAAATTATTGAACTGAAGAACTTCTGGCTCTTCAAAATATATCCAATATAGATATTATTTTTCGCATCATAATAGATCCGGGATAACCCAACCGGTGTTGCCAAACTTAATATGATTTGTAAACTTCTGGTTTACAATAATTTGTGCTTCAATTGCACTAATATATAGTCTCAAAGTTTAACTTTGTTCTCGATGTAATAATATATTAGCTCTTCTGGAGCTTTGATCAATAATTTTGTAATATCAAAAATAATTTTAAAGAAATTCTTGCAGAGAATATATAACTCAACTATATTAAATTTCCATGTATATCATAATAATTATCAAACTCTATATACAAAAATAAAGAAAATAAGCAATTCTCAATATGAGAAAATAATATTCGAAACAATTTTTTCTTTCTACTTTTTAAGCAATAATAATAAGTCACAAGAAAATTAAATAAATAAATGCACAACTGACCTCCGATAGTGTAACATTCATCATAACTTTTGCAATCCTTCCGAGATATATTTGATACTAAATTATTAGTTAGTTCTTCAGAAACTATATAACAAAGATTTTCCTTCATAAATAAAAAAAAACTTTAAACTTCGTTGAGCTATCCTTCAGGGATGCTTTTAATTTATATCAAACTTTTAGTTCTTCAGAAACTATATAACCAAGATTTTCATTAGATCTTCATAAACAAAAAAAACTTTTAGAATGACCGAATAATTCAGCAAATAATTTGTTCCTATAAAATTAATCACAATTCTACATGTTTGATTCCATATTTCCATGTCAATAGAATGCTTTTAAGATTGTTGGAAAAATTAGACATAGAATTATCTCAAACTAAATTAAATTGAAATACTAATACAAATAAATATTACTAATATTAAAATAAAATTAGAGAATAAGAAACTTATCGAATTTGATCAGGTGTGCAAATAAATTAGGAAGATCTCTAGGAACCACTCAGTTGATTAGAGCGTCGTGCTGATAACGTGTTATGAAATTAATCTAAACAAGAGATATGATTGAAGTATAGAGATGGAGAAGAAAGAGATAAAGAATAAAGATTGTATTACTCTTCACAAGTGTTTCTTTACATCATAACATGACTCCTATATATAGGATACAAGTAGAGGAGTGAAAGGACAAAAGCATTTACTATCCACTCACTAGTGGGATTTGTAGTGGAAATGGAAGGCAAGGGATGGACATCCACTAAAGCTCCACTAAAGATATTTATTCATAACACTTTTTTATTATTTAAAACTTATTTGAGAAACATAAGTCTTAACAAAAAAAAGTCAATGTGTAATTATACCAAAAGAGAAAGACACAATATTTTGAAATTTTATGGATAATGGATTTGAGATTAATTAGTATGTAGGTGTACAATTATTTTATACATGTATCAAATAATATGTTGCTACAATAATTAATGAATATAAAAAATTTATGTGTTTTTATATTCATAAATTAACGTGATAACACAATATTTGGTGCATGTGTAAAATAAACATACACTAACAAAATATTATAATTAATAAATTATATGGATTTTACTATGACTTGAAAGCTACACTAATAATGAATTTGCAGTAAGAGAAAATACAAATATAAGATGAACTAGAAAAATAAAGAGATAAGCTGCAAGAACAACTTTCAAAGAGAGATGAGATATTCTTCATAATTTATTTCATGCCCCCTTACATCATTTCATCCTTCCTCTTTATATTCATTTTACGTTTGCAATTTCCTTTTAATTATTGGATCAAGTGACACATGAACCTTTTCACAATATTACTAATTTTTTTTTTGAAAGTCACAATATTACTAATATTTTTTAAAGAAATTACGTCTTATAGAAGATATATATGGTGAACTCCACTCTCAACAATATTTCTTTTTCAGTGTTGTATATAAAAATTAAGTATATAACAATACAAAAAAAATGGTAAATTTATAAATAAAACTATGCATGCATTTCTAATTTGATTCGGATCAGGGTTCAAGAAATTTTAAAATATATTTTTCACTTAAGATTTTATCAGAGTAATTTACCAATTGATGTTTTGATATATGAATAGGTAGGAGGAAAACATGCATGTGTTAACTTGACTAGAGTTTCTCCACTTGTAGGATTAGGGACTGCGAGTTTCAGTAGGCGGCACTCAAGGCCGCTTCAAGCAAAGTGACAAAACATAAAAAAATGTGTTCCGACATTCAACATGCTTTTATACATTTTACTTTTGACACTTTTGGCTTTTTGACTCCAGATGTTGTTAATCTTCTAAATAAAGTTCAAAAAGTCATGCATAACAATGTTGCGTCTCATAAATCTGTAAATGTGGTCTTTAAGCGAATTAGTTTTACATTTTACAATTCAAAAAGGAGTAGCGGTGCAACTTGTTGCTCGTTTACCTTCAATACATATGTAATTATCTTATATATAGAATAATTAGTTTTATTTTTTTGACGCAGAATAATTAGTTTCTAAAGACCCACAAAAGTATACTTTTTCGATAAACAATTTATCAATTTTTATATAGAAAATTAATGATTATTAAAGACACGTATTATAGAATTAATTATGCAACAATAATGTAAACAATGTTTTATGCAAAAGGAGAGCAGAAGAAAATCATTTGCACCACCTCAAATAGATTAAATTTAAAATAAAAAAGATTACAAAAAAAATTGAGGGACATCAACCAGACTAGTTACCACACAAAAATGTAGCAAGATAGTGTACAATTCATTCCAACTACAAGTGGTTTTAGAATCAATCTTAACAGATAAGAAAACAAACAAACACAAACTCATCAACGAATTTGTGTATGGGCGCAAAATCAAATAGTAAAAAAAAATTGATATATATATTCTAGTAAAAAAGAAATAATTTAATTGTGGAAAATAATGAAAATTCTATTAAAAATGATACAAGAATAATTTAATTTAAAATTAAAAGTTCGTGTGGACTTATTAGGCTTGGAGTAAATTTCAAAATTCAGCTGTCGCTATTCATCAAAGTGTTTTTCACGTTGACACGAAAATTAAATTTACACTTATTCCATCTAGCCTATATTATAAGTAAAATTGACTTTCTAGATACATTGAATAACTAATGTATTTTGACTGCATTATTGTCTAAATACATTAATTATTCAATTTGCTTATAATAAAAGTCGAAGGGAGTATAACATATATGAGTCAGCTATTTATCAACTTGGTCAACTTTTATTACAATTTACCTTAAAGGATAAAGATTTGACTAAGACTTTAATGATCCATTTTAATCATTATAATTTCAATTTTGGAATAAATTATAAGGAAAACACTATATAGAAAATTGTATCGCCACAATACTATTGCAATCGGTTGGGATTTGTATATTCTGATCAAAAAGCACGAGATATAAGAAAAGTGTAATCTAAGTAAATTTGAAGGGATTATACTGCACGTGAGGCACAAATACAACAGCAGCAGAAAATCGACTAAGGTAATCAATATTAATACTAGTGTGTTTAAGCTAATTATTTGTTGACTCACATATCAATTGATCAATGTATCATGTTTTCAATTGTAATATTATTTTTTTGGCTTACAACGGAGTTGAAAATCGTACCTACACTTCTAATAATATATTTCGTCAAAAAAAAAGAAAAATTCTAATAATATACTACCCAAATTCTTTACTATTAGACTAAACTTAAAGCTTTCAATTATAAATAAATGTTTAATTGCGTGTTTTAGCCAAATTTATACGTCATTTACTAGTATTTTGTCTGAACGTGTTCAGCTAGCTGTGTGTTTCTAGTTTCAAAATAAAAAGAGACAAAATTACAATTGTGGTTTTTTAAGTTTCAACATTTTAGATTGGTTCTTTTTGTTTCAAATGGTTCTTTACTTTACATATTTGTTTGCATTACTTTTTAACAAGTTTGTTTAAAACTACATTTGTTAATGTAAGAGATTTTTTTGTTTTTTAGATTTATTGAATTATCGTTGTATTTTGTCTATAATACGGACTAGATATATCAATTATTTTATAAATTATATTAAGGACTATAGAGAGAGTAACATTTATGACATTTTAATATCGAGGTAACTTATAATATTTTTTATCTTCCTCATGTACCATAAAAAATGTCAAGGTAACTTTTGGTAATATTGAGGCAACTTCATTTTGAAAATAATATTGAAGCAACTCATATAGTCTATATAAAAATGTCTCATTTCTTCTTTCTTTTCCGCTTCACTTATGTTTTTTTTTATAAGTTAGTAAACAATTGATTTATCCTTGTGTCACAATTTTTTTTTGATTTATCCTTATTAGGTGGCTTCTTATCCCATCAACATAGTTTGATGTCGTACGTAGTTGTCACTTTTAATTTATACATTTTTAGCCTTTTATAAATAAAAAAATATTGATGTATCCTTATTAAATAATATCTCTCGCCTTAAGTAACTAGCTTTTGTACATAATACCTCCATTAACTTCTTTTTAATACTTTATCAAAATCAATTATGTTCGTAATTTATTTTTAATGAATTTAACTCAGTTGATAGGAATATTACATAAAAAATGTAGGAGTCTGAGTCAGACCTCTCATAAACCCGTTTATTCATCTTTAAAATGCAAAACACTAATCATCATATTACTTGAAGAAAAAAATCTTAATTTGGTTCTGCCAACTTTCTTGTGATTTGGTTTTTTAATATCTTTTAAATGTTGTGTGATATATAAGAGAGAGAAATACACACTCACTTAAGAGAGATTTGTAGATAATTGGCATGCATTTTTTATGGTTAATACTATTTTGCACAAATTGACAAATTGATTTCCTTGTACATTTCCTCAGTATGTTACATTCAAGTTGTTGTGTGACCTCTTTATTGGAGAAGGACATGTTAAACCATTTGGAATTTGCGCATATACGCGAATAAATCCTTAAAAACGATTCACTCGTTTGTGATTGTTTATGTTCGTATTATTGTCACCAATACTAAAAGTACAACAACTTATTATTTTTTTTCTTTAAATCTAAAAATATTACAACTAGAGCATTTAGCATTTTTCAACAATGTCTTCATTCATTTCAATGTTTCAAATTCACCATAGTAACATACCTACCAACATAATGAGTAATTCATATCTAATGTGAGGAGTAATGACTAAACACTTTTTATCAACAAAAAAAAATTATCTTTAACTTCTTTTTCTTATCATAAATTACAAAATTTACAAGAGCATCGATTGAATTTATATTTTTGACCAAAAGTGTCACTTGAAATAATAACCGGTAACTTCCAACTTAATCAGAGATCTTGAGTTTGAATTCAATTATAAAATTACAATGATATTAAGTATCTAGAAAATTAAAGTTAGATTTTGAAATTATGGACAGATGAGAATAGAATAGTCGATTAAAAAAAGGTACAAATCTTATTTCTTACACCATTCTCTGTGTGTTCTCTACCACCACTTATACAATTAATTGCACTCATAAATTATACACAACTATAGAAGATGCTGCAGAAATAGAATAGAATCCATATACAAAAAGGAGTGTTTCTCATTCTCCCTTATAATATATATATACACAACCCCTTCACCATTTTCTTTCATTGCATAAACATAAACACTACTTGCACGTTTATTCAACTCATCTAAATATAATATGCAACACACACACAACACCTTCTTTTGTCTCTACCTTTCCTCGTTGACTTCAAACATCACCATTTTCACCTGTACTTCCTAACTCTTGTTGAATTGGGTTTTGTTGACTCTTTTTTGATTTCATATTGTATGGTGGAACACTTTGTACCATAAATCAAATTTTCTTATATTACGTACTAGTTAATTTCTGCCTCATAATAAGTCATAGTTAACCATCTTTATACTCCATCTCTTAGTTGTTCACTATGTTCAACAATCAATTTTTTTTCTTCTCATATTAATTATATTAGTTAGAAATTTTTATAAAACATTTACTTTGTCAAGACTAACTTTGGTTAATTAGTCTTTTAGTCATCATAACAAAAATGGTTGAGAACAATCATCACCAAACATTTGATGTCTCCATTGATCAACAAGGAGATTCTAAGCATTTCGACGATGATGGTCGCATCAAACGAACCGGTAATTAATTAGTCTCTTTTTTCTTCTTTATGTCTTTTGTTTTGTTCGCGCTGAATTAGACTCAACTCAAATTCTATGATGTTCGTTAAAAAATGCAGGAACTGCGTGGACGGCAAGTGCACATGTAATAACAGCTGTGATTGGTTCTGGAGTGTTGTCTCTAGCTTGGGCTATTGCTCAACTTGGATGGATTGCTGGTCCTGTTGTCATGATTCTCTTTGCTTGGGTTACTTACTACACCTCCATTCTTCTCTGTGAATGTTATCGTAACGGCGACCCTATCAATGGCAAGAGAAATTATACTTACATGGATGCTGTTCATTCAAATCTTGGTAAAGTCCATATTTGAATTCAATTTTCTAGCTAAACATTTTAATTTATTTAAGAAAATTGGGTTATGTAATAGAGTTTGAAATTTTTAATCTTATTTGTGTTTGTTTGTTCAGGTGGAATTCAAGTTCAATTATGTGGGCTAGTTCAGTATGTCAATCTTGTTGGAGTTGCCGTTGGATACACCATAGCATCTGCCATAAGCATGATGTAAGTTTAATTGAGATATTCTTTTGCGGACAACTTAAATACGCAACAGCGTATTGTAAATGGCAGAGTGTCCTTGCTGATGATACCCTTGTCGCTTTGATTCATCCCTCTCAATCATTATTGAAAATTTAGTTTTAGTTATTTTATCCAAGAAATCCAAATCCAATGAAAATGATCTAATTAATTGGATTTGTTTTGTGTATGAAACAGGGCAATTGAAAGGTCAAATTGTTTCCACAGGAGTGGTGGAAAAGATCCATGTCATATGAATAGCAATATTTATATGATTTCATTTGGTTTAGTGCAAATTATATTCTCTCAAATTCCAGATTTTGATCAACTATGGTGGCTATCTATTTTAGCTGCTGTTATGTCCTTTACATACTCCACAATTGGTCTAGGCCTTGGTATTGGAAAAGTTATAGGTATATTACATATAATTCTACTCACATATTTAGATTAATTTCTTTGTTTTTAGTATTTTGTACAAAATTTTAACTCAAATTCTTTATGTTATAGAACACAAAAAGATTGATGGAACCTTGACTGGGGTATCTAATGTGACAAAACCTCAGAAAATTTGGGGAAGTTTGCAAGCTATTGGAGACATAGCCTTTGCCTACTCTTACTCCATGATCCTTCTAGAAATTCAGGTATTAATTTATTTTGCTATTTTTATTTTTTGTAACACTTATATTGTTCTACAACTTTGTAAATTTTTTCCATCAATCCAAAATTCTAAGTACTATATGAAAAAAGATAAATTTCTAAAAGAAATTATAAAGAATGATATTTATTATCTTACAAATTAGCTTTATAAAGTCGAGCTGGACTAAATCAAAATTTTAAGAATTACGTTCTATTATGAAACAGGACACGGTGAAAGCGCCGCCTCCAACCGAGGCAAAAACAATGAAGACGGCTACAATAATAAGTATTGTAGTGACAACATTTTTTTACATGCTTTGTGGCTGTTTCGGATATGCCGCGTTTGGAAATTCAAGTCCCGGAAACCTTTTAACCGGTTTTGGATTCTATAATCCATTTTGGCTCCTTGACATAGCCAATGCTGCAATAGTTATTCACCTTATTGGTGCATACCAAGTTTACGTTCAACCTGTTTACGCTTTTGTCGAAAATTACACGGCAAAAAGATTTCCAGACAGTGATTTTGTGAACAAGAACATAAAAATTTCAATCCCGGGTTTAAAAACATACAAACTCAACCTTTTCAGATTAGTTTGGAGGACAATTTTTGTGATATTAACAACTTTGGTATCAATGCTCCTTCCATTTTTCAA
Source organism: Trifolium dubium (assembly GCA_951804385.1). Lineage (NCBI taxonomy): Eukaryota > Viridiplantae > Streptophyta > Magnoliopsida > Fabales > Fabaceae > Trifolium > Trifolium dubium. Next base: position 18,889,685 of record OX638064.1, read on the forward strand.
CGATATTGTTGGACTTCTCGGCGCGCTTGGATTTTGGCCACTTACCGTTTATTTTCCGGTGGAAATGTACATAATTCAAAAGCGAATACCGAAGTGGAGCTCGAAATGGATTTGCCTTCAATTGCTTAGTGTTGCTTGTCTTATAATCACTATAGCTTCTGCAGTTGGTTCTGTTGCTGGGATTGTTCTTGATCTTAAAGTTTATAAGCCATTCAAGACTATCTATTAACTCAATATTGTTACTACATTAACTTTGTGTATGATCAAATATATGATTTAGGACTCATGAGACACAATTTCTATCACAACTTGTGTAAAGGGAGAAATATTGTATACAACTATGTAAGACTATTTTATTAAAAGGGGAACTATTTATATTGTGTGGTTCAATTGTATAATTATACTTAAAGTTTATTATATAAGTTGAACCTTGAACTTGAAATGGTTTTTGTGTTTCTCCTTCCTTCATTACCAATGCAATATGGAATAAACGAAACAAAGTCTTATTATCTTATCTAAACATTCTTAAGTTGCTATTGTAATTATAATTATAATTATAATTTGACAGTTTTGAAAATGAACAACATGAAAAGAAAGAACCTCTTATTATTATCTATACTTCAATATCTCTTTAGTTAAACTAAAACAAAAAAATTAATTGAAAAAACTAAAATGATCGATGTTGGTATAAATAGTACTATACATATATTTTTTTCAAATTTCTTTGCATTAAGGATAGGAGAGTGACCATTATAATTTGAGAGGGGACAATGATTGAATGCACCCGCGATTATTATATTTGAACGTACTGCAGATCCAAATAATGTACCGACTATATATACCCTTGACATACCTAATCTTTTAAAAGTTACGAACCACGTATCCAAATCCGTACCACGTATCAGAGCAAATTGCGAACCATATGACCATCAGACAATCCATTTGTCCTCTTGTGAGAGTCCATAAGACCATAACAGTATCATTTCAAATTTGTTTGTTTTTATCTCTATATGATAGAGTTTTCAATTTATTTATGAGAAATTAAAGAGTATCCAATCCTCAACCACAAAACACGGTGAGAGAGATGTGTTCTGTGTGAAATGAATCACATGTGTAGGTGAGTTTGCCAGCCAGATACAAACATGAGAAGGCTACACCAATTACCAACTACTAATGGTCCTAGTGGGGTGATACTAATCAAATGCATGTCGTCAAAAACAATATTGAGTTCCATGGTCCCGTTATTGGTGTTATATCAAATTGAATGAAGACAATGAAGTTCTCCATCCGAAATCAATTTGTAAGCAAAAAAATCACTAGACTTAATGTATCTGATCTACAATATAAACTTAATATATTTGGTCTATATTGTAGATCAGATACATTAATATTCAATGAATTTTAAGACTAAAATAATATTTTTAATTGAATTCAAGGAGAGCTATGAAACACAAATACATACAGATAGATGCTGAACACAACACAGACACTTATAGTGACACGTATGTCCCATATCAGACATGCTTAATTTGAAGAATGTAGAAAGACAGTAAGATTTGGTTCGGTGAGGTTGGTAGCTGCAAATAAATCTCAAGTTTATTATGGCTCTGCCCTCCCCTGTTTGCCTTTATTGTGTGATTCATTCATTCATTGCTCAACTTTAAATTTTCATGCTTCAAATTAACACACGTCGCACTGAATCAGAATACACAAATGTAGTACTAGTATAAAAAACAACCAGACATTTTTACTTAATTTTGTTATCATTATCAATCAAGATATTTACGGAAAACCTTTTCAACATCATAAATTCATGACCTCACATTGTAATTAATGTTGAAATATATGAAGTGTGAGCTTAAGTTTCACATGGGATGAAAATGTTATGTTTCTCTTGACCAATGTGTTGATCTAACTCAATGAGCTTCCCTTCACGGCCCAACAATAAGTACAAGTTCAAAAATGAAGTTGTCCGGCTTTAGCTCTATTTTTTTGTTTAAATTATATCGGATAAAACTCACACATATTAACCGCAGTTAGGGACGGATCTAAAAATTTTAATATGTGGGGTCAAGATCGTAACATAAAAAATTCTACAAAAATTATAAGTTGTTATTTTGTTTTTTGGTCAAGGTTATAAGTTGTTATTTATATCCATGTAATAATTACAATGTTTTTATATAAAATTACTTCTTTTTTAGTGGTTAAATTTTAACTTTTTAAAGATAAATAAGTAGGCATATTAAGTTGGGTTTGAATTCTGATCCCTACGTATTATTTCTTTTGATTTTTTAATCAATACGCTATTTAAAATACTCATTAGTATTTTTATTAATTATATAATTATAACTTGTTGTATTGTAATGAATTGACTATGTAGAAACAAGATGAGTGCTAGCAATACTCTCTTTAATAGTCTCTTTCTAATTTGTTGATATTCATGTGAGTCATTCACTTTAAACATAGATCTATATAAAATAGTGAGATTCACATGAATTTCAATCAACTAGAAAGAGAGTATTAAAGAGTCTTCAAAAGAGAGAGTGTCAATATATTTTTATTTAAAAAATAAATTTTAAATATTGAATACTACTCTGATACATATCTAGAAAGTATCAGACGCATATCGGTGTTAGATACAGTATCTGGCACGATACTTAATCAATTTTAAAGTATCAGAGTTGCATATTGGTGTCAGATATCTGACACGATATTATAATTCAAAGTGATAGATCTTATAATTCAATTCATTGACGTGTTGATATGAAGGAGGTAGGAATCTTATATTGCGATAAGTTATACGCTTGTGAGTTATGCATAATCGTGATTAATCAAGAGTCAGGCATGAGTATAAAGAGTGGGTGTACATGTACATTATAATGCAATGTGATTGTGAGAAAATTCAAGCCCTTCACATGAGTCACTTCCTTAATTTGTTCACGTACATGTTATTTCTTTATTTTCACATACACGGCTTGACTACCTCCAGCTTATGATTCATGTGCGCACGTTAGAATATATCTTCAACATTTACACATAATTGCCATTTTTGGCTAAATTATAATATAATGGACGATGTTTCATGTCATAATATAGAAATAAGTACGAATTAAGAGATCAAAGGAGTCGTTCTAAATCTATCTGTGTTGGCAATGAGTTGGGTCTTTAAAACGTGGTCATGTGTTAATTATGTCCAAATAAGAGTCATAACTTCATTTTTATTGTTTTTTTTAAAACTATTAATTAGGATTGAGTCTAGCAGAAGGAACACCATCAAACACTACTGAACCAACTAACATTTAATGTCTTAGCTTCTCAATGCTACTGTATGAGGAATAGTTCACTAAGTCCAGCATCAACTACCACTAAACCAACTAGCATTTGGTGTCTTAGCTTCTCAATGCTAATGTGTGGGGAGTAGTTTTTGTTAAGACTAGTTCCCTCTATTTCATCTTTGTTCTTTTTGGTTATTCCAAAAAATGAAAAGAGAAAGTTGTATCTGTGTGTGCAGCAAAAAGGAAGGATTCATGTTTCGTTGCCCTTTTTAAGTTCAGTGGTGTATGGTAATTTTCCAATTCTCTCACAGGTGAAACATGTCGTCGGATAATCTCTAGTCTTTAGTGGCTCTATTTCTAAATCCAGATTTTCGGCCCCCAATTTTACACATTAAAAAGAAATTCACAGTCTTCAATTTCAAAGAGTGAAGATTAATAGTAGATTGTTTCGTAACTCTAAAGATCAAACGATTGCATATGCGCATTTCTTGATATAACTCGCCAGTTCAAAGAAAATATTAACCTAAACATTTCTATTTCTATTCGGGAAAAAAACCTAATTACAAGTAAATAATTAAAATTATCCTCATTCCTGCAACTTTGCATGCCGAATAAACTAAATATATCCTGTCAAAATAAAAATCTAAGCCTTTGTCTTCACAGTTTGAGTGGGCATGTCTAAACTGTTAGGAGCAATTTAAATTTGTAAATTAATACTTACAACGTACTGTACTATGATATTGAAACCAAAAAAAAACTATACTATGATAACTTACATTAGAGCACTCAACATCCTTAGGACAAAGAATGTGCAGCCATATGACACCATGTAATACATATATGCAGAGTAATAAACTTCAACTGCACAAAAAAAAAATCCGGTATCAGCGACGCAAGTGAAAAGCCCCCAAGTGAAACCGTGCAAGCCGTTGATGGATCCATGACTCGCAAAGACCTCAAGAGATAGATTTAGGAAAGCTCTTCCGCATTGAACTTGGTCCAAGCTTCCTGTTTTAGGATCAGAAAGAATAAAATTATGTAAAAGAAGTGCCCAGTTGACACACTTCAATTAAAAATGTGAGAAAAATGTTAAGATATTTTATTCATATAATTAAAAATGGCTTAAATATCATTTTCGTCCCTGTATGTACGCGGAATTTTGGTTTTAGTCTCTGTATCGATTTTTGTTCTAAATAAGCCCCTGAATCAACCAAACTTTTTGCTTTTGGTCTCTAAAGCTAAAATCTGCAGGAAAATTCGCAAGTTTCTTGCAGATTTTTGCTAGACTAAAATCAAAAAGTTTGGTGGATTCAGGGGTTTATTTAGAACAAAGGGGCTTATTTAGAACAAAAATCAATAAAGGGAATTCTGCGTACATACAGGGATGAAAATGATATTTAAGCCTATAAAAATTGATTGAGAAGTAGAAGGGGAGCTTTACATGTTTAGATTAATTGTGGTGATTGTGTAAAACTAGCTAGCATTAGCTCAATAGAACTATATATATTACATAGCAATGGCTAGGGTCCATTTGAATTGTAAAATGTAAGTACCAGACAGAACAACACGAAATATTTTTAAGATATTGTAATTTTTTGTCTTGTAAGATGTTTGGTGGACAAAAGTTATTTTGGTATTTTAGACAACATGTACATAGAGATAAAAAGTTGTCATGTAGTTTAGTGAGGGACAAGAATTTTTGTTCTGTACTTGAGAGTTGAGACAAGAATTTCAATTTTTGTTCTGTCTCTTGCCCCCCAATTTGTCCAGTCCCGTAAAAAAATTTAAATACAAACACAATACAATCAGAGTTGTCTTTTTCAGTCTCTTATTTTTAAACAAATCAAACACACCCTTAGGGATAATAAAAAGGCTATGGATTTCTAGTTATAAGCATAGTAATTTTTCAAATATTTGACAAGGTACCTTAAGGATGTCAAAAACCTTCTCCGCGGTATATTTCTGTTCAAGATTAGCACCTTTCTGCTGGACTTTATCTGGGTGAAGACATAATGTCGCTTTTCTATACACTTTTTTCACGGAAGTTGAAGTGATCATATCCGTCAGAGACACTGGTTGCCACCCATAATCTGGCGAAAGAACCTGCATTTAAATTCAAAGATAAGAAGCGTTGAACAAAACAAATGTTTCAGGATACGGAAAAAGATTATTAATAATTAAATTATAATTTACTCACAGGAAATAAAGGACTCGTGAGAAGGATACAACATTTTCCTTTTAAATGAGATCTTAATAACTACTGGGGAGAGTTTTGTTTAGGAGAAAGCATCCAGTTAACAATAAATAAAAGTTTATGTAGCTTTCAGTCAACAACTCAAACATATTCCATTTATTATACCACGTTGCTTCACACAATTGCATACAATTTAAATTTAAACACAAATACGAGTAACAACGCACATAACACATGAATTGAAAATAGAGTTTCTTCTAGATATTTCCATTTAGATATGGTATAGAGCCTTATTTTTCCATTTCTTTAACATTTTATACTGGATTCAATTTAATCCTTCTGCCGAAGCATTCAAAGTGGAAGCTATTCTGAAACTAGGTTTTAAATGCCTATCTGGCACGTAGAAAGCCAAACAACCTGATGTTTCCATTTTCTTTACAATAAAACCTTATTACACTATGATAGTAAGAATCCAAATCAGAATACAAGGTTAAATCGGTCAATTCAATAGCCCAAAGTGAAATTAATTATTGACAATTAACAACAATAATGGTAAGAAACCATACATATTGCAATGATGACAGCAATGCCCGCATATTGCCTTCTTTCCCTGCAGCCCACCTCTTTATCTGAACATCAACAGTGTCGGCTATGCGCTGCCAAATTAAAAAGAAAGGCCACACTAAGAAAATCTGACAAATATATAAAATTTAAAAAAGAACTCAGGAGAATTATATCAGGTCTATCCTTTGAAATACAAAAGCTTACACGTCTCTCTTCTTGCTCCATCTTAGATTGAAGGTCACGCTTGTTCATATCAGCCACTGCTTTCAACTGAAATCATGACATTCAAAAGTGCAAAATCGTCCCATGAGAAATAATGTCAGTATATATCTTTAATGCCAGTGTTCAGAACAAATTCTTAAGATATATATCTGCTTTGAGTTCAAGATTAAAGATGAATTAGCAAAAATGTCCTACGCCGAGTCTTAGTATAGATCTTAAGGGTCTGTTTGGTTCAACCGAGGGGAGGAGAGGGGAGGGGATGAATTTTTAAGAAGAGGAGGGAAGGGGAGGTAAAACATAATTAATTATTTTTGATAAAATTATCCTCACTTTTTTATTAAAATCCTAAATTATCCTTGATGGAATTTAAAAATTTAGGTTTACTACTCATTAGATTTTTTTTTTTTTGGTTATATATCCATTAGATTTTTTTTGACGTAATATATCCATTATAGTTTAATCCTTATTTTGAGTTTATAATGTTAAGGGTAAAAAAGTAAATTACTTCTCCCCTCCCCTCGTTAAAAAGTTGAATCAAGAATAAAAATTTAAAATATCACCTCCCCTCCGCTCCCCTCCAAAACCCCAGAACCAAACAGGCCCTAAGCTTAAAATTTGTCAATTAAATATCACAAAAAAATGTTGAGAATAAAAATATGACATTCAATTTGCAATGATGAGCCACCATCCTTTATTAATAGAAATTCGGAAAAACAAGCAAGATAATAATAATACACACCGCTCTCTCTTGTGTTCTCTGATGACGTCCCAATCTCGCTTTTCTCCTTTCTTCAGTTTCACCTTCCACTTCCTCAAATTCAGATGATGGGGAAGCTTTTGCAGCAAAAAGAAGATAAAATGATAGGTTGACAATAAAATCACTTCACCGTAATAGAAATCAATAAATTTAAACAACTTACGGCCAAATATCATTGACAAATCATCAAAAGATGTCGTGGGTGAAGGTTTCTTCGCAGTGGTTAGGGATCCTGACGACCCTCTTTGTAACCCTTCATGTTTTCCATTACTGTTTACTTGGCGAACAAACATTTGATCCTATGCAATGCATCAACAAAAAAAACTGAATATAGTCTTTCAGTGTAGCATATAATTTGATATTACGATATGGAGAATGCTAACAAGTACCCTTAGAATTGTTTAAATTATCAAAAGAGGTGGGAAAATGGTGTATTTATTACATTGACAAATGTTCAATTTGTACTTTCAAGTTTTTTTGTTTTTTGACAAGTTAAACTTTCCTTTTAGTGATATTTAACCAATACTCTTAGGGTACTCAATAGCAAGACCTTATTATATTAATAATTTCTACCATAGTTGCAGTCCTTGTCTTTGGTACACTGTTTGGTCGAGAGCCCGTGCTGAAAAAGGATTCAAGATCATCCGCACCATTTAATTGATTCACTCTTGTAGCCGGAGCTCCTTTATCTTTGTTTGTCTTAGCTGCTGAGTTTTGCTTAATCTCACCAGTGTTGGTATTTGCCTTTCTACTAGCATTAATCTGCACCCGGCCCATGATAAAGTTCTCAAGCTCATCTATTGATGACATACTTGAGTTGTTAACTGCATCAAAAAATGATATCAGAAATCTGCATAGAGTCAATAATTAAAAATAAAAAAGATTGTTCACATCTCGAGTATTTGAAAGAATCTTCACTTGAGTTTGAAGCATTCCCTGGCTTCGGCGGAGGTCTCAATAATGGGGAGGGACTGGAGCTGCCATCTGTACTTGGAGCTGTTTCAAATACTAGAAATGGATCATCATGAGATGTCGCAGTTGGTTTCTGATGATTATTCATCTTAATGTTTGCTTTCCTAAAAGAAAGGAAAAAAGGTATTAAGAAATAAAAGTAGAAAGAATAAGCAAAGAAACTCCCAAATAATATTGACATCAACAAACATGCATCGATAGCATCAAATATACCAAACTAGGAACAATGACTTGGTCCAAAGTGCAGAATCATCCAAGACATGTGTCAAGAAATGTAGGCAATGCATCCAAATTTCTAGACAACCTCAGAACGCGAACACAGAGATTGTGTAATCAAACAAAACATAGCTGGAAATATGGAAGAAAAAAAAAACTAACCCTGAATTCATAATTAACCTAACAAGGTATAACCATCACAAAAATACGATCCCCACACAAATTCAATCTAAATGTATCTTTGTATAACATCATGCACTTGAACAGCAGAGTGCCTCTCATAAATCTCAACTGTTTCCTTCCAAAACATAAGAATATAGACAAAGCCAAATTATTTGTGGTATTTATAATGCATGTTCAATTTATCAATACCTTTACCAAAGAGGATAATGGTCAATGCGCATATCCTACTTACAAATAGTTTTGTATTTCTCTAACACCATCCAAAGCGTTTTAGGACCATATAAATAGTACAATATCTATATGCAGATAAGTTAACCACTAAATACTTCTATCATCATTATAATCCCTTCCTTTACCGACAAGCCCAGATAATTCGCGCCATTTTAAAAAACAAACCGGGTAAATCCATTTCCAAGCAAATTAGTCGAGTAAAATAGCCAATTCACCTCCACAGTAATTCCTAATTTTATGCATGTATAGTAGTTATTTCTTAAATCCATAAAACAGATATAATCATGTTAGTCGTTTAACCCAGTCAACCATACATTTCAGAAAACTAACTTGTGAATTACCATAAATTTTAAAATCAATTCTTCGCAACATCGATTCTCAATGTAAAAAAGAAGAAAAAAAAAATCCATACCCATTATTATTGGAAAAGCTGCTACCACCAAATCCAGGAATCAAGTCATCAAAACCAGGAGACTTATCCGTCGGACTTTTAACCTTTGTTGCATGCGATCCATCAATCTTACCCAATAAATCATCAACACCAAAGCTTTTCACATTCACTCCACCACCGAATATATCATCTACATAAACCTGCGGCGAAACCGATTGATTCAAACCACCGAACATCAAATCATCCTCAATCGAAACACTCGATGATTTAGCCTTTCCACCAAAGATCTCGTCAATGCCATCAGCAAAACCACCAGAACGCTGCGTTTTATTGTCGGTGGTGGTAAAAACGCCGTAATCGAATTCGAAAGGTGAATGTTGAGGAGATCTGGATCCGTTTTGGGGTGAAATAGCGGTTTGTTTTGGTGAGGAGCGTTTAATTGATGCCATTGGTGCTGCTTTACCTTGCGGTTTTAAACCGAATCGTTGTGTTAATACACCGAATTCGTCCATAGTGGTGGTTTAATTGAAGAAACAAAAAAATTGGAAATAGATGAAAGGGATATATATAAAGGGGAGAGGAAAGGAAAGGAAAGAGATGGAAAATGAATGTATGGGGTTTAGTGTTGGCGGGAATTGTGTGGAAGGAAGGAAAAAGTTAGTTAGGGGAATAAGAAAGATGTAAGGTTAAGGATCCGTATTTCTATTTTGTGTATGTGTGTGTGAAAAAGAGAGGGTTTGTTCTTGTTCTTCTTCTTTCAGTATTCTTTTTTTCTTTGTTGAGTACTGTGCCGGCTGGCTCGGTGATGCTGTTTGTGTATGTCTATCTGTCAGTGGCTTTCTGGTAGGCAGGCACTCATTGCCAGTAGTGACCAAGCACGCACAATCGGACGCGGTTGGTAGAATTACTTTTACACGTTTTTGCGTGCTTTTCATGACCGGACATTTTTATAAACGACATAACTTAACGTAGTATATTTACTAGTACTACCGATTTTTTTAATTAATTGTAACTAGCGGGCCAAACGTGACCGTTTGTATGAACATTATATTTTATAATGCTAATTTATATATTGAAGTTCATTTATAAATATTTTGCACTGTGTTATTAATAGTTAACTTTTGGAAAACAACAAATTAAGTCATAAAGATAAAAGTAAAAAAGATTGAAATTATAGAAGTTATTATTAAAAAAATAGCCGTTAAGGGCATTTTAGGTATTATTAAAAAAGGCTACACCAAAACATAATGTTTTCCCTTTATTATACTTTATTGCTGTCCTTTTTGTTCGGGACAGGACGTGTCGTGTTAATTTGTTTTTTCTATTCATTCATCAATCTATTTAATGAAAAAATTTCAAAAAAATGAAAGCACGAGAATTTTTTTGAAAATTCCCTATAATATAGGTATAGGTATTATATACGAATAAGATACCCGATTAGATAATATCTGTGTAACAATGAAAATTTATGTTCTGGGTTGACATATATTTGTATAGATTAATTTTTTTAATTTGATGAGAGATATATGTTAAATTATAGTATTGTTTTTTTAAATCACAGTATCAAAACATAAAGTAGAATCATTGTCTACTATGAAGTCCCGATACTCTAAAATTATCACGTATTGTGTCAGATAACGTATTTGATATCGATACGCGTCAGATACTTTTTGATACATATCGAAAAAATATCCAATATTTTATTTTTTGAATAAAAAAAATTCAGACACTTATGTGATACTTCGCGATACTTATGAGAGAAGTATCCAATGTTTATTTTGGTCAAAGAAATATGAAGAATATAAGAAAGCAGTGACAAGATTATAGGATATTACTAATTTACTATAGATGTGCATGATTTGCTTTTGGAATTACTCCTTGATATGATTGAATTTTTATTTATTTAAATGAAATTACAATAAACTCACACGCACAAAGTAGAGTGACTGGAATTCAAACTTCAGTCATAAATATTCAACCTAACAATTTCAATATTTTTTACTCGTTAAAACTATGACTTCTAAACTGATACGATTGAACTTTAATTCCTTTCAAAAAAATGATTGAACTTTTTAAACTTCATATTCAATTAATAAAATTTAAATTAAATACCTGACCAAAAAAATTAAAATAAAATAAGTTAACCTAAATTACTAAGTGAAGGGTGACCATCAGCAATTCAGCATCAACCCCCATTTTCATCTTTCTCACTCAACTTCCCCAATTTCTTTTTCGCCTATCTCAGTTCTCTCCTGCACATCATTCTTTTCGATCCAACCATGCCCCCAAAATAACAGCTTCTTTACCACAACCCTTTCCAACCAAACAGAGTGTAAATGATAATTGCTTCTTCTGATATCTGAACATCAATCACAACCCTCTCATTTCACAATGATTAACATTTCCACCCAAAGAAAAATTTCACTACTCAAATGCATCTCATTCACCAAAATGTTAAGCACAACCGAACCAATTCATGACATTGAAGAATTAACCAAAACAGTGTCCAAAGTTATGATGTCTTCTCCTGCAGTAACACTTGACACTGCTCTTAATCAAACAGGTGTTAGGGTTTCACCAGAATTAGTAGAAACCGTTCTCAAGAGATTCGAAAATGCCGGTATGTCGGCTTTTCGATTCTTCGAATGGGCGGAGAAGCAGAGGAATTATTCACATTCTGTGAAAGCGTATCATTTGATGATTGAGGGTTTGGCTAAGATTAGACAGTATCAGATTGTGTGGGATCTTGTTAATTCAATGAGGAAAAAGGGTATGGTAAATGTTGAAACTTTTTGTATTATCATGAGAAAATATGCTAGGGCTCATAAGGTAGATGAAGCTGTTTATACTTTTAATGTAATGGATAAATATGATACACCACAGAATCTTGCTGCTTTTAATGGGTTGTTGAGTGCTTTGTGTAAGTCTAGGAATGTTAGGAAGGCTCAGGAGATTTTTGATAGTATGAAGGGTCGGTTTGAGCCGGATTCCAAAAGTTTTAGTATTTTGCTTGAGGGGTGGGGGAAGGAACCGAATATTCCGAAAGCAAGAGAGGTTTTTCGTGAGATGGTTTGTGCGGGGTGTGATCCTGATATTGTTACTTATGGTATAATGGTTGATATTCTTTGTAAGGCTGGAAGAGTTGATGAAGCTGTTGAGGTTGTTAAGGAAATGGATGATAATAACTGCAGGCCTACGTCGTTTATTTATAGTGTACTTGTTCATACTTATGGAGTGGAGAATCGGATTGAGGATGCTATGGATATATTCTTGGAGATGGAAAGGAATGGAGTTGATGCAGATGTTGTGGTGTATAATGCGTTGATTGGTGCTTTTTGTAAGGCAAACAAATTGAAAAATGTGCATCGGGTTTTAAAAGAGATGAAAAGCAACGGTATTGCTCCAAATTCAAGGACGTGCAATGTTATCATGAGCAGTTTGATTAGCCAGGGAGAGACTGATAAAGCTTTTAGGGTGTTCCGCCGGATGATCAAGTTGTGTGAGCCGGATGCTGACACCTATACTATGCTGATAAAGATGTTTTGTGACAAAAATGAAGTTGAGATGGCTCTGAAAATATGGAGGTATATGAAGAAGAAACAGTTTGTCCCAAGCCTGCACACTTTTTCTGCTCTTATTAATGGTTTGTGTGCAAAGGGAAATGTTATGAAAGCTTGTATTTTACTCGAAGAGATGATAGAGAAGGGAATTCGACCATCACGTATTACATTTGGGAAGTTAAGACAGTTACTTATAAAGGAAGGGAGAGAGGATGTGCTCAAATTTCTGCATGAGAAAATAAATATTCTTGTTAAGGAACCTTTGTATGATTAAAAGCCAGAGAAGGCAACTAGCAATTAGAATCATCTAAAGAATGACATATGTAGCGTAAACTGATTTTGCAGTCAAGACAGTTGCAGTTTTTACCATCAATGTAAGAAACCTTGCTCTATTTCCCATGTTTGTGAACTTTTATTTAGAATTTGAATGACCCCTTTTCTTAAATTCAAGGCTTCATGTATTTTCTTTATTTACTTTATGAGTAATTAAGTTTTATCGGAAGAGCGCGGGTAAGAAAGTTTTTTCATCTTTAGTGCAGTTGGAAAGGAACAGCCTGAATATCTTGGAGTATCTACGAGCGCTAGCCATGTCTCTTTAAGAACTGCATCTTTGGAAGGATATTGGATTTTTAAAGCAGGCGCCGACGAAGACATACAGAGGCTGTGCACTCAGAGTTAGTGTGATAGAGGCTGTTGGGGTAGAACAAGATGTATGTGTACCTTTTCCGGGAATCAAGAAGAAAAGAAAGACCGAGTTCTTTTTGTCGAATTATTGCGATCCACAACCACAAGGAATTCATGATAGCACTCCATCAAAGGCATTCTCAGATTCCTTTTGTTATTTATAATCACATCAACTAGCATCTGTTTGATTTCCTATCGGGTGGGTTTGGTTAGTAAGTTGTAACCAGATAAAAGACAGAAAGTGCACATGTAGAAGGTGATATGACCATTGATAAGAGAAAACAGAAAATAAGGAGAAAGGCAGTAAGGTAGGAAAGTGTTGGGCTTGAGGCTCACATTCGTAAGCGGGCAGTAGAAGAAGAGGGACGAGTCTCCGTTGAATTAGAGAAAATAAGAGAAAAGCATACATAACAGAATGTACACATGGACCAAGGGGATTATATGAAGAGATTATTTGAGAAATGAGTATGAAGGAAGCGAGAGTGTAGCCAGTACAAGAGTGTGGAGAATTTCCATGTGGTTGAGGGAGGTTTGGGTTAGAGCTGAGATACTATTCTCTATAAGTTTATCTTTGATTTTCATCTTGGTTGTTCGTCTTGCTATATGGCATTGTCATATTTTGTTCTCCCTTTTACTTGTATACATTACATATTGTAAGAAAGGGGAATTATAAATTACACATTGTAAGGTTATCAAAAAAAAAATTACACATTGTAAGAAAGGGGGAACCCATTCTCTGTTTTATAATGAATTCAATACAATTTTGCGTCTATTATTTCCTGAGTGTTGTGTTCCTATTGAATTGGTATCGACTTGGCAATGTCTGCAACTATTTTTGTATACTTAAGTGAGGGAGAAGACAACATAATTAACAAGCTTAAAAAAAATTAAGAAAGGATACAGAGGAGAAATTGTAAAATTGAAGTTTAATGTGTGGCTCAAGTTTATGTTTGAAGTTCTACAATAGTAGATTATACGTAGATTCCATTATAAATTACCAATAAGGTTGTCGATGCCTCCCTAACTTTGCATGAAAGTGTACATCCCTTAATCTAAATTTTATGTAACACAAAAAGAAAAGGGAGACAACTAAGGTATAGTTATTAGGCATGACAATAAAACTCAAACCAGCGGGGACCCGAATGCTCCGCAGCAATTTTGACGGAGAAAATCCGAGTTGACTGGTTTGAATTTTTCCCTATTTTAAAAGACGGGTATGGGGTGAGAAACAGGAATATTAGTTATGCAGTGGGGGATTTACTAATGGTTGGTTTCATTGAAATGAAAGGAGTCATGGACGCAAGAAGGTTAGGGTGGAGGAGACGAGGGATACGATTAATGAGAAAGAGAAGAAAAATGAAGGGTTTCAAGTTTGGGTTGGGATCGAGAGGTGGAGAGTTTGCTAGCCAAAAGAATTCTGAGTTTGAGATATGGGTGAAAGAGAAAATGTAATTGGAATCCAGGAGCATGAAGCAAAAGAAACAGTTCTCGAATGGTATGCTTGATTGTTAAATGTTAAGGGTTGGAATTGCAATAGTTAATGGTGGAAATAGGATCCATGGCCATGGGAGCTGGGGTATTACTCTCTGTTCAGCACTCCCTACCTCTAGATTTGGCCAAACAATAAATACATTTCACAAATTATACAAGAGATGTTTTTGCAAATTCAAAACACATATGGTGTGGATAACCTGCTATATCAAGTTAAAACTTTAAGTCTCACACTATACCAGTTAATATGGTACTTCAGCTAGACATCAACATGGAGTTATATGTTGGAGATGCCGTTTCAGACTTCAGGATTGCAAGGGATCAAAAGACAGAAATTTACCAAAAAAATAAATAATCCGAGTTACAAAACCCGAACAACAGTTATCGACGTGCTGTGAATCACTGAAAGCAAATGGGGTTTGAGGTCTAAGTGTCAAATGTTTAATTAGTGAGAACCAAACCCAGAAAAATAATTTATATGAAAGTTCGACTTGGATAATTTGTAACCCCTTTTAACATTCACTATTTGATGAAAGTACACCATTTTGCCTGTGATAAAAAATGACTGATAGGATTTCTGTTTAATCTAATGCACATGTTCAAATCATGCCATTGTTGAAATTGTAAATATAAGTGTCAGATAAATCTTAAATCACTCTTCTTAGAAGTTACGATACTAGGCCTGTAAAACTATTGCGACTAAGGGAAAATTCTCTATCGATGTTTTGCCAGTAAGCATACAAAATGATTAAGCTCTCCCACTTTGCTTTTTAGTTCTGGAGTCACTTGTTGAAACTGCTGATCCAGAGAGCTTGTTGACCTCATAGAGCAATACAGCTGAGAACAGGAAACTGCATTTATGCAATAAACATCAGAAAAATATAAAATATAACAATTGATACATTTTATGGTTTTTAAATAATAAAGTATCCACAGTTAGCCATCCTATTACTTTGCTATTTAAAAGACTTTATCTTTATATACCCGACTATGATATTGCCAAAATACTCTGCTAGTTGCTATACTAAGCTATTTTGAAAAAAAATTCTTTACGAGGCCCTTTTGATTCCATTAAAAAAATACTCTCCGAAATGGAAACATCCATCTAACCTTTTGCGGCTGCTAAAACCAATTTTGACCATCTACTTACAAAAGCTTTAGGTCGTCTATTACTTTATTCACCTAAAGGCACATGAGCTCATGATGTTGCCAGCTCTTCTTTTACAATGTAGTGGTTATATCACAACAAAAAATTAGAAATCTATGTTATTATTTACCTAAAAGCACATGATATCATGGTGTTGCCATTTCTTCTTTAACCTTGTAATGTACACTATTGGTTATATCACAATAGCAAATCTAGAATTTGATATTATCATATAGCTTATGATGGTTACAGCATAAAAATCTACATTTATTTTGATATATGACGGGAGGTGAAATATTAGTGACAGAAACAATAAGAACATTTCCATAAAAAAATGAATAAGAACATGAGGGGCGATTGGCATTTGAGATGCGCTTCTACTCCTCATTTTTAGAAAGAAATACTACAGATACTATGCTTGCAGGTGAATCTTTTCCTATCGTTCATTAATAAGGGGGGAGAGGGGGGATTGCAGAGAGCATACCATGTAGTGATGCACACTCGGTGAACAGTGCTTGCAGCAATCAAGGCAACGACTTCTGCTATTATGACTGCAAAATAAAGACACTGTCTTCAATTTTTGAAAATATAAAACACAATACTGGAAGCTCAGGCATGCATGAATTATACATGAGAGACCAGAAATAATGAAATAATTGAATGCCTCATCCCATGTTTCGTGTAATTCTAAAATATAAAAATGTAGATGTTCTTAAAAGTGCCACTTAATATTCATTCTGTCTGGCTTGAATTTTGAATTCGATTAATATAAAATTATACAGTTTGTCATCAACATGTACTTACCAGCACCCCAGCCAGACTTTGCACCAGTTGTCTCCTGAAAATTTCCAATGAACTGCAACCAAAATGTAATGTATATGTGAATAACGTAAAGTACCTTTAAGTATTTAGCTTGAATAGAGATTCTGGAAGAAATAAATGTGACTGACAGAAGATAACTTAAATCAGACTACATGGGTAACAACAGCATTCACGTATATCTTGTTAACATACAACACTCAATATGAACAAAAGACCCTCTGTATTTATTAAATTAGGACTATATCGATGAGAGACAAGGGAACCACTGTATACATGAACACCAACCCCTTTGAAACATGAAGTGATACATACAAGTAGTAATTTTCTTGGTATTACAAAAACCACCTGACTTCAATTTACAAAATGGAACTTCTCCTAGGATCCGGAAAGAATTATGCAGTACTTATTTTGACACCTTTTATAAGCAAACCTTCATACAAATACAAATAAATTCTAATATACACCGAAAAAACCAAACACTATGTTATAGAAATGGCGTAAGTGATACTCCTATATATTTTTCATTCCTGATGTCACAAACATTTTTTTCCTTCATTCTAGTATAACTTTATTACTCGAAAAGGAAAAAAAAAAAGAATCATCAGCAAACTATAAGTGAAACTATAACTGTGATTCATGCAAAAGATATGAATTCAGAACTGACAGTTAGGAGGACAAGAAATAGGAGAGAGCTGATGAAGCCTCCAAGTATTGTGTATAATTCTGACGATGCAAGTTTCCCACGGTACATTTCTTGAAGTGAGAGGATAACAATGAACAGAAGAAAAGAATATGTCATGGAACTCCCGGACCCTGCCATGGCCTTCTCATAGCAAGTATAGCAATAGAAAACAATGAACAACTGTTAGAATAGCCAAAAACCAAAAATATCACTCAAACATAAGTTGTAACTTGTAAGTAGAAATAAAGCTCAAGTACATGAAATTCAAGCAGCATGGAATCTCTAGTATCAAAATTATATACTATAATTTACAAAAATATTGTCCCACTGGTGCCAATTTTGGTGGGCTAGTCCATACAGAGCAAAAACCAACCCCGGCTTTAAATGGGGTCCCGCAAGTGGGTGGTGGAATTGGTTCCCTCGGATTAGTCAGTCTTTAGGCCGGATACCGAGCTTTCAAAAAAAATTAATCTACAAAAATATTTTCATTCAAAAAATCTCAAATTGAAAACTGGCAAATCAACGATTCGCATAAACACCAGATTTCACTCACAAGCATTCCGAAGCTAAAAAACAAAATTGAACAACTAAAACTCAATGGATCTAACAATTTTATTAACGCAGATTGATCTGAATACCCTAATTACAAGTTACGAGATCAGAATTTCATAAAATCGATAGAGCAATTCATTGTTCAAGTAAAAAACAGAAGAAACAACGAAATGAAAGATCCAGTAATTTCATGATTCTCTTGGAATCTCGCATTTTCTCAGCAAAGGAACGAAGAATAATACGTACCTCACTCAGATCAGAAGATGCAGATTCCAACTTTCAGTTCAGATCTCTTTGCCACACGCGATCGTGGTGTTTTAATAAACACGCTCACATTTCTACGCCCACATTCAAGGGTAATCTCGGTATTTTATTTAAGGATTGGTAATAAGTTTTTATCTTGTGGGGCCAATTTTGTTTTACCATTTATTAAGCAATTTTAAATCTTTAGATAACATGTTCTACTTCCACCATACCAAAAAAACATGTTCTACTTCCAATTTATTAAGAAGAATAATCACTTTGTTCGATGATGGATATACCGGTTTCGACTAAAAAATATGTAAAATAATCATTGTATTTGATGATGAATACTTTCTCTGTGTTGATTTTTTGTGTTGACGTAACAAGTAAAAAATGAATTTTTGATTAACGTGACAATGCACTTTTACTGATGTGTCAAATGATTTTTTTTGTCACATCAGTAAAAGTTCAACATGTGGTGTAAATATTGAAATCTTTACATTGAATGGTTCATCCAAACAATTTTTACAAGGATAAATCAAAATTCATTCTTATTACAAAGATAAAAGTCTATTAACCATTTATTTAATAATACTCAAAGTACCTAATTCAACGAGTGATTAATCATTTCATTTATGTGGATACGACCAAAACAAATAATAATAATACTCAAAGGTAACTATCGCCGGAGTTTGTTTGGATGGAGGAGTTGCCGGAGTGTCCGGTGTGTCTTCAAAACTACGACGACGAAAACGCGATTCCACGAGTTCTATCATGCGGCCACACCGTTTGTGAAGCTTGTCTTCTAGAGCTTCATCAACGATTTCCGAACACTATTCGTTGCCCCGCGTGTACTCAACTCGTTAAATACTCATCTCCTTCTTCTCTTCCCAAAAACATCGATCTTCTTAGAATCTCCCTCCAACAAAAACAACACTCTTCATCTAAAAATCATTCGCGAAAATCGAATCAACGGTCCTCGATCAACGATGAGTATTCTACTCGATTCTGGTCTGATGAGTTTTATTTTGCTTGGAAGGATTGGATTCTTCCGTGCGACGCCGTTTCGATCGACGAGGATGGTTTTGGTTTGTTTAGTTCGAGTTCTAAAGGTAGGGTTTGCTTTGGAGTTAACCGTACTGTGAGTCTTTATCCAATTGTTACTTTGTCTCCGGTTAGTGATTCGAAGTTTAAGTTTAGTTATGTTGCTTGGGTTATTAAGTGTTTGGAAAGGATTAATGAGGTTGTGAGGGAAGGTTTAGGTTTGATTCTAGAAGCTTCTGTGAGGCAGGGTAGGTTGTGTAGGGTTTATGGGTTGTGGAGTGAGGTTGTTGATGGTACATTGTATTTAGTGTGTGAGAGGCATTGTGGTAGTGGTAGTGGTAGGGTTTTGGAGAGGTTTGGTGGATTGAGGAATGGGTTTCTTGGTGTGAATGGGGATGATTTGGAATTGGATGAAGGTGGTGGTGTTTGTAGTTTTGCGATGATTGCTAAGGGTATATGTGATGCTGTGATTGCTTTGAATTTGGAAGGTTTGGTTGCTGGATGTTTGGGACTTTCGTGTTTTTCTTTTGATGAGCTTGGTGGTGTTTGTATTGATTTGAACGAGGTGTTGGTGATGGGAAGGAAAATTAGGGATGAACATGAAGCGGTGTGTATGGATTGTTTGGACAATGAGATTTTCGTTAGCCCTGAGGTTTTGTGCAAGTTATTGAACAAAGGGGTTATCAATCCAGAGAGTGGGGATTCTAGAAACCCAATTGGGTATGGCTCGGATGTGTGGTCGTTGGCTTGTGTATTGCTGCAGCTTCTTATTGGAAATGCACTCCCTCGGATTATGTTGGAAGTGAGTGAAGAGAATGGCCTTGACGTTTCGGCTAGTTACATTTCTTGGGTGGAGAAAGTTAATTCTGTTTTGGAAGAAAATTTTGGATCTGAGTACCTGTCACTTAAGCAGACTCTTTGCAAATGTTTGGACGTCAATCCAGGTAGTCGTCCAGATGTGGTGGATGTAAGGAAATGCATTCAGGGTGTATTAGTCAAACATCAATTTGGTTTTTTGGGAGATACAGAGGTCACCATAAATAGGAATAACATAGGTCACCCTGTGATTCTTGCCAAGTTGTTCCAGTTGCTTGAGGAAAGTTCTAAGGAGCCGAGAGAACATGAGGTGAAAGAAGATGGTGGTCAACCTAATTTTCTTCAAGGTGCAGAAAGCAAGTCCGATGAAGACTTTGTTGTTAACGTATCTAATGGAATGGCTGAGCTGAAAGATCTGCAAGGCCATCTTGGTTGTATCACTGGATTAGCTGTAGGAGGTATGAAATCTGAGTTTATATTCAAACGCTGCAATATCTATCAATCATATTTCATGATATAATTTGTAGCATTTCTGGACAAGATACATAACACTATATTTTCGAGCTATAAAATAAATTATATATCCATTTTTTTATCAATGGAGTGAAGTGGGCTTAAGGGCTTCAATTGAGTGATATCTGATAAATGATTTTTGCTATGGATTTGGACAAACGATGAACATGAGGCTTTTGAGTTGGTTTGGGTGTGGTACTGTTTAATAACCTATTTGCTATGCTCTTAAATTAGTATATGCATTCAGGTTGCTTCACCTTTTTCATGGATAATGTTTCATTCCAAGTCGTCTTACAATAATTTGTTTAGTTTCACAGGGGGATATCTATTTAGCTCCTCTTTTGATAAAACTGTTCGAGTATGGTCCTTGCAGGTAACACTTCTAAATCACAATTACTTGATAACATTCTATTGGGTTCTTTCCAAATAGCATAATCTCATTAATAATCTTTACATGAGTATGTCATCATTAATTTTAAAGTAAATGTAATGAAATTATAAATTTCTTTTGATACTTTCGAGTAAATAATTACTCAGGTCATTTTTTCCAACATGACACCCGTTAGCAGATGCCTTTTGACATATGCTTAGCACTGATGCACAAACAGAAATTTTAATAACAACCAGTCTCTAATACTCTCTTTTCAGGACACTTTTTTATTGATTAAAATCCACATGGGTTCTACAGAATTTAAATAGTTCCGCATAATTTTGCAGGACTCATTCCCACAATAAGTGGATCCACTTTATTTCAACCAATAGGAGAACATGTGTTTAAAAGAGAGTGTGTTTCTAGCACTTCTGAAATACAAATAATTGAAAGGAAGTGAGAGAAAAATAGATGGATGGGAAAATTTCACATTTCCATTAGTGATACACATGCTTCCCTTTTTCTTTAAAAAAGTTAGATTTCCTTTAAAAAATAAAAGTAATCAAGTTTGTTTGCTCTTGAGTTTGTTGAATTGTAGATGACTTCCCAAATTATGGTTCTATAACAAATTGATCAGTATATTTCCTTCAAATGCACATGTGCTTTAGCTATGTAGGAGTATTACACTTTTTTTCTTTACATGAAACTTGAAAATAGCATCTTGAATGCTACGATGCAACCTCAAAGCATGATCCTTAATATATTTTTTTTTGAAGCTACAGTCTTCTGCTATAGAGTAGTATGTTGTTATTATGATCAAAGCTCTTTCTCAGTTATTCTGTTGACTGAGTTTCATCCATGCAAATTTTATGTAGGACTTTTCTCATTTACACACATTTAGAGGTCACGAAAATAAAGTCATGGCTCTAGTTTATGTTGATGACGATGAACCATTGTGTATAAGTGGTGATGGTGGTGGGGGAATATTTGTCTGGGGGATTACTGCACCTCTTAGGCAAGATCCCTTGAGGAAATGGTACGAGCAGAAAGATTGGCGTTTTAGTGGCATCCATTCCATGATTGCTTTCGGAAATCTTCTTTACACAGGAAGTGGAGATAGAACAATAAAAGCTTGGTCATTAAATGTGAGTGTCGTTTTCATTGTATACACATGTTTGTGTTAGACAAAAGCTTCACTGCAAAGGGCATTCTTTGGGTTGCTGTACTTATGACATTTTTCCAGGATGGAGCTTTGATGTGCACAATGAATGGCCACCAATCAGTAGTTTCCACACTTTCAGTATGTGATGGTGTTCTTTACAGTGGTAGTTGGGACGGAACCATCCGATTGTGGAGTCTTAATGATCACAGCCCGTTGGCGGTATTAGGGGAAAATTTGCCTGGAGAGATGAAGTCTGTCCTGACTATTACTGCCAATAGTGATTTCCTGGTTGCAGCATATGAGAATGGATGCATAAAGGTTTCTTTCTTTTCTAGAACTGCGTTCTTTCCCTTTTAAAGATCAATGAATTGTAGCCCAATTGAAATGAAATATATAGTTTATCACAATATAATCATCTACTGGCATTGTTAGGTAACAGCTCTTTATTTTTTGCTTGTTTAGGTTTGGAGAAACGATGTGTTCATGAATTCCAAAACATTGCATAGTGGTGCCATTTTTGCTACGACTATGCATGGAAACTGGCTTTATACAGGAGGTTGGGACACAAATGTTAATATACAGGTAGAAATACAAAATCTTGTGCTATGTTTTTGAGAATTACATAGACATGAACTTAGGGAAGTCTGCTTACTGTGTTAATCATTTCAATTTGTGAAAACTCAATTATGATTGTTGAAGTTATAAGGTTTTACATTAACGAGGAATAAATAGTTATTATTGGACAAGTTATATATAAGTAACCCTGTTCACATTGCAATTATGCCAACTCACTTCTGGAATGAGACGACGCTAAATTGAAGACACGACAAAAGATGGGGCCACACTGCAATTGGGACAAAAAATTGATGCCAAACTGCAACTAAGACAATAATTCTTGCGAAAAGACAAGTGTCAAATTGCAACTGGTACGAAACAAATGTGAAGCCGCAACTGGGACAAAACCTGTGCAAAGCCACAATGGAAACAAAACCATTGCTATACTGCAACTGATGGATTCTCAACATGTCCGAAAGATGAGACGGCAGAGGCGAGATTTTGAACATACCCAAAAACTGAGACGATGGAGATGATATTCTGGACACATTGAAAAGATAACACAGAAGATGAGAACTTTGAAACACAGAAAACTTGAAAGAGAAGATATAAAACATGAATATGTGTACAGCTGACAAGAAGAACAAAATTTCAAATTTTAGTTGTTTAAGATTTTGGGGAACTTGGTAGCAGAATAGTGAGACACAACCTATCTGGGAGGACAGTACCGCCCAATGTTGGAGTTATTAGGTTTTACATAAATAGGAAAGAAAAAGAATAGAGACTCTAAATTATGAATATGGTTTGATATGATTGATGAGGTGATACAAAAAGACTAACACTAACCCAAATTTACACTATTATAAAGAGAGTGTTTGTCAAAATAAAATAAATAAAATATTAAGAGATAGTATAAGACACTCTTAGATGAGAAACTAATCTTGTGAGATAATCTAATATACCTCAAGATAATAGATAATTAGAATTATTAAATATTGTTGTATCTTGGAACTACTGTGTTTTATTTAAATATTTAATATTAATTGTTCAATTAGCATTGAAAACCATTAAAAAGAGTAGTGCTATTTCATTGTAGGAATTATCAGGAGATGATTTAGAACTGAATGTCAATGCCGTTGGATCCATTCTTTCCAGTTCTGTTGTGACAGCTATATTATGCAGCCAAGGAAAACTGTATGTTGGATATGGTGACAAGTCTATCAAGGTATCGTACTTCTTTCAATTACTAGTAGTATTTTAGTTGTTAACTGTGGCCTCGACAAGTTTTTTTGTATCTCAACATTAGAGAACATGCTTTGTGTTGCTCAAATGAAATAAATATTGACATAATTGAAATCACATGATTTGGTTACACAAAATTTTCCATTACACTTATTTACATGTCTCGGTCAATGGAAACTGGAAAGAAGAGAAGATAACTCAACCTAGATCCGTGTAGAGTTTTTTTCTCTCTCCCATCACTCAATAGAAGAAAGTGCATTTTTATAACTAGACAAATTGGAGGCATCATATGTATTGGCGGCATCATATGTGGATGATCAACAAGTAAATATTACATGGTTTATGTAATGTTAACATCTAACCTATTTGTCAACCTTCCTTATTCTTGTGCTTTAGAAAGAAAATGTATCAAATGATAAATTTCTGCTTGTTCCCTAACGGTCCGTTTGGTAGGGGTGAAACACAGACGAGAGAGAGATGGGGACAGAGAGATAGAAGAGAGAAAGGGAATCTCTCTTGCTTGGTTAAGCATAGAAACAGGGACGAGAGAAGATAAATGGTGGGACCCATAATATTTTTCAGTCTTCGCAACACAGCTAAGAAATGGAGAAGAAGCAGCTCACTTTTCTATTATTCCAATACTACCCTTTTAACAGATCTACATATAATCAATCTGAATATTGCACTTTCATCATCATGTGATAAAATAATTCGAGTGTCGGTTGAAGCAATCACAGCAGCACACAACTCCTACTCCATCATCCTGATGTAAAAATCTGAAATCTGAAAATTGATAGTTAAACTACTTGATACACAAAACCAATCGATTCACCATCACCGTTGCATTTTTAGCCGCTTCCAAATCACCGTTGCGGCAATCCTCTCACAAAAGCCATGTTGGAACTGTGAATCTTGTGTGCAAGCTTGTTGAATTATAAACACAGTTTATGGCTAGATCCCAAATTCCCAAATCTACCATTTTAATACTTTTCTATTGGAACTGGAATTTAGCATATGGTGGGTGAATAAATTAGTTCCTTTTGTTTTTGTAACTTAAAATCATTTTTTATTTTTTATGAAATTTTTATTTCTTATAAGCAGAAATATGGCAAGGGATATTATTGTACTTTTAAAATTAATCAATACTCATCTCTTTTCTATTTCTCTTCTCTTTCTCTTAAACCAAACAATAGTATAACTTACTCTATTTCTTATCACTTTCCCTCTTCTTATACTCTCTCTCACCTATTTCTCTCTTCTCACTTTCTTCTCACAACCAAACACACCCTAAATGTTTACTAAAAAAAGAAATATTTGAAACTTTGAAAGTGTATGTTCAGCTTTATAGGGACACCACAGAAATTGTTCTACTGATGATGTAAGGTAAACACTTCTGTTGAAACATGTTGCTAGATTCTTTACATGTACAAGCAAATTTAAATCTATACACCCCGACAGAGAGTTTTGTAGAATGTAAAATTATTTATAATGATTTAAAGTTTATTATGCTACAATATCACTCTTTTAGTCTTTTTCTGTCTCTTTTGTGTATGCCTATGAAATCCTCAAGACTCAAAAGCTATTACTAATTTGATTCCTGCAGGTTTATCGTGCTAAATAGTATGAGTTTCATCAGCTACAACTGTCATCAAATCAATAGTTTGATTGCTCAACTTTCAGTCGAAGGCTCGGCTTCCAGAGTGCTTGTTAATTCACAATTTCCCCCCAGATGTAGATAAGACTATCTAAATTATGCTTATAGGGTGTTATGTATATTAACAACTGATATTTTCTTTTTGGGGCATTGGTTCTTAGGGTTTGTATATAACTTGACAAGAAGTGGTTTATTGTAATGTATATAGTTAATATAGTCATTTTTTTTTACTCATAATATTCGTTATATATATATAGGATAATTACATATGTGTCAAATATAAACGGGCAACAAGCTGTGCCGCTACTCCTTTTTGAATTGCAAAACCAATTCGTTTAAAAATATAGTCAAAATATATATGCCTTATGGTGCCAGGTTATCATCACCTCTTCTCAACTCCTCTTGGTGAGTATTTTTCGCCTTATGAACCATGTATTTTTCCTTATGAACCATGTATTTTTTGGCACAAGTTATAGTGCATAAGTCATATGTTTATGCACCGTGCATAAATACCCTAGATTGTTTAGTGCACCCCTCAAATTTCTAGCGCACCCCCAAATTGTTTAGCGCACCCCTCAAATTTTTAAGGGGTGAGCTAGAAATTTGAGGGGTGCGCTAAATAATCTGAGAGGTGTGCTAAGCAATCTAAGGATGCAATAAGTAATTTTCATTACTTATGCACGGTGCATAAGGAAAAAACTTATGCACCATAACCACTCCCGTATTTTTGCCTTGCTGAGGGACATGGGTTGGTAGGGGGAGTTTCAGAGTTCAAATTCTAGTTAGAATATTTATTTTTTCAATGTACCAAAAAAACAGAACCATCTATTTTGGGATAGGGACAGAGATCCATGGAATCTTTATTGATTGAGTTATACAAGTATATTTTGCCTTCTGTTAGAGCACTCTCTTTTTTTTGTCTTAGATGAAGTGGTAATATACTGAAATATAATTAAACTCACATACAATTGTGAAGTCTTGGGTTCGAACCCGGGTCAAAACATCCAACCTAACAATTTTGATATTTACTAGTTTAGCTATGACTTAGAGATCCATTGGAGCACTTTTTGTTGTCACCAATTTTTAATATTTGCCTTATGAGAAAAACAATTAAGTTAAGTATTTGATTGTAAATACATATTAGGCTTAAATGCATTTTAGTCCTCTATTTTGATTTTTTAAACTTTTGATCCCCTTATTTCTAAAACCAACATTTTAGTCTCTCCATTTTAAAAATAGACATTATTTTTAATCCTACTCTAATTTTAATGATGTGGCATTTCACTTGTTTTCCATGTCATTTTTAATTAAAAAAATATTAAAAAAACTCAAAAATGATGAAGATCTTCATCATCTTCTTTCTTTGATTTAAAAAAATTTCTACTAAATTAAACTACAAAATATCATGAATTTATATTATGCTCACCTCAAATATTCTTATAAACAAAAAAAATTAAAATTTGAAATTCTCAATAAACCCTAAATTCAAGTTAAGTAAATTTGATTTGTTTTTGGTTTGGGTTCTATACTTCTATATATATATATATTAGTTCTAGAGGGGAGGCATAATGCTGACAGCCTAACAGAGGGTGCATTTCAAAGCTTAAACAATATTTATATCAAAAACATGCCGACCTAGTAATTTTCTAACAGATGTCTGTATTTAAAAGTCATACTACGTGTTTGGAAAAATTAAAAACATTGATCATGTGGGTTTGAAAAATTCTTCACACATATTAATTTTGTTATTTTTTTTTTGTTGACAATATTAATTTTGTTATTACTATATGTTACCGAATTGAAGATTCGGTAATGAGAAATAAATCAAATTTCCCCCAAATTGAATTTGAGATTTTAGGGTTTAATGAGAATTTGAAATTTTAATTTTTGTGTTTATTAGAACATTTGAGACGAGCATAATATAGATTCATGATGTTTGAAAATATAATTTAGTAGAAATATTTTTGATTCAAAGGAAGAAGATGAAGAATCAAAGGATGAAGATGATGAAGATCTTCATCAATTTTTCAATTTTTTTTAATTAAAAATGACATAGAAAACAATCCTTTCTAATCACCTTTGCCACATCATCATGATGTTAACAAGTGAGATGCCACATCATTAAAATAAGAGGAGGACTAAAAAAATGTTGACGTTCAAAATGGAGTGACTAAAATGGAAATAGGGGACCAAAAGTATAGAAAAATCAAAATAGAAGGACTAAAAATGTATTCAAACCAAATTTATATTTTCCAAAATTAATTGATCAAATTAATCACTAAATGTGTTTCTCATATGCAATTCTCAAATCACCATCACAATGTATTTCTGCTTATATAAAAAAAAATTAACAATGTGTTTTTCATATACAATAAGTTACTACATTTGTCCCTAAATATAAATATAAGGTTTTTTTGGACAAAAGAATGGTCCATAAATATATTCCTTTACATTTCAAATTAATAGATACATTTTTTCCAATTATAAATAACATGTTAATTACTATGTTAATCTCTGGTCAAAGAAAAATTATTATATTTCTTCTTTAGAATTTCTATTGATAGTTTAAGGTAATATCGA
This sequence comes from Trifolium dubium, assembly GCA_951804385.1. Taxonomy (NCBI): domain Eukaryota; kingdom Viridiplantae; phylum Streptophyta; class Magnoliopsida; order Fabales; family Fabaceae; genus Trifolium; species Trifolium dubium. The sequence continues at coordinate 18,917,807 of OX638064.1, forward strand.
CCATTTAAAATTCTAAGCTTAGTCAGTTCAATGATCATATCACGATATGCAATTATGATTCATCTATAAATGCAATTTAATACATGAGATGTATTAATTTTTATCCAATAAAAAATCATCACATATATATTGATCTACCCTAACTATTGATATCCTATTCTCAATAATCATACGATCAAGATTTATTTAGATTTAAATAATCAATGATTTGTTTCTCATTATCATAATCTCTATCCCGATAACATGCCTATAATAATTAAATCAAGGACATTATCAGATCAACCATTTCAGTAAATAGTCAAGTATAATGAAAATTTATAATTTATTATATTTAAAATGTAGTACATGGTTGATAGGCTTTTTGTGCACATATTATTTTGCAACTACTCCGTCCCTTGCTTTTGAAAAACTCTATGCTGAGAGACAGGACAAGTGAAAAGTTGTGAAGAAAAGGAAAATGAAGTGCTCAAAGCTAAAACAAGGGCTGAAAGAAAGGTGAAAGATGAAGAAAAGAAAACATAACAGAAGAAGAAAACGAAGGTTGAAGCGGCTTATTACGTTGGCGAGGATTATTATGTTGAAGAGGCTGGACATGGACTTTTCTTTTGAGTTGAGGTTAATTGTCTCACCTTCAATTTAGATATATTGTTTATTAGTAACTAATTGGTTTAACTGATAGTAATCTTTTGAACTGACCAAAAAATAAAAGATATTAATTACGCTTTGTACGGGGGAAGATGCTATAGAGTTGGAACAATACAAGAAGTTGGATATATGGTATAGATTTCAATATTCTGTCATAAACAATATTCCGTTTTGTTTATGACTTGCACTTTATAATGTCCTTTTCCTTGAATTGAGAGTCTTAGTGAAACTCTTCCCCCCTTACCAAGTTTATTTTGTGAGATGAAGTTGAAGTTATCATTGCATGTTTGGTTGGAATAGTTTATATTAAAATAATCTTGTTTTCCAATTTCTATTGCAAGAAAATTTTTATTTTCCAAAATAAATTAATCAAATCACTAACACTGTATTTTTCATATACAATTCTCAAATCACCAACAATATGTTTATGCTTATAAAAAAAAAATAATGTGTTTTTCATATACAAAAAATTACTACGTTATTTGTCCCTAAATATAAGTTTTTCTGGACAAAAGAATGATCCATAAATATACTCCTTTACATTTCAAATTAATAGATACATTTTTTCCAATTATATTTGCAATTAAAATATCTTGATCTAAAAAGAGTTTTTTTTTTAAGTTTCTAAAGAGAGTTACTACTGCTCGTTTAATTTAACGTTAATTTATTTCTTTTGGGCTAAAGCCCAATATTTTACCTGTAACGCCCCGATTTTTTTTATATTCTATTTTTTAATAATTTATGATTATTTATTTTATTAATTATTTCCTATGTTTGAGCGTATAAAGTTATTTTGTGTATGTGAACTTTGGATTGAGAATTAGTAAATAAAGAAGTAAAATAAATGAAATTAGAATTTAGAAAAATAGGAGAGTAAGAAAGATTGGACATTTAAGAGTATGGATAGTAATTGAGAAAATATGGCATAATAGACAAAGTTAAAATATAATCATATAGATATATTTTAATTTAGTACAAAAAAATAAATAGAAGTGGACTTGGGTAATGGGTTGTGGGTAAGAAAATAAGATTTATTTTTTTGTTAGCAATGTTAGTTATAAGAAAAACTTGCAAAAACCTAGGTTAGCACACATCTCTTGTACGTAAAAACATTCCGAAAAATTGAGTTAGAAAGAGAGAAGAAAACCGCCACCCATAGAAAGGAGTAAGGGAAGGAATTCAGCAGCTAGGATCAAAGAAAGAATTCAGAATCTCTAAGGTGAGGAATTAATTTTTGGTTTATGTATTGGTGTTGAAATAGCAATATGTAGAAAAGCTAACGATTCAGTTAAGACTTCTGAATTCCATTTAGTGTGAATAAATAACTTACATGTACTATTATGGTTGTGAACCATATCATATAGTTAGTTTTAATTTTGTTTGTATAACCGCAATTCCGATTAGGGGTCTGCGTATTTTTCTTAGTGATTAGAATTTAGATGCCTTCATTATGATCTCAATTTGGTCTATTTAATCTACTGATTGTTGCGGTTTTGTGCGGTGGAAGACTTTTGGTTTCTTTATAGATTGGGTTACAACCTAGTATCATTTGGTTAGTGTCCACGATTTGTGAGGTAGTGGTATTTTTGCATTGAGAACACTTAGTTGGTTAAGTAATCTATAAACAAGTATTGTGTGCATTGATATTTGAATAAAATTAGACCTTTCAAAAATTAAGTGAATAAATAAATAGTTAACCTTGCTTGTGATTGATTTCTTTATAGCACTTTCACACTAACAATTAATTGGTGATATAAAATTAGTGTTAAAATATGGTTGAAGTGCAGAAAAAAAACTGTTTTGTCATAAGTCTGAGGCAAAACGTAATTATTTCACCCCTTTGTGTTATGAACTGGATTTCGGTGTCAACACGAAACTTGTAGATTATTGTCTTAGCTTTTCAACTCATATTTACACGTCTCATTTGGATGCTCGTAGCTCATGCTATGACCTCTGAGGTGAACATGCCGAAACCAGAAAAAATAAAGACGTGATGAGGATAACTTAAGTGTTAGGTAGTGTGTATTGTTTGTGACTTATATATACGGCGAGTAAGTATTAGTGTGATGCTTAAGTATCTAAAATTGATTGAGCGTGAGTTAATTATTGTTGAGCTTATTTGTATTTGGTGTTGATTGAATTGGTGTTGAATTGACCTAATGTTGAATTTAATTGGTGATGCAATTAAATTGGTGAGGATCTAATTAGGGATGTATATTAGATTTAATTGATAATGTGATATATGTAACTTGTGTTAAATCGGTGATGAATAATTAGTAACTTCTCATTCTTTGTTTTTTTAAATGAGAATGAGTTAGAGATTTGTTTGTTTTGAATTTTGATTTTTTTTAAGAGAATTGCTTTGTTGAATCGAGTTGTTTATTAGGACTTTATTTTTGAAATAGTGAATTGATTTTGAAAAGAAATATAATCTAGTGTCATAGTGTTGGAGTTTTTTTTTTTATTATTATAGAGGCGTATAGATCAATTATTATTATAAATTGAGAGAGTGTTAGTAACTCATTTTACAAAAATGAAATAAAAGATCGTTAAATACATTTTGATAATGTTATTGATTTTGCCTTTGATTTGTCGTTGTGGATAGTCGGATACAATTATCTCGGTATTCCAAAATTTGCCGTTGTTCGACGTTGTGCCGTTGAATTGTTTGTGGTTGGTGTGGTGTTGTTCCGTTGATTCAGTTATTGAATGATGTTGTTTGTTTTGAATATTTTATGTTGGAGCATACATTCATGCATACATTCATATGTTAGTGCTTATGCACAGTGACGTTGATTAGTGCTTATGCACAGTGAAGTTGATTAGTGCTTTTGCACAGTGACGTTGATTAGTGCTTATGCACAGCGAAGTTGATTAGTGCTTATGCACAGTGACGTTGAGAAGTGTTCAGTAAAATAATTCTGACCTTCGACCCTGGTACCACATGCATATTAGAGAGTCTTAGAATTTAGCATATCAATCATAATTGTCTAGAACTTAATTGTTTGTGTTTATGTCTTGATATCCTTCTTTGTTTGAATATTCTGTTATGTTACTATTTATTATTGAGATGTGTAATACCCTAATTTTGAGCTTTTTAAAATAAATATTTTATTTAAAATTATTTCTTATTTTCCTTAAGAAATACCCAAAAAATAGGTTTTTGATAATTTTGTTTTACAATTTATTCATTTTTCTTTATTTCTTTTAATTTGTCGCAATTTATCTTTTTATACGAAAAATAGCAAAAATATTCAAAAATAATTTTTACCATTATATTTAAGTTTACATTTTTATTTCTATACTTTTCTATATTTTATTTGTATTTTTCTTGCACTTTTTCTATTTTATTTACATTTTCTTTTTTTATGACAATTTCTTTCTCTTGCGGCCAATCACATTGCGACACCTCATCATCTCCACCTCATAATCATTTTATTACACAAATACCACTTACCTAATCCTATCACTATAAATACACACCTCATATCACTCAATCATTACCAATCATTTTTCACAAATTCCAATACAATAAAAAAATCAGAAAATCCTTCCTCCACCAACACTTTTCCGGCGACCACCGCCGGAAAACCACATCCGGTCGCCGGAAAACCAGCACCCATTTTTCAAAACTCATCCAAATCAAAATCCGAAAACACCATTAGCTTCCTAATCATCTTCTCATCACTAATCCATCATTAATTTCACCAAAAAACGCCGTCAAACACGCCGGAAACCGCCGGATCCGAAACCGCCCTCGCCGGAAAATTCAACTACTCTAAAATCATCCAAAATCAACAATCAATTACCCTTTTCCTACTATTTCGACCTCAAGGAACACGAATCCACCCTCCGTTTTGTCAAAAACGCACTGCAACAGGTCCTAAAGCGTGACCGAAATAAGAAAGAAAAAGGAAGTTCCGATCTGAGCGTTTTCGTGCCAAAACAAAGGTAGATAAGGATCGTTTCGTGCTTATGATGCTTCTCTGAACACAAATCAATCATCGTTTAAGCTTGTACGCGCTCGAAACTCATTTTTGATTTTTCGTGTATAAACTTGCGTGGCTTTTTTCTGTTTACACAAACACTGATTGCAAAAACTAATTGTATATTATTGATCCTTGTGAAAAACACTACAAAAAGCACTATTTACTTGTTGATTTTGGTAAAAATTTATGAAACCCATTTTTGGGTTGAAGCTTCACTTGAGCTTCCATGGCCGTTGTTGTTTTGTGAAGAAGGAGAAGGTGAGCGCCACGTGGCGCTCTCTGGGTGGCTGCTGCGTTTACTCCGCGCGCCCCCAGTCCTTCTCAATACACCCCCAGCTGGGTGTTGGACCGGTCCGGGTTGTGTTTGACCCGGATCCGGCCCGTTCTTTTTTTTTTATTTAATTTATTTTTTTATTTGATATGGGTTTGGGCTTCCTTTTGGGCCCTTTCTGTTTTGTTGGTTCTTTTTATGAGTTTTTCTGCTTATACCCATTTGCTACTGCACCTCCTCGCTGATTGAATTATGATATAATTTATGAAAAATGCTATTTCATTTTATGTTCGAAAATTCGTATTCGAAATAAAAAATAAATCGGACTCTGACGTACGTCTCGCGTCCGTGATTTATTTTTTATCTCGAATATTTTAAACAATTTAATTAATGTAGAGATAAAAGGGCTTGACTTACGACTTGTCTCTGTTTATCCTATTTTAATTAATTTCGTTTAAACGACTTTTTTTCGTTACTTTGCCTGATCACTTGTAACGTCATAATTAAACAATATCTCAATTGTCTGTTAGATTTAATTTTGAGTGAAATAAAGATAAATTGGGCCCTGTCTTACGACTCGCGCTTTGAATTTATTTTTATTTCATTCAAAATATGACTTGATGTTTGACACGTAAGATAAGCGAGAGCCTGACGTACGACTCGTCTTGAGCTTATCTTATGCTTGCTTGCTAGAATGTCCGTTAATTTGCTTCTCTGTTTGTCAGTTTCAATTTATGCCTGATTATCTGATTACTCACTTATTTATGTGTCCGCATATTTATTTCGAGTATTATTTAATTGTCGCATTATTATACTGTCATTGTCATATATCATGCATTTGCATTCTTTGCATCCTCTACCCTTTTCTTTTCTTTTCTAATCTGAAAATCTGTTGTGAACTTGTCTTTGATTATGGAATGTGAATAAATCAGTCTCTGTCGTACGACTCTGGCTTCGAATTATTCGCATGCCATTTAAAACGGAACATTCTTTAATTAAATGAAATGGGAAGGAGCCTGACTTACGACTCGCCTTCGGCTCGTTTCACTTTAATTAAGAATGTTCATTTAATAAACTGAATGAAAAGAGGGAGCCTGTCGTACGACTCGTTTCTGCTCGGATGATCCGGTCCCTGACTTACGACTCGTGATTTAGGATCATTCTCATTCTCCAAACAACTTTCCTAAAATCATAAAAGACACTCAACCCATTCAACTGTTTTCCTGCCCTTGCGCAGTCAACTCTTTTTTCAACTGCTCTTGTGCAGTCAAATCTTTTTTCAACTTCTTTTTCCTAAATGGATGGCGCTTTATCCATTCCCCCGCTACAGACAAACGCTTAAGCCTCCGAAGCGAGCATACAAGCATACTGTTGTATCAGTGGAATGCGACCTAAGCATCGTTCACTAAAAACAACCAACACACAATCTTTCTTTTCAGGAAGAACTACGTGAGCTTTGACTTCCTCATTGTACTTGGGGGATACGTAGGAGCGAGAGTTTCTCTCGTCAAGCCAAATAATAAAAAACTCTTTTTTTCCTTTCTGTTCAATATGCGGTAATTTATTTCTTTTTATGCGGTTATCTCTGTTTATGCAAACCAAAATTCCTCAAATGGTTCCCGTTGAGTACAACGGATATGAGGGGGTGTTAACGTCTTCCCCTCATGTAACCAACTCCCGAACCCGATCTTTAAGGTTTTATCATTATTTCCCTTTCCCCTCACGGGATAAATAAAATATGGTGGCGGCTTCATTGTTTACATTTGTGCATCGCATTTCACCATTGCATATTTGTATATTTTTTGCGCCGGGTACTACAGCTGGCGACTTCACTGGGGACACTTGTTAGTGAGTTAAGCCTAATTTGGGGCTTTTGGTTTGCTTATTCCAGGTTAGCTGTATCTGTCCTATCTTTTATTTTACCGCAAAATATTGAACTGTCTGGATTTGCTGGCTTTGTCTTCTCTTCTACTCCTTTTTTTTCTTTTTGCCTTTATGGCTGGGTTCTTGGTTACAGTGTGATTATGCTCCGTACCCGAGCTAGAGTGATACTCAGGATTAGTTGAGGGATTGTCATGTTGGGCTCCCTGACGAACGTCTCTGGGCTTGGATGTGATGGTCTCGACCAGAATAGATTCACTTGGAATAATTGGACTCCTTGGCTTACGCCTTGCGGGCTTCATGTTTCCTTGTTGGGTCCGAAACTCTGGTGGCCTTTATTAGGTGTCCGAAACTTTGTCTAGGGACCACCGTTTAGAACATGTGTCGAGGTTATAATGTCGACTCATCCAGTTGGTGTTATGATCTCGCCCAGATGAGGTTGCTTTTGGGAAAAGTAATCAAGATTTTGGGTAACCTTATCAACCTAGAACAACATGTGAGAGGGGTGGGTTACAGGTAACTTTGAACTTTTGGCCTCAGAGATTCCATTTCGAAAAGAACCCAGTTGTTATGAAAATGGAAGATTTGTGACTTTGAGATCAAGTTCGCCAGATGATACAATGTTATTGTGATCATATACATGCATTGCATTCATACATCCATGCATCCATATAAATAATCATGCATATTCATCTTTCATATATTTACAAAAAAAATGTGGAAAAAGTCTTTGAAAAAAAAAGAAAAAAAAATCATGCATTTCCATTCATTCAAAAAGAAATCATGCATTTTATCGATCAAAAATCTCATTTTCATTCATTCCAACAGCTACCTTCCCGGCACCGTTATAGGACAAGAAGAGTTGCTCATCACATTATGGAAAATTGGCAAGAGAAACACGATGCGTTACAGGCTGAGGTAACCCAGATGGGTGGACAAGTAACTCAGTTGGGTGGACAGGTAACCCAGTTGGATGGAAGAATGACCTTGTTGGGTGGGAAGCTAGATCAGATTCTTGAGATGTTGGCTAATAAGAATGTGCAACCAAAGGTGGTTGAGGTTCCTGCACCTGCAATTATGGTTGCTCAAGAAAATGCCTCTGCCGGCTATGATTGGCCTACTTTTGGTCTGCCTAAGGGTTATGTTCCACCAGGATATGTGTCAGGACCTTCTGCTTCAATTGTGGAAGCCCCTGCTAGGGTTACATCTGTGCAACAAGTAATGGATTTGGATCAAGACGCATTTGAGGATCCTAGAGATGTGTACCAGGGTCCCGAATTGCGTGCGCCTAGGTTTGCTTACCAAGGACCCGTGCTTCCGGTTAGTGAACCGAAGTTTGAGTTTGCTCCTCAGCTGGAAGAAACAAAGCAGAAATATCAGGCTCTAGAGGAGAGGTTAAATCTGGTAGAAACGGGTAATGATCCGTTGGATTTCTCGAAGATGTACTTGGTTTCTGATTTTGTGCTTCCACAAAAGTTCAAAATGCCTGATTTCGAGAAATATAAGGGTTTGAGCTGCCCGAAGAATCATCTGGTTATGTATGTCAGAAAAATGGCCTCTTATTCTCATGATGACAAACTGATGATACCTTGTTTCCAAGACAGTCTGGCTGGTGTGCCTCTCAATTGGTTCATGCAACTTGAAAAAGGTAACATCCAGTCGTGGAGGGATTTGGCCAATGCTTTCCTCAAGCAATACCAATATAATATGGATATGGCTCCAAGCCGCACTCAGCTCCAAAATACCACTATGAAGGAGGGTGAATCTTTCAAGGTCTATGCTCAAAGATGGAGATCCTTAGCTTCTCAAGTACGTCCTCCGCTCTTGGAGACGGAACTTGTGGACATGTTTACCAATACTCTGCAAGGGACTTACTTTAAAAGGTTGGTTAGTACTACTTCCTCTGATTTCGCCGAGTTGGTCCGAGTTGGTGAAAGAGTCGAAATGGGGATCAAGAATGGGAAGATTTCAGCTGCTTCTAGTTCACAAAGCAATAACACAAGGAAGTCTGGTAGTGGTTTTAACAGAAAGAAGGAAGGTGAGACTAATGCTATATCCTCAAGGGGCAGTCAGGCACAGCCGGCGGCACCTGTTCAGTTTCCCTACTTTCCCTTTCCATACTTGGCTGCTGCTCAGCACCAACAGTTTCCAAATTATCAGTATCAAAACCCAGTGCCTCAACACCAGCAACAGGTACCACAAAAACGGAATCCTCCACAAGCTCGTAGGGTTTTTGATCCTATCCCTATGTCATACAGTCAGTTGCTCCCTTACTTGATTCATAGTGGTAAAGTGACGCCTAAGCAGTTAAGACCTTTGCTTCCACCATTCCCTGATTGGTATGACGCTAACGCTAAATGCGATTACCATGCTGGTATTGTGGGTCACTCTACTGATAATTGCAAAGCTTTTAAGCACAAAGTACAAGACCTCATTGATGAGAACGATTTGACTTTCAAAGAAAGCGGACCCAATGTGACCACTGATCCACTGCCTAAACACCCAACAGGCAATGTGAATTATGTTGAAACTGGCGGAAATTTGATAAGGGATGTTTCTCTGATCAAAACACCTCTGTCATCTGTCCGAGAGATGTTGCTGAGTTATGAAGAGTTTGAGAAATTACACTCTGATTGTGATGATTGTCAAAAGGATCCAAACCACTGTTCAAAGCTGAAGGAATGTTTGCAACAACTGATGGATCAAGGTTTAGTGCAAGTGGGATACGCCAAAAGGGAAACTCTGGTTGCCACTGTTGATCAGAATGAACATGCAAAGCTCGAAAGTGACGGTCGGAAAGAAAAGGGATCCGTTACATCTTTGAAAAGCTTGAAGGTAGCCTTAGAGGAAGGACTGTCTACCGGTTTGGGACAGATGTTAGTGGTGCCTGAGAAAAAGGATCGCTTTGGTTTGGGTTACCAGTCATCCAAGGGGATAGCAACTCCGAAGAAGATACAAGACAAGATTCCAAAGATTGAGGATGTTTTTAGCAGTGCTGGCTACCGTGGTGATGGTTACATTGCTATGATTAATGACAAGGATGTTGATGGAAAGAACCAGGATTAGGTGCGCCAGTGTTCTCCAGAGATTGTGTTCACAAATTGGAAGGCTGTTGGAAACCTAGAAGTTGTTTTTATTTCAAAGCAATTTGTTTTCTTTTCAAAACACCTTTGTTCAGCCCTGAATAAATGGTTGTGCTTGTAGGGCCACTTTGTTTTAATGTTTAATTTGGAATTAATGAAAAAGTACTTCTTGTGCAATTTCTGTCTTATTTATTGTTCTTTTACAGTTTCAAAAAGATAATGAAAATGGCAATAACTTCTTGCATTCATAAAACACTTTTGCATTCAATCAAATTCAAAAAAAAAAAAAAAAAGAGAATCATCATTCAGAAGTGAATCTATTGAATCATAATTGTGCCGTAATTCTTCATGGTTTCGGGTTGCAAGCTTCGTTGAAGAGTTAATATGATTGTTGGATCAAAAGCATAAAATGATTGAACTTCATCGGTGATCGATCCGGGAACTGACGAAGAAAGAGGTCAAATTGGGTGTCTCCCCATAACAGGATATGAAAGAGAAAGTTGATCAGACATTTTATCTCTTGTCAAGTATTTGTTTGCATTTAAGATTATGTAATGCACATGCATGTTTCAGAATCAATCCAGCTGTATTCACCTCTTTTTCTTATTACTTGCAAATTTGGAGAGAGGATGATGAAAATGAATAACTGATTTTCGTGATATATGCTTTCAATTGTGAAAAAACCTAGCTGATGATGAAAGGCATTGTTTCATAAAAAATTGTGATTGAATCGAGTCATTCTTGCATATGTTTTGTTGTTATCTGATTCTCCCAATTTCTTGAGATATATCTTTTTTAAGAAAATATGCAATTTTGGTTTGATGCTTGACCTGACACTTTAAGAGTATATAGGTTGTTTTGCACTTTAGGCTACATCACGAAGGTTCAGAAATGATTCAATAAAATCGGTACTATCTTAACATCTTAGACTCTTATAAGTATGTAAGATCAATTTGAGTACTGATTTTGACGAAGACCTGAACATAAGTTTTTAAGTAACTCTTAGTAGTTTATCTTAGCAGTCGGCACCATATTGTACACAAACTAAGTAGGAAATCGATGAACATAAGTGAATGATCCAGAAATGAAATTTGCATACTTTGGTTAATTTCAAAAGTGGGAATGCACTTATTGAGTTAGATGACCCTCACTCGGTTGTTTAACCCAGCAGTTGTTGAAAAATCATAGTAAATATACCCATTTAGTAGTTGGTTCAGAGGAGTCTGGTTCTGAACTTGGTAGGGCGGGTTGTTATCTGATCCCCCACAACTGCATTTGGAAGAGAAAGAGGGGTTTACCAAACTGATTTTACCAGCTCCCCTCGATTTATGATCATAATCACTAACAGATTTTTCTACAATGAGTGTGTACAAGATAACGGGCTTAATGTGATTGCACATGAATGAAAAGGGTGAATAAAATTTAAGCAAAAGTTAGAGTCACAATAAAATGTTTCAAATTTGTCTTCATATGATGAGAGTCTTTGACTGCAATGTGTGGTTTTGTGTTATTACAGTACCCTTGGTATTGATGTTTATTACTTGATTTTCTTTACTAGCCGGCAACCACGTATGATTAGAGTTGTCATGTCGTGTTTTCAAACAAGTGCTAAAAAAGAGTTACTATTTATGTGCTTAATGACAAGCAAATGTTCAAGTATGGGGAATTTGATAACACAATCTATATCTTCCTTTGGCTTGATTTACATGAATCCTAATTGCATGTTATAATACTCAAAAGACCTAATTGAAGCTAGGCTCACTTTCAAAGCATTCGGCAAATGTATTGTTAAGCTGACTCCTCCAGTTTGTTGGGTAACTAATAATTATCTCTCTGTTCTACACATCATATGTGTTTCAAAAAAAAAAACTTGCATGTGCAAAACCTTTTCAAAAGAAATGATTTTACTTGCAAATCAATACTTGACATCAAAGAGATCTGAGTTGTGGTCTGATCATGGGGCAATGCTGATTTGAAACGCTCCTAGCTAGGGGCAAGCCGTCTATAGATTATGCCAAACAGGGGCAAACAAGTTGAATACCCTGCTTATCAAGAGTGAATTGGTTCAAGAATTGGTTACACTGCAAATACCAGTTGGTCAGGGGCATATCCGTCATTGATTCAAGTGCTTGGGGCATACTGTGTCAGGATTATATCCTCCTGAAAAGTCATATGTGGTGATATATGGCAGAACTCTGGTTGTTAATATCATGGATGGTGAAGAGTTTCCACTCTCAATACAAGAAGATGAAACTTTCAGACAGAAAGGATCGACTCAGTCTCCTTTCACCAAAGCAAGGCCTTGTAATCTCGAGATCGTGAAGAAGAATGGTATCGTTATGATTCAGTATAATTCATTTATTTTCATTGTCATTATCTTAGTTTCAATTTGAAATTACCTCATTGAGGGATTAGCATCCAGTTGTAAAAACTTTCCGCATTTTTGCGCAGTGAATAAAATTCTCATTTTCAATCATATTGTGTCTGCTTGCTTTTATGTTCTGATTGCATATGTTTGTGCTATTCATTTTGTTAATAAATAAAGCATTTAAACATGGTGAAAAATAAAAGCATTTGAAAAGATTACAAACTATTTTGATTTTTAAAAACATCTGAAGGGAAACTAGTGGCATACAGTAAACTGTCCCAATTCATTACAGAAAATCCTGGCAATCTCTCGATTCCATCTCATGAAGAAAGTTGCTATCCTTTTTGGAAGCTTGATTGAACGTTCGTCCCGCAACGGCAGTCAACATCTCAAGATTTCACCTCAATGGAGTTACTCAAATTCTCGGTGCCGGGAAATTCAAACTCTCCTCAAAACAAACTCGGAAATTCATGCATTCAGGCATATTCATGCATTCACACATATAGGTTCATGCATAAAAAGAATCACACCAAATCCTGCACATAATCAGATATTTCATCTGCATTAGTTCTGCATTTAGGCATCAGAGGTGCACAATCATGTATTCATGAAGTACATGTTTAAAATGTTGTCTTAACAGGTTGCAGACTTGGATCTCCTGTTCAGTAACAAAGGTTTGCGGACCTAATTCTCCAATAAGACGGTTATTGAATCGTAACTTCTCAACAATAAGGGTCGATGAATCTTTTCCCCAACGAATTGATCAACAAAGTGTCATCCCCAAGCAGATCAATCAGTGCATCATATTCTCAATGAGAAAGGTTGAGGGGTTGTTTCTTTCCCCAGTGGGGCAGTTGATAATTGTTCATCCCAGTAAGTCGGTTGGAACGCCGCATTTTCAGGAAAAATGGTTGATGAATCGTAATTTCTTGACAAGAAAGATTGGTGAATCTTGAATCTTCCCAGTGAACTTGTTTGGTTTTAATCAACTGATATTCAGCAAGTTGGTCAACAGAGTTTCATTCTTATCAGACAAATCTTCACTCTACACCTACCAGAAAGGGTTGATGATCTTTTCCCCAGTGAATAATTCTGTAATGGTTATATACAGCAGATTGGTCTACATATAACTTTCTCGGTCAGAAGAGTTAAACAGATCCTCTCTCCAGTGATTCAGTTGAGATGGTTATCTCCAGTAAGAGAGTTGAAACGCTGTATCCTAGTAAATTGTTTGTTAAACAGTTTCTCCAGCAAGTTGGTTTCTGAACCGCATCCTTACTGAAGTTAACACATTGTGTTTCCAATAAGTTCTTCAGCAAAACAGTTGTCAAGCAGTCGTCTTGTGAATTCTGTCAAAGATACTGGCAGAATATTCAGCTCACACTCCTCGCAAGTTTCTTTACCCAAGGGTATGTCAAAGCACTAGTGGAGTACTTTCAGATTCAGTTTTTGAGTAATACGCCCATAGGGGGGGCAACGACTCAGTTTTTTATGATCTATACACTCATAGGGCGAGTAATGATTAGTTTTTGAGTAATACGCTCATAGGGAGGGCGACGACTCAGTTTTTCATGATCTATACACTCATAGGGCGAGTAATAATCAGTTTTTGAGTAATACGCTCATAGGGAGGGCGACGACTCAGTTTTTTATGATCTATACACTCATAGGGCGAGTAATGATCAGTTTTTGAGTAATACGCTCATAGGGAGGGCGACGACTCAGTTTTCATGATCTATACACTCATAGGGCGAGTAATGATAAGTTTTTGAGTAATACGCTCATAGGGAGGGTGACGACTCAATTTTTCATGATCTATACACTCATAGGGCGAGTAATGATCAGTTTTTGAGTAATACGCTCATAGGGAGGGCGACGACTCAGTTTTTCATGATCTATACACTCATAGGGCGAGTAATGATCAGTTTTTGAGTAATGCACCTATAGGAGGGGTGTCAACTTAGTTTTTTATGGTCTATACACTCATAGGGCGAGTAATGATCAGTTTTGGAGATAACGCACCCTGAGGGGAGGCGACTCAATTTTTATGGTCTATACACTCATAGGGCGAGTAATGATCATTTCTTTCTCAGGTATCCAGTTACTAATCATTCCAGGTATGTTTCCACCTTCATCTTCCATATGCATTCATTATCATTATCATTACATTCACATTCACACCACAAAATTAGGGCATTTGTATTTAATTATCTTTTACTTCGAACACGTAAAGACGCAAGTCATTTACGCATTCGAGTATAAGACAATTAAATAGGGGCAGCTGTAATACCCTAATTTTGAGCTTTTTAAAATAAATATTTTATTTAAAATTATTTCTTATTTTCCTTAAGAAATACCCAAAAAATAGGTTTTTGATAATTTTGTTTTACAATTTATTCATTTTTCTTTATTTCTTTTAATTTGTCGCAATTTATCTTTTTATACGAAAAATAGCAAAAATATTCAAAAATAATTTTTACCATTATATTTAAGTTTACATTTTTATTTCTATACTTTTCTATATTTTATTTGTATTTTTCTTGCACTTTTTCTATTTTATTTACATTTTCTTTTTTTATGACAATTTCTTTCTCTTGCGGCCAATCACATTGCGACACCTCATCATCTCCATCTCATAATCATTTTATTACACAAATACCACTTACCTAATCCTATCACTATAAATACACACCTCATATCACTCAATCATTACCAATCATTTTTCACAAATTCCAATACAATAAAAAAATCAGAAAATCCTTCCTCCACCAACACTTTTCCGGCGACCACCGCCGGAAAACCACATCCGGTCGCCGGAAAACCAGCACCCATTTTTCAAAACTCATCCAAATCAAAATCCGAAAACACCATTAGCTTCCTAATCATCTTCTCATCACTAATCCATCATTAATTTCACCAAAAAACGCCGTCAAACACGCCGGAAACCGCCGGATCCGAAACCGCCCTCGCCGGAAAATTCAACTACTCTAAAATCATCCAAAATCAACAATCAAATACCCTTTTCCTACTATTTCGACCTCAAGGAACACGAATCCACCCTCCGTTTTGTCAAAAACGCACTGCAACAGGTCCTAAAGCGTGACCGAAATAAGAAAGAAAAAGGAAGTTCCGATCTGAGCGTTTTCGTGCCAAAACAAAGGTAGATAAGGATCGTTTCGTGCTTATGATGCTTCTCTGAACACAAATCAATCATCGTTTAAGCTTGTACGCGCTCGAAACTCATTTTTGATTTTTCGTGTATAAACTTGCGTGGCTTTTTTCTGTTTACACAAACACTGATTGCAAAAACTAATTGTATATTATTGATCCTTGTGAAAAACACTACAAAAAGCACTATTTACTTGTTGATTTTGGTAAAAATTTATGAAACCCATTTTTTGGTTGAAGCTTCACTTGAGCTTCCATGGCCGTTGTTGTTTTGTGAAGAAGGAGAAGGTGAGCGCCACGTGGCGCTCTCTGGGTGGCTGCTGCGTTTACTCCGCGCGCCCCCAGTCCTTCTCAATACACCCCCAGCTGGGTGTTGGACCGGTCCGGGTTGTGTTTGACCCGGATCCGGCCCGTTCTTTTTTTTTTATTTAATTTATTTTTTTATTTGATATGGGTTTGGGCTTCCTTTTGGGCCCTTTCTGTTTTGTTGGTTCTTTTTATGAGTTTTTCTGCTTATACCCATTTGCTACTGCACCTCCTCGCTGATTGAATTATGATATAATTTATGAAAAATGCTATTTCATTTTATGTTCGAAAATTCGTATTCGAAATAAAAAATAAATCGGACTCTGACGTACGTCTCGCGTCCGTGATTTATTTTTTATCTCGAATATTTTAAACAATTTAATTAATGTAGAGATAAAAGGGCTTGACTTACGACTTGTCTCTGTTTATCCTATTTTAATTAATTTCGTTTAAACGACTTTTTTTCGTTACTTTGCCTGATCACTTGTAACGTCATAATTAAACAATATCTCAATTGTCTGTTAGATTTAATTTTGAGTGAAATAAAGATAAATTGGGCCCTGTCTTACGACTCGCGCTTTGAATTTATTTTTATTTCATTCAAAATATGACTTGATGTTTGACACGTAAGATAAGCGAGAGCCTGACGTACGACTCGTCTTGAGCTTATCTTATGCTTGCTTGCTAGAATGTCCGTTAATTTGCTTCTCTGTTTGTCAGTTTCAATTTATGCCTGATTATCTGATTACTCACTTATTTATGTGTCCGCATATTTATTTCGAGTATTATTTAATTGTCGCATTATTATACTGTCATTGTCATATATCATGCATTTGCATTCTTTGCATCCTCTACCCTTTTCTTTTCTTTTCTAATCTGAAAATCTGTTGTGAACTTGTCTTTGATTATGGAATGTGAATAAATCAGTCTCTGTCGTACGACTCTGGCTTCGAATTATTCGCATGCCATTTAAAACGGAACATTCTTTAATTAAATGAAATGGGAAGGAGCCTGACTTACGACTCGCCTTCGGCTCGTTTCACTTTAATTAAGAATGTTCATTTAATAAACTGAATGAAAAGAGGGAGCCTGTCGTACGACTCGTTTCTGCTCGGATGATCCGGTCCCTGACTTACGACTCGTGATTTAGGATCATTCTCATTCTCCAAACAACTTTCCTAAAATCATAAAAGACACTCAACCCATTCAACTGTTTTCCTGCCCTTGCGCAGTCAACTCTTTTTTCAACTGCTCTTGTGCAGTCAAATCTTTTTTCAACTTCTTTTTCCTAAATGGATGGCGCTTTATCCATTCCCCCGCTACAGACAAACGCTTAAGCCTCCGAAGCGAGCATACAAGCATACTGTTGTATCAGTGGAATGCGACCTAAGCATCGTTCACTAAAAACAACCAACACACAATCTTTCTTTTCAGGAAGAACTACGTGAGCTTTGACTTCCTCATTGTACTTGGGGGATACGTAGGAGCGAGAGTTTCTCTCGTCAAGCCAAATAATAAAAAACTCTTTTTTTCCTTTCTGTTCAATATGCGGTAATTTATTTCTTTTTATGCGGTTATCTCTGTTTATGCAAACCAAAATTCCTCAAATGGTTCCCGTTGAGTACAACGGATATGAGGGGGTGTTAACGTCTTCCCCTCATGTAACCAACTCCCGAACCCGATCTTTAAGGTTTTATCATTATTTCCCTTTCCCCTCATGGGATAAATAAAATATGGTGGCGGCTTCATTGTTTACATTTGTGCATCGCATTTCACCATTGCATATTTGTATATTTTTTGCGCCGGGTACTACAAGATGTTGCTATTAGTTATTATTATTATTATTATTATTATTATTATTATTATTATTATTATTATTATTATTGAGATTAATATCTTTATTAGTATCTCTATTATTATTATTATCAATTGCAAGGTTATTAGTAATTTTGTTATTCAGCTACCTTATGTAAATACCATTACTAATTCTCTTCTGGTTTGACCCTACGACTTACCATCGTAGACTTTCAGGAAAAGAAGTAATCTTAAAGCTGGTTCGGCGTTTTGTTCAACTTTTCCGTTGTGCGTCGAGAGTCTCTCTGATACCGTGATGTCGGGGGAAATCACTTAGCTTATTAATTAACAATGTCTTAAGTTTATGAAGAGCTTGTGTTTTTTTTTAGGAATTTGTCTTTAATGTAATTTATTTTAGCAAGACTTAACCTCAACTTGAATTATTCAAACACTTCATTTATCAATGTTGGTTTTTTTTTATTATTTTATTTTTTTTCATTGCGAATCTTTGTATCAAAAGGAGTAAATTTTGTCATTGATTTTAGACGTGACACCCTTTTCATAAATAATTATCATTTTAACCTAATAATAATCAGTTGGGATTTGAGGGTGTTACATTACCCACAAACAAAAAACGAATTGAAAATATTAATTTTAAAAAATATTTCAAAATATCTATGCATAAAATAGTCACATGATTTTGTCAAAAAAAAAAAATAGTCATATATTTTTTTTAATATAAGTGAACATTACTAATCAACTTTTAGGATTGAGATATGCAGGTCATGCAAAAGCGGCTTATATATAATGAACATTGGACTAAAAATTTATTGCTATCAATTTGTATTGGAATGTAAAAATCAACTTAAATGCATCTAAACATAAAATAATTTCATAATATTCTTATAGTCAAATTATACACATTATTTACAAACTACTCTCTCCGATTCTTTTTATAAAAAATAAAATTGAAAATATTTTTAGTCCTTTTTATAAGAAAGTTTGAACAATTTTAAAATATATCAGATGTTTAATTTCATTTGTGCCTTATTTATTATGACAGAGAATTTTAAAAGTAGTTACGTTTGTGAAATTAAGAATGACTAAATAAGGAATAACTTTAAATTTATAGAAGTATTAAATGAAGATATACAATCACTTTAATATGTATGATTCAAAGACATGCATGATTTAAAGAGTCATATTTAACATGTGAATATAAATTAAGATATACGTATTTATTTACAAGATATATTGATTAGCATTAGTTGTTGTGTTGTTTGTTGTTGAAATGCACATGACTATAACCAACTGAAAAAATGCATTACTATAGTTATATTCAAAATTATATTTGTATATGTAATTAAAGTTAAAGTAGTATGTTTATTTCTAATATTAAATCTTTATTATTGCAATCTCTAAACTTTGAGATCAAGTTTGTAAAGCGGCAAGTAAATATGGTGGCTTATTCGTTAGCAAGAGCGGCCTATTTTATGCCTCGTTGCTGTATTTTTGAGTCTATTCCTCCTTGTATTGAAAACTATTTGAATAATGAAATGCATTAAGTTAGCTTTTGTCAAAAAAAAAAAAGTTAAAGTAGATTAGTTAAGATATTTTCGTCAAAAAAAAAAAAGATTAGTTAAGATATTAATTTTTTTTAATTCAATAGTAATTTTTTGAATCTTATTTTTAGTTAATGAATTGTTTTGTTAATTTATTTTTCCAATTAATTGTGAAATTGATTTTATATTTACATTATTTAAATAAGAAAAATTACATTACATACCAAAATATGTGACATTTTGACCATATCACACAAATTAAGAAATATAATAAATGTTGTATGAAAAAGAGAAATAGTGAGTTAGTTTATAAAATTACACTTCATTAATGGAGAAAGATAAATTGTACTCCCTCCGATTACATTTATAAACAAAAGAGCACTTCAAATTTTGGTCACTATTATAAGCAAAAGTTAACAACTTTTAAACTAATTAATACTATACTATTCGTAATATACCCTTATTTAATTTTACATTTTTTAATGCATTTATTTCACTTTTACAAAAGAATGTGATTTCCAAGAAGAATCAAAAGGACAATATAGTAAACTTAACTATGTTTTACATTAAATCAAGAAAATTAACTATACTTAACTAAATTTCTTAAACACCGCTCAAGTAGTTTATTTTTATAAATTTGACCGGAGGGAGTAGAATTGAAAGAAGAAAGAGAAACAATTAGTTAAGGGTATAATTGAAGAAAAAAAAACATTAAATGATTCATTGATAATGTAAAGTGACATATATTTTGGTACAATTTTTTTCTCAAAACGACATAGTATATTTTGGTACGGAGGCAGTATATATTTAGCAATTTTAAAAAGATAAAATATAGTGGAGAGTGATCTCTCGCTCCCCGTTTCTAACAATATGGTGTTTTCTTTCTAGTCTTTGTTGAAATTACAAAAAAGATAGGGTCATGTATGAGTATAAATATTGGTCAAGTGTAAATTATAAAATCAAAAGACACTCGTATTAACATGAGTATAAATATAAGTCAAAGTAAATAAAAATAGGTTTCCCGTATTAATATATGTATAAATATTTAAGTTCCCATAAAAAAAAAGTTTTCGTTTTGTATTAATAAACTCCGTATTAAAACATTCGTAGAAATATAATTCCAAAATTACGAAAAAAAATAAAAAATAAACCTTGTACATGAGTATAAATATAGGTCATGTAGAAATTATTAAAAAATAGTCTTGTATTAATATATGAGTACAAATGTAGGTCCCCATAGAAATATATGGTCTCGTAAAATTACAAAAAGAAAAAAATCTTCATATTAATATATGGTTTTAAGTTTTATATTACGTAAACGTTCATTTTATAGTGATTTTATTCAAGTATGTAAAATAATACAAATTTAAAGATTTTAAAAGGAGAAAGTATTCTAAAGAGGAATCTCCCGCATTCTGTTCTCAACAATATGTTATTTTCTTTCCCGTCACTGTAGAAATTATAAAAAAAATATAGAACTTGTATTGATATTGAATATAATTATAAATATATGACTCGTGTAAATTACAATAAAATAAAATAAAAAAATTAGGCACTTGTATTAAGATGACACATAAGTTATGGTTCATTAGAGATTGTCATGTGAAATTTTATTCATGTGAGAGACATCCGTAAATATATATTATAGAGATTAGTAACTTATTTAAAAAAATGGTTGGTAACAATTAATTAAAAAAAATCATAAAATATATTTTGTGTTGTTAGTGCGAATTGAACCATGTTCCTCTTGCTAAATCTTCTAACTAAATCTATGTAATATAAAACTAAGGAGAATATGACACGTAGGATTATGTTAATTGAGATAATGCCATATGGAAAATTATCACGAGAGAAACATCCGTAAATATATATTATAAAGTTAAAGATAAAGATAAAGATAAAATTAAAAATAAAGATAAAGTTAACGATAAATATTATAAAGATAAAGATAGAGATGAGAATTAGAAAAAACTACTCTCTCCGTCCCATTATATAAGCACCTTCTTACAAAAAGTCTAGTCCCAAAATATAAGCTCCTTTACAATTTAAAAGTACATTTATTACTTTTTTACTTACACATACCTCTAATTATTACTACTAAGTAATAAATGTACCTTTAAATTATAAAGGGGCTTATATTTTTGGACTAGACTTTTTGTAAGAAGGTGCTTATACAATGGGACGGAGGGAGTATTAAGTGTGAATTATCTAATATTTATAATTTATTTTAAAATTAATAATATATTAATTTTTTTATATTTTCTTGAATTGTTATTCAAATACTTAAATTTCTAAATTAAAAATAAAATTATTAATTTCAAGATTTTGTTCAAAACTAAACAAGACATTTCATACCAAAGATCAAAATAGAAGGACTAAAAGTATATTCAAGCCAAATTTATATTTTTCAAAATTAATTGATCAAATTAATCACTAACAATGTGTTTCTCATATACAATTCTCAAATCACCATAACAATGTATTTCTGCTTATAAAAAAAAAATAAAAATGTGTTTTTCATATACAATAGGTTACTACATTTGTCCCTAAATATAAATATAACGTTTTTTGGACAAAAGAATGGTCCATAAATATATTCCTTTACATTTCAAATTAATAGATACATTTTTTCCAATTATAAATAACATGTTAATTACTATGTTAATCTCTAGTCAAAGAAAAATTATTATATTTCTTCTTTAGAATTTCTATTGATAGTTTAAGGTAATATCGACCATTTAAAATTCTAAGCTTAGTCAGTTCAATGATCATATCACGATATGCAATTATGATTCATCTATAAATGCAATTTAATACATGAGATGTATTAATTTTTATCCAATAAAAAATCATCACATATATATTGATCTACCCTAACTATTGATATCCTATTCTCAATAATCATACGATCAAGATTTATTTAGATTTAAATAATCAATGATTTGTTTCTCATTATCATAATCTCTATCCCGATAACATGCCTATAATAATTAAATCAAGGACATTATCAGATCAACCATTTCAGTAAATAGTCAAGTATAATGAAAATTTATAATTTATTATATTTAAAATGTAGTACATGGTTGATAGGCTTTTTGTGCACATATTATTTTGCAACTACTCCGTCCCTTGCTTTTGAAAAACTCTATGCTGAGAGACAGGACAAGTGAAAAGTTGTGAAGAAAAGGAAAATGAAGTGCTCAAAGCTAAAACAAGGGCTGAAAGAAAGGTGAAAGATGAAGAAAAGAAAACATAACAGAAGAAGAAAACGAAGGTTGAAGCGGCTTATTACGTTGGCGAGGATTATTATGTTGAAGAGGCTGGACATGGACTTTTCTTTTGAGTTGAGGTTAATTGTCTCACCTTCAATTTAGATATATTGTTTATTAGTAACTAATTGGTTTAACTGATAGTAATCTTTTGAACTGACCAAAAAATAAAAGATATTAATTACGCTTTGTACGGGGGAAGATGCTATAGAGTTGGAACAATACAAGAAGTTGGATATATGGTATAGATTTCAATATTCTGTCATAAACAATATTCCGTTTTGTTTATGACTTGCACTTTATAATGTCCTTTTCCTTGAATTGAGAGTCTTAGTGAAACTCTTCCCCCCTTACCAAGTTTATTTTGTGAGATGAAGTTGAAGTTATCATTGCATGTTTGGTTGGAATAGTTTATATTAAAATAATCTTGTTTTCCAATTTCTATTGCAAGAAAATTTTTATTTTCCAAAATAAATTAATCAAATCACTAACACTGTATTTTTCATATACAATTCTCAAATCACCAACAATATGTTTATGCTTATAAAAAAAAAATAATGTGTTTTTCATATACAAAAAGTTACTACGTTATTTGTCCCTAAATATAAGTTTTTCTGGACAAAAGAATGATCCATAAATATACTCCTTTACATTTCAAATTAATAGATACATTTTTTCCAATTATATTTGCAATTAAAATATCTTGATCTAAAAAGAGTTTTTTTTTTAAGTTTCTAAAGAGAGTTACTACTGCTCGTTTAATTTAACGTTAATTTATTTCTTTTGGGCTAAAGCCCAATATTTTACCTGTAACGCCCCGATTTTTTTTATATTCTATTTTTTAATAATTTATGATTATTTATTTTATTAATTATTTCCTATGTTTGAGCGTATAAAGTTATTTTGTGTATGTGAACTTTGGATTGAGAATTAGTAAATAAAGAAGTAAAATAAATGAAATTAGAATTTAGAAAAATAGGAGAGTAAGAAAGATTGGACATTTAAGAGTATGGATAGTAATTGAGAAAATATGGCATAATAGACAAAGTTAAAATATAATCATATAGATATATTTTAATTTAGTACAAAAAAATAAATAGAAGTGGACTTGGGTAATGGGTTGTGGGTAAGAAAATAAGATTTATTTTTTTGTTAGCAATGTTAGTTATAAGAAAAACTTGCAAAAACCTAGGTTAGCACACATCTCTTGTACGTAAAAACATTCCGAAAAATTGAGTTAGAAAGAGAGAAGAAAACCGCCACCCATAGAAAGGAGTAAGGGAAGGAATTCAGCAGCTAGGATCAAAGAAAGAATTCAGAATCTCTAAGGTGAGGAATTAATTTTTGGTTTATGTATTGGTGTTGAAATAGCAATATGTAGAAAAGCTAACGATTCAGTTAAGACTTCTGAATTCCATTTAGTGTGAATAAATAACTTACATGTACTATTATGGTTGTGAACCATATCATATAGTTAGTTTTAATTTTGTTTGTATAACCGCAATTCCGATTAGGGGTCTGCGTATTTTTCTTAGTGATTAGAATTTAGATGCCTTCATTATGATCTCAATTTGGTCTATTTAATCTACTGATTGTTGCGGTTTTGTGCGGTGGAAGACTTTTGGTTTCTTTATAGATTGGGTTACAACCTAGTATCATTTGGTTAGTGTCCACGATTTGTGAGGTAGTGGTATTTTTGCATTGAGAACACTTAGTTGGTTAAGTAATCTATAAACAAGTATTGTGTGCATTGATATTTGAATAAAATTAGACCTTTCAAAAATTAAGTGAATAAATAAATAGTTAACCTTGCTTGTGATTGATTTCTTTATAGCACTTTCACACTAACAATTAATTGGTGATATAAAATTAGTGTTAAAATATGGTTGAAGTGCAGAAAAAAAACTGTTTTGTCATAAGTCTGAGGCAAAACGTAATTATTTCACCCCTTTGTGTTATGAACTGGATTTCGGTGTCAACACGAAACTTGTAGATTATTGTCTTAGCTTTTCAACTCATATTTACACGTCTCATTTGGATGCTCGTAGCTCATGCTATGACCTCTGAGGTGAACATGCAGAAACCAGAAAAAATAAAGACGTGATGAGGATAACTTAAGTGTTAGGTAGTGTGTATTGTTTGTGACTTATATATACGGCGAGTAAGTATTAGTGTGATGCTTAAGTATCTAAAATTGATTGAGCGTGAGTTAATTATTGTTGAGCTTATTTGTATTTGGTGTTGATTGAATTGGTGTTGAATTGACCTAATGTTGAATTTAATTGGTGATGCAATTAAATTGGTGAGGATCTAATTAGGGATGTATATTAGATTTAATTGATAATGTGATATATGTAACTTGTGTTAAATCGGTGATGAATAATTAGTAACTTCTCATTCTTTGTTTTTTTAAATGAGAATGAGTTAGAGATTTGTTTGTTTTGAATTTTGATTTTTTTTAAGAGAATTGCTTTGTTGAATCGAGTTGTTTATTAGGACTTTATTTTTGAAATAGTGAATTGATTTTGAAAAGAAATATAATCTAGTGTCATAGTGTTGGAGTTTTTTTTTTTATTATTATAGAGGCGTATAGATCAATTATTATTATAAATTGAGAGAGTGTTAGTAACTCATTTTACAAAAATGAAATAAAAGATCGTTAAATACATTTTGATAATGTTATTGATTTTGCCTTTGATTTGTCGTTGTGGATAGTCGGATACAATTATCTCGGTATTCCAAAATTTGCCGTTGTTCGACGTTGTGCCGTTGAATTGTTTGTGGTTGGTGTGGTGTTGTTCCGTTGATTCAGTTATTGAATGATGTTGTTTGTTTTGAATATTTTATGTTGGAGCATACATTCATGCATACATTCATATGTTAGTGCTTATGCACAGTGACGTTGATTAGTGCTTATGCACAGTGAAGTTGATTAGTGCTTTTGCACAGTGACGTTGATTAGTGCTTATGCACAGCGAAGTTGATTAGTGCTTATGCACAGTGACGTTGAGAAGTGTTCAGTAAAATAATTCTGACCTTCGACCCTGGTACCACATGCATATTAGAGAGTCTTAGAATTTAGCATATCAATCATAATTGTCTAGAACTTAATTGTTTGTGTTTATGTCTTGATATCCTTCTTTGTTTGAATATTCTGTTATGTTACTATTTATTATTGAGATGTGTAATACCCTAATTTTGAGCTTTTTAAAATAAATATTTTATTTAAAATTATTTCTTATTTTCCTTAAGAAATACCCAAAAAATAGGTTTTTGATAATTTTGTTTTACAATTTATTCATTTTTCTTTATTTCTTTTAATTTGTCGCAATTTATCTTTTTATACGAAAAATAGCAAAAATATTCAAAAATAATTTTTACCATTATATTTAAGTTTATATTTTTATTTCTATACTTTTCTATATTTTATTTGTATTTTTCTTGCACTTTTTCTATTTTATTTACATTTTCTTTTTTTATGACAATTTCTTTCTCTTGCGGCCAATCACATTGCGACACCTCATCATCTCCACCTCATAATCATTTTATTACACAAATACCACTTACCTAATCCTATCACTATAAATACACACCTCACATCACTCAATCATTACCAATCATTTTTCACAAATTCCAATACAATAAAAAAATCAGAAAATCCTTCCTCCACCAACACTTTTCCGGCGACCACCGCCGGAAAACCACATCCGGTCGCCGGAAAACCAGCACCCATTTTTCAAAACTCATCCAAATCAAAATCCGAAAACACCATTAGCTTCCTAATCATCTTCTCATCACTAATCCATCATTAATTTCACCAAAAAACGCCGTCAAACACGCCGGAAACCGCCGGATCCGAAACCGCCCTCGCCGGAAAATTCAACTACTCTAAAATCATCCAAAATCAACAATCAAATACCCTTTTCCTACTATTTCGACCTCAAGGAACACGAATCCACCCTCCGTTTTGTCAAAAACGCACTGCAACAGGTCCTAAAGCGTGACCGAAATAAGAAAGAAAAAGGAAGTTCCGATCTGAGCGTTTTCGTGCCAAAACAAAGGTAGATAAGGATCGTTTCGTGCTTATGATGCTTCTCTGAACACAAATCAATCATCGTTTAAGCTTGTACGCGCTCGAAACTCATTTTTGATTTTTCGTGTATAAACTTGCGTGGCTTTTTTCTGTTTACACAAACACTGATTGCAAAAACTAATTGTATATTATTGATCCTTGTGAAAAACACTACAAAAAGCACTATTTACTTGTTGATTTTGGTAAAAATTTATGAAACCCATTTTTGGGTTGAAGCTTCACTTGAGCTTCCATGGCCGTTGTTGTTTTGTGAAGAAGGAGAAGGTGAGCGCCACGTGGCGCTCTCTGGGTGGCTGCTGCGTTTACTCCGCGCGCCCCCAGTCCTTCTCAATACACCCCCAGCTGGGTGTTGGACCGGTCCGGGTTGTGTTTGACCCGGATCCGGCCCGTTCTTTTTTTTTATTTAATTTATTTTTTTATTTGATATGGGTTTGGGCTTCCTTTTGGGCCCTTTCAAATTAATAGATACATTTTTTCCAATTATATTTGCAATTAAAATATCTTGATTTAAAGAGAGTTTTTTTTGTAAGTTTCTAAAGAGAGTTACTACTGCTCGTTTAATTTAACGTTAATTTATTTCTTTTGGGCTAAAGCCCAATATTTTTCCCACAAACAAAAGACGAATTGAAAATATTAATTTTAAAAAATATTTCAAAATATCTATGCATAAAATAGTCACATGTTTTTGTCAAAAAAAAACAGTCATATATTTTTTTTAATATAAGTGAACATTACTAATCAACTTTTAGGATTGAGATATGCAGGTCATGCAAAAGCGGCTTATATATAATGAACGTTGGACTAAAAATTTATTGCTATCAATTTGTATTGGAATGTAAAAATCAACTTAAATGCATCTAAACATAAAATAATTTCATAATAATCTTATAGTCAAATTATACAAATTATTTACAAACTACTCTCTCTGATTATTTTTATAAAAAATAAAATTGAAAATATTTTTAGTCCTTTTTATAAGAAAGTTTGAACAATTTTAAAATATATTAGATGTTTAATTTCATTTGTGCCTTATTTATTATGACAGAGAATTTTAAAAGTAGAGTTACGTTTGTGAAATTAAGAATGACTAAATAAGGAATAACTTTAAATTTATAGAAGTATTAAATGAAGATATACAATCACTTTAATATGCATGATTCAAAGACATGCATGATTTAAAGAGTCATATTTAACATGTGAATATAAATTAAGATATACGTATTTATTTACAAGATATATTGATTAGCATTAGTTGTTGTGTTGTTTGTTGTTGAAATGCACATGACTATAACCAACCGAAAAAATGCATTACTATAGTCATATTCAAAATTATATTTGTATATGTAATTAAAGTTAAAGTAGTATGCTTATTTCTAATATTAAGTCTTAATTATTGCAATCTTTAAACTTTGGGATCAAGTTTGTAAAGCGGAAAGCAAATATGGTGGCAAGGGCGGTCTATTTTATGCCTCGTCGCTGTATTTTTGAGTCTATTCCTCCTTGTATTGAAAACCATTTGAATAATGAAATGCATTAAGTTAGCTTTTGTCACAAAAAAAAAATTAAAGTAGATTAGTTAAGATTTTTTTTTTTAATTCAATAGTAATTTTTTGAATCTTATTTTTAGTTAATGAATTGTTTTGTTAATTTATTTTTTCAATTAATTGTGAAATTGATTTTATATTTACATTATTTAAATAAGAAAAATTACATTACATACCAAAATATGTGACATTTTGACCATATCACACAAATTAAGAAATATAATTAATGTTGTAAGAGAAATAGTGAGTTAGTTTATAAAATTACACTTCATTAATGGTATGAGAAAGATAAATTGTACTCCCTCCGATCACATTTATAAGCAAAAAAACTCTTCAAATTTTGGTCACTATTATAAGCAAAAGTTAACAACTTTTAAACTAATTAATACTATACTATTCGTAATATACCCTTATTTAATTTTACATTTTTTAATGCATTTATTTCACTTTTACAAAAGAATGTGATTTCCAAGAAGAATCAAAAGGACAATATAGTAAACTTAACTATGTTTTACATTAAATTAAGAAAATTAACTACACTTAACTAAATTTCTTAAACACCGCGCAAGTATTTGTTTTATTTTTTATAAATGTGACTAGAGGGAGTAGAATTGAAAGAAGAAAGAGAAACAATTAGTTAAGGGTAGAATAGAAGAAAAAAAAATTAAATGATTCATTGATAATGTAAAGTGACATATATTTTGATACAATTTTTTTCTCAAAACGACATATATTTTGTTACGGAGGCAGTATATATTTAGCAATTTTAAAAAGATAAAATATGGTGGAGAGTGATCTC
Source organism: Trifolium dubium (assembly GCA_951804385.1). Taxonomy (NCBI): domain Eukaryota; kingdom Viridiplantae; phylum Streptophyta; class Magnoliopsida; order Fabales; family Fabaceae; genus Trifolium; species Trifolium dubium. The sequence goes on from OX638064.1 coordinate 18,946,579, forward strand.
TCACTCCCCGTAACAATATGGTGTTTTCTTTCTAGTCTTCGTTGAAATTACAATAAAGATAGGGTCATGTATGAGTATAAATATTGGTCAAGTGTAAATTATAAAATCAAAAGGCACTCGTATTAACATGAGTATAAATATAAGTCAAAGTAAATAAAAATAGGTTTCCCGTATTAATATATGTATAAATATTTAATTCCAAAATTACGAAAAAATATAAAAAATAAACCTTGTACATGAGTATAAATATAAGTCATGTAGAAATTATAAAAAAATAGTACGATCTCTCACTCCCCGTAACAATCTTGGTGGCCGACGCTAAACTTGGAGGCTAAAAGGCTAAACTTAGCAATTTTAAAAAGATAAAATATGGTGGAGAGTGATCTCTCACTCCCCGTAACAATATGGTGTTTTCTTTCTAGTCTTCGTTGAAATTACAAAAAAGATAGGGTCATGTATGAGTATAAATATTGGTCAAGTGTAAATTATAAAATCAAAAGGCACTCGTATTAACATGAGTATAAATATAAGTCAAAGTAAATAAAAATAGGTTTCCCGTATTAATATATGTATAAATATTTAAGTTCCCATAAAAAAAAGTTTTCGTTTTGTATTAATAAACTCCGTATTAAAACATTCGTAGAAATATAATTCCAAAATTACGAAAAAATATAAAAAATAAACCTTGTACATGAGTATAAATATAGGTCATGTAGAAATTATAAAAAAATAGTCTCGTATTAATATATGAGTACAAATATAGGTCTCCATAGAAATATATGTTCTCGTAAAATTACAAAAAAAAAATCTTCGTATTAGTATATGGTTTTAAGTTTTATATTACGTAAACGTTCATTTTATAGTGATTTTATTCAAATATGTAAAATAATACAAATTTAAAGATTTTAAAAGGAGAAAGTATTCTAAAGAGGAATCTCCCGCATTCCGTTCTCAACAATATGTTATTTTCTTTCCCGTCAATGTAGAAATTATAAAAAAAAATATAGAACTTGTATTGATATTGAATATATGACTCATGTAAATTACAAAAAAAAAATTTAGGTACTTGTATTAAGATGACACATAAGTTATGGTTCATTAGAGATTGCCATGTGAAATTTTATTCATATGAGAGACATCCGTAAATATATATTATAGAGATTAGTAACTTATTTAAAAAAATGGTTGGTAACAATTAATTAAAAAAAAATCATAAAATATATTTTGTGTTGTTGGTGCGAATTGAACCGTGTTCCTCTTGCTAAATCTTCTAACTAAATTTATGTAATATAAAACTAAGGAGAATATGTCACATAGGATTATGTTAATTAAGATAATGCCATATGGAAAATTATCACGAGAGAAACATCCGTAAATATATATATTATAAAGATAAAATTAAAAATAAAGATAAAGTTAAAGATAAATATTATAAAGATAAAGATAGAGATGAGAATTAGAAAAAACTATTAAGTGTGAATTATCTAATATTTATAATTTATTTTAAAATTAATAATATATTAATTTTTTAATATTTTCTTGAATTGTTATTCAAATACTTAAATTTCTAAATTAAAAATAAAATTATTAATTTCAAGATTTTGTTCAAAACTAAACAAGACATTTCATACCAAAAACAAAAACAAGACATTAATTGTGAATTTGTGGTGAAAGGTGGATACATACAGTGGCATGTGGACAAATGGAAAATTCTTTCAAATATTGTTTTTTTTTTTAAAGGTCTTTCAAATATTGTTATGTATACTTTTCATTGTACTTGTAAAGGCTAAAATTTTTGAATGCAACTATTAGAGAGAAAAATCAACACCCCTTTTCTACAATTGCAAGTTTAACACATTGAAAATTTAGCTATGATCATCTGCCCTTCACGACTGGCAATTTCGGATAGCACTTAGTCCAAAAATTGAAATAGCAGTATAGTTAATGGCATTGCAACATTGTTGCTATTCCAATAACATCAGAAAATTGTTGCATTATGATCACTTTATTAAATATTACTACTATTATTGTAAACAAATAAAGAAATTAACGAATAAGTTGGTACAATTTCAAAATCTTAGATAATTGAAGTTATTTATCGAGGGAGCATATGGTAGTAATTAATATTGACTATTTTTGAATTTTAGATATTACAATATCTTCTCGGCATCTGTAAAAACTTTTGTTGACGAAGAGTTATTAAACTCTTTACTGTATTTTAATATGAATAAAATTAAATAAAATCAATATATTTAAAAATATTTAAATTTATTTTTAAAGTTACAAATTTGACTCTGTTTGGTTCGAGATTTTTAGAGGGGAGGGGAGGAAATATTTTAAATTTTTGTGTTTGGTTCAACTTTTTAACGAGGGGATGAGAGGGGAGCGAAAAATTAATTTACTTTTTTTATCCTTAATCATATAAACTCAAAATAAGAATTAAATTATACTACCTCCGTTCCTTTTTACTTGTCGTTTTAGAAAAAAAAGACCAAAATAGGAGAGTATATTTTTGCACCTTATTTTCCTATTATGCCCTTTTTTAAATATATATCATATTTTTAATCTACCAATAAATTCTTACTTTTTCACAAACATTATCTATTTCCAAAAAAATTGTAAAATAGGAAAAAGTGTATAATAGGCAAAATATAACTTAAATTGCCAAAACGACAAATAAAAAGGAACAAATATTTTTTTCTAAAACGACAAGTAAAAAAGAACGGAGGTAGTAATGAATATGCTAAGTCAAAAAAAAAAATCTAAAGAATATATAACCAAAAAAAATATATTGAGTAGAAAATTTAAATTTTTTTTGTTGTCAAAAAATTAAAACCTAAATTTTTAATATTCCAACAAGAATAACTTAAAATTTTAATAAAAAACTATCGGTTATTTTATCAACATACTCCCTCCGTCCCAAAACTATTGTCTTTTTAGCTTTTTAGTTTTGTCTCAGAACTATTGTCCTTTTCGGAAACCAATGTAAAATTAAAGTTAGTTTACCATTTGTATCCTTACAAAAGTTAAAGCATTAATTAAATATATTTTTTCTTTCTTAATAAAGTAAGGGTAAAAGAGATTTAAGTTATCAATCTTTATTGTTTCTTAATCTACGTGCATAACTCTAAAAGGACAATAATTTCCCTTACTTCACCTCCTTAAATATCCCTCCCCTCTTCTTCGGTTCAACCAAACATGGCCTTAGAGTTTGATGCAAAGTGAGGAAGTGATTTGGTCAAAAAGTTAGTGTTATTCATTTCCTCTTGTTTTGGAGACAACAACAACCAGCTTTATTCTCGTTCCAAACAAAACAAGGACTCTCTGAGACTAGGATCAATCTTAACATCATCATCTTAACTCTTAATCCAACTTCTACTATTCATTCTTCAACTTAAACCAAACCACACCTCTTCTCATGGCCACGCTCTCATACCCATTCTCACATTTCTTCTCCCTTCACAGGACCACTTCAACAACCCATCATCCCAATGCCTTCTACATTAAACCCCCTCCATCCTTCACACGCCTCCCACGACGCCGTCGTTTTGCACCCGCAATCATCGCCACTGCCTCCATTAAGGTCCGTTCTCTCCGTGCCCATCAACTGTTCGACGAAATGCCATAACTAACTAACTAACTAACTAACTAACTAACTAACTAACTAACTAACTAACTAACTAACTAACTAACTTACTAATTAACTAACTAACTAACTAACTAACTAACTAACTAACTGTGTTTCACTTTTGCAGGAAAATCTTGGTCGCATTCATAAGACTTTCACTGATTTCACTACCTTGAATCACTGGGTTGTCAATGACTACTTTCGTTTAGTGAAATCAGTCAATGCTTTCGAGCCACGGATTCAGGCGCTGTCTGACGAGCAGTTGGCTTCCAAAACAGAGGAGTTTCACCTTCGGCTCAAGCGAGGGGAGACGCTTGCGGATATTCAAGCTGGTTCGTTTTTGTTTTACGCTGTTTTTTTATTGATTGGTTTCTTTGATCTGAAATGAAGCTTTTGATGAATGAATGAATGTTTCAGAGGCGTTCGCTGTTGTTCGTGAGGCTGCCAGACGAAAACTTGGAATGCGCCATTTTGATGTTCAGGTCTCATTCTCTTGCATTTGTGTATCTGTTGTATTAAATAATCAGAATAAAGTACAGAGTTACAAACAGTGAAAATCAACTATCCAGATTTTTACAATCTTATAGTTTGATTTAGTTTTGCATATATTTTTATTACAAATGCAATTGTTAGAGTGCATTTCTTGTTATAGAATAGGCAAATCCATTATATTCTAATATATACATATTTAGTTCATAGAAGACTAGAAGTAAGTAACTGGAGTTGTTGTTGATGAAAATTTCATGTTGTTAGATTATTGGTGGAGCTGTGCTGCATGATGGGTCCATTGCTGAGATGAAAACGGGAGAGGGGAAAACCTTAGTCTCTACGCTAGCAGCATATCTTAATGCTCTGAATGCTGAGGGTGTCCATGGTATATATTAATGCCAACACTTTAAAGCTTTGATTGGTTGTTGGGCAATTTCTTCAGGTACTGTCGGTACTAAGCTTTACAAAAATGACATGCTCTGACCTTGGTTTCCTTGCAGTTGTTACTGTGAATGATTATTTAGCTCAACGTGATGCTGAATGGATGGGGCGTGTTCATCGTTTCTTAGGTCTTTCTGTTGGTCTTATTCAGGTAAATTCTCTCTGCCAGTGATAAAATTTGTTTTTATCTATTATGTGTTTGGTGGTGGGATAGATATGAGCGTGTGTTTTGATGACACAATGTACAAATGGACTGGGTCTGGTTTTCAATAATTTTTGTGACAGTAAAGGCATAATACAATTTAAGATTTTTATATATTAATTAATAAAAGCTCATAGCAGAACCTACTGTTAAACTTATTATTTAATGTTTGCATGAACAGAGGGGAATGAATTCTGAAGAACGGAGATTCAACTATAGATGTGATATAACATATACCAATAATTCGGTAATGACAATTTTCAGTTACTATTGTTATCTTCTTAGTTGTGCATTTATTTATTGACAGTGCATGTTTTCTTGTGTTCCTTTTCTTTCCCGTCTTACATTAGGAGCTTGGCTTTGATTACTTGAGAGATAATCTTGCTGGAAATAGCGAACGGCTTGTGATGAGATGGTAGTGTGTATTACTTAACTAAAACTTAGATGTTCTGTTTTTTTTCTTTCTTTTTGGTACGGAATATGATTGGATTACTGGCGACTCTTCTGCATGAGTACAGGCCAAAGCCATTTCATTTTGCTATTGTTGATGAGGTGGATTCAGTCTTGATAGATGAGGGAAGAAATCCATTGTTAATCAGTGGTGAGGTAAGCTGAAGATTCATTTTTATTGTTTTTTCTTGTGGTCAAGTCTGTCATCATCTTATTCAATTTCTTTAGCGGTCCAGTCTGTCATCATTTTGACGTTTAAAGTCTACCTAGGCTGTTTTTTTAACTGATTGAACTCACTGGTGTACTGTTTCTTGCTTCTCCTCATGGATCACAGGCTAGTCAAGATGCTGCGCGGTACCCTGTTGCTGCAAAAGTGGCCGAATTGCTTACACAAGGCATTGTGAGTAAATTTTCTTGCACTTCATACCATTTGCTTCTTTTATCTATCTTCATCCATTCTGTGAACTTTATTTTATTGGCTAGTTTAAGAAAATGGTTTTATGTACGTATTTTATTTTGTTAACAGCATTACAAAGTGGAACTCAAAAATAATTCGGTGGAGTTGACCGAGGAAGGAATTACTCTTGCTGAAATGGCTCTTGAAACAAATGACCTTTGGGATGAAAATGATCCCTGGGCTAGGTGAATTTTCTTCTGCTTTAAATATTTATCGAATGAAAAAGTATACCTTTCACTTTGGTTCTGTTTACTTATTTTGATATCCAATTATTGCTCAAGAAAAAGTAGGTGGGAATTAACATAAACTTATATTTATAATTTTTTTTTGGACAAATAGTAGAACAATAACATCACAGTGCAGGATTACATTATTCTTTTTTATTCAGTTAAAGTAAAAAATAAGATACAATTAGAACATATAAAGAGAACTCCTTTAAAAGGCCACACGAGATTCATTTTTCTCTATTTTACGCCTCATCTGTAATCATGATTATTTTTTGGTGCTTACTTTGATGTAGATTTACATTAGTTATCATAATAATTATTATGCTTATACTTACCGAATACTAGCTACTTTATGGGGAATTCGGGCTAACATGCTGTGATTGGAATATTTTTATCCAGTCAGTTAAACATGAGTTCTGAGATTTGAGTTACTGCAGATTTGTGATGAATGCTTTAAAAGCTAAAGAATTCTATCGCCGTGATGTGCAATACATTGTTAGAGATGGAAAGGCTTTAATTATAAATGAGGTAATATTTTCAAGGTTTTTTTATGTTTTTAATATTAAGCAATTTTTATTTATCTGAATTTACCTTTAACGTGAGGATTCCGCTCCTTCCTTTTTTGTTCTTCCTTTTCTCCTTTCGTTAATGCAACGGTTGATTGCTTACAAATAAAAAAAACACAGCAGAAGAGAGAGAAAAACATAGATGGATGGTCCAGATTAGAGCAGAATGGGCAGCATTTGACTTTGGGAAATTTCATAAGTGGTTTGAACACCATATCTTCACCCAAAACCTTAAGGCATCAAGTATATGAGTCTTTTCACTTATATGTTCCTCAACATCCGCTTTTCCATCCAACGTGATGGGACGTCTAATACTTGACACACTAACAGTCTCACCCTCAAGTGAGTCCATCCGTTCATCTGGGTATGTTCCCCTCAAGCGGAAGCCTTTTCATCTATATACACTTGCACCGCCGTTGGCACACATCATTGAGATATGCCACCTGACCACTACATTGTCAAGAAGACTTTCAATACAAGGAGACAGTCATCTCTTCAAGTTCCTCCTAAACCAGAGAGATCTGTTAACAAACATATCCTACCTAGGAGAATTAACCATGTACAAGTGCATGTACAACCGAAAAAGATAGTATCTAATTATTATTGATAATTTTCTCTCCAGCTTTTTTGTATCGCCTTCATCGGTGAAGATGACACTCCTACTCTGGTTTAGGTGAGGGAAAAATGAAATGACAAAATTGCCTTTTTCGGATCTAGGCAGATTAATAATTTGAGGATAGAGGCGGGGAATAAATTATAGACTAGTAATCTACTAACCTTGGCATTACTCCCAGAGTTTGATTGCATTATACTATGAGGGCCCGTTTGGTGCGCCGGATAGATAGAGACAAGATATGATAAGAACTGAATAATAATACGATATGATAGTGACAAGATTAGCACATATCATGTCATGTGTTTGGTGCACACATGATAAGAGAAAAGAAAAAGTAATTGGATAACTCAGTCGAAAATAAGGATTAAAATAACAAAGAGTAATTGGATAAGCTTAATGGTAAGTTAAATTTATCCTTTTCTATTGGTACACTAAACAACAGATTAAAACAAGATTGGAAAACTTTAACATATCTTGTTTCCTAATCTGCGCACCAAACGGGCCCTGAAGGAAAATGCAATCTGGCTGACATATTACCGTTGATATTGTAGAGCTTATAAGTCATTCTTCTTTGATAGCTAGATACAGAACTTATGTTGGATTAATCAAAGCATGGGAATGAATCTGCATGGTTGGTTTTATATCTCTAAAATTACTGTTTTCCAGTAATTCCTGCAGCATTCTTTGGCTTTCATTTTCAATTAGTAAATACACAGTCACAAATACCTTTTGCTGATGCTTTTTTAAGAATATGATTATATATATGATAAACAAAATTTCTCAGCTGACAGGAAGAGTTGAAGAGAAAAGGAGATGGTCTGAGGGCATTCATCAGGCTGTTGAGGCAAAGGAAGGTTTGAAGATTCAGGTATATATGGATGTTCTCCGATTCTTATTTTGTTGATATCTTAATTATTTGTTTCTAAGTTTCAATGTTTTAAACCTGCACAGGCAGATTCTGTTGTCGTGGCACAAATCACATACCAATCATTATTCAAGCTTTATCCAAAGTTGTCAGGAATGACTGGAACAGCAAAAACAGAAGTGAGGATTTAATAAATCTGACAAATTTGAGTTTTCATTACTAGTACAAGCTGTGCATTTATGAGTTTGTGATAATCATTTATATCATCATTGTAGGAGAAAGAGTTCTTAAAAATGTTCCGGACGCCAGTCATTGAAGTGCCCACAAATCTTCCTAATATTCGCAAAGACTTCCCTATTCAAGCATTTGCTGTAGGGCATCTAATATTTATTGTTGATTCTCCATAATTGTTGTTAGTTCTTACAATCTTGATTGTACATTGTTATTTTATTTTATTTCACGTATATGATTTTTGATTAATATATATTATTCAAGACTGCTCGTGGGAAATGGGAGCAAGTTCGCCAAGAAGTTGAAGATATGTTTAGACAAGGGCGTCCTGTTTTGGTTGGGACAACTAGGTAAAATTTTGGCTGTTTTAATGAATGTTTTCTATTACTTCATTAGGTTTAGCATTCCTTTTTCAGAACAAGTGATGATTACAAATACTTCTTTCCGCACCTCGAAGGACCTATACATATTGCTCACCATTTCTTCACGGAAGTAATGTTGACAGATATGCATAGGGACTGAAGAGTTTTATTGTGTTTTGAACTTGCTTCTTATGCTATTTATTTTATACCTTTTAAAAGGGATGCATTGTAGTTTGTACTTTTTAATTAGTTTATTTTAATAGAATTGTTTATTGTAAGCAAGTAATAAGTACAACTGTACAACAACCTGTCAATGTTGGCTGGCTATTTCAGGTTATACATTAGGTTCACATTTTAGTTTCCATATTTTTAGGAGAAACCGTGAAGAAAAAAACCTCGCTCTAAATCCCTTACTGGAAATTGTTTTTTAATTGAGGCTGATAGCGATCCCATCAATTAGAGGAAAGCTCGGTTGTTGTCGTCGTGTGTCTGTATCTCATTATCTGTGAATGAATATTTAGTAGGTTGAATTTATATTTCTATGGTCTCTGGGTTTCAAGTTACCAATAATCAATTGAAAGAAAGTTGAATTTTGAAATTATTAACGAGAGAGACAGTCTGACAAGAAATTATTGTGTCTAGGACTATAAACCATTACTAGATCTACAGTCTACCGTAGGCACCTTAAGCTTTTTAGGTATTTTTCGTTGTTGAAACAGACCCAATTTCAGTAAAAGGCCTTCGTCACATTTTGTGTCCCTGTAGGTGAACTTTTGGGATAGTTGGTTCGTGACAACTTTCTTATGTTTTGTTACATTATTCTTGCAAGAATGGTAATTTTCTAGACTTTTAGGATTATGTTTCTTTGCGTTAATGCTTTGCAGTGTTGAAATCACCGTGTTAGGACAAAATATGCCCTTTGTAAACCACCTTGTTTTACATCAAACCACCTTTCTGGCATCATTGTCATAATCGTTTGTTGTATCTTATGATAATGGAATTTTATCTTGGCTTAAATGTGTTTGTAAACTTTTCAATTGTCTATAGTTTAGACTTTGAAGAATAATTATTTTCACTCTTTTCCTATGCAGTGTAGAAAATTCTGAACTTTTGGCTGGTCTGCTTAGGGAATGGAATATTCCCCATAATGTTCTGAATGCTCGACCCAAGGTTTGTAAAAATTTAATGCACTGTACTCCATCTTTCACGTATAACTTAGATGGCCCCTCATTTTTTCCTCCTAGTTTGGCCTTCCTCACAAATTCTCCTCACTTCCCCTCATTTAACTCAGTATGCTGCGAGAGAAGCTGAAATTGTTGCACAGGCCGGACGGAAACATGCCATTACATTATCTACAAATATGGCAGGCAGGGGCACAGATATAATCCTCGGAGGAAATCCAAAAGTAGGTATTCCAATATGGACCCTAGTGTTTTTTTATGACGTATTGGAAAATAATAACTTACACCTGTTCTATAATTATATGGTATTTTTTATTAGACATGACCCCTTCAGCATGAGTTGGATCTTAGATACAAATTTATTTATTTTTATGGGTATAGATGCTTGCCAGAGAAATTATAGAAGATAGTGTGGTTCCTTTTTTGACACGGGAGGATCCAAATAGTAATATTGCCAGTGAGGCCATTTCAAAAAAGGTAATTTTGTGGAACTGATAAATATTTTTAAATTTCTGTTTTAATTTTATTTGTTAAAAAATACAGTTTCTCGATGAACCTTTTGATATAGATGCTTCCAAAGATAAAGGTGGGATCATCATCATTAGCCTTACTGGCTAAGACAGCCCTAATGGGTACGTGCTTTTAGTTGATAATTTCTTTCTTTTCAGATCACATTCACTTGTTTTACTTAGTTACAGTTACATGATTTTAACTTGAAGGTGTTATATTGTATTCTTTGCAACATGAAAATTTTCAGCTAAATATGTATCAAAAAGTGAGGGTAAAAGTTGGGCATATCAGAAGGCTATATCTTTTATCTCGGAGTCTGTTGAGATGAGTCTTTCACATAATTTTAAAGAGCTGGAGAAGCTTGCCAATGAAGAATCTGAGTTCTACCCACTTGGTCCAACAGTAGCACTTGCCTATCTGTCAGTTTTAAAGGATTGTGAAGAACACTGTTTGCATGAAGGGTCTGAGGTAAAAAGGCTTGGGGGCCTTCATGTGATTGGTACATCTATACATGAGTCCCGGAGAATAGACAACCAGGTAGGTAATTAAGCATTGCAACAGTTAAAGTGATACTGTGATAGTATGTTAGATCATGCAATTATCTCTTGCTGTACCACTCCCTTTAGGTGATTAATAGCTATGGAAAGATGTTAATTAACATTCATTTAGTTAGGGAGGAAAATATTGAATTGTTATCAAAATAAGGAGGGAAAGAGAATAACAAAAATATTCCAATTATTTAGGGAACAAAATTTCAATTTGTTAAAAGACAAGGGAAAAGCTGTTTCTCCTTGAATTCCCCCATCCCCCATGTCATGAAGTCAAAGATATTTAAGTTTATAAATGCCAATGGGATGGCAGCTGCTTTTCCATTTAGTTTCACATATACAGATTCTGTGTACACGTTAATTTGATATCGCCTGACCGCCTTTGAGATGTGATTCTGACTGGTTTTTCTATCTATACGCAAGTAATATTTTCATTTTTGTCTTTAGTTCTAGAGGAATTAGAAAATATAAGATTTTGATATGAATTTAATTTTTTTACTTTTTTATACAAGACATGGGGTAGTCACAATTCAATTCCAACATTTAATAAATATTTTTCTTTCTTCGAGTAAGGTGTTCTTTTGGCTTATTTGGACTTCGGGGAATAATAACATAATATGCTGAAGTTCTACTTTGCCATTATAATTTTACCACAATCGAATCAAGCTTACACTCTTCTCCATGTAGTTGTCAGCGGTAATTTAATTTTTATTTAGAAGAATATGGGAAACCAGGATCATACTCTTGATCACTAAGTCATAAAGACTCTATACTGTGTTATGAACCAAGTATCCTAAAAGCTTAAACTGTGAGGCGAAAGCACATGAATGCTTTTATATTAACAATTATTAATGGCAACATTTGAGACCAATGCTTTGCTCATATTTCATTAATTCATTTTTAATTCTTTTCGTCTAGCTTCGTGGCAGAGCAGGAAGGCAGGGGGATCCGGGGTCAACACGATTTATGGTCAGGTAGAAATAGTATATTGTTGCTCCTGTTACTACTACATGCTACATAAACCAAAAAGGGTGATGCTCAGTCTTACTGGTCAAGTTTTTGTATCAGCTTTGATTGTATTCTCTTTCACAGCATCTTTTCCACTCGGTATTTGACATTTGTATTGTGAGTAGTTTTCCAATAACTGCAGCCTATAGATGTGCATCAGGTCAACTTTGAGTCCATCCATCATACAAAATGATGGTGGAATATATATGGTGATGTCAACCATCAGATCCAAGTAGACTAGATGAAATGGAGAATTGCTTTGAGTGTGATATATGAGAGAGAAACACCTCTTTAGTTTAAATGAAAATTTTATCGCACAACTATAAAAAAAATTATGGGCATGTGTGAAGAAAACTTGTCGAAACATTATTTGTAATGGGAGTAAACTAGACGACTGATAGCCCCATAGTTAGAGGGAGTTTAAGAAAAACTATAAGGTAAATGATGGCCATTTAATGGTCTATCTTGGATTCAATGCATGACTTATGTTGTAGTGTCGACAGATCCATATGTAGCCGACCTACCCAACGGAAAAAGAAAAAGGCTTGGTTTTCTGTCGTTGTTGTTACTTTTGTGATTAATCTTATTTTTTGTTGAAGTATAAATTTAGATTGCTGTCTTGTATTTTTCCTTAAAAATTAAGAATGAGTTTAATAGCTGAACGTTTTTAATATTATTTGCTTCTTCTATATTTGCTTAATTCTTTGTTTTCTGAGGTAAGCAAGATGGCTGGGTGTGTCGTATATTAATAAGGGCTGTCAATCGGTTCTCACACTATCCCACAATGTTACAGCTTGCAGGATGAGATGTTTCAAAAGTTCAATTTTGATACTGAATGGGCTGTGAGACTTATATCAAAGATTACAGATGACCAGGATCTGCCGATTGAAGGTGGTGCCATTGTGAAACAGGTTATAATCTACTTATTTTCATATGATTGGTTTGGGCTTGTCACCTGCTTTTCTATTTTCTTTCTCTTCTTTAACAAAATATCTTCTTTTATAACAAGTACAGTAAACTATTTTGGTTTGTATCTTCTATTCTAGTTATATTTACCTTTTCCTAGTGATCTACACCTTTTCATAATTTTATTCGTTTATAAATATTTCGGATGATTGCTTGATGAATGTCACCTTCCCACTACTAACTGGGATTATCACATATTTTTAGCTCTTGGCATTGCAAATCAATGCAGAAAAGTTCTTCTTTGGCATAAGAAAGAACCTCGTTGAGTTTGATGAAGTATTGGAGGTATGTTTCCTTTATGAGATGATGATATTTCCAAAATAAACTCCAGCGTGATTATGTAATTGGTTAGATGTTGTCTATCAAAATCACACCTTTTTGTAATGATACTATAGATTGATTTAACCTATGTAAAACTTGGTTACTTTGTCGAACTATGTTTATAGGCTTTTATTCTGTAATGAACTTTGTGCATTTGTTAAGAATAACTTGCAACAACACGCATCCGAATCTCTACAACCAAAAAACAATGCAAAGTCAGTCACACATTTTTTATTAGTGTTACTACCAAAATTCTCCTCTACTTTGTCAGAATTTCTTTTAAGCCAGAAATCTGTTTGATGTTTTTGCTTAGGTTTTGGTCCTTTATAATCTGAATTGTAAGCTTAAACACACGATGTTAATTGTATGATTCTTACCAAATCTGAATCTATAATAATTCATGGAATGCTTTCAACAATTAAAGAGACAGAAATAGAAAAGGTTGGAGAATACAAAATCTTCAACAAAGACAAACTAAAAGGCGGAAAAACAGCTAAAGATAGAGGAATCTTAAAGACTAGTCAGTTTAAGAGAGCTATCTAGTCGCTTTCCGTGTCTGAAATACTTATTTTCTCAAACTGACCTTGTGCTGAACTTCAAAGAGGAACTGTAAAAACAGTTTTATCCAATAATAAAAGTAGAGGAGCATTGGTGCTATATGCTTCAGTAACTTGGCTCCTCAAGCTACTATGGGAATCCCCGCCTCCCTAATGAACTCACGCATGGGACTGGGACAGTGCCATAACCTTGACTTCTGACTATGTCTTGATACATGAGCGGACTATACGGAGCGGACTATACGGTAAACGAATGGAGCCAGATCATTATCCTATTGTCTCTACTCTCTTCTACCTTCAGCCATCTGCTTCCACTATATGTACTTGGATATATTTTAATGAAATTTCGGTTGAAGCTGCTCAATATCTTCTAGAATTTCTGTAGATAAATAAAAAATCAATTCAGAGAACAATTCACCACATTTTGCATAATGACCATGCCTTTGTATATCATAGGAAAATGGTATAGTTTAAAGAAAACATAGGCATATATCGTATTGTCTTTTAATAATTGAAATTTTGGACTTTATCTTCAATTCTGCAAATAATCTCTATCAACTAATTGCTTGTGTTTTTTATTTTATTTAATCAGGTGCAGCGAAAACATGTTTATGATCTAAGGCAGTTAATCTTAACAGGAGATGATGAAAGCTGTTCCCAACACATATTACAGTGGGTGCCTTTGAATTCTGTGCCTGTTACAATTAACTATTAATTTTTTTTTTTGCACATGTATAGTGAGTAATATCAGCTGTTAGTTACTGCTTCGCAAGTGAATTCGGTCTAATTTAGGTGATGTTTTCTCTCATAATTAATACTATATGTTATATAAATTTTAACCTGTGTGGATGGATTAGACACTGTTATAATGAGCCGCACCTAAGTGAATTTATAATGAACCACAGTTAAGTCACATTTTTTTACTGTCCAGAACTAGACCAAAAGGTGCACGGTTATACAATGAAGTCTATTGGGATGAAAAATTTCAAGACATGCAACTAAAAGATGTCTTTGTTGCCAAATATTCTATACTTGTAGAGGAGGTTTGAGAATAAAATCCTATGTGCCTAACAAGTACACACGTAACTGCTTCATTTCATGCTCAGTCATTTTTCTTTATATGGGTCAGCCTTTAGTGCTTGATATTTAGCATGAAAGAATGCACACCTATATAGTATTATATTTTTGTTATAGAGCAGAATATAATATATGCTGAAAACCCTGTCTTAATCGCACCAGAGACATGATATTTATATATGAATGTAATAAATACAAAGAAACATGTTCCTATTATTATATGTACATGATAGAAGGTAACCGAAAAAAATATTTACCTTTTAGAAGGGGAGCCTTAGAACATCAGTTGAAATTTTGTCACGAGATTAGGGACCCTGGTTCAAACTGTGGAACCAGACTGTTGCAAATGTATGCAATACAAGTCTGCCTACAACATATCTCCAATGCACATCAGTTAAAATTTTGTCGCGAGACTGTGGAGCCAGACTGTTGCAGTAGCATCCAATACAAGTCTGCCTAATACATATCCCCAATTCTTCACCCCTTTCTTGGACCCTACCATGACAGGAGCTTTATGGTACTGGGTTGCCATTTGTACCATATTTACATTTACACGGTACACTGGACCTAGATGTTTACATAGAAATACTGATCTCTAACATATTTGCCCTTACCTATATGCAATTCAGTTGGAATAATCAGTTTTTGTCCATTTATTATGTTCGAGGTATATTCTTATATAGTTATTGTTAAAGTCCCACATTGGATAAGTGGGAGCAATCCTCAACTTACAAGCTATTTTTGTAAGTATGGGTTAGGCCCAATCCAAAATTCTAAGATGGTATCAGAGTCTCCTCCAAGATCTGTTTGGCCGCCTACTTTCAGGTTTCCGCAATCTGGCCACCCACCATTTATATCTATGCACCAAGTCCAATAGTGCTGGGTGAGAAGGGGTATGTTAAAGAGTCCCACGTTGGATAAGAGATGACCCGAATATATGTTTATAAGTGAAGACAATCCTAATCTTACAAGCTGGTTTTGTAAGAATGAGTTAGGCGCAACCCAAAATTTAAGAGTTAATTATCCTCTTCTACTTCTGTTTGTTTGTTTGTTTGTTTGTTTGTTTGTTTGTTTGTTTGTCTCTTATATATTTACCTTTACTGCTCATAGGTACATGCAAGCAGTGGTGGATGAGATTGTCTTCAGTAACATTGATCCATTGAAGGTGGTTTATTCCCTCCGGCAATGTTTTTATTGCTATCCACCAATTCCTCTTATTTATTGCTTTGAATGGGTTTTGTAGCATCCTCGTAGTTGGGGTTTGAGTAATCTCTTGAAAGAGTTCAAGACAATTGGTGGAAAACTGTTGCACGGTAGGCTCATTTACAACATCTGTGGTCCTTTTTTTTCCATCCGCACAAATATTTTATTCTTTTCATTTCCTCATTTTGGCCACTCTGCTTATATTGTCATTATTATTCTAGCAGAATCATTTGGAGGGATTAATGATGACACTTTACTAAATTCACTTGGGAAACTGAATGAAGTGAATTCAGTTGATGTTGTCAACTTTTGCCTTCCAAATTTGCCAGCACCTCCAAATGCTTTCAAGGGAATTCTCAGGAAGAGCTCTTCATTAAAGCGATGGCTTGCTATTTGCACCGATGATTTAACCGGGTTAGTTGACTGAGATCACTGTCTTACTGCAGATATTAAAAATTTGTTAACATTCTAAAACTCATTGCATGTATCTGTATGTCTAATCTAGGAATGGGAAATATCGGACAACTTCTAATCTCCTTCGCAAGTATCTTGGAGATTTTCTAATCGCTTCGTATTTAGATGTTGTTGAAGAGTCTGGTTATGATGAGAGACATGTAAAAGAGATTGAGGTCAGATATTCAATTCAACTGCTTTTTTCTTAATGGCTGCCATTTCTAGATTTACAAATGCCAAGAATAGCTTCGAACCTACAAAACTAGTGCTAGTATCAGATGTTAATAATTTCATTTCACCTTATAATTGTATCCAAGAATTTCAAATCAAGTACAAACATAAAAACGTGTTTCCATGTCAAGAATGAAGTGGGCATTCTTAAGGCTTTGCACCATTTGCGGCTTTGATATGATGTATCGATTTTCCAGTTCCACGGAACATCCACACTCAAACACAATGAAATCTTGCTAGTTGACAATCACTGGGTGATAGTAATGTACAAAGTTATGATCCAAATTTTTTACCGTGGCAAAATGATTCTATGATGTATTTCTACTGCCCTACACAGTGATGAATATAATTATCCCAATAACTACTGATAGATACAACTTCTTGTTGTGAGAAATTCCCCTCTCCCTTTCTATTGATTTAAGGGGGATTAGGATATGAATAAGGTGCACCTTTTCAGTTGTGGGTGGAGAACCTTTAATGCATATAGTCCAAATGGTAAATTATGCATGGATGCCAAGCATGAAGTATGTGCATTGATTTTTTTCTTATTTGTTTTTTCTTACTGTATCCTAGTTGTTTCTTGTTTACTCGTTTTTTCAGAGTTCTACGTTTCTCTTTCTCTTATAAAATTATTTATTATTTTTAACATTTGTTAACAACAGAGAGCTGTTCTTTTGAAAACTCTTGACTGTTTCTGGAGGGATCATCTTGTAAACATGAATAGGCTCAGCTCTGCGGTAAATTTTCCTCTTTGCTTTGATGAATCTTTTTGACTTTGTTAAGCACTAAATGCTTATCTGAATTGTGGGCTTGTGGCAGGTGAATGTTAGGAGCTTCGGCCACAGAAATCCTCTGGAAGAATACAAAATTGATGGTTGTCGGTTTTTCATCTCAATGCTCAGTGCAACTCGAAGGTTAACTGTAGAAGCACTCTTACGGCATTGGACATCTCCAATGGAATCCCAAGAATTATTTTTATAATAAACTTTTAAATGCTTTGTGCATATAAGGTAGATAATTCATACAAGGGTTTTCAACTTAGACCGCAATCTATTTTTTGCCCCCAAGGATTTATATGAAGGTAAATTTGTCAAGGCCAAATTTATCTACAATGTTATTGATGTTTTAACTTAAACAGTTTGCATGGTCTAGATAACATAAAAGGGGGTCTGTAGAGTGGTTTCAAGACTCAGGGTTACTTCATCTATCAGTAATGGTTATCAACTTAACATATTTCCTGGTCTGTTAAAGTTACGGAGAAGGTACAGAGATGCTCACAAAAATGATTTGTATATTTGCATCCTATTACAGGTAATGCATGGCAAAATTTGCACCGTCTCTTTTGATTGAGGCTTGGAGAATGGTTCTAACTTGTGGTTTTTTCTTTATAACAGGGCTATCAAAGGAGCTTATCCTATTTATTCAGGGGTTTTGCTTAGATTACATGTTTTTTGCTGATTAATTGTATTTTGGGCTCACATATTAACGGTATCTAGTGCCTAGAATGGGTTTAGTAAGACCTACGCCAAATACATCCAAGTATCTTTTCCGTCCTCTTTGTTCAATGAAAGTATAAGTAGCCAATTTAGATGTTCATTGATCTGTCAAAAGAATCAAGGGCTATAATGAAAGTTACAGTCCATCATGTTTCTCATGCTTGTATGTAATTTTTATCGTTGTCTGTTGTAACTTCGAACAAACACATGTAAAATTAACATGTTTAAATAATATATCATGAGATGTAATTGCTATCTTTGTCTTTCCAAATTATTGCTCTTCGAAGCGGAATAGAGTACATTTGAACTCCTTTGTATGATTGTAATTTGTGTTGTGTCCCTATGTAGAATCATTCTTTGAATTGTTTTATCAAAGGCAAAGTAATAAGTAAGGCTAATGACTTTACTGGTTCACTCTGCATTTGATTAAAAATAGTGTGATTCTACCAACAACTATTATGTGCCTGTAGCTGTAAACAATAAACATTTGTGAATTGGTCAACAAAATGGTTATTTGTTATAAAAGGAATCATGTGGGTGGGACTGTGACTCAATCTCTGATATATTGACCCACCAAATATAACAACTTTGGAATTAAATTCATGCCTAAAGAAATTGAACTGGAGTCAAATTATATTTAATGCAATTAGAAATAAATATTGTTAATGTCACTATTAACTGGTAGAAGAAGCAATCATAAGCCGTAACCTCTTTTGTCCTAATATACTAACAATCAATATTTCCTTAAAACACATTAATATGCTATGTCATGCCTAAATTTAATAATATTTACGACTTCTTTCAAATTTTATACCACTTTCTTAATATTAACTTATTTATGCCATAACTTAAATTATAGTTTCTTAGTGTTAATGTTGTTGATACGCTGTTGTTGTCATGTCACTGTATTGTAAACTAATCAGAATGATTGAGACACCCTTGGTTCATGAACAAAGACTTTGAAAAAATGTTGTGGAGGAAAAATGGAAGAATTACATGTTGGTGTGGATATTCTAAAAGAAAAGCTGAAGAAATCACAAATAACACTTCAAGTGGTGTAGCAAACACTGCTTTAATAGGGAATTTAAATGGAACAAGCGAAAGTTAAGTGCCTTGGATTAATAGCATATAAGAGAAAATAGGATATATGAGGATGATATAAAACAACTTTATGCGGTCATTTAATAGCAACTGTTTATTCTCTCAAATCATGTCATTACACCTCCACCTTAATTGTATAACTAGTATCCGTGGCACGGATAAAAGTACATCTAAATCTAAGTTTATATTTGCCATTTTTTTTGGTCGACATCAGAATATGTACCATCGAAACATAATTTCTCGTTTGATTTTAAACTGGCTTAAAAATTCAAAACTGCTCCATATCAAAAATATGGCCGCACTTCTAATTAACCAATTTGATTTTACTATTAATCTCAATGTTTAAACATCATTTCAAATTGGGTGTGAAAAAATCATTTATGGTTGTCAGTCAAAATAGTTAGAGGCACATATATAGATTAATATAGTTAAAAATGACACTCAGGTCTGACAAAAAAAAAAATCGGCATTGAGGTATTAACATAGAAAAATAGAAGTATTTGATCTTATAAAAAAAATGGAACGACAATTATAATATTTTTTTTTGAAGCAACAACAATTATAATAATATTAATCATAAAATTATAATATTAAACAATAAAATTGAAGAATAATGTACATACACATTAACTAAACATGATTATTTCTATCGTTTTTTTATTATAACAGATAAACATACTTTCTAAATTTATTACTACATACACATTAATTAAACATGATTATTTCCGTCTATGAAACACTCCCAAAACTAACCCAGTCCGAGCCCTAGACCCACCTTCCACTTCAAGTTCCATTAGAATAGGTTGTGGATTTTCCGAATCTATCATCTTAGGCTGTCTACAACGCTTCTTAAGTCAATATCCAATCAAAGTAGCTATTTCGATCGCAGCTGTGGAAATTATTGCATCTTCTAGTGCTGCCAAGAAAGGATTCTTCTTCTTCGATGGTGGTGGTGGGTAAGAAAGTTCGGGTGGAGGTGGTGGTGGTGGGTAAAGAGGAGGTTATGGTGGTTGGAAAGGCTGGTTTGGTGGAGTGGAGATGGCGCTAGTGGAAAAAGTTGTGTTGGAGGAGATGGAAATATGAATGGATTGTACCGAGATAACACGAGAAAGGAGATTACAAGAAGAAACATGCACTAATTAATTTTTATCCGTAAAAATATAGATTATTTTTTATGAATGTATTTTTTAGAAATTAATTTTTTCATCAGAAAAAGTTTAGCGACGTAGCTTGTTGTCTAACTGTCAATTCATATGCAATTATCATGAATAGACAGAAAATTGAAAATAGATTAAAATATAAGAGTATTGTAATTATAAACCTAATTTTTACAACTTCAAATTATAAATCATAATTCTTACAACTTATAAAGCCTAATTCCTACAACTTAATTGAAATTAAAAATGATCTGAATGCCATACTTCATCGTTACTCCTAATTCCTTTCGTACACCCCCCAATACTAACCTTGAAATTGAAAGTGAAATGAATCCTAAAAAACGTCAGAATCCTTATCTGAATCTTCGCTGCTGTTGCTACTAACACTCACAATTGTGGATCTTTCGTTTCCGTCTTTGAAACTCTCCCCCCAAAACTAACCCTAGCCCGAGCCCGAGCACTAGAGCCACCTTCCACTTCAAGCTCCATTTGAATAGGTAGCGGCGGATTTTCTAGATCTCTCCTCTTCGGCCGTCTCCCATTCTAAGCCAATACCCAATCAAAGTAGATATAACAATGGTAGCTATGGAAATGAGTACATTTTTCAGTGTTGCCAAGAAAGAATTCTTCTTCGATGGTGGTGGTGGGCAAGAAAGTTGTTCGCATGGAGGAGGAGGTGGGAACAGAGGAGGTGGTGGGTAAAGAGAAGGTGGTGGTGGTCAGTAAAGAGGAGGTGGTGGTGGGCATGAAAGCTCCGGTGGTGGTGGCGGGAACGGTTCGGTCGGACGAGAGGGAAATCCAAACGGATCGAACCTAGATAAAGATAAAATCAGCAACGATGATATCGCAAGAAAGTGAAATATGATGGTCGGTAAGGAGAACACTTTAATGGTTTTCTTTCTTTATTTGTTAAAATTGTTAGCCCAAAATTAATTCCTCTAGTCCTAATAAGAGAATTTTTACTTTTTATGTTCATGGAATGAATGATGTATTTAATGTATAATATGAACCAAATACATCAATATTTCTATGAACTTAAAAAGTAAAAATTCTATTATATTTAAGACCGGAGAAAGTAGTAACTTATACTTCATTCATCCTAAAGTATAAACAAAAGTTGGTCAATAAAAATGAATGTACCTGGTCCAAATATTGAACTAAATTCATCAAGTTTCTTTGACTCATTTTTACTTATATATATTTTGAGACAGAGGGAGTACTATTTATATTATCTATAATATTGACTTTTTTATTTTACCCTTTTAAAAAATACTCAAAAATGGTCACTTTCTATTTAATAAGTCTTTTCTTTGTCAACGAGTAAATATTTAGTCTACTAATTAATTTTTAGTATAGGATGGTCCTAATTATTTGGAGGTAATTTCACTCCCAATAAAAAAGAAATATTAAATATGTTTTTAGTTCATCTAAATATATTAAATTTTAGTCCTTATAAATTTTAAGTTTTCAATTTTTGTCCCTACTTTTAAGGAGCAATTGAGGCAAAAAGCACAAGTTTGTAAATATTCAAAATCAAAAGAGCAATTGAGCCAAAGTAAAATTAGTTAAAATTACTTACCTTGCCTCAAAATATTCAACACTTTTAAGGAATTTAACTTTTTTTTTTACTATTTAATAGTTAACCAAAATTATAGTAAATTCGTTCATTAAACCGCCGCAAATGAAAACAGCCGCAAAATATAATTTTAGCGAGAGTTTTAAACCGCCGCAAAATATTATAGTTGAGTGAGTCCAAGGGGTATTGCAAAAAATCAAAATTACAGGCAGGATTCTCAAAAAAATAAAAAAATATTTATAAGGATATTGCAAAACTCGCGTATTTTACTATTTTAAATTCTCATGTTTGTATTTTCTTAATAAGTGTGATTTATTTTTTTCCCTTATAATTTTAAGACAGAAGGACTGAGGGAGTATAATATGTATTAAAAAAAAATTGACACAATAAGATGTATTAATTTTAAACATATATATTATTAACCAAGTGTTAGACTCAAATGACTAAGAAACTCCACTAAAAGATAAATTGTTTGGGAGATTTCTAATTTAAATATTAAATGAATCAATTTTAATCGGACTTTATTTACTTTTTAGTCGAACTCTAAATTACCAAATTTTACTTTTAAAATTGGAAGGTTAACACAGAAAAGATAAACATATCACCTTGTAATTAGACATTCCCATTCTACTGACTTCTTTTTATTCCAAGTAGAATTATGCAACGTTGTTTTTTTTGATCAGATAGTCTAGCGGTTAAAAATTCACCTCTTAAAAAATGAATAAATAGACATACTGGATTCGAATCTCGATTTCTGTATAAATGTACAATGTCATTTCCAATTGAGATAAACTCATAAAGACATAATTATGCAATGTTGTTATTAAGTTTTTAAACATTAAACACAAAGCATTTAGATGGGAAAAAAAATCCTACAATGATAATTTTCATAACCATTCTTGTTAAACATAAAATATTTTTATTAAATCCGATCCATTCCATCTACAATAAATTAATTATTGTCAAAAAAAATAAATTAATTAGTGAGTCACTAACGAGGCAGTCACGGAACTCAAATACTGTTATCATCCGGTATTGACCGTTAGCAAATAGTACTGCTTCCATCACTAAATAGAAGGAGTTCATAAAAAAATTGGTACACATGTTTACTTTTTATTTTAATTATTAATATATTATTAATACGAAATTTCTACCGTAATCTTGTTTGAAAAATTTGTTTGATATATAGAGTGAATTCACCTCTCTTAATAATATTTTTATAAGTTAGAGTTAGAAAAGACACCTCTCAAAAATACACATCTGACCACTAATTTATATTTCCAAAATTTTTAGATTACCGAACCAAAACTTTAACACCTTTAATATCTGAATCACATCTCTTTTATATACTCTCCCCGTCCCAAATTATAAGTATTCTTTCAAAAAAAAATCTAGTCCCAAAATATAAACCTCTTTATAAATTATTAGATATATTTATTACATTTTTTCCCCTACACATGCCACTAATTATTAATACTAACTTGCATTATAATACAAAAGGTCAAATTTTTTACATATATATACAAACAGTGGCGGAGCCAGTAAAAATAATTTGGGTGGGCTACAAAAATATTCCCTCCGTCTAAAAATATATAAGAGAAAAAAATTATTTTATTGTCCCAAAATATAAAAAAAAACATAAACATTTATTTTTTTAAAAGAAATTTACTCTCATTATCTTTTCCATAATCAATAATCAATAAAAATTGTTTTTACATATTTCTATGCAACTTTTTTCAAATAAAATAGAAAAAAATATATATACTTCCAATCATTATGATTTACTTTTTCTTAATAAGTGTATTTTTTTTGTTTTTTCTCTTATAATATGAGACGGAGGGAATATATTATAAATTTATAATATTATCATATTTCAGATGAATTTTTTAACAATCTCATCTTCAATATAAACAATCATGGACCGTTTGAGAAAATCATCTTTCATCTTTTTACGTAACCTTGTTTTTATAATTTTCCTCGTTGAAAAGACACGTTCAATGGTTGTTGTTGACACGGAAAAAGTCAAAACAAGTCGTAGCACTCGATCTATCAATGAATACAAATTTTATTTACTTATCTCTACTAATTATTGACATAATTCATTAATAGTGGACAGATTCTAATAGACTATTATTATTATTATTATTATTATTATTATTATTATTATTATTATTATTATTATTATTATTATTATTATTATTATTATTTATTTTATTCTATTATTATTACCACTACTACTTTTATATTTGACATAATTAAAAGACTACTGCAAAAATCCCAATATATAATAATATGTATATATAATTTTTACAAAAAAAAAAATCACATATATAGTAGTACATGTACAACTACTAGTAGTATAAAATAAAATTTTAAAAAAATGGAGTGGACGACAGCCCACCTTGGCCCATGAGGTGTTCTGCCTCTGTATACAAAGAACAATTTGGTAAAATTTATACACATACAAGATACAATAATTACACTACCAATTTTTCTTAATATGTATAAAATAAGTCAAAGAAATTTGTATATTAAAATAGAGGAAGTATCATTCATTTAACACCATATAACTAAAGCAATTGACTTGACTAATCTCAACCAATATTAAATTAATTTGATGTTATGAAAATGAATTCAACTTGGATTTCCAATGAGCATATACCTAAACATAAACATATGTTCAGTTAAGAAGTTACTAGTTTATCAACTAATAAAATGACAAGTAGTTACAAATCATTTGTTTATATAATCATCATCTCCCTACAACAAAGGTAGGTGACACCGACCAGGCAACCACTTTGCTACTTCGACGTGAAATTTTTTATAAGTAATAGTATATAATTAAGGCAAAATTAAAGGAAAATGTTAACAAGTGTTTTCTTATAATTTCTTCCACCTTAATTAAATAAATGATATATCTAATCTACATTTTGGATTAT
This sequence comes from Trifolium dubium, assembly GCA_951804385.1. Taxonomy (NCBI): domain Eukaryota; kingdom Viridiplantae; phylum Streptophyta; class Magnoliopsida; order Fabales; family Fabaceae; genus Trifolium; species Trifolium dubium. Next base: position 18,971,437 of record OX638064.1, read on the forward strand.
AATGGACTTAATGACGATCAAACACAAGATTTAATACATACTACTCAAATTCTTTATTATTAGACTAAACTTTTTTTTTTTTGAGGAATCATTAGACTAAACCAAGTGGTTTAATTTTAGTATAAAAAGTTTTTTTTATGATTTTGATGAAAATTTAACTTATATTTTTTTAGAGAGGATAATAAAAGGTGGATTGTTTAGATTTATATATCCGCAAACTTGACAATTATAACGTGTTGTTGGCTGATATATGGGGTATTTACTATGGGTTGAAATTGGCTTGGCTGTACGATTATAGAAATGTTGTGGCTGAAAGTGATTCAAAAGTCTTGATTGATTTGATTAATAAGATTGATTTGAGTAGTGATGCTCCTAAATTGATTTGTAAGATTAGATGTGATTGACAAATTCAATTTATTCATACTTGGAGGGAGGGTAATCATTGTGGTGATTGGCCGGTCAATTCTAGCATCAAATTTTCTACCTATGAGTTCATCATTATGAAATCGCTCGAAAGAATGTTGAATATCTCCTTTTTAATGACTTAATCGAGATCTTTTTATCTTGTAGTATTCTTTTTTTTTAGCAGTGAGAGATGTGTATGATGAGAATGACTGAATGAGATAATATTTTGTATATATTTGATGGAAGAAGAAGAATTTTAGCAGTAAATTAATTAATCAAGTATATATCATAACAAAAGCAAATCTATGTATGTGTATATTCATGAACCCAAAACCAAATTGTTTGTCATAATCATCTTTTGGTAGCTTGTAAGAGACACTATTACTCAGCACCATGTGTTATATTCACTTCTCTGCTATCACACAAAGAGAACAGTGTTTTTAAAGTAGTTGTTAGCATGGAATGCATGCATGATGAGTATAAACTGAAATAATCACTTTTCCCTAGACACCATTATCACTCCCACGTCTTCATCATAATAATAATCCCTTATCAAAACTGTCCCGGGGGAATGTATTAGACAACTTAAAATTCCATCAATAGTGCCTCACACTACATTTTTGTATATTTTCTTTTTTGGTCCTAACATCCTTTATTATTTTAGTCTAACATTAATAATAATTATAAGCATGTTTTATTAGATCATATTACTCTAAACCAGTCTTAGTCAGAACTATGAAGTAACATATGCATGTTATAATCAATAGAAAGTTCAAGATTAAGAGTTGCACATGGGTGATTTTTTACCTGTGGCAGAACAAATTATGCATGAACATTTGTAGGGAACAAAACCAATAATGTGTGGAGATTTTTGCATTTCTGTTTTAGTTAAGAAGCTTCACATTGATTGCGAAATAGTCTATTTACTTGTTTATAAAATAGAGTCGTCTTTATTTTATAAGCCGGTTTTGTAATTTTGTGTTAAGCTCAATACTCAATTATAAGATGGTATCAAAATCTCTCTACGATTTGTTAAGCCGCCTTCTATCAAAGTTTTTGATCGGACCATCACTACAAGTCGGTTTTGTAGGAATTTTTTTTATAGGCAATGTTAGTTGTTAGTATACTAGTACAAAGTTAGTTTTCTTTCTCTTTTGCCAAAAATTGAACCCTGGACCTCCTACTCCTGAACCCTTAGCTCAACTTGCTTAACCAGTTGAGCTACCTATCTCCCATCGGTTTTTGTAGGAATGAGTTAGGTCAAATACTGTTGTTAAAAAAAGTTAGGTCAAAAAGTTAGGTCAAATAAATTTTAAGAGTTTTATATTTTTAGATTTTCCATTTTTCCTTTGTCTTTAGACACAATATGCTGCAAGTTCTTGAATGGATTAATGAATCTAAATGGGAAACTTAAGTGTGTTTTGCATTCTTATGTTTCTCATATTTGTCCATCAGTGTGTGGTTAGAGACATTGTCCATCGACCATCATAGAGCTAAAGTGTCCAAGCTATTTTCAAGAAAAAAAAAGTGTCCAATACTTATGAATCGTATACAACACTTCTGTTGTTTGGTAGTATATATTCATATTTAGTAGTTCTATTTTATCATCTTACATGGTGAAATTCATGCAATGCACGAGCTTTCATTCAACCCTTTACATCATGGCAAAGTTTGCAAAGCACCACTATAAAATATTGGATACAGATTCTCTAAGTAAATGCTTCATACAGAGTACACAATCTCAACCGTTTAAAATTGATTGAACTGTTATGATTCATTTAATTTACTGTTATATATTAAGTATTAACACAGTAATTGTGAGGAATTTTTTTCCTAAAATATGCATGCAACATTGAGAAAATACACACAATAAAATGAAAGCTCATAAAATGAGTTTTTTTGTTAAGTAAGTATCATTTATTTTTTGTTAAAATAAAACAAAACTCTCTTTTAACTTTGTTCTTATAAAATGAGTATGAAAAAAATAAATTGCAGCTAAATAGTGGAAAGAAGAACAAGAACAAAGAAAACAAAATGTCCATGGAACTTTATATTAAAAATATGTTAGAGTGTACCCCAAAAAAAATGTTAAGAGTATATAATTAAGTTGAAATCCGCAATATCCATATTTCCTCATTTGATATGTTTGACTTTTGTCTATACTCTTTAATTAATTAAAACAAAACAAAAGAAAAAACAAAAACAAAAATTTATTTAGCCCCTAATTAAAAAAAAATATTTCAGTCAGTGGCTAAATTGGGGGTTCCCATTGTAATTAATATTAAAAAAAATCACTTTCATAGAATTATAGTTAAGTAGCTGAAATTGATTTTATTTATTTATTTTAAATAACATAAAATAAAGAATTGAAGTATTTTTAATTGACTGATTATTACTTGAAAGTCTCTTCTTCCCATTAGTCTTTCTCTTTCGGCTATGTTTGGTATCACGGTGGATGTGCCAGAATTGCGGTGACCTACCGTAATTTTGCAGAAGCTACAACTTGTAGCTTCTGGAAATCACGGCAGGTCACCGTGATTCTGACACACCCACCGTGTTACCAAACATACACGAAAACACATCAATTTTTGGCTTGAGTTTAGTTGACCTTTGATAATGAAAGTGATATTTTGATCTAACATGCATGCATTTGAGACATTTGGATGGATGGAATGGAAAGAGTGTTGTATGTTACTTACAACTTTAATTTGTGATGATAGAATATCTAGTTAAGTTTTTGTTGAAGATTTCCAATCTTTGTCTCATCAAGTTTTGGATTTTCTCATTAATTAACTTTGCCGGATTTATAATATTCTTCGCTAGTGGCTAATTAATTAAGCTAGTTTTTTCTTATTAAATAATAGTGCTCTTTTAATTACATTTTTATAGTTTTCACATTTTATATTTTCTTATCAAAAAACATTTTATATTTTTATTTTGCATCAATTTTTTTAAAGGACAAAATTTATATGTAGTGTATTAGGTGATGTTTTTGTTGTTCCTTTCGCAAGGAATTATTTTCATTTTGAAAATGTGTAAGAAAAATTGCCTTTTAAAATATCACCTACAAGATTTGTATAAAAGTTTTGTCCTTTTCAAAAATATCATTTCTATATTAATTTTTTATCTGCCACAATAAATTATTAGTATTAATAAGATTTTTTTTGACAAAATAGTATTAATAAGATTATATGATTAAATAATAATATTAATAGTAATAATAATAAATGCAAATAATAAATTGCATATGAATTTATAGTTTTTTTTTGACGAATTGAATTTATAGTTATTAACAAAACTTTTTCTCGTGGAGCTATAATTACGACTTCATCTCAAATTATAAGGGGAAAAATTCATTTTTGTTGTCTCAAATTATAAAATAAATATATTAAATGAAAATTGCATGTAATTTGTTCTATCTTTTCTAATTTTCTCATAATCAATAACCAATAAAAAATTAATTATTACTCTTTTCGTTCTTAAATAACTGTCATTATAACAAAAAACTCTCCTACCAAGATAGTGGAGTTTGTGTATTGTTTTTCCCTTTCTATTCTTATTTAATTTAAGTCACATTCATTCTTTAATAATAAATTTTCTATATCATGAAAATTATAAATTTGAGTTAATGAGATAAGGTTATATTTGATAACTTATAACTTTAATTCATCAAATCAAATGACATTTAAAAAAATAATTTTTTTTCTAGAATGACACTTATTTAGTAATAGAGGGAGTATATCTTTCTTTTTTTATTTTCACCACCAATTTAATATGGTTTGGGGTCAGTTTTGACATCAAGTGGTTTCAGCCACCTCCAAATCGCAGTTGCGGGAGATTGAACTGTGGTCCTCCCTACAAAGTGCAACGCCACTCACCACTGAACCAACTAACAATTGGTCGAAGGAGTATATCTTTCCTTACCAAGAACATAAAGAAAAAGTACTTTAAATTATCGTTATATTTTATGGCTTTCAATTATCGTTATATTTTAGTTTTTTTAATAAATATAAGATTTTATTCTCTGTATAATTTGGGATTGAGGAAGTACCGGAAGATTATATTTCTGGCTTGAGGGGGGGTGGGTAGCTTAATTGGTTAAGCTGACCAGTTGAGCTAAGGGTTAAGGAGCTGCTGGAGGTCCAGGGTTCGAATCCTGGTAAAGGAGAAAAAATATGTATAATATACTAACAACTAACATTTGCCTATCAAAAAAAAATATTTCTGGCTTGAGGAGTTTTATGTCCTTAAGGATGTGATTGTTTCCTAATAAAAATAAATAAAAAGAACATATCAATATTCCGTGAGCCTAACTTAGTTAGTAGAATATTTGCACGTAAAATGTATAAATATCAAGATTTGAATCCTGATACGCTTACTTATTTATTTTTTTAGTCGATAAATTATCTGACTAAAAAAACATGTTAATCGTACCTAAAAAAAGAGAATAACATGTTAAAAAATGTACACTTTTAACTAAATTGAAATCATATTAAAGATCTTTCATATACTAATTATAAGTTGGCTGTACGTTCAAGCTTAAGAGGCCCAGCTTTTTTAAACTTTATTAGGCCCCTACACCGTAAACTTCAACAAATAAAAAAATTGGGATCACTTCCTTTTTTCTTCATAATTTGTTTCTCTCACACTTTTCTTCATCCTTTAACTCGAATTTTGTAAAATTATTAAACCTTTTATCATTTTTGCAATCTAAAAATGTATGGTGCCGTTTTTTTTAAAAAAATGTATGGTGCCTACTCCAATTCTTTTTATGGGTTGAATTAGGCCTCAAAAGAATTTAGCATTATTATATTTGAAGGACTGATTTCGATTTCATATCTTCTGATTAAAACTAAAAGAAATCTCTTACTTTCTCATCTAAGGGTTTTTGGGTAAAGTCATATATGTCACTTATTAATGTCATACTCATAGTCTTACATACTTTGTGATATTGCAAAATGTATTAAAGCTAAAGATTTTTGTAAATGCTACACCATATAAACATAGTATTTTCTCATTTCACAAACTTTTCTACATTTTTAAGACAATAGAAATGTTTAACTGATAAATTGTTAACTTTTTTAAATTGCTTAGTTTTGTGTCTCTTCTTTATTTGTGTTTCTTTTTCTTTTCATTCCAAAAAATTGTTGTCAACACTTTGATTATGAATGAATTAAGGCTTAAATATCATTTTCATTCTTGTATGTATGCAGAATTTTGGCTTTAGTCCCTGTATCAATTTTTGTTCTAAATAAACTTCTAAATCAACTAAACTTTTTGCTTTTCGTCCCTAAAACTAAAATCCGGAGGAAAATTTGCAAGCTTCCTACAAATTTTCTTGCTCATAAATGACCGGTATTGACTGTTTCTCTATTACTATTGGCATTCCTACAAATGGATAATACTTCAATAGTACAATTATATGTTTTGATTTTCTATGTATTAAAAGTACATATTTGTTGTACTTTTTAGTTATTCTTATGTAATTTTAAAAAAAAAATTGAATCAAGTAGGAAAACTAATAATGAATCTGTCCAAATGGTAAGAATTTAACCCATAAACATGTAGTCAACGTTCGATCGTTGGTTCTAGCATACTAAAAAAGTTTGTTTCGGAGGGAAGTACTCGTCTTATGTGTCTTATACATTTTTTGATAGAGATTAATCACTCCAGCAGAAATTTCAAATCTATAACAACAACAACAACAACAACAACAACAACAATTGCAACAACAAGAAAACCTGCTGAATTTTACCTATAAAATAATATGAATGATTGAAGTTTGGGATCATAATAATTTGAGTGCTGGCACTAAAAAGTTATTTGTCTTCATACAATAATGTTATTAAGGATTGTGGTATAATACATGCCATACGGTCTGAATAGTGGCCCCATATGTTTTATGTACAAAAGCCATGCCAGTGATGCAATCTCAATCTCAACCATTTTTTTGATATATTTAGACAAATTATGGCTTTGAATTGAAGTACTACAAGTACAGCAATTTATGAGTTAAGATTGTAAAACTTAAGTCCTTAATCAAAAGCTAATCTCATCTGTTTTCTCAGTTAATGTATGCTAACATTCGGACATTTGGAATCAATTCAAAGCTCAATAATTCATTTAATTATTACTTCATTAAGAAATAATGCTAGTTGATATTAATAATAAATACATGAGTTACCACCTCAAATGGTATGAATATGATGTTGCCATGTTACTTAAGCATAGAAAAATAAGATAATATTATAAATATTAGAATGTCAAAGGAGAAGTTGACAATGTTATTATTTAATTAAAGGTAAATTATTGTGTTATTAAATATTGAAGCTTTGACCATGTCTTCCTTAATGCTAAAACTATGGGTAGAAATATGTGTATTAACCGTATAAAGTAATGGAAATTGTGAGTGTAAAGAAAGAACATGTCATGTGTGTGAAAGTTTTTATAGTGGTTACAAAGCAATGTAGGGCAGTCAATCTATGATTAGATAATAGTCGGCAGAGATTTTAACTATACGCTAAATCATCATATTGTCAAAGTCTACCAAAAGGATTAGTGATAATAGTATCATTAAGAAGATAATAATTTCAATGCAACGTTGCATTTCCTTCATACTTACTACATGTTAATCAATGCCAAAAGAATTAGTAAATTATCCCCTACCCACAATAGCTAGGAAGTCGTATGTTAGGATAAACAATTTAATTGAACGTTTATAACAGAAGCGTTTATCATATGACATAAAACAACACTGAGCCGCCATCTTTAACAAATTGGTCGTGGGGGTTGTTAGAAAGTCCGTCATGGCCAATATTTGACAATACCGGAATAAAGTCAGATTTCTCATATAAACTATTTTTATATGTTATCTCAAATAGTCTCACGAATGTATAAATTCAAATAAGTCGATCTAAACATACCCTTTTATAGGTATAATATGTAATGCTATATATAGTGATTTAGTTGGTTAAAACATGACTAGAAAATAAAATGAAGTCAAGGGCAATGGTTGACAGGGACTGATTCAAGATCTATTACTAATTAATTAGTAATTACTAATAATAAAAGTATGTAAGAGAGAAGCAAAGTAGGTTATGTGATTAATCAAATGATTTAATTAATGGTGAGAATTAATGAGATGTAATCTCCTGAAAAGTGAGGTTTTGTGTTGTGGACATGTATGCTACAAACAAGCAATTACTCTCAAAAGCAAGCATTGACATTTGACATTAGAAGTTTTAATTATTAATTAATCAATCAAATATGTTAATGTTACCGTCCGTTACCTAACTCTAACGGCTGCTTTCTTTAAAAGGGAACTTATAACTATTTATTGGTTGACATCCAATATGGTGGGATATGTTTTCTTATAAATAGCCATTGCTACATCTCTTACAAATCACCTCAAAACAAATCTCAAATAACTTTCATATTTTTCTCTCTCTCTCTCAAATACACTTATATACTCATTTTCTTATCATAACTTTTCTGATCCAATGGCTGTCCCAGTGATTGATTTCTCAAAGCTTAATGGTGAAGAAAGGGCCAAAACTATGGCTCTTATTGCTAATGGCTGTGAAGAATGGGGATTCTTTCAGGTACTTAATGAAATCATTATGTTTGCAATGGCAATTAATGTGTATGATATCATGTTAAAACATGAATGCATTAAGCTTATTTTTCTTTTTTGTTTTCACCACCCGTAACTGGTCCACTGAGCCGACTAATCTGGTTCGGGGCAAGTTCTGGCAGCATTAAGCTTATTTTGTTATGGTTTGGTATCACATATACAAATATACTATATGCATGTCATAAATGCTCATACTTTGTTTTACAGTTGATCAATCACGGCATTCCGGAGGAACTTCTTGAAAGGGTGAAGAAGGTTTCTTCTGAGTTCTATAGGCTGGAAAGAGAAGAGAATTTCAAAAACTCAACAACAGTGAAGGTTCTAAATGATATAGCTGCAAAGAAGAGCAATGAAAAGCTGGAAAATGTGGACTGGGAAGATGTTATCACTCTCCTAGATGATAACGAATGGCCAGAAAATACACCGAGTTTCAGGTACAAAGCAAATCAATTGTTCTTTCCTGGTAAAAGCTAGTCAGGCATATTGATACCAGAAACGAAAGATCGCTACTGATCATTTCATGCATAATGTCTCCTATTTTATACTTGCTCTTAGTCTTCCTTTACCGGAATTTTATGTTCTTATATAATTTTAAGAATATTGTGGCTAATAATAATTCAAGCTTTCATGGCCGGTTGGATAGCTCAACTGGTTTGAGCTAAGAGTTAAAGGAGTTGAATGAATTGAGTTCAAACTCCATGCAAAGGAGAAAATAATAACATAACAGCTAATATACTAACATTTGTATATCCAAAAAATAATAATATTCAAGCTTTCCTACTCTCGTTCACTAAACATCTAAAATTGGAAAATTTTGAAGAGTTTAACTTGAAACTAGTATATTTTTTAAAGATTCAAGGACAGCACTACAAATCATACTAAGCGATAACATGGCATGGCATAATAGGTAGAGTTTTAACTTTCAACATGAGTGTGTAACTGACTTCTTATGTGGATGACAGGGAAACAATGTCAGAATATCGGTCTGAATTAAAGAAACTAGCAGAGAGTCTCACAGAAGTGATGGATGAGAATCTGGGCTTACCGAAAGGATACATCAAGAAGGCACTGAATGATGGAGAAGGGGACAATGCTTTCTTCGGCACTAAGGTCAGCCACTACCCACCTTGCCCCTTACCAGAACTTGTGAACGGACTGCGAGCTCACACCGATGCAGGAGGTGTCATCCTTCTGTTCCAAGATGATAAGGTCAGTGGCCTCCAAATGCTCAAAGATGGGGAATGGCTTGATGTCCAACCTTTGCCAAATGCCATTGTCATCAACACTGGTGATCAGATTGAGGTCCTGACCAATGGCAGATACAAGAGTTGTTGGCACAGGGTTCTGGCCTCTCCAGATGGGATGAGGAGATCAATTGCATCCTTCTATAACCCACCACTCAAGGCCACCATAAGTCCTGCACCACAATTGGCAGAAAAAGAAAACCAACAAGTCGATGACACTTATCCTAAATTTGTTTTCGGTGACTACATGTCTGTCTATGCTGAGCAGAAGTTCCTCCCTAAGGAACCAAGGTTTAGAGCTGTACTTAAAGCCATTTGACGAAAGAAAAAAAAAACACCTCCTTTCATATAGAAACCCCAAAAAGAAAGAAAAAAAAAAGTATCGTCTTTTGTTCTGTTTACGGGTCATCGTTTTATAAGACATGATTGACAATAGTAAAGAATACCACACGGTTAACCATTCTCTTCATAATGGGAACCATTGTGGGTATTAGTATTTTGGTTTTATTTTTAGAATAATCTGCTTTATCTTTAACTGTCATGGTGGGAGATTGTGTGCATCTATCTGGGCTTGCTTTGTATAATAGTACTACTATATAAATTCTACTCTGAAGTTATCCTTGTGAATTTCTCTCTTCTCCTTGTATATTGTTGCCTTGTTTCATTTCAGTTATATATATTTCACATGAAGTGTAATAAATGCATCTATCTCCTTAATCATGGAATATTTTCTGAAAAGTACCCTCTTATATTTCACTCATTTACCAAGGAGCAAAAACCTTCCTTTTAACAAGAACAAGTACTAAATGATGTTTAGGACACATATCAGCAATGTTAGGGAAATATCAAAGTACAACATTCTCTTACTAAATAAGCATGACTACAAAGGCAATGACAAGGGACAGAGCAGAAAAATAAGTAGAGATAACAGAATGAAGAGTCTGTCAATTTCCTTGTAAAATAAAATACCATGTAACCATTAAAAAAATTAGTTGAAATCATTTAATTTTGTTGAGGTGATCAAAAAGAGTAGTTGCATTCTCCAAATTAAATTAAGGGTATTTTAGGAATGGTGCCAATAAATTGGATAGATTTAGTTCATGTTTGCTTATATTTTAGACCATTGAACATGAATTTTTTACTTATAAAAAGGAGGGGGGTTAGTCTTTCTTTAGTATTTTTTTAGCAATATTACTAGAGGGCAAGCCTTGAAAAAACAGTACAGTTTCCAATCTTGAAACTACCTCTCTACTTGTAGAGTTACGGTTGCTCAATTTAAAACATTTTGATCCAGTTTCTGATGCACTCTCTTATGCATTTTAGAAATACAAAACACTAATAAATCTTAAAATCCTAGTAAGAAGATGATACAAGTAAAAAAATAGATGATAGATTTATTAGAATCTGGTCCTTGACTTTCTCATTAATAGGTGAGGTATTTTACTTTTCTCTGTAAAGTGAATAAATTCTGAATATATGCATTGGAATTAATTACTATAAACCGACAGCATGAAAAAGTTTTACCATACATTCAATCATATGTCATTGATATTTCTGAACATAAATTAGAAAATAACATAATAGAGTTATACATAGACATCTAATCATATTTTACCTATAGGTATTTGTACACATATTTTAGGAACAACATTATGAGTTATGACACGACACCGGTAAATTATGATTGGGCACACATGTAAAATATGTTTACGTTTACACTGCCAGTGCATAATTATTAAACTCATATGTTAGATAGCATAGCAGAATATACCTTGAACAAAAAAGTGTTGAAATAGAGAGAAAAGATCCAAAGAGAATGTGAATTGGCTTTGGGTGAGTATCTAACACTTTTTGCCTGTTTATTTATGTTAGTAACTAAGTATTAATATGAAGCTATGGACAGCACAATAATAACAGTTGTACAACAGCATCTTCGAAGACCAACAATTTATAGCTTTCAATGTCAGTGCACAACAGCATCTTTCCACAATAAAAGGGGAAAAACCATTAGCAAACCCTAATTCTCATGAGAAGCCAGTGTTACAAATTGGTAAGTAACGAGTATACTATATCAAAGTTCTTCAATTTCAATGTATAACTCTAATCTTCTACTGTAACTACACAATCTAGTCTATATGAGAGAATAATGCATATCTGATCGTCAATTTCACATGCTTTTTATAGGGCCTTTTGGTCAAGTCTTTCATTCCAATTTAAGCATCGAATCAAACTATGAAACCAATCACCTGTTTGGTCAAACTTGTTAACTGTTGGAAGAGGATGCTGACTCATAGATATTCGTACAGAATCTCCTCTTGAAAGTTGCTGCCTTCTCTTCCCATCAAATGAAACCCAGGCATTGCTTCTAGCATCCTCTGGAATCTGCTAACAATAAATTATGTTACTCGATACCGATTATCCTAATTATAAAACCCGCAATCATTAAACCATTAGTTAACCTCAAACCAAGTAGCTTTTTCCAATACATAGTTGAGAGACAAGAATATATAACTAAGGAAGGGAAATATTTGCACGCATAGATGATGCATTATAAACAATGAAACATGTACTTGTGGAAACAAGAACAACCAACATGATACGTTTACCACATTGATAAAGATAACTTCACCTTTAATTCAAGTTGAGCAGAATCTGGAAGTATAACTGGTCTAAATGAGAGTGAATGTGGACAAATTGGAGTAAACAGCATGCACGGAACATTTGGATGGACCTGCAATATCCATTCACCATTAGAAAGAAAACATCGAAAGCAGTGATTAACTCGGGACAACTTCCCACTGATACTGTGCAGATATCATGACATTGAGAGATGTATATGTAGTAGAACTTAAGAAGTTATAATAAAGAAATTAATGATTAATTAATTATACAAGGTGGCTTGTACGAGGTTTCTATGACTTAGCAGTTTGTGTGGCAATTCCTCGAAAGATGGCTTTTTGGTAATCATAAGTGGAATAGGAGTTTGTTGTATGATATATTCTGAGTGACTTAACAATTTCTACAGATGTTTGTTATTTCACTTTTCACATGATAGAAGGGATGTTAGCATAAAAAGCCTAAAAACTTATATTTAAGGAATAACATAATGTGAGTGTGGATTATATGAAATCTTGTTCAAGGGAAGGAAAAGAGTACCCTATCTAAACGAGCTCTTTATTTTAACAAAATGGGGCAAAACAAAAAAGAGGGACACGGAGATGGAGAACTATGTTTGGGTGCAGTTATCTGGAACTCATTCGGCATTGTCGACCACTGACATTTGCAAAGCAGTAGAGAAAAGATTCCTGACTGGTGACTACAACTTAGATAACATCACTAGTTTAAGCCTCCTCATCCTCAGAACATAACAAAGAATTTCAACAAGTTATCTTTAGCTACCACATGAAGTGCAATGCAGTAATAGTAGGAAGACACCAATAAAACGATCAACATCTCTGCAGAAAATGCAGGTGAGGAAGGCTTGGATAAAATAATAGCTAAAATTTATAATCATTGCTTATCAAAGTATTCCATGGCAAGGACATATCTAGCCATTCCATCTAACTACTTCAGTAATCAGTACAGGCTCCATACAAATACAACTCTAGGATAAGCTTACCATAGATCCTCCAGCAGCTGTAGAATAGGCCGTGCTTCCAGTAGGAGTGGCTATGATCACTCCATCACCTTGTACCTGAAAGACATGGAAATCATCATATATAAGCTATAACACTGCTTCAGAAAGCTTACAAATTTGGAGTGCAGAGAACAGACACTAAGTCAAACTCACCTTTGTTATAAGTCTGTCATGTTCATAGCATTCAATCTTGGAAAGGTACGGATTAGAACCCCGATCAACAACCACTTCATTGAGAATATCAAATACTTTCCCAGGCATAGCTTTACCCTTACGAAAAATTTCACATCGGAGCCGCATTCTGAGAGTGATGTATACACCATCTACTTTATTATTTCCGTGGATGACTTTTCGTAAGTCCTGCTTGTAGTCTTCAAACTGAAAATAGAAATTCAGAATGGAAGTCAAACAAATGGACAAAAAGATATATGCATTTGTTTATACTGAAGTAAAGAATGGGTTTGCAGTGCATACACTATGAGAAGTCAGAAAACCGAGGGAACCAAGGTTAAATGACACAACAGGGGGAACAGCACCTCTAAATAGATTTGAAGCATGCAATATAACACCATCTCCTCCCAAACATGCCACAAAATCTACTTTCTCGTGTAGATCACTGAATCAAAGGCATTAGATATGTTACACAATCATTTAATGAAGCAAAGATTTTCTGTAAAAGGGAAAAAGTGAAAGTTATTTATTGCACATAATTCATAAACTACAGTACCCGGTATCTTGAATATAGAAGGTCTGAATGAATCCAAATCCGGGAATTCCAGCAAATATATCATGCACATCAGGTTCCACGAATACATTCATTTTCTCTTGGTTATATAGAAAAGAAGCAACCTGAAGATTAGATAAGAAAACTCTGCTGATAAAGAATTTAGTCAAATAATTACAAAATTTTGAATAAATACTCATTTAGTTTCTATAAGAATCACAGAAGTACCAAGTGTTGTCGGAATACTGGTCAAAGTTCAGAATTAAATTTGCCAGATCTCACATTCCCTATATTAAATTCCAAATTTTATTTCATTTGTTACAACAGAAGGTAGAGACTATAGTTTTTATCTCTAGTGCAGTAATGAAAACATATTTATCCAAGTACTTCCAACACAATGCTCTGCATAAAATCCCTACAATCCATCATTTACAGTCTCCATCTACGGTCCTGTAAATGCCATGAATTGGATTCTTTTACTAATTGATATTTCAGCTCTCCAACTTTCTTTTTAGGAAAAATCCTTAAGAGGTTATGAAATGGGCATAGAAGATGCTATAGGTTACAAATTAAAATTATTTTGTAACATTCTTTCATGAAGATCATCAAATATTTGATGTTGGGGCTTGAAATAAAAGATTAATAATTGTTTTCCTAAACATATCCCGAGCCTGAGCTCAATGCCTCTCCCCTCGCCAACTTAACAGAACATATCCCACCATGTCTACCAAAATATAACTGTTTTCCTAAACATTAATGTTAGAAGCTTTTAATAACTTAGGTGCTTGTAGGAGTCTAAAAACATTACCTCTTTAGCTTCTTCCATGAGGTGCGCCCCAGGCTTTTTCAACAATAACACGGTCTTTGGGGTAGATTTCCACATTAGCATTTGTTGCTGAGTGCTAGGATGTGTGAAAGCCAATGAAGATTCAGTCACCTTCTCTCTGACACAAGAAAATCCATCTGTTCGTACTAGGAACATCTCTGCTTTTTTTCTTGACTGCAGTCTTACAACTCCGGTTGAAGATGCACACATGTCTCCTTCAGTGAATCTCAAGTATTCCCCTGCCTTATCCTCATCGGCTAAAATCCTTCGAGAGTTAGTTGTATTATCAATATCATGGACATCAGGGGTGCAATGCATATCTCTTTCACTAAAAGCATTAACTGTTGTCCTAACAGAACTGGAAGTATTCATATTCACTGACTTCCACTTGTTACCAACTGCGATCGAACCTGACCCATCGGAACTTCCTACTGGACCCATAATATTAGGTTCAGGATTATGACGACTGCTGATAATAACTTGCCCCTGCAGTTTCCTATTATGCATGCCCGTTGAATTTGGCAAGCATTCTAACTTTTTGACATGATTACTTGAACAAGAGGGTTTTGAAACCTTCTTACTTCCCCAAAATCTGGACATCTCTTTTTTGGAAAAGATATCATGAGGAGGAACTTGAGCTTCTATAGGGTTAGTTTTGTTGGATAAAGTGGGAAAAGATCTTTCCTCACCAGTAGCATAAGCTTGTGGTGTAGCCCTGTCAATAGGAATAATCCCAATTAAGGTCCCATTACTTTGCATTCTTTCATTATTCTTATTCGGAGAGGTACTTTGGTCAAATGAGTCCACAGAACTGTGTATTGAACGCAAACCCTCTTGCAACAAATCGGTATCTTTTTCATGGGATGATCTCTCAGCAGTCATTGAGTCCTGCAGTTTCTCAGATTCATTTGTATAATCTGATGACATATCATTGGAAATAACTGCATAATTAGAAACATAGTGCGAAGCAGAGTGAGCCATGTATTCCTTCCATCTGGAAACCATGGCAGACGTTCTGCAAACTCCTTCCTTGCTGTGTAAATAGATTGGCCTTTTGCTGTTATCTGAAACAAGAGATGCAAACCTCTCAACCTGTTCCATATTAGGCGCCGTCCCAACTTCAACCGGGATTTTGACCAATTCAATAATTCCAGAAGAAACAGCATCATGTAAAGCAGCTTGGTAAAAATTATCTTTTACAGTCTCTTCTCGAAGATCAACAATAGTTTTATATCCTCTATCTAGTAGCCACTTAAGGCCTTCTTCTGTTACTTGCCCACCAATCCAAAAAGCAGCTTCCGATTCTTTGGACTCCGAGTCTTCACTAGAACTGAACAAATATACAGGACTCCAGTTTGCAAATAGTGCAGGACACGGATAATCCTCTCCGCGAGGAAACCCAGAATCATAACATACATTCTTCAGTCTCTGAAGCTTCCTCCACACGTCCAAACTTCGATCACCACCACCAGAAACGAAATATTTCTCAAGAGCAACATGCAAACTCTCACAACACCTTTTCATCTCGCTCCTGAAAACTGCAAGCGGAGGAAGGGTTTCCTCCACCGTACCAACACCGGAACCACGAACAGAACCCATAACGGAAAATCTTCCAGAAAGAACATCCTCCCTCCCATTTTTAACAAGTGTAACCATACACCCAAGTACAGAAACTATTTTATCTTCCAAAAGTGGTTTCTCGTGAGACGGAACATCATCGGAAACACTACATTCACCCGTTAAAGGGTTACACAAAGCATCCATTAATGCAGAATGAAGCTTTTCGGAATTTCTAAAAATTCTACAATACGCTTCCACTTCAGCAATATCACCCGGAATTGGACCAATATAAAACAACCGTGATGCATCATTGGATTCAATGGACTTCAAACTCTACAAACAAAAGCATGCCAAAACACAAAAAGAAAAAGTTTTTCAAAAAAAATAATAAAAAATCAATCTTTGATGAATACAAAATCCCTAATTTGGTCACTAAAAGCATTCAAATATAAAACATAATACGAAGCTCGGACACTCCTTGTCCTTGGACACAGACATGACACTAACACTTACAATTACATTGAATTATATCATTTTTTCGAGAAAAAATAAAAATTGTCTGTGTCGACATGTCAGTGTTTGTGTTATAGAATCAAATTGGTATGAAAAAATATTGAATTTAGGATCATCCAATGAAAATGAAAATGAAAATGAAAATGAGTGGGTAGATTAAGAGAAAATGAAAGGAACCTGAGAATCCAAAGCGAAATGAATGGAAGAAGAGTTGGAAAGTTGAGCGGAGGTGACGAGGTGTGTTGATCGGAGAGTGAAGTTGGGCTGCCGGAAAATGGGGTTGCGGGAGGTGGTGACGACGGAGAATGCCACGTGGCAGGGGCAGAAGAGAGTACTACTACATGCCAACATGGGTGGGACTACCGGAACTTTACTATCGGAATGAAATCAAATCAATGATGTGCTATTCTTGTCTTTGTCATGTCATGTACTCAAATCAATTTTAACAGAATTCACAAATCTAATTGTGATAAATATTCTTTCCTTCTTTATAAGACAAATCAATTTATAAATAAATTGAATAATTATTTTTTTTCATCAATATATATACTAGATAGTATAAATAAATTTAAAAAGTGCTTTGTTTCTTATAATAAAGAACAAAGGTAATATAAGAGAAGACTTATTTTGAGGTTCATTGAAAATTTATTCTATTTGATCTAATAATATTTTATTTTTTTTAACAATAATATATTAATAAATAGTATTATTTATAAAAAATAAAAATAAATTTAGCACAATTTCGTGAGCTTAGTAAAAAAAAGAATCTCTATCTCTATCTCTGTAACACCCTCAAATCCCAACTGATTATTATTAATATAAAATGATATATTTTTATTTATGAAAATGGTGTCACGTCTAAATTTAACGACACAATTTATTTCTTTTGATTCAAAAGTGAATACGCAGTGGAAAATTAAAAATAAACACACTATGATACTAAATTGATAAATAAAGTGTTTGAATAGTTCACATTGAGATTTAGTCTTGCTAAAATAAATTAAATAAAAGATAAGTCCTAAAAAACATAAGTTCTTCTAAAATTCAAAATACTAAAAAAAATAATAAGCTAAGTAAGTTCCCCATATGTCACGGTATCAAAGAGACTCCAGAAGCAAGAATTGAAAGCTAAACGAAACGCTGAACCAACTCTAAGGTTACTTCTTTTCCTGAAAGTCTACGATTGCAAGTCGTAGGGTCAAACCAGAAGGGAATTAGTAATGACATTTACATAAGGTAGCTGAATCAAATATTAATACTATTACTAATAATAATAATAATAATAATAATAATAATATAAATAATAATAATAATAATAATAATATAATAATAATAATAATAATAACCACAACATCTTAACAATAATTAATAGTAACATAATAGAATGTTCAGACAAGCAAGAATGTCAAGACACAAGCACAAACAATTAGATTCAAGACAATTATGAATGAGATGCCAAATTCTAAGACTCTTTAATATGCATGTGGTACCAGGGTCGGAGGTCAGAATTATTTTACTGAACACTCCTCAACGTCACTGTGCATAAGCACTAATCAACTTCACTGTGCATAAGCACTAATCAACGTCACTGTGCATAAGCACTCACATGAATGTATGCATGAATGTATGCTCAAACATAAAATACTCACAATAAACAATTCCACCTAGAAAAATCAATAGAACTAAAATCAATTGCATGGTAATAGTCTTTCATCAAAACAAATTATCAAACAAAATCAACGCGACAACAAAATGGAAGCCTACTCCAACACTTCGAACTTCCATATCAAAAATCAACGTGGCAACAAAAAAAATCTCAAATCAAATTCTCAATTCAAAGTTCTGAAATCCAATTCTCAAATTTAAAATTCTTAAATCTAACTTCTCAAATTATCAAACAAGATCAACACGACCACAACAAATACGACAACAATTATCCCATCATAATTTAATTCTTAAAAGAACCAAACTAATTTATAGATTAATTAATTATTTTTAAATTGCCAATACTAGACACCACTGGCACTACTATCCAAGAAAAAAACTATCCACCATCTCTGATTTCACAAAAGGTAGCATTAGAATTTGGACAACAAGGACCACACAAAAATTTCTCTTAGATAAAAGTTGCATAGTGATAACAGAGCAATGCATTTCAGTAACTAGTTTCTATTCTACTAATTACTATCACGTCTCATTATACTATTTCTATCATACTAATTAAATAGTTAGACACATCGGTGGAAACATCTCATATAGATTTAGACTAGTTTTTCAAAACAATTTTAAAAGCTAATCTTAATAAAAGTTATTATTTAGCTCTATCAAGGAAGTACTTTCATATGGCCTAACCGATCTCATCTTCATTCTACACTATTCAAGTCTTACTAAATTCATTACACAATATTCACTCTTTATCCTAATAATAAAACCAAATTAATTTAAAAACCCAATATAACATGGCCAAAGGGGTTTATACTATATGTATCGTATGTATCAGTAGCCATACCACTTACGGAACTTGTGTAACTCCTCTCACCAAAACTAAAATACCTTCGTACATAATTTATTTAGCAAATAGAATCCACTAATTATTAAGTAATATCTAAATCAATTTCAAATAGACGGTTAAATATAGCTTCATAACGGAGAGACACATAACAATAAATATAGTATCATGAATATAGGTTATATACATAACCGATGCAAAACTATAAACTGAGAACAGAACATACGATGAATTCCTTGGAAGGGAATTAAGAAAAAATACTTATGATGAAAAAGCAAATCACCGAAGAAAACAAAGAGACACATATCCCCCAAATATTAGACTTTCCTCTAACTACTTTATAAAAATCCAATCTTTTTAGACTCCAAATCCGAAAATCAAAAATCAAAAATTAAAATCCAAAGACAACATAAACATAAACTCATGGAAACACACATGAATAACATCGATAATTTCATGATACGAAAATTACTAACAATAATAGAATATGATTTCTTTTGAGGTAAAGAAACAAAACCAAAACACTCCAACAAACCCTATGCAAAACCTCAAAAACTAATCCCTCACCTTAGTTTTGATGAATTCTTTCTTTAATCTTAAGCTGCAGAATTTTTCTCTCTTCTCCTTCCTAGGGCTGTGCCTCCTCTTTCTCTTGCTCTCTCAGTTTCTAATTTTTCTCTGTTTTTTTTTTTGTTTTAGGTTAAGTGTGTTTAACCAAGACTTTTATGTGTTCTATTCATTTGCTAAACTATGTTACCAAACATAAGCCCGATCAGATTATTTTTTTCTTTCTACAAGTTTACTTACTACAAACTCAAGCCCAACTCTCTATGTTATTTTTTTGTACACAATAAATATACCTATTTATATTTTACTAATTTTGTCTATTACGCACCCTACACTTTCTTATTTATTTCTAATTTCTAACTACATAATCTCTTATAATTTTATTTTTCTAAAATTTCAAATTCAGTTTACTCAAAATTCTATCATAATTTCTTATTTCTAAAATGAGTAAATATACTAAGTTCGTCTCTTAAGGTACATAAATTCTTAACTCTTACTAATCGCTTAACTATTAAAAATTCCACTATCATACTTACCCTTAAAGTACCCCACAAATACACAAAACCATAAAATAGCAAAACATAAGAATAATCAAATAAATAAATAAAAACAATTTAATAAAATATATCCTAAAAAATCGGGGTGTTACAATCTCTATCTCTATTATTATATACATTACGATAGTTTCACGGAGCTCTCTCGTGCATTATCAAGAAAATTTGCTTATGTGTCATTCAATTAGAGCTTCTCTAAGATTTTTTTATATTTTTTTTAGATATTTTTTGTAGCGTAATTCAGTTGCATTCTTAGCATATTTTTTTTAGATTTTTTTTTTGGGAATAAATACGTTTGCAGTCTTTTTTTAGATATTTTTTTGGAATAAATACGTTTGCAGTTTGTATAAATATACAAAATTTTAATTTTAGTCCCTAAAAAAATTTTCAATAGGTTATGGTCCCTCAAATATTTCCTATCATAATTTTTGATCCTTATTTATCATTTAACTCGAGTATATCATTCAAAATTTTAAAAAAAATTTGGCTGACATGTTTAGTACATTATGGGGATCTCTATTACAGAAGATGAATTTTTTTTACCAATACATTAATTTAATATAAATTTTTTTGTTTTTTGCGTTTAAAAAAAATTCATTTTAGGTTAAAAAATTCTAAATTTTTGTGGGAGAGGTCCTTATCTCTATCTCTATTATTATTATTATTATTATTATTATTATTATTATTATTATTATTATTATTATTATTATATACATTACGATAGTTCCACGGAGCTCTCTCGTGCATTCTCAAGAAAATTTGCTTATGTGTCATTCAATTAGAGCTTCTCTAAGATTTTTTTTAATATTTTTTTTAGATATTTTTTGTAACGTAATTCAGTTGCATTCTTAGCATATTTTTTTTAGATTTTTTTTTGGGAATAAATACGTTTGCAGACTTTTTTTAGATTTTTTTTGGGAATAAATACGTTTGCAGTTCGTATAAATATACAAAATTTTAATTTTAGTCCCTAAAAAAATTTTCAACAGGTTATGGTCCCTCAAATATTTCCTATCATGATTTTTGGTCCTTACTTATCATTTAACTGGAGTATATCACTTAAAATTTTAAAAAAAAATTTGCTGACATGTTTAGTACATTATGGGGATCTCTATTACAGAAGATGAATTTTTTTTACCAATACATTAATTTAATATAAATTTTTTTGTTTTTTGCGTTTAAAAATAATTCATTTTAGGTTAAAAAATTTTAAATTTTTGTGGGAGAGGTTCTTATCTCTATCTCTATTATTATTATTATTATTATTATTTATTACATTACGATAGTTCCACGGAGCTCTCTCGTGCATTCTCAAGAAAATTTGCTTATGTGTCATTCAATTAGAGCTTCTCTAAGATTTTTTTTTAATATTTATTGTAGCGTAATTCAGTTGCATTCTTAGCATATTTTTTTTAGATTTTTTTTTGGGAATAAATACGTTTGCAGACTTTTTTTAGATTTTTTTTTTGGAATAAATACGTTTGCAGTTCGTATAAATATACAAAATTTTAATTTTAGTCCCTAAAAAAATTTTCAACAGGTTATGGTCCCTCAAATATTTCCTATCATGATTTTTGGTCCTTATTTATCATTTAACTCGAGTATATCATTCAAAATTTTAAAAAAAATTTCCCTGACATGTTTAGTACATTATGGGGATCTCTATTACAGAACATGAATTTTTTTTACGAATACATTAATTTAATATGAACTTTTTAGTTTTTTGCGTTTAAAAATTTATAAATAATTCATTTTAGGTTAAAAAATTCTAAACTTTTGTGTGAGAGGTTCTTATCTCTTTATTATTTATATACATTACGATAGTTCCACGGAGCTCTCTCGTGCATTCTCAAGAAAATTTGCTTATGTGTCATTCAATTAGAGCTTCTCTAAGATTTTTTTTAGGTAAAATATGTTTTTGGTCCTATAAATATACCAAATTTTGTTTTTAGTCCCTCTAAAATTTTTCTTCGACTTTTAGTTCCTATAAAATTTTCTATTTTGACTTTTGGTCCCTTCTTCTAAGTAAACTCATATGTATGATTCATATTTTTAAATAAAATTTTACAGAAAAATTTATAAAATTATATTAATCTCTCTCAAAAAAAATTAGAATTTTTTGACAAAATATGAATTTAATATGATTTTTGACATTTTTTGTGGTTAAAAATTCATAATTAATTTATGTTTTGTTAAAAAATTCCAATTCTTTTATAGTGAGATTTTTATAATATTGTACAAATTTCTGCATAATTTTATTAAAAAAATACAAAGTTACAAATGAGTTGAATTAAAAATAGGGACTAAAAGTGGTGATTGAAAATTTCATAGGGACTAAAAATTGAAGAAAATTTTTTGAGGGACTAAAAACAAAATTTGATATATTTATAGGGACCAAAAATATATTTAACCTTTTTTTTATTTTTTTTTTAGATTTTTTTTTGGGTTAAATATATTTTTGGTCCCTATAAATATATCAAATTTTGGATTTAGTCTTTATATTTTTAATTAAGTTGTGCACAAATGTGAAAAATATTATGATAATCTCTCCCTAAAAAAATTGGAATTTTTTAACAAAATATAAATTAAATATGAATTTTAAACCACAAAAAGTTTAAAAATTCATAATTAATTCCTATTTTTTTTAAAAATTCTAATTTTGTTTTTAGAGAGATCATTATAATTTTATAAACTTTTCTGCAAACTTTTTATTCAAAAATATGAATTCTACTTATGAGTTTATTTAAAATGAGGGATCAAAAGTGAAGATGAAAAATTTTATTGGGACAAAAAGTCGAAGAAAATTTTTAGAGGTACTAAAACCAAAATTTGGAATATTTATAGGGATCTAAAACATATTTAACCTTAAAAAGATAAATTGTGAGAATAATTATAGGGACCAAAAATATATCACAATGTGGAAGTTTTGTGATATATGTTTTTTTGGTAGATCGGAAAGATAAATTGCTCCCGCTAGAAATTGATCCCTGGACCTCTCCAACTCATACGTTCCTCAGCTCATACCATCTGAGTTATGTAACGGGGACAAAGTTTTGTGATATTAAGAATTATCTTTTCTTTGTTTTTTTTTTGTTTTTTAATTTTACACGTGGATTACTATGAAACAAGTTCAAACAAAGTGGGACAACGATGGAAAAAGATATCTTAATTTACACTGTATTTTAAAAAAATGTAGTTTGATGGGATTTAGATGAATAAATATACAATAAACATAGGAACATCACTATATGTGAAGGGTTTTTTTTTTTGACGTAAAAATACCAGAGCTTTTGATATGCAAAGTTGTCTATTTTTTTTATTTATTTTAAAATTTGAAAATATATCTTAATATACATTGTGTTTAAAAAAATGCAGTTTGATGAGATTAAACTGAATGAATCTACAATAAATTTAGGAAGATCACTAAATGTGAGAGTTTTTTTATGAAAAAATGTGTTAGTTTTGTCATATGCAAGACTGTCTATTTATATGTATTAAAGATAAATTACGAGAATAATTATAGGGACCAAAAATATATCACAATGTGGGAGTTTTGTGATATATGTTTTTTGATACAATATTAAATATACGTATAATTATTTAAACAATTTAACTATATTTTCTAAATATTCATACCATATATCAAACCACAATATATTCACATTACTTATACAAACAAATATTGTATATATTTGATTATAATAATATTTAATGTGCACTTTCAAAAAAAAAATATTTAATATGCAAAAACAATGGAAAAGAAGTGATGCCAAGCACAACCACATTGCCAATTTTGGAAACACAATTTATCACAAAATATCATGGATACTATGTCATAATAGCATTGATTTATCATTTATGTGAGGTATCCACAAAAAATTGTGCTCATAGCATTCATTTCCTGTGTGGCCCGCACCCAACTATCCATTATATTATGAATTTAATTTATTTATACATATTGTTGGTATAAAACTATTTTACACATGTATTAGATAATATATTGATACATAATATATTGTGTGCAAAAACATATTATTTATAAGCAACTATTTTCTACCGTTGTCCCCTTATTTCGATTCAAGAAGTTGTTCTTTGGATCTGGTGGGCTAAGCACTTTTGATTCGAGTTCAGAAGTTAGTGTCTTTTGGCAACTCTTTGGGTCGGGTTGAGGGATCTCTGGTAGTATGAAAGCAGAAGAGTAGCTTCTACGAATAAGATTAGAAGTATATCTCTTTTAGGTAGTGTAGGTTTTGGTTTTTTATGGCGTTCTGCTTATATACGGGGCGTCATTGTTTTGTAACTTCTATTTTGCCGTTTTATGTTTGTCTTGTGCATATATATGGTCTTATTAATATAATATTTGCCGTTAAAAAAAAAACCCTTAAATGGATTTCAGTTATCTCGAGTGAATTTATCTCTGCAGTTGCGTGCGGAAAATACCTTTGATTTATCAAAAAAATATCTCAAATTCACTATTTAATATTAAAATAAATTTAAAATAATAAAATTAAAATAAATTAATAAATAAAATTAAAAAGAAAATAATCCTGTGCACGGCACGGGTTAACATACTAGTTAATTATATATGCGGTCTCTTATGTTTATTTTAGGTTTTAATTTGGTCTATTACGTTTAAAAAGTTTCAATTATGTCCATTAGGTTACTGATTTCAACATAAGTTGGTCCTTTTCGTTAAATTTTAAATTAATGTCTTCAATTTTTTTTTGTTAAATTTTGAATTGATTTCTTCTAAATATTTTACGTGACACCTTCCTAAATTGTCCAAATTAAAACAAAATTTAAACCTAAAATTTTTTAAACAACAACCAGTTAGTTGTTAGGTGGACTATTTAAACAAAAATTTAATTAAAAAGACTAATTTAAAACTTTTTAAACGTAAGTTATCAAATTGAAACATAAAATAAATCTCAGGGATCAAATATATAAATATAATTAAGCCTAAAAAATTGTGACTTTGTGAGTGTTGTTCATCTTTTTCTTGTGTAAATCCTAGTTACTCTTCCTAACCACCATCCCTTGCGGCAGGTATGTTCCTCTTCAATTCATTCCATCATCACCGTTCCATTTATTTCATCTGCCATTACAAGTTAACTAGTTAGGTTAGTAAAATTGTATGGCTAGTAACTTGTTAAGCAAGTAACTAGTTAGGCTTTTTTTTTTATATTACAATTACTAAATACTATGATCATTGTCTAATCAACTATATATGTTGTTAAAAAGCCACTACAGGCGCAGCTCTTTAATGCTATCATAACGTAGTGAAATTAGGACAACCATATTAGCTTGCAAGTAATATAATTATATTATGTGATTTTAATTGTTCACCAAGTATATAGGCACAAAAGAAATAGCTTTCAATTTGTACGTATACTAAGGTGTTTGGTATAATCCACAAACTGGTGTAATCCTTCTTATAAGGTTATGGATGATTTATGCCATTTAAACTTAACAAAGCTAAGGGTTTGATTTTCTAGAACTATAGTTATATATCTTTGAAATTTTTAGCTATGCTTTTATAGTAAAATGAAAATCGTAATTGTTGTGTGCTTAATATATGGCTTCATTATTTTGGTTCCATGCACATGCATGGTTTGTTTGTTTGTTTGTTTGTAGGTTATTCTTTCTGTTTACATAAAAATGGCCGATGGTAAATCAGACAAGAACATTGCGATATGGAAGATGAAAAACTTGATCAAAGAACTGGGAAGTGCAAGAGGTAATGGTACTAGCATGATTTCTCTGATAATGTCTCCGCGTGATCAAATATCTCGTGCCAATAAAATGTTGGAAGATGAATTTGAAACTGCTTCAAATATCAAAAGTAGCGTAAACCGACAATCTGTGCTTGGAGCCATTACTTGTGCTCAACAGAAGTTGGAATTATATAACAAGGTTCCTACAAATGGATTGGTCATTTATACAGGTATTGTTATCACTAATGAAGGCAAGAAAAAGAAAAAGACATATGATTTTGAACCTTTTAAACCAATTAATGCATCACTTTATCTATGCGATAACAAATTTCATACAGAACCTTTAAATGAACTTATAGAATCTGATGACAAGTTCGGTTTCATTGTTATGGATGGTAATGGAGCCCTTTTTGGAACTTTAAGGGGAAATACTTGTGAGGTACTTCATAAATTTGACGTTGATCTACCAAAGAAGCACGGTAGAGGAGGGCAGTTGTCAGCTTCGCACTTAGATCGTCTTCGGATAGAAAAACGACACAATTACATTAGGAGGACTTCAGAACTTGCTACTCAGTATTACATCAAACCTGATACTAGTCAGCCTAATGTTGCTGGACTCATACTTGCTGGTACGGCCAACTTCAAGACTAAGTTGAGCCAGTCAGATATGTTCGATCCTCGGTTGCAAGCAAAAATATTGAAAGTGGTCGGTGTTTCCTATGGTGGGGAAAGTGGCTTTAACCAAGCTATTGACTTATCTACGGAGCTTCTATCTCGTGTGAAGTTCATGCAAGAGAAACACTTTATAGCAAAATATTTCGAAGAGATAAGCCAAGAAACTGGGAAATATGTTTACGGAGTTGATGACACTTTGAAGGCCCTAGAGATGGGTGCTGTTGAAACACTCATTGTATGGGAGAATTTGGATATTAATAGGTGTGTCCTGAAAAATGCTTCCACCGGTGAGATTGTCATAAAGCATTTGAACCAAGAACAAGAAGTTGATCAAAGCTACTTCCGCGATGCGGCTACCTCTGCAGACTTGGAGGTCCAAGAGAAGATACCGTTACTCGAGTGGTTTGCGAATGAGTACAAAAAATTTGGATGCTCGCTGGAATTTGTGACCAACAAATCTCAAGAAGGGTTGCAGTTTTGCAGTGGGTTTGGTGGTATTGGAGGTATGCTTCGCTACCAGCTTGATATCAGATCATTTGATGAGTTATCTGATGATGATGATGATGATGATGATGATGATGGTGGTGGTGGAGTGTACGAGGATTCAAATTAAGTGCATATTTAGATTGACAATGATTTTGTCTGAAACACAATGTGCCACAAAATCATGGTGCCAACTTAATTTTGTCAAGTTCAAATAGATCCACAAAAAAGAACTAGACATTGATTTTTTGTTTTGGATAAATTGGATGAATGACTTTCACCGAATATTTTCTACACATCATTTTGGATTTTATGGTATTGAGATAGTATTAATACTCAATCCTTTGTTTACAATTACATCTATCATAACTTTATTGTTTACTTTTATTTTTTATATTGCCGTCTGAATTTTATTTTTAGGTAGGAAAAAAAAAATGAATCAATCATGTAACAAAAAAAACGATGAAACATATAGAAAAAAAGAAAGTAAAAATTGGTTGTGTAAATATACATGTGTGAATCCACCAAGTGTCACAACTCACAAGCAAAAACAACAATGGATGATGGAAAATGCATATAGGAAAGCAATGTGTGCACTTGAGATTGAAATGCATAACTTTTATTACTTATAACTTATAAGGAAAATTGGCATTGTTCAATTATGAACCTTGTAATTCTTGTTACAACTTACAAGTGAACAACCATACTCGTTCTGGTCACACACAGAAAGAAAAGAAGAAGAAAAAAAAACATACTCAGTTCAGTTGAACTACACTATCTAATGGTTGTGGTATATGGTGCCACCATCCATAGAGAAGCAGCGTAAAGACGGTTCGCCAATGTCATTGTCACTAATAACAACTAACAAATCTACTTATCTACCTAAATCTCAACTAACATTCGAAGGATATTTAATTACAAAACAGTAACAATAAACATGAAACAATTTCATAAACAAAAAAGAGATGGGTAAATTACTCTAAGGTGACAGACATTCTGCTATGGACATCCCACTCATGTTAATTAGCTCGATTGTTGAAGACCTGGAAGGGATGTTGGCTGAAGATTTGATTTGGTGGGAAGACTAGGAGACTGCTTTTGGGACTTGGGCATTTCTTCTCCCTGCAAAGAAGCCAGCTTCTCAGGACCACAATTTGCTCCTTCCAACTCAAGTTCTGGTTTTCTCTTGAGCTTCTTTGTTAAAACACCATCAGCAACACGAATATCGTCCATGGAATTGCTTGAAATTCCCTTTGCTTTTTCTTGTTTTACACCATTGATAGGACTGGGGACCCGTACAGTTGTGCTCGTATTAGAAACGAGCTTGTTCATTGAAGTAAGAGCATGACTGCCAGATTCTGTTGCTAATTTCTCTTGTTGGTTCTGCTGTGATGGAATTGAGCCTGAGCCTGAGCCAGCATCAAGTCGAGCACTATCCTCTTGCCTCGATGCCAACAACTTCTTCCTCTTAATTTTTTCCTGATTCTAATAACAAATACCAGATCCTAGTTATCGATTGGGCATATGAAGAATCAAATGTTATACTTCCATTATTAATTAGGTAATTTAGGTTCTTTAATGTTTTCTCACTATCTTATCAACAAAACTAATACTATTAAAATAAAATTTCTAGATTAAAAACCCAAGATAACTTAAATAATTTGTAATGATATAGGTTGCTTTGCAAGAAGTAGAGTTTGTGAACTTGTCAAAAAAAAAAGTAGAGTTTGTGAAGCAAGACTACAAATGAAATCAACAATGGTGGCATCATGGGGGAAGGTCTATTTAATTTTTCCCAAACAGAGAAGGTTTTCTTTTTTCAGAAGAAAGAAAGTAAGCTTGGAACGGTTGTTCATTAATATTAAAAATCATTATTCACTGCAAAATACCTTATTTTTTGTGTGTGATGCTCTGCGCCTCTCTTTTGCCCTGCAAATTCCACGTTTGATCCCATGGTTGTCCATGTAACCAGTTGGCCATAATTCTGCAAGCTGATAAAGACAAAGAATTCGAAAGGTTAAATAATACAAATATATCTGTTGTAGGATGCAAACAAATTAAGTTAGACATAATATAAACTACACATTCAGTACACACATGCACGTGCAAATTATCAAGTGATAAGTAGCATGAATGCTCCTTGAACAAGAGAGTTGTTAATTGGAAGGAATAGAATTGATGCTAGGGGGAAATTCCAGTGGTGGGTACTTCTTACACCAATATATTCTCAAAACAAATTGTAAACTATTTTGTTTTCGGTATAGTCTAGGGGTAGAAGGAAGGGTTTTATATGTAATAACAGTGAAATATATTCTTTTATATGGAAAGAATATGGAAGTTTAGGTTATATTAGAAGGCATTAAGAAAACAAATCAAACTTAAAGCAAGCAAGTGAAGAATTCAAAAAACCAAGTTGATTAAGTTTTTGTCTTCAGCCAGAAAACACAAGACAAGCAACACAGTCGAAAACTGCTAAACCAATATTGCGAATACGATTTAGAAAATTTGAATTACCTCGGCATAGAACTTTCTGATCTGTGGACCTGCCTTTTCATCCAAGCCCTACAGCCATTGCAAACATGGTTCAATAAGGTTTATCTCACACAACACAAATTTCACAATAAGTATTTGTAGCTCAAAACCTGTACATCAACAAAAATGTCATAGAGATCACAAATCTTCTCCTCCAATGCAGCGTCCATACTAAAATTCCTTTTAGTTATTGCTTTTCCATCAGGACCAAATTCTTGAACATCGCCTGATCCTCCAGCTTTCTGCTGTTGCTGGTGTTCCAAAAAACATCATACAACCCAGGTTAAGTAACCAAAAACACTCATTAAGCAAAAATATTGCTGAAAAACTATTATCAAACACTGTAAACATTAAAAGATATAGAAAGACAAACACAAAATCACACTGGACCCATGCATAGAACTAGAAGTACCCAATAGAAAGAATGACAGGAAACATAGAGCATGCTTGTACTAGCTTATCTTGAGGAAATAATCACTTTCTTTTCTTTACTTCCTGAAAGAGGCTTGCTATTTTCCCAAAAAAATAGTACTGAGCCAAACATGGTATAAATTATGATTATGATGGGGAAAACACAAAACAATAATGAAGAACCAACAAAGCTAAACCAAGATGGAAAATGTGAGTATATCACACGATGCTGACTGATACAACCACCAATTTATATGTGAGTAATTTTGGAGGCATTATGAGCTCATCAGAACTAAACGTGAATTAAAAGAAAGCGCATTGAAGTTTGTCTACCAATCTTGAATAGGAAATATTATAACAAGGACAACTAAAATAAACCTTGGAGTCCAAAGTTGGGGCATGCATCTTAATCATATCAACAACTTCCTTTTTTATCCGTTGAAACCTATCATCCTCCTCCTGCTTTGCTGACAGACCCATACTGATCATTACTTTTAAGTTTCTCTGCCGCATGAAAACATTGTATGAGAAGATTAGTAGTTTTAGGAGTTAAGAGAACCTAAATATACCAAACATACAATCAATAGAAACAATGAATAACAGTTAGAGAAACTACTCAAGATAACTATAACATCCAAAATAACCAAGGTAACTTAGAGGTAGGATTTTTATTGCTCAAAAAAGAGCATTTTTTTTTTTGGTATTCAAAAGACCATTTTTTAGTGACATGAAAAATTGCAAAAAATACAACTTACTTCCTGATAAAATGTCATAATCATAGCCCCATACCCATAGCCACATCATCTTGAAGTACTTAAACAGAAGAAAAATTTAAGCATTCTTTCGAGAAAGTCACAAAAGTTTATCAGGAAGTCACTCAATCCACAATCTAAACCAAAAGCATGCATTTGATTATGTCAAGAATGTATTACTGAAAGCAGATTCCATTGTTCTCAAGTCATATTCTAACAATAAAGTCACTCAATCCACAATGTTCTACTCAAAGTAAGAATGGATGTGGTTAGGGCAACAATGTTCTGCTCAAAGCATAACTCCATTATTCTAAAATATAATTCTAACAATTAAACTAAAAGAAATTGTACATAATGCAGCAACACTGGACAGGGGATTCAGAGAAAAATAAGCACACTCAAGTCTCAACACTAACAACTTTTGGACAATAGTATATGTCAGCTGGAAGAGGGACGTGGGGAGACTGAAGTTGGAATCAGGATAAACTGAGATTGAAGGGTCATCTGTTTATATTTAAAAGCGGCAATACCTTTAATGTTCTGAGTTGCATCAAGTGCCCAAGAATACTCATAAGACGGTTAATTAACTCTTTTGATACTTTCCCTTGGCTTGCCTGTTGCAACAAAAACATACAATTAATATTATAAGTATCAACATATATATATAGTCAATAGCGCGCTATAGCGGCGCTATAGTGGTATAGCGTAGCAGTAGACCCCCTCTCCGCCACGCCATAGAGCCGCAAACCGCTATTTAGAGAAGGGGGAATAGCGGCCGCGAAAAGCAGTGAAATAGCGGCGCCGTGGCGGCGCAATAGCGTTTCGATAGCGTTTTTGGCCGCTATTGTGTTTTGGGGGAAAAAAAATGATAAAACCCTAATTTTTTTGTCATTATTTCTTTAAGTTAGGGGTATATAGGTCTTTTTAGCACCCCTTGGTTGCCCTAACTTGTGAATATAATGTGATATCACACACACTGAAACACGATTTCCATCTTGCTCCTTCTCTAAATCGGCTGGAAATCATGGAATGCTATTTAGTCTTTATTAAGAACCTATTTTGAGGGAAATGACAAAGTTTTATTATGAATATTAAGTATGAATGTCCCTTTGATTTTGGGTATTTTTCTATTTTTTAGTATTTATGTATGTTGCTAAAGTTTATGTTTAATTTGTACATGGTTTTTAAGTGTTCACAAGTATACCGCTATAGCATTTACCACTATCCGCTATTGCTATAGCATTTTTGAGGGTCAGCGCTACGCACCGCTATCCGAGATTAACTACATAGAGATATATACACTTAAAAGCATGAAATTTAGAAAGCAACATTTGTCAGTACCGCTAGTCTTGCAACTTTAGCAAGCTTTAGCTTTACTTCTCTGGGCAACCTCCTTTTGACTGCCTGGGATGTATTATCAGCCTCCGGGTTTTCCGCTGCAGGGGGCCTTGCTGTAATATGATTAAAAATGAACAAAAGAAGAAGAAAAGAAAGGGGGGAATATAATGTTAGAAACAAAATTCCCACATTTATTTATGTGTGAAATATCAAGTTTGAGACTTACACTCTGCAACCATTTTCTCTAACTCGCTAAGAGCCTTCTCAAGCATTGAAGATTTTGGCCTAACACTAGACCCGTCTTTCTTGTGCATGTATTCAGATTTCTGCATAAGAGACAAATAAACCCATTACCCAGACAGGAACTAATAGACCAAATATAGTTTTATGCCGATCAATCCATATGAACAAACACAACTTCCATCATCATATTTCAAGTTAGATGGAACAGGAAAATATATAGTTTACCAAGAGCACAACATGAGGATAGTTTACTAAGCACTTTCCATTATTTTTAAATATATGACACCTGCTCCAACGTATGTCAGTTCAGTCTCCTTAAAACTAAGTGGCTATCATTTTAAATGAAACATCATGTGATTGTTGTCCTTAATGCAAATGCAAAAAAGGAAATGGGGTCAGCAATGCATGTTCTTTTTCTATATTAATTGGGACATTGCCGGGGTTGGGGGGATTTGCTTCATTTCATCTAGCACACAGCATGTAATCCTTCACTGTCAAAGTAGAACTTTATTTCAACGACAACGGAAAGTAGTTCTGCAAAGAAAATTTATTATTTGGAAGGCAGTAGTTCCTGAAAGCCTCAAGGGGCCCTTATAGTCTAAAACTAAGAGTAGGACAACCCTTTTGTTTAATAACAAAAGGAATTGATGAAAGAACCACGGTGCAGACGACCTTCTTTATCAGTATTTTTTTAAGTATTTATCAGATAAAAAAATTATAAAAAAAAAAAAAGACAAAGGAAAAAGAAATATTTTTTTTTTTAAAACTCGGTATCCGGCCTAAGGACCGAGTAATCCGAGGGGTCCAAACCCACCATCCACTTGCGGGGGCACATTCAAAGCCAGAGTTTCGCTCTGTATGGCCTAGCCCACCAAAATTGGCACCGGGGAGAATCGAACCTGAGACCTTGTGAGGAGCACACTCCAAGGTCCCAAGCCAACACCACTAAGAAATAAAAACTTACTGTTGCTTTAGTGGCACACTTTCCCAAAGCCACGTTAAGATCTGGCAGTTGACGCATGCCATTTTTTTCTTTCGGCCGACTAGGATTTTCTAAATTATCAACACTAGTCGAGGGTCTTCCAGGTTGGGATTTGGATTGTGCATAAGCACCTTTGTCATTGTACTTCTGATGAGATGCATCAAATGATCCACTTGTGTTCTTAGATTGAAATGCTTCTATCTTCTTATTATCAGCATCTTTTGCTTCTGACATGGCAACAGGGATATCATCACTTGATGTTTTCAAAGAGACAGAAGCGACCGACGTTGGTTTAGTATCGGCATTAGCAATTTTTTTTTTGGAACTAATTCCGTAGATATCCAATTGATTCTGAGGTTTCAAGTCTTCATAATGTCCATCAGGCACATCAAAATTCTGTGAGGAATTACACACATTCTTTCCCTGTATGGAAGTTGTTTTCCCCGATGCTGCCTTGCCCACTTTTACATGCTTATTTGATCCATGGTCATTATTATTATTTTCACCTGGATTCTTCACTATATCTTTTTTGCGCCTTTTCTTTGGTTGCTGGTTGGGTAATACGGGAGGCTCCTCACTTGTAATATAGAAAGAAACAATCAATAATAATTCATAATTGTAAGACTCAATTTTTTAACTACAATCTTCAACTAAATAATTCATTAAATATTAAATATGTACAAAATTTGTAGCCAAAGTATCAAGGAAAGAGTATTTAGCTCTATGAGCCAAGATGATAATGTAAAAATGTTGTGAATTGTCAAACACAAAGAAAAATATTATTTACGGGCTAAATATGTTTTGATGCCCTATAAATTTGGCAAAGTTGGACTTTGGTATCTATGAAAATTTTATTCATTTACAGTCTCGACATTTAACAAAAATAGTATGTTTTAAGCCCCCCACCCTCTTAGTAGTGACTAAAGTCACATATATTGTGTATTTTTAGGATTAAAAACACATTATTTAATTAACTAACAAATACGAGCATTTTGATAGGAATCTCAAAAATACAAAATGTTACAAGTTATAACTGATGAAAAATTTGAAACAACTAAAAAGTGAGGTTATTTTATAGCAAATATTACAAAACGATAACAATAGACCAACCTTGTTAATTAAACAATATCAACAATTAAGTCATTTGCAAAGAAACCTGTCTATGATTTGCTTTAACATAATTGAATATTCAAAGCAGATTTGTCAAACAAAATAAAACTTACGTGCGTTCCAATTTCCCTCTATTTACAAAGAACCCATCATGTTTGACTTTGGAATTATCAACTTGAAAATATTCATCCTGCAGAGTGAACAGTTAAATAACGTATAAAAGTAATATATAAGCAAGAAAAATCATCATCATAATGAACAACGTTAGTCCTATGTATCAAGGTCAAGGAATGCAAACACAAATACCAACCAGCTCAGCGTCATCTATAAAAGAATCTTCAGTGTCATACTGATCATCATCGACAACATCAGGCAGATCTTCATCATCACTGCTATCCTTACCCTGAAAAGGATTCAGCATCTAATTCATGAACATTCGTGAAGCTACAAATTACTCCTTCCAGTCCTTTTTATAAGATACATATAGGTCAACAAAAATTGATGTATTTGGTCCATATAATATGGACCAAATACATCAACTTTAGTTGACTCACATGATCATATCGCTCATAAAAAGAACCGGAGGTAGTAATAATTAAACGAGCATCTACAATTTAAAACAATAAATAACTAATTCCGTCTTATTCGAAGCATATAGTACCAATTTCATTTCAGTAAGCAATATACACATACCATGTAAAGGCGTTCAATCTTCTCTATTACAGCACTGAAACGGTGTGGCTGAGCTGCATCATTTTCCTCAACCTCAACAGGTTCTCCCTAAGAGAAATGGGCAGATACTTGTCAAAATAAAGATCACATAACTGGCAAAGTACAACATGTTTACAAGTGCACACTGACTGCTAAACCTTACATTATATTTTTCTCAAATATCGAAGATTATCAGATCACATATCGTTGAGTTGTATCGACTAATCTACATATATACAACTGAGCTCACAAAATTTTCAATTTTCAACATCCTAATGCTCACAAATGCAAATATTACAACACCAAAAACTGAAAACACTACAATTTACAAGTACAAATCAATAATGCAAATACAAACTAAATCCAGAATGAACCAAATCGAAATTGACGAAAAACAAAAAATCCTCACCGGAAAATCCTCCGGCCGGGAGAGTTGAGAAGTCGAAGCGGATCCGTTATGTTTATTAGCGTCTTTCAACAGCTTCTTCCATGATACTATCGTTGTCTCTCCCGGCCGGAGTTCCACCGTGAACAATTGCCGGTCACCTTTCTTCACGAACGACGACGACGAAGCCTTATTCTCTTCCTTCATCGGAACCGAATTTTATCGAAATTGGAAACCTATGTTACGAGAATTAGGGTGACATATATAGAAACACGGAATTGGAAATTGGGAGAAATTTGAGTATAAGACCTAGATGAAGAAGAAGAAGAAGAAGAAGAATTGCGCGGGATTCGAAAATTGATTCAGGAAAATGAAAAGAAAATGGAAAATTAAATATAATTGGAAAAATTGACACTGTCTCTCTCTGGTGGTTTTAACTGAAAATTTTCGAGCTAGCTTGTAAAAACTTTCTTGCTCTTTCCCGAGAAAAAACCAGATGGGAAAGGAAACAGGGCGGGTAATTTATGTGGACCGGGTCGTATCCACCCCGAACTGAAACCGAATCCGAAAGATATAATGAAAGGTCTAAACTTGTATGATGTGGTATAGGAAAGAACTTCAAAGTTACAACTTACAAATGATGTTCTATAAAATACTAATTTATTTTAGTGAGTTAATCACGTTGAAGTTCTTTTATGTAAATTGTAAAGTGACGCTGGTTAGAGAATCGAGAAATTAAAATAGTTTAGATAAAACTTTTAGAAGATTAGACTTTATGCATAAACTTAGTCTTTAATCATTTGATTGGACCTATTTCCTCTTCTATTTGTGTGTGAATTTATGAGAGATTTACCTTCTCATTACTATACCCAAAAAAGAAAAAAAGTATACGGTACAATATAGTATTTCTCAAATCAACTCATCAACAAAAAGTACAAGAAATGGTTCAACTTTAACTATTGCTAACAAAATTATTAACAATTGATGAACATTCTGAATGAGCTCCTACGGGCTATAACAATATCTTTGACATTGATTTTATATGCTCACTTGAAGTTTCAAATGATCTGACATATGATTGTTATATAATGTTAAATATTTTAATCAGTTCAACATATACACACTTTAGGAACAAAACATGTGGGTGTGAATATCAAAAAACAATATCTCATACTTTCATATACACAGAAACAACGACAAAGTCACAAATATCAAAAAACAAGAAAAATGAATTTCTAGAACTTTTCTATGTCTACCGTGTTTCTCAAATCAACTCATCAACAAAATTAGATGAGAAGAATCTGTATGTAGTAATTGTTTGTAAGAAGAGAGGCTTCACCACAATGTTGAGGCAAACATGCCATCTGCATCTCTGTACAAAAACAAGAAGAATAAATTTCAAATAATGTTGTTAAAAAAAATTATACACATTTTGTATTTATATTTATAATTTTATAAAAATCAATTCCACAAAAATTCATATATTTTTAACAAATAATGAATTAAATATGAATGTTAAGTGTCAAACAATAAAAAAAAACATATTTAATTTATTCTTTTATAAAAAAATCAAAATGTTACAAAGCAATTTTAATTTACTAAACACATGACTGCAAATGCAATAAATAATTCAAAATATTAAAGGATACCTACAATGAATTGACTTAAAAGTGGGGACTAAATATCATTTCAAAACAAAAAATGTTAGGCAAAGAAAGTACGATTATAGATTTTATAGTCACTATGCATCCTAATTTTCATTATTCGGACTTAAACATTCATTTATAGATGCAGTAAATTAAAAAATCATGCTGATGTTTTTAAAGACTTGCAACAATTAAATTAATTAAAGTCAGATAATTTGATTAAAGGAAGACATTTTCATGTCTTTAGACCAATTCATAATGAGATCGGGGAGATAATCATAAGCTCTTCGTACATGATGGAAGCAATCTAGCGTGGACTAGTAAAACTAATAATTCGCTCGCGCCACAATATTGCAAACCACAACTTCATAATCAATTATACTCTCTTATTCTTTATTTCAAAAGGCAAAAATATACCATTGGTCATTTATCTTATTTATTTGTAATATGTTGGTCGTTTATCTTTTGTTTCTAATAAATTGATCATTTATCTTTCTATATTTGTAACACTTTAGTCATTTATATTTTATTTGTAACAAATTGATCCTTTATCTTTTTTAACATATACATATAAACTCAATTTCTAATTTTTTTATTAGAAAAAGTAATACTTTTATTTTTGAAAATATTTTTTTATTAATAATAAAAAAAATTCATATCATTGATGAACACTCATCATCTTCATCAAATCCAAATTCATAACCCAAACCATCAAATTCAAAATTCCGAAATTAAAATATATGCAATTAATGAAATTCATTAGCCAATATTGCCTTGTCCAATTCAAATAAAGTCAATTACTCCTATATATATATATATCAAATGAATTGAAAAAAAAAGTTATAAAAATGTAATTAAATTTGATTAACTTTAAAATAAAAAGGAATGGTAGTTGAATGAAAACACACCACCCAGTGATCTAGAACCCGAAATCGCTGAAATGGTGCGTATACCCCCCAAAACTCTGCACAAATTTCGGAATCTATATCTCGAAATGTATTTCGGGATCTACGTTCCGAATTGAAGGGTAATTTGGGGTTTTAGGGGGTAATAGAGAAATATGGGGGGGCAAAAGAGAAATTTTCCTATTATTACATACACCACTTCATTCCACGCTCAAAACTGGACGATCTCCCGGCGGTAGCTATTCATCAACGCTGCTTTAGATCTAGTTTATTGAGGAAGAGAAGGAGGGTTATGTTTTAGATCTAGTTTTAGATCTGTATTTTTTTTTATTCAATTTTTCTTTGTTTTAGGGGGGGTTATTGGATTGGGATTTCGAGGGATTATTTTGACAAAAAAGTCTTGAAGATTTTAAAAGACTTCGTGGGATTATATTGATTTTGTGAGATTTTGAGAGACTTTTTTTAAAAGATATTTTACAATCAAGATTGTTTATTTTTTTTTTGACAAAAACAATCAAGATTCTTAACACAGAATTTTGTGGGATTATAAAAAATAAAAAAATTGATTAAAAATCTTCATTGAATAACAACGGATTTTGTGGGATTGAAAAAAAACCAAAAAAAATCTTGATTGAATAACACAAGACTTTTAAAATCCATTAAAATCCCTCAAAATCCATTAAAATCCCTCAAAATCCTAATTGAATAACCCCCCTTAGATCTTGTTTTTGTTAGAAGGTGAAGAACTTTGTTTTATTTTTATTTCTATGTATTTTAATATATGGATTTTGAAGTTGAAGGTGTGGGTTATGAATTTGGATTTGATGAAGATGATGAATGTTCATCAATAGTGTGATTTTTTTTATTTTTAATAAAAAATATTTTCAAAAATAAAAGTATTATTTTTTTAATAAAAAAATTAGAAATCTCTATCTCTATTTATTTATTTTTATTTATTTATTTATATACATTACGATAGTTCCACGGAGCTCTCTCATGCATTCTCAAGAAAATTTGATTATGTGTCATTCAATTACAGCTTCTCTAAGATTTTTTTTTTATATTCTTTTTAGATATTTTTTTTAGCGTAATTCAGTTGCATTTTTAGCATTTTTTTTAGATTTTTTTTTTGGGAATAAATATGTTTGCAATCCTTATAAATATACAAAATTTGATTTTTAGTCCTTAAAAATAATTTCAGCAGGTTATGGTCCCTCAAATATTTCCTATCATGATTTTTTGTCCTTATTTTTCATTTAACTCGAGTATATCATTCAAAATTTTAATTTTTTTTTCGCTGACATGTTTAGTACATTATAGGTTCTTATCTCTATTTTTTTATATACATTACGATAGTTCCACGGAGCTCTCTCATGCATTCTCAAGAAAATTTGCTTATGTGTCATTCAATTAGAGCTTCTCTAAGATTTTTTTTTAGATTTTTTTTAGATTTTTTTTATCGTAATTCAGTTGCATTCTTAGCATATATTTTTTTTATTTTTTTTTTGGGAATAAATATGTTTGCAGTCCCTATAAATATACAAAATTTCATTTTTAGTCCTTAAAAATAATTTCAGCAGGTTATGGTCCCTCAAATATTTCCTATCATGATTTTTTGTCCTTATTTTTCATTTAACTCGAGTATATCATTCCAAATTTTAAATTTTTTTTCGCTGACATGTTTAGTACATTATAGGTTCTTATCTCTATCTCTATCTCTATTATATACATTACGATAGATCCACGGAGCTCTCTCATGCATTCTCAAGAAAATTTGCTTATGTGTCATTCAATTAGAGCTTCTCTAATGCTTTTTTTTTTAATATTTTTTTTAATTCAGTTGCATTCTTAGCATTTTTTTTTTATTTTTTTTTGGGAATAAATATGTTTGCAGTCCCTATAAATATACAAAATTTCATTTTTAGTCCTTAAAAATAATTTCAGCAGGTTATGGTCCCTCAAATATTTTCTATCATGATTTTTTGTCCTTATTTTTCATTTAACTCGAGTATATCATTCAAAATTTTATTTTTTTTTCGCTGACATGTTTAGTACATTATAGGTTCTTATCTCTATCTCTATTATTATATACATTACGATAGATCCACGGAGCTCTCTCATGCATTCTCAAGAAAATTTGCTTATGTGTCATTCAATTAGAGCTTCTCTAAGATTTTTTTTTAATATTTTTTGGGTTAAATTTATTTTTGGTCCCTATAAATATATCTAATTTTGATTTTAGTCCTTAT
Source organism: Trifolium dubium (assembly GCA_951804385.1). Classification (NCBI taxonomy): domain Eukaryota; kingdom Viridiplantae; phylum Streptophyta; class Magnoliopsida; order Fabales; family Fabaceae; genus Trifolium; species Trifolium dubium. Next base: position 19,011,745 of record OX638064.1, read on the forward strand.
AAAATTTTTCTTCGACTTTTAGTCCCTATAAAATTTTTCATCTTCAATTTTAGTCCCAATTTTTGAATCAACTCATATATGGCCTTTGTATTTTTTAATGAAGTTGTGCACAAATATAAAAAATATTATGATAATCTCTCCCTAAAAAAATTTGAATTTTTAACGAAACATAAATTAAATATGAATTTTAAACCAGAAAAAGTTTAAAAATTCATATGTAATTCCTAATTTGTTAAAAAATTCAAATTTTTTTTGGAGAGGTCATTATAATTTTATAAACTTTTTTGCAAACTTTTTATTCAAAAATATGAATTCTACTTATGAGTTTACTTAAAATGAGGGACCAAAAGTGAAGATGAAAAAAAATTTAGGGACTAAAAGTTGAAGAAATTTTTTGAGGGACTAAAACCAAAATTTGGTATATTTATAGGGACCAAAAATATATTTAACCCTAAAAAGATCAATTATGAGAATAATTATAGGGACAAAAAATATATCACAATTTGGGACTTTTGTGATATATTTGTTTTGGTAGATCGGAAAGATAAATTGCTCCCGCCAGTAATTGATCCCTGGACCTCTTCAACCCATACATCCCTTAGCTCATACCACCTGAGTTATGTTACGGGGACAAAGTTTTGTGATATTAAGAATTCTATTTTCTTTGTTTTTTTTTTGTTTTTAAAATTTACACGTGGATTACTATGAAACAAGTTCAAACAAAGTGGGAGAACGATGGAAAAAGATATCTTAATTTTCACTGTTTTTTAAAAGAGATCAACCCCTTTAAAATTTACACTGTATGGAGAAACATTTGTTAGAAGAGGTTAACCCCTTAAATGAATTCCAGTTATCTCGAGTGGATTAATCTCTGCAGTTGCGTGGGGAGAATACCTTTAGTTTACCAAAACAATCTCAAATTCACTATTAAATATTAAAATAAATTTAAAATAAATTAATAATTAATATTAAAAAGAAAATAATCCCGTGCACGGCACGGGCTAACATACTAGTTAAGTTTATATGTATATGTTAAAAAAGATAAATGACTAATTTGTTATAAACAAAAGATAAATGACTAAAGTGTTACAAATATAAAAGATAAAGGACTAATTTGTTACAAACAAAAAATAAATGACCAAAGTATTACAAATAAATAAGATAAAAAACCAATAGTATATTTTTACCTTCTCCAAACTATGAAACCTATGTTTCATAGTCTATATCAATTTTAATGATATTAGATGTGGCAGAGAGTGTCACTTAATCTCCATGATCATGTGTGGATGTTTACTCGTATAAAGTGAGTTGGTATTGTTTGATGAATGATTTGATAAAGCTACTGATTTTTCATAACTTAACATCATTAAAATTAAAATCTTCTTCATTTAGAAATTTTCAATTGGCCTTAGAATTAACAAACACGGTTCTACGAGGGTTAATGGAGTGAATCTAGATTCAATTGGTTGAATATTTCTACGTAATGTGTAGGGATCGGGATCGAGGTTCGAACTCTGATACGCCCACTAATTTATTTTTAGGGTGAATTTTTAGCCACTAAACTATCTGACAAAAAAAAAAGTATATCTAAATTTAATTGTTAAATTTGACTTGACAATAATCTCTAGTAAAAATATGCCTATAATAGTAAAAACACACATTGGTAGGAAAATGTCCACGGTAAAAAAGGCAGAAAAATAATTAATATTTTTAAGAAGTTGAGATTTTGAAAAGCAAAAGTAATTATAATAATATTTTTTGCTTTCACCCTCTGATTTTTAGGGGAAAGAGCTTTTAGTAATTAAGAGTTTATGATGAGCTTTGACATCAAATAGTTCTAGTCTCCTCTCAGTTGCAGCTGCGGAGATCGAATCGCAGTCATCCCTACCAAATTCAGCACCAATAACTACTGAACCAAAACAAAAAAAATCAATTACATAATACTCATTCAAAAGATAAAAACACACGAGATTTTATTTATTTTTTATGTTAGGTTTATGTTCCCTTTTTATGTCATTTATCTTTGTTTCAAAAATATAATTGGTAATTTTTTTCTTGTGTCAAATTACATTTGATCTTTCACAAATAACACATTTTTTTTTTGAAGCAAACAAATAACACATCTTAAAAATAATTATTATTTTTTTGGTATGGTAAAAATAATTATTATTAAAATTAAATATATTCAATTATTTTATATTTATAATTTAAAGATGTAATAATTATCATAACATGTGGAATATCAAAAATAAATAAATTATGATAACATGTGTTCTAAAGATACATGTTAAAAAACTTAAATAAAAGTTTTGTATTAATAAAAAAACAAAATTTTGATTTTATAATCGATAAATGCACAATTTTTAAGACTAATTTTTCATACCAAGTACCATAACATGTGTTCATTAACTTTCTCCTTATCATAAATAAAATTCAATTGATAACTATTTGAGATTGAAACTAGAGCCGTCAAATTATAGGGCTTTATCAATTTGAGTCTTGCCTTTACATAGATAGGGCTCAAATATTCAAGATAAAATGGGCCCTATTTTACATAGGCCCTAAATATAACAAGCTCTATAAATTTAAAATGGGCCCTAAGGCTCCAAGGCCTTATAAATTTACAAAATTTTCTTCTTCTAAACTCAATTTTTGGTAAACCGTAAACATATTTCAAAAAATCGTAAAAAATTCCGAAAAACTTTTTTTCTCGAAATTGGGAAAAAAAATCCGAATTTTTTTTCTAGAAATCGAAAAAAAATCTGAAATTGAAAAAAACTCCAACAACTTTTTTTCTCAAAATCGGTAAAAATTCTGAGAATTTTTTTTCGATTTCGAGAAAAAAGTTTTCGGCATTTTCTTTCGATTTGGAGAAAAAAAATTCAGAATTTTTTTCGATTTCGGAAAAACAAATTCTCTGCATTTTTTGCGATTTTGAGAAAAAAAAGTTTTTCGGCGTTTTTTTTTCGATTTGGAGAAAAAAAAATTCGGGAAAAAAAATTTCTTCATTTTTTCGATTTCGAGAAAAAAGTCGTCGGAATTTTTTCGATATCGAGAAAAAAAGTGTTTTTTCAATTTCGTGAAAAAAAATCGCTGAAATTTTTTTGATTTCGAGAAAAAAGTTTTCGCCCTTTTTCCCAATTTTGGCGTTTTTTTTTTATTTCGGAAAAAAAGTTCGCGGAATATTCATTTATTCGTTTCATGAATATTTTCGTTGATGTAAAATATTTATTTTGTTTATTTCACGCGTTTGTTGTTTTAGTTTTTGAATTTGTGTTGACCCAATTCTAAGCCCCATGGAGGGGCCAAGAATAAAAAATAAAAAAAGAGGGCCGGGCCCAACCTAAACTAATTAGAAAAATGGCCCTCCCACCTCTACAATTAATCTTTCACCCCTACAAACCATTTGATAATTCTATTTTGCCCTTTTTATTATTAAATTTTTTACACTATTAATTTTTATCATTCATTTCACCTCTACAATACAATGTTTCGATAATTTTTATTTTTTCCGGTTTGGTGTGTTTACCGGAACAGTTATTCAATGTGTTCTGGTATAATAATTTTAATAGTTAATTCAAACCTTTGTACCGGAACACATGAAAAAGTTGTTACAGTTTATTAAATATGTATGCAATTGTATGAATATGTGTACCGGAACATTATTGAAAATTGTTCCAGTTTTTACTTCACAAAAAAATTATATTGAGAAATTGTTACCGAAACACATCTAAAATAGTAAAATCCGTTCCGGTACATATCAATTCCTCAACTGTTCCGGTTTGAAAATTACTCAATTGTATGATAAAGTTGTTCCGCTAAAACCAAACACACTGCATGATAAAAAATTACTCAATTGTTCCGGTTTGAAAATTTATATTAAACAAAGAAATATATATTAAACATATTCATACATGTTCATATAATGTTCCGGTACAATTTCTCAATTTCTTTGGAAAAACAAAACCGGAACAATTTTTAAAAATATTTCGGTATACATATTCATATGATTGCATACATATTTAACGAACCGTAACAACTTTTTCATGTGTTCTGGTATGAAAGTTTGAATTAACTGTTAAAATTATTATATCGGAACACATTGATAAAACTGTTCCGGTAAACACATTAAACCGGAAAAAATAAAATTACCGGAACAATGTATTGTAAGGGTGAAATGAATGATATAAATTAATAGTATAAAAAATTTAATAATATAAAAGGTAAAATAGGATTATCAAGTGGTTTGTAGGGGTGAAGGATTAATTGTTGGGGGTGGAAGGGTCATTTTTCAACTAATTAATGAGAGGGCCAACAATATTAGACCCTAATAGTGGACTTTATTTGAGGGCCCTCTAATTTAAGGCTTATTTGACAGCTCTAATTGAAACGTTGATTTGAAGACAAGTTTTATTATTAAATTTGGCATATGAATATTTAACTCAACTTCTTTTTTTATGGTCAAGATTTTAACTCGCTTCCTATTGAGTGTAAAAATAATTTACATTGTGTAAACTTATAAATTAAGGGTGCATTTGATTGTTTAAAAATAAATGATCGGATAGAACAAGATAAATTGGAGGTCAACAAACTAGACAAAAACATAGTCTTTTATTAAATTATAGGATAATTTTTTGTCCTCAACACAAGTTGTCTATATTACTAAAATAACTTTTTTTCACTAAACATCACACAAAATAAAATTTATTCAATAGCTTAAATATTTGTCTTGTAGTGTTCTATCTTGTATTGTCCTATATTATTTTGTCATGTCCATTTGTCCAATATTCATATTTTATAGATCAAACAGACAGTAAATATTTATCTTATATTATTCTGTTTTGTATTACTTTATACTATTATGTCCACTACTTTTATTTTGTATATCAAAACAGAGTTTAAATCAAACTATTTTAATTTTTTGTAAAGGAAAAAAATTTATTTTTATAATCCACATTTAATTACTCTAACTTCAATAGCTAAGTGTTATCTTCTCTATAGTTCCCTCCTTCTAAATGAGTTCATGAAAAGCCATGTCCATCTCCATATCCACTTCCTCATTCCTCTTCCTCTCACCACCACCACCACTACCTCCTCTCTCCAGAATCTCACACCCTTCCTTCTCCCCTTCTTTCAAACTCAAACCTCTCTTCCTCCAGTCTCCACCTATCTCTAAACGCAACCCATTCTTAACCCGCGCCGACGACGGCGACTCCGCCGGACCCGACGACTATGAAATGGACGACGAAGCAATGGAGGAGGTCGACAACGACAAGGATTTCGACATTGACTACGATACGTTGGAGGAAGGAGACGTCGATATTGCGGCGGTGCAGAGTGTGAGTTTTGTTTCTACGCGAGGTTGGGACCCAGAAACGTTGGTTGATTATAGAATTAACGAAGATGAGTTTCATAAGATTAGTTTGTTGGATTGTGATTTCTTTATTCGGAAACCTCCTGACCCTGATAATGATGTTTATGATTTTAGAGAGGTTGGTGCTAGTTCCTTTAATTAGAGCCAAACTCGACCTTCATTTTTTCTGTTGTTGTTGTTGTTACGATTTTAATTGTTGAAATTTTGTTGTAGATGTATGTTACTCCTCCGGATACTGATGTTTATTCAATCCCCAAGGTGCTTGCACCAATGCCTCAGAAGGTAAACATTATCCTCAATAATATTTTTTTTTTTTCACCCTTTGGTTCTCAGGGAAAGGGCCCTAGTAGTCTAGAGTTTGGGGCGAGTTCTGACATCAAGTGGTTCCAGTCCCCCTCCACAGTTGCGGGGGATCGAACTGTGGTCCTCCCTACCATGTCCATCGGCAATTACCATTGGACCAACTAATATGTTACTTTATTTTAATTAGGCATGTTTGGATATACAACTTAAGCGTTTATAGCATGAACACTCGTGGAAGTGTTTATGTATAGGCTATTTCTGTAACATTAGGTAAAATAAAGTCGAACTCTTTTTATATAAATTATAAACTGTCTTCATAAGCTATTCTAGATAGCAATGTTGTCAAATATCAGCGATAGCGGATTGTGGTGGCGGATTTTTTGACAACCGCCATGGCCATAGCCAATTTGTTAAGGATGGCGAAGCCGTGTCATTTCATGGTGGATTTTGGCTTTCCGCCATCAATAACACTGATCCTAGATAGCTTATGAACATAAGTTGAAAACAACTTATGAACATATCATAATCTCTTTTAAACGGTCTCACAAGTGCTTATGCAAGTGGGCCTTTAATCCTAATATTGGCATCTATGAAGCTCGGACATTCCTTGGATTAGGCGTGTCCGACATGGACACTTACAATTACATTAAATTATATCACTTTTTCAAAAAAATTATCCGTGTCGTGTCCGGTGTCCGTTCTTCATAGATTGGCATGTTATCACGTATGACCGAGGAAGTTTTTGCTTATATGCTCATACAGCCTTAGGAGATGGTGGGATCTATTCATATTATAATGTATATGGATTATGCTGGGCTATTTAGGAAGCTATGCTAACACTTATTGTGATTCATTTCTTTTTCCGTTTCTCCTTCTACGTATATCACTTCCAAATTTAATGGATGCTTTCTTTTTTTTTCTCCAAATTTGTAGTACATTAGATGTGCGCAAAGTGATTTTGGATGCGACAATGTTACGGAGCCACCCGTTGATGCACGTCGAGATCCTCTGTATAAATCTGAGAGAGAAATTGAGAAGGTACGGGTTACTATTGTATTTGTGGCTTTTAAGTAAATTTTGAATTCCTTTGTTTCTTTACAACTTTGTTGGATAATTGGATGTCTGGATCTAGTTAATGTCATAAATTAAATTCTGTGATATAAAATGGACAGTTGTTAAAGGATGAGTATACATGTAACTGCTTCAAAGATCACATGCTTTAGAGTTTGTCTCAATAATGTGAAATATTACTGAACAATCCTCTTATGCAATCTTCTCAAGCAATGAGCTATACTTGAGTTGTACTTCTCACACTTATAGGATTTTGATGTTTTAGGATTTAGAAATACTCTCAGGAAAGTGAGCTTATGATATAACATTCTCATATTCACTACACTATTTTATATTTTATTGTTTTCCTGTTACAGGTATTCTTGACAAAACACTACAAAAATCGGAGGCTGGGAGACCCTGAGTTTGTCCTAGACTTTGAGGAGATTTATGTTATTGATTCCAAAACTAAGTCAATAACCAGAGCCAAAGTTCTGGTAAGGGACAGATAGTTCACTCTCAGTCTGGTTGCTTTTAGAAAATTACCTGCTGTTTGTTTCCTTTCATAGTCATATTTTTCAGCCTTGAATTTACTTTTTATGTTATTGTTTATAGAATATCTTTGTAATGGAAGGTGCGCTGTTGCTTAAGCTTAATATTGTTATTATTGCTCTAGAATGTTAGTTAAAATCCTGAAAAATACCATCGCACACTGCTAAATTGCTAATGTTTTGAAGAAATTAAACACTTGCTATGGTTGTCAAATTCTGGAGTTTACTTGTAGATTCTTTTAAGTGTGCGACTCTAGTGTCAAAAGCGGGTTAACTCACTTACAAAAGAGTTTGTTTCAACTAGGGTAGACTTGCAACTTTGAGGACAGTTGAACAAGTCTAACATAATGCTTATTTTTTCCATACATGTCTAAATTGACAATGGTTCAGTTTTTCTTTACCCAAAATATGACCGCTGAATGATAAGGAAGTGCACAAAACATTCACCTCACAATTTTAGCAGTCCACTCCATAGATGCATCACCCATCACCCATCTACTAATGGAGTGAATGATGTTGTGTTGAGTCTCAACCACGTAGCTCCCATTATGACCGATGTCAATAAAAAATACATCAACATACCCATTGATGCAAGTTTGCAGAAATTAAACTGGCTAGCATGGTGAATAAACCCAACTTTGATGAGCTTAAACCTAGGCTTTTCAAGCTGAATCCAGCTTCAATGAGGGGGAACTAGTTCGGTCATCCTTCACTCTAGTAATTATTGAAGTCGTGATATGTTAATTTGACCCTTGATTTTGAACTTGTGTTTTTTGTGTGCTAGAGTTGTGACACGCTGACACATCTTGTAATTTGTGAGTTCGTCCATCAACTTTGAATCGTGATGGTCTGGGTTTAATATATCAGTTCCTTATAAATACTGTATTTATTTGAATGTTGGACATTTTCTATGCAAATTATATTTATATACTATGATAGATTTTTAAACATTATTTTCCTATCAAATAAAACCACTGTTTGAGTCTGCGAAGATTCCATAAGTTTGCATAGGCTCTCGAGTTTAACAACCTCGCTCTAGTTGAATTTGTCGGGATCATGTGTAGTAGTTCTCAGATGACCCCCCTCCCATCTGTGTGCGGAGGTGACTGGTTTACACCAGCACAAGACTGACTCTCTCTCACGCTACCCGTGCTTGGGGAGATTGAGTAGTATGTTGTTCTTTTAGATGCAACTTTGTTTGTTGAGACATTGACTGCTATATGATTTATACTAATTGTCAATATACCTTCTGTAGGTAACAGCTCCTGGAGGGAGAACTAGAGATAAAAAGAGTGACTTGCTTGTTATAGCTGATAAGGGGACCTCCTTCAAAATAATACACGTGGTAATTATTTTTTCCTCGAATCACCTGGTATTTATCTTTACAAATTACAACACACCTCTGATATGTCATTTTATATGCAGAGTGAAAAAGATGATCCTACAACTGTCATAGAAAGACGAGAATGGGCCAAAACCAGAGAAGAAATGGAGAGGCATCTTAGAAAGCTAAGAGACTTCAGCACTTCAAATTGGTTTTGATTGATGATAAGTATGTATTCAAACACTGTCTCATGATTGTGCCCAGTATGATAGGTAGTTCGATCTAACATGTCACACGTGTATACAAACAATTAGAGTATTAGACTCAATCTTCTATTTTTGACATTGTGTGTAAGTTGCTGGATCTTGTGTATATTATTCTGTTGTAATTTGGTAGAGATGCGGCTATTGAAATCCAATGATCTATGGTACCTACAGTTGAATAGCCACTGTTTGGATGTATAACCATGAATGAATTTTGAGTCAAGGCATGACCAAATCTATTTGAGTGAAGAGTTTAATATTTTTGTATTTTCACTAATGCATGTTGTTAGAAATAATTAGCATTTCCTAACAACTTAACCTTTTGGGATAATCGGTTATCTGATACATGTATTTGTCCGCTAATGAATGAAGATTTGTAATGTAATCATAGTCAACTTGTTTCCTTCCAATATTGGAGAGGTTAAGACATGTTTGATTTACATTATATTATTGTCTGTCGCGTTCCAAAGTTGTTCCACCATGAAAATAGAGAAGCTATGAATTGTTGCTATAAGATGGACATGCGTTCAACAGAATTCCACTGCCAAAACATAGGCTAAAAGAGATAAAGAATGAGTTCAAAACATTTTAAATATATTTGTCAACAAAAAAACATTTTAAAAATAATAACTTTAATATCATTATGTGTACCAATTTTTTTTTATACCAATATTATCTAAAATTGTGGATTGTTAGTGCTCACTACTCAATACATGTTATGGTGAATATGTCAGAATTGCGGTGATTCACCATAATTTTGCATAAGCTACAGACAGAGTGTAGGTTTTAGAAAATCACAATGGATTACCATGATTCAGACATTTCCACTTTGATACCAAACATTTTTTTTTTTTGGTATGGTATGGCTTTGATACCAAACATATGCTATAGTATAATAAAATATAAAAATGTAAATTGAATTTTTTTTTTCTAAATTAAAATCTCCCATCCTCTCTCCCCTCAAGCCAATTATATTTTTGGTTAACCATGTTATAGGTCACCACTTTTTATGTTTTTGTATTAAGTATCCACCAACTTTGTCGATGACAAATTTCTATCGAAAAATTTGACCGAGCCCTTTTATAGAATCTCGCATATTTTAGCCTAATTTCATATAGTCCAATGTCGTCTAATCAATTTATACATGAGATGAAACATCTCTTCTAGTATAGACCTACTAACCTAAACTTTATTCTTCTAATGTCATATGAATTTTTTTGACTTTGACTATAAACTCTGGCCCCACTTTTTTTTAACAAAAAAAATTCATTTGAAATCACATCCAACAGTGCCAATGTCAAAATGATCATAAGATAAATTTACTATGGTGTATGACTAGAATTTCTCCTCCCCTTCAACTCCAATTTAAGACATCTGCCTATGTTTCCTGCTCTTACTAAACTAGGCTACCCATACAGAATCATAAATAGATAGAGGCCCATAATCTAATCTAACCTATATAGTAACTATAAGATGCATATGAAAATGCATTGAAACTATGGCATGCAAAAAGGAAGTAAGGAACATTTCCTTTATCCTGAGGTAATATTGTGGAGTAGTCAACTATATATCTTTGAGTTCATACAATGCCCTTACCTCCTAGCTAACCTAAATGCATATATATGATTTGAACCTATTGCCAATATATCTTAGGATTGGACTCTTTAAATTAAAAAACCTTCCCGTACATACACATATTAAAAAGGGTTAAATATGTTTTTTATCCTCATAAATATATCAAATTTTAGTTTTATTCCCTCTAAAAATTTTCTTCGACTTTTAGTCTCTATAAAAAAATTTATCTTCACTTTTGGTCTCTCCTTCTAAGTAAACTCATATGTAGAATTTATTTTTTTTGAATATAATTTTGCAGAAAAGTTTATAACATTATAATATTCTCTCCCAAAAAATATTAGAATTTTTTAACATAACAGATTAACAGGAATTAATTATGATTTTTTATACTTTTTGTGGTTAAAAATTCATATTAAATTCATGTTTTGTTAAAAAATCCAATTTTTTTTGGGAGAGATTTTCATAATATTTTACACATTTTTGCACAATTTTATTAAAAATAGGGACAAAGGTTATACCTGAGTTGAATTAAAAATAGGGACTAAAAATGGTGATTGAAAATTTCATAAGGACTAAAAGTCGAAAAAAAAATTTAGAGAGACTAAAATTAAAATTTGATATATTTATGGGGACCAAAAACAACAAGCTTCAATAAAGGTATGTTTGATATCCCAGAATTGCGGTGACCCACCGTGACTTTGCAAAAGTTATAACTTGTAGTTTCTGAAAATCTCATAGGTCACCATAATTTTACTACATCCACCGTGATACAAAACATTAATTAAGTCGGAAAAAAGACAATAAAAAGAACGAAAACTATATTTTATGTAATATATTACTATTATATCAAATATTAGAGTAGATTTTCGATCTCATACAAAAAAAATATGAAAGTAGATCGACATTTGCCAGTTTTTATATGGTTGTTACACTTACCAGTTTGATCCTAGCTAACATATCAATCTTGTCAAAAATCTCTTTTAAGTGTTTGACTCCAAACCAAGCAAGACTTCTGTACACAGCCCGTTCAAATGAAATTTTTAGAGGCATATGTATGATAAAAACTTCCTTTTCATTTTTAATGAAAATCAAAAACTTCAAAATTGTATGTTTACCAATTCTTATGTATTAATTTTTTTTTGGTGCATAAACGAAACGTTAAGTCATTGAAAACAAATATATACAAAGTGGAGTAATCGAAGTTTGAACTTCAATCATGATTGTCAAATAAAAAAGTATTGTGTTGATTGATATTAATTTTTGTTTTACACAATGTCATATTTATATGATCTAACTTTGCAATGAGGAGTGTTAATATTACTATCTTTTGAATACTCTTTCTATATAACATTTGTTACGGTGGAAGAAATTCTCTGTAGAGGTAAGAATTTCATGTGGTGAATAACGATGAAAAGGGGGTGCATGTAAAAAATACTTTGATGTCCAAATTAGTATAAACTTGAGGCGGCAGCTAGGTTAAAATTAGACATATCTTGTGATGTTGTGAAAGAATGATTTTATAGACCAATGAATGTGGGTTCCGAAATCGCCATAAAATGTTCTAAATGTTTTCGATTGGTACTCATAAAAAAAGTCACAAGAGTATAAAGGCCACAAGAGAATAAATATAACATCTAATACATCCCAACTATATATGACACATCTAAAAGTCACCTAAAAATAACTCGGTAAAAACATAATATAATAAAGTATAATTAACATAGTAATTTGATAAGAAAATGTGATTCCCTCTAGAATTTTTTTTACTAAAAGGGGATCAATGCAAATCTCAACCCTAAATTCATTCATTAAATTTCGTTTTTTTCTCACTTTCTTTCATTTCAACCGAATGGACTCGAAAACTCGAGCATATTTTTTTCTCTTGTTTATTTTAATACTCTCTCTTTCTTCTCAATGAATATTTGTATTTGTATGATTGACATTCGCCCATAGAATTTTTCACAGGAGAAAATTCACTCCTAATTTGATGTGCTTAACAAATCTTAAAATTGAATGAAAAAAAAAAATGAAATGGAAAACCCATGACAGCTATGAATGCAAATAGGAGTAAATTGTATAGATGTGACTCTGAATTTGTTTAGAGCCACATTATGCATTGAAGATTAGACACACTCTTTAATTAGTTTGTCATATCAATAAGTCTTGCCATAGTGATTTGAAGGTTGTTTGTGCTTTCTAATTCTACCAACCGCAACTTCCGTGCAGACATTTCAAATCAAAAACAAAACAAAACAAATGCCAAACTCCACTTAACATGCTCTCAAATTTTATGGATAAAACATTGAGGCTAGTAGTCTACTAAATCAATTTCCTTTGTAATAATTGGAACATTTGAATTGTTTTTTTCCTACGCCGTTTACATATTACTACTTTTTGCAGCTTTCATTTTTTTGCTCACAAATACTATAGGAATAATTAAATAAAATTAAAATCTTGTATTTTATTTTTTCCTTTGATTTGATGATTTGATGGTTGTGCGGCTGTGACATTCATAAAAACATAACTATGGTTACACATCACATTCAAACCCTAAGCTAAGCTAGAAAATAAATCACGGACACCAATACAAGTTAAACACCGTTATATCCTCTCTCTCAAACCTTGTTTTATGTATGTATATAACCATGCCCTAATCAACACATACTTTTTAACTTGCAAATCAAATCCCTCAAAAAGTTTAACATCCCAACTTCAAAAGTTATGTTTTGATTTATTTCACAACATTTTTTATATGAGCCAATTCACTTCGTTTTCTGGAAGAATATAAGTATATATATTCTTTAAATGAGTGAATGTACTTTATGTTTGGTTGTTGTGGTAAAAATTAATTCCGAGTGAAATCATTTTATAAAAATGAATTGAATGTGAATTGATTTATATACGTTTAAATACATTTAAGTAAAAATAAATTAAACAAGAAAGGTTTGAGTCAAGTCAACTCTAGAGATAGTTGGATTAAAGTTAGATTAATCAATTTTAAAGATAAAATCATTTTTATTCAAAAACATCCATTTAAAAAGAATCCCATTTTTATAATGGTTGATTCCATTTTTTTTTTAAAGATGGTTGATTCTATTTGTAATGCCCATGTAACCAGTTTTTACTTTTCTCTTATGTGTCTTATACATCGACACATAGGGCTCTAATAAATTTTTGATGTTTAACTTTTTTTTTTTAAAACTCATCATTATTTGATGGATTTAAAAACTCCATAATTAAGTACATACCACAAAAAAAAATCTCAAAATAGTTTGAAGTTAAGAAGTTTAGATAGTAAAAGATAAAAGTAAAAGATGCAAAACATTTGAGTGTTTAGGTGGAGAGGTTGGAATCCACAATATTCCTTATAATTAATATTGTAGTTTCATTCTGACATACTTATTGTGATACTAAATGCATGTTTGGTATCACGGTGGATGTGTCAGAATCACGATGATTCACCGTAATTTCCAGAAGCTACAAGTTGTAGCTTCTGCAAAATCACGGTGGATCACCGCAATTATGACACATCCACCGTAATACCAAACATACCATAAATATGTGCTTAATATATTTGAGTTTTGTCCGGAAACATGCATTTTAAAACTAAAAATATATCTCCTTTCAAAAAAAAAAAACTAAAAATATATCTTAAAATTAAATTAATACATGTTCAAATTCATTGAGCTATATATATGTAACCAGTTAAAAGATGCATAAAGAAAACCAAGGGTTAAGAAAATGAAACACACAAAAGCTTAAAATCAAAACTAGTTAATTAAACATAATAATAACAAAAGCACTCCTATTGAATTGGCTCTATCACAAACCCTTAAACAAGCACATCCTTTCTGTGCCACTCAGAAAGTTACTCATCAACAAACCTAAAATAGAATGGTCATCTATTACTTTTCTTTCTTTCTATAAACACTCTTCACATTATATTAATTATTTCAACAAAACACAAACAAAGAAAAGAAGAACAAGAACAAGAAGAAAAACATGGGAAGAGGTAAGATTGAGATCAAAAGAATTGAAAACTCAAGCAACAGACAGGTTACTTATTCAAAGAGAAAAAATGGTATCCTTAAGAAAGCAAAAGAAATAAGTGTTCTTTGTGATGCTCAAGTTTCTCTTATTCTCTTTGGTGCTTCTGGAAAGATGCATGAATACATCAGTCCTTCCACCACGTAATAAGCACTTTTTTTTTTCATTTGTTTCATGAAGAAGTTCTTAAGTGCATAAACTAGCTTTTTTACTAATCTGAAAAACACTTCTAACTTATTTTCTTTCTTTGTTTAATTTTTTTGTTTAAGGTTGATTGATGTTCTAGACAGATACCAGAGAGCTTCTGGAAAAACTCTTTGGGATGCTAAGCATGAGGTTAGGTTTTCATATTTATTTCTTTCATAAAAACTCATATATGTAATAAATTATTTATTTTTTATAGATTTTTTTTGGTTGGAATTTTTTATAGATTTGTTTGAAGAATAATAATATATATATAGTTATTTATTTTGCTAAAAATATGTTGAGGAACAAGAACCAATAAATCTGTGACTAGATCTACATTTGGAAACTATATTATATTGTTTTTTATAATTAAGGAAAGAAGAAAA
Organism: Trifolium dubium; assembly: GCA_951804385.1. NCBI lineage: Eukaryota > Viridiplantae > Streptophyta > Magnoliopsida > Fabales > Fabaceae > Trifolium > Trifolium dubium. Next base: position 19,026,804 of record OX638064.1, read on the forward strand.
AGTGAATATATGTCTTTATATATGAACAGATCTGGAAATAAAACTAAATTCATGTTTCTTCCTTTTTTTTGCTAATATTATTTTCAAAACTTTGAGTTTCAAACAAATATATGATGATAATGATGATGGATCTATCTCTTGGCTGCATGTTTTTGCACTGACATTTTTAACTAGCTTTAGAGTCAGATCTATACAAAAATTTTCATTTTTTGAGTCTCACTTATTTATTGCTTTTTGGATTGAACTCATAGAACCTCAGCAATGAAATTGATAGAATCAAAAAGGAGAATGACAGCATGCAAATTGAGCTCAGGTAAATATTTATATTTATATACAAGAAGAAACATTTATTTATTTAATTATATGTATTGCCCTAATTAATTAACTTAATTATTTTTATTATATTTTAGGCACTTGAAGGGAGAGGATATTACTTCACTGAATTACAAAGAGCTTATGACTCTTGAGGAAGCCCTTGAAAATGGCCTTACTGGTGTTCGTGACAAAAAGGTAATTTTTTTAATATTTCATTATCATAAAAGCTTTATAAATTAATTGTATTGAATTTTGTTTTAAAATATTTGCCTTGTAATTTTCTTTTTGTTTTTGCTACAGATGGAGGTGCATAGGATGTTCAAGAGAAATGTATGTGTGTTTTTATTTTATTTGTTGAAATATATATATTAAAGCATACTTTTTTTTTTGAGGAAAATATTAAAGCATACTTAGTAATATATAAGTACAATAACTAATGTAATATAACTTTTTTTAACATAAAATACTTATATACATTCTTTTTTAATTTGCTAATTCAATGATATTCCCTTGATACTGCTCAGGGCAAGATTTTGGAGGATGAAAACAAGGAACTCAATTTCCTTCTGGTAAGTGTAATCTATGTGTTAGCTTCTTCAAATATTTGTGTAAAATTTGAATTAAAATATCATATCATTTTATTTGAAGTGACCATAAATTTTACTTATGTGAAAAATGTAAATTCACAACTTTCTTCTATTAAAACATAATCTCCCCCTTCCAACCTCATATATTATAAATAGAACTGATGATCTCTCTATTTTTGTTGAGATAATTTTGGATGTTTTGATGAATTTTGAGCTTGTGTTTTTGCTGTCTTTATATAGTTCTTCTTCTTCTTCTTTTTAATCTTGTAGTACGTAGGTTAAGTAATCACTTATAGGCAATTAGTTTTTATATAATTTAATTTGCCACTAGAAAACATTCTAAAATCTTTCATTTCTATTATTTCCTACATCTCTATTAAAATCTCTCTTTACCCCGTTGTTTGAACTAAACAAACATGTAGTCTCGACAATTAAATCTAACTGCAAACTTTTTGTCAATAAAATGATAGGCAAAACATTTTTTTTTTAAAACGGAAAAACAAATTTTAAGTTAATAACTTTCCAATCACCTTATTTTATTAAGAAAATGTTATCATTTGGAAGTCCTAATTCAACCGTTCAAAAATGCTAGATCAGATGTTCATGACCGAAGTTCGATTTTCGGTCTTTCCACTTTATGTGTTTATGATGGTTTTACCATTTTATCTATATACCAAAAAAATATATGTAATTGCTTTAGTATTTGCTTGTTTTAATTTGATCATGTCACTTTAGTTAATTGTTTGCATCTTACCAATGAACAAAGTGGTTTTCACTCATCATATAAATCCTTGCATTAAACTAATTACTATCTCCTAGTCGTTCCATTGTGGCCTTAATTGTTAGTGTAGTTGTGTACTCTCTTTTCTGATATGTCTTGTACTCCGAGTGATTATTGCTAGTAATTATTTTCTTGATTGAAAAAAGTTTATCTTTTTCTTTTCTTTTGGTAAAAAAAAAGTTTTTCTAATTGTTGACTTCTTTTATTTTCCCCCCTTTTTCAACAGCAACAACATATGGCATTGGAAGGTGTGGGAAACATGCATGGACAATGGATTTAACAAGATCATAAGTGATTTAGTTTCCACTATGCTATTTGAATTTCAAGTGCTTCCTAAATAGCCATTAATCTTCTAGAATGTATGTTGAATTAATGGCTACTAATGTGTCCAATATATATTATTGTTCTAAGTTTGGATTGTGAACTTAAGTTTAATTGTCATTCTGATTTCGTTAATGTTTGTTGATTGTATCATTATATATCATTGGAGATATATAGTCTAAACAATCCAAAATCTTATTATGTGAAGTGATTGAATTTCTTGGCTGCAAAGCAAATACTATCTACCAAATAAGTGTATAATATATCAAAAGCTTTAATTTATTAGATATTTCAAAAATTAATTTAAAATAAATATTAATTGTTTGGTTTAACTAATAAAAAGTATTTTTATATAAGTGTTTTTATTTTTATTTTTTTAATGTCACATAATTTTTTTTAGGTTAGCTTTAGTACATGCATGACATCCATAATATATTTTATCATTATCAAGGTGGAAAGTTTCAAGTTGTTGAGTTAGAAATGGAGCCTTTCGAAATTGAAGATGTCGAGAGTGGAGTTGGGACCCGGATGATTGCTTGTTACGATAGATGAGATGATGTTGTTGTTGTCTCGGTTTCACGGTGCTTTCTCGGTTTTGGTGTGGTTTATCTGTTTTAGTGGTGCTGCATTTTTGTTGCTCGTGTTGTATTAGGGTGTGTAGGTGGTGTGTGTTGGATCTTGGTGGATTTAGTGTGGTTTGGGTGTTTGTGTTTGTTGATTTTTTCTTTGTTCTTTTATTCCTTAGCGCGACTATTGTAACTCTCATTTTAGAGTTTGCATGAATAATATATTTGTCATTTAAAAAAAAGGTTAGCTTTAGTCCAAGACATCTATAATTCTATCATTATTTTTTAGGTGAATATGGTTTTTTTAACCCTTATAAATATAATTTATAATTTACCATCATTTAGTAAGGACTAAATAAACGTAAAGAAGGGTTAGGTGTGGTGGGGGATTGGATTCGAGAAGCTTTCGTTAAGAAGTTGGGTAGCGGTGGATTGACGCGATTTTGGCTTGATCATTGGGTTGGTGAGAATCGGTTGTGTGATAGGTTCCTTAGATTGTTCAAAGTATCAACTCAAGTGGAGTGTAAAATTCAAGAAATGGGTGTTTCGGTTGATGATTGGTGGGAATGGAGGCTAAGTTCTTGGGCTTCGTTGCCCATAGATCGATTGTTACACCGTTTAATGTCATAAGTGGTGACGAGAGGTGATATTTAATTGTGGAGCCACTGGTGACTGTTGGAGAATATTTCAGCACAAAGGTTTAAAAAAATTTGCATGACAAAGGGTGCTGAGGATTTTCGTAATTGGAGTCCGAGATTTCTGATACCTGGATTGAAGTTGTGGTGGGAATACATGAAGGAAGACTTCATTACGATCTTCAGGTAACTTTTTATAAATAAGTTGTTATTAGTAAGTAATAGTTACCGAAGTGATGAGCATAATTGTTAGAATTAAAATTGTGTATATAGAAACATGTGTTGAATGTGTAGATGATTCCTATGCTTCCTAGAATAGATGATTCCTAGACTCTCAAACTATTAATTGTATCCTCATTATAAATATGTACATGTAATTTGAAATTTTTATAAAAAAAAACAAAATAAAAACCCAGAGGGTGTGGTTGAGCGGTTGAGGCTCATCCTCCCTTAACCAAGGGTCGATGGTTCGATCCTCGCCTTGGGTACGGAGCAACTTTAAATCTCTGGGTCAGCTATCCCACCCTTTGAGGTGCCTCCAATCTTGCGAGGGGAATAGTCACTGTATTCGGCGGTAGACACCCTGATCTCGACAAAAAAAAAAAACAATACAAGTCTCGTTACAAATTACAAAGAGTTACTACATATCACTACAATAAGTCTCCAATTCATCCATGATACACCATAAATTTGATTTGTCATTTTTACATAATCCACTTTTTCAACGGCAAACATGTCCAATAATTAGCAATTGATTCAGTTTCTTTGGAAGAAATAACCATCACCAAAGAAAATATATATTATGCATTAAAATAAAAATAAAAATTAACAATAAAAATAAAAATTACCTTCTCCATCACAATGACTGCAATTAATCCCTTTTTAGGTGTTTTTGAATATCTGGTGATTTTGCATCTTTAATGTTATCCTTTGTTTCTTCTTGGCTACATATTCTTCTATCTAATAACATAGTTATGTTATCTTCGGTACATCCAAAATTTTCAATCAAATTTTTTGTATTGTCTTGAAATCATGATGAACCATGGCTTCATCATGTTTCAACCCAATTAACAATCCTTCTTTTTTACCTAAATTTGAATTTGAAGAAGATTGATCCCTCTCACTCATTTTTTGGATAGGAAACTGAGATGAAATACAAGAGAAAGCAAGTTTATGAGATGAGATACAAGAGAAAACAAAATTGAGAAAATAGTGAAAAATGGTTTGTCGAGTCGTGATATGATATGATTTAAGGTCTTAAAACAAAAATGTCGACGAGTAATAATGACCATGTATGTAAAGAAAATAAAGAGGGGAGGGTGAGAGAAAAAGGGCACAGCTGTTGTGAAGGTGATATTACAGGTGATATTTGAAGTAAGTAAAGAAGACGTTGAAAAAAACAAAATAGAGAGAAAAACAGAAGCACAAAGAAGAAATAATGGAAAAGGAAAATGAAATCTTTAAACACAAAAACTAGTCAACCACATAACCAAAACTCATTTATTAAAGTAACCACATAACTTAAAAAGGCGGGGTTGGGTTTTTTTACCCATATATCCCTGTTTCAAACATCTCACCCAAACCCGCAACAACAATAACATTTAAACATAAACATAAGCTAATGTTTCAATGTTATTGATAGGTTTAGATAGAATTTTTATGTTTCAATGTTATTGTTGTTGTGGGTTTGGGTTAAAAAACCAGAACGATGATTGTGGATGTAGGTGTTACTTTGCCACCCCATGGATCCATGCAGGGGCGTTTTTTGGGCCTAGCTAACCTGGGCAATCGACCAGGCTTGGCCCAAATAATTTTTTTTTTGTTCAGTAAAAAAAAAGTCTAGGCAAGAAAAAAAAAAGGGCAAAATACAATAGGAATTGCAATAGGAAGCATACGAAGAAACAACAAGGAAAGAAACACGCAAACGCTGAAACGCAAACGTAAACTCTCAGTTCTCTCTCGCCATCTCACCTCACTCACTCGCGATCTCCCTCTCGCTTCTGAACCCTTGCCGTCGGCCGCCGTACAGCCACGTCTCCGGTAGCCGGTAGCTTCAGGTTACATCTTTGCCTCTTTGGTAGTATTATTGAATGTTTTTAATCCCTCTATGACTCTGTTATTTGTTAATTTGCTGGTTTGAACCCTCTATGGCTTTAAATTTGTTGGTTTGAACTCTAAATTTGCTGGTAGTATTATTGAATGTTCCACTAAAGTATTTTTGAATTCTGGACTGGTAGTTGGTTTTAATATGTTGGTCGTTTGAACCCTCTGTTTTGATAGTATTATTGAATGTTTTTAATCCCTCTATGGCTCTATTATTTGTTAATTTGTTGTTACAAAAAATAACATTGCTAATTTTGATAGTGTTAACCACTTAACCCTAAGTAGAAACCCTCTCTTTTGTGAATCCATTTATGATGTTATTTTGTGATTTGTGAATCCTCTGTTTTGTAAGCTATGTGAATTGAGTAATAACTTTATATCATTAAATTTCAGAGATGGAGAGATTTCTAGTTAAAAGAACAAGGATTGAGAATATAGTTAATGTTGTGCAATCGGAAGCCGAAGTAGAAGAACCACTTCCTAATGTGGCTAATGAGTTTAATTCAAATGAGATTGTGCGTGATCCAGGTCGTAGGAAACAAATTCACGATTATCCTCTGAATATTCAAGACGAAGTGAGAAGGGCATATGTATTGAAGGGTGCAATGCAACCAAATTTGACAAAATTTCCTCGTATTGAATTTGGTAGTGTTACAAGAGCATTTTCTAAGACATGGTATAAAAATTATACGTGGTCAGAATATAGTGAGTTCAAGGATGCAACTTATTGTTTCTATTGCTTTCTCTTTAAACAACCCGGGAGGCGCGAAAACTTTGGCTATGAAGTCTTCACCAAAGACGGATTTACAGATTGGAAGCATGCTTATAGAGGCTTAAAAGATCATGTTGGTAGTCATAATAGTGTGCACAACTCATGTATCAAGCACTATGATGATTATATTAATCAAAGACAAAGTGTGGCAAGTAAGTTTGCTAGAGCAACTAAAGAATCAGAAAAGTTGTATAAAATCCGTTTGTCTTGTTCTGTAGATTGTGCAAGATATCTCATATCACAAGGCTTGGCTTTCCGTGGCCATGATGAATCATCTAGTTCTCTAAACAAGGGAAATTTTAAAGAGATGTTAGAGTTTGTAAAATCTAGGAATGAACAAGTGAGGTTAGCTTTTGAAAAAGGGGGGAAAAGGGAGCAAATGGTTTGCAGCGAAATTCAACATGATCTTACACGCTCTTGTGCACATGAAGTTACCAAGGTGATTATGGAAGAGCTTGGTGATAGACAATTCTCCGTGCTTATTGATGAATCACGTGATATATCCGTCAAAGAGCAAATGGCGGTGATGTTGAGGTTAGTAGTTGTATGTTCCAATTTTCATTACCTATTTCTATTACATATTACCTAATTTTCAATTTCTATTAACCTCGTTGAATTTGTTGTATAGGTTTTTGAACGACAAAGGGAAGGTTGTGGAACGATTTATTGCTCTACATCATGTCACAGATACTACATCCGAGGCACTAAAGGATGCTCTTTTTGGTATTCTTGATCGTCACATGTTATCTATTTCAAGGATACGAGGGCAAGGATATGACGGCGCTTCAAATATTAGAGGTGAATTTAATGGTTTGCAAAGAAAAATTCTAGATGAAAACCCTTATGCTTTCTATGTCCATTGTTATGCTCATCGTTTGCAATTGGTGGTTGTATCCGTTGTTAGTAGTTGCTCATATATTCATGATTTCTTTGAGTACATCTCTCAAATTGTAACCACAACAAGTGCATCTTGCAAGAGAAGGGATGCTTTGACGGAGGCACAACACAAGGATATTGTGGATAAACTTGAGAATGGTGAGATATCTTCAGGAAGGGGTTTGCACCAATCATCTAGTCTTGCAAGACCCGGAGATACTAAATGGGGTTCACATCATATTACCTTGCTTCGATTGGATCATATGTGGTCCTCTGTATTAAAGGTGCTTAGTATGGTTGATAAAGATGGACGTGGACCATCTCAAGCGGCAGGTTTGATAGAAAAAATGGAGAGCTTTAAATTTGTTTTTATTTTGAAGCTTATGTTAAAGTTGTTTAGCATCACAAACGAGCTTTCAAAAATCTTGCAAAGAAAAGATCTTAATATTGTGCTTGCAATGGAGTTAATTAATGATGTCAAAGCTCGGTTGGCCACATTGAGAGAGAGTGGTTGGGATAATTTATTTGTTGTTGTCCAAGAATTTTGTGTTGCTAAAGGTATTCCTGTACCAAATATGGATGAAGAAATATCGCTTCGGGGTCGTTCAAGACTAGAAGGCATGACTGTCACTAATCGTCACCATTATCATGCAAAGATTTTTTATGTTGCTATTGACAAAATATGTGTGGAGATGGATCACCGCTTTAATGAAGGAAGTAACATTGTGCTTGATTGCTTCTCATGTCTTGACCCCAAGAACAATTTCTCCAAGTTTGATGTTGATAAGCTTGCTCGGCTTGCTGAACAATAAAGGAGCAACTTGATACTTATATACTTCATGTGAAAAGGCATGTTTCCTTTTCTACTTGTGAAGATGTTCAAAGTTTGGCTATGAAGATGGTTCAAACCGAGAAACATTTGATATTTCCAATGGTCTACAAACTTATTGAGTTGGCTTTGATATTGCCGGTTTCGAGAGCATCTGTTGAAAGAGTTTTTTCAGCAATGAAGATTATCAAGTCTAACTTACGCAACAAGATTACCGATGAGTGGTTCAATGACTTGATGATATGTTACACCGAGCAGGAGATATTCAAATCACTTAATGATGTTGATATTATTCGATCATTCTCTGCAAAGAAGTCTCGGAAAGGGCATTTGCCTCGTGGTTTTATTTAGCGTATTATGTTATGTTTCATCTCTTTAATTTTAATCTTTTTTGTTGACAAAGTGGTGAATCTCTCTTTTATTTTGATTTATGACTATATATATATGACTTCTCCCGGTACTATGAATTTGCGATTAAAATTTTGCCCAGGTTCTATAAAATTCCAAACTACGCCACTGGATCCATGGATGTGGGTGTTACTTTGCCATCCAATGTGTGAAATGTGAAACCGCACCCAGCCCTGCACCTAACCCTAGCCGTTGGAATTCCTAATCTTTTGGGATCCCTAGTTAAAATAAGACAAAAATATGGTTGATGCTTAATTTGTTTGATACTATATACTCCATATCCATTTTTTATAGATTAAAATTTACTACCGTAGAAAAGATAATTTTTTCACTAATTAAAACTAGAATTAAAAAAAACACCACAGAAAAAATAAAATACCACACAAACAAATTATCATACAATTTAAATAATAATGCACATGACTAAATTCACAATACAAGTCTGGTTACACTAGTGTAAAAAAGGGTTTTAATACCCATTTTTTTTGAGATATTACACCGTTTTGGATTCGGTGTAAATTCAACCGGTGAGATATGTATGAAGAATTTATACCGATAAAAAAAAGGTGTTAAAAAATATATATTACACCATTTTTTATTTATATCGGATGTAAAATTTTCATTATTTACATTGAATTACAACTATTTTACACCGGTTTTTAATTATATTAGGTGTAAATTATTTGTTATTTAGACTATTTTAAATAAATTTACACCTTATTGTATATATGAATAATGGATGTAAAATACTAGTATTTCACGCTAAAATTTAGAGTTTCGAAACTGTTTTTCCCAAAATAGTAGTGTGAAATATTAAAAAAATATATTATCTTTTACATTAATCAAACAAAACTATTTTCAAAATAAACAAAAATACGCCAAATTATTCAATTACTTGTAAACTTGGGAAAACTATTATCATATCACATACAAATTGAAAACATCAAAATTTCAAATAATTCTTCATATAATCTTCCTAATCTCTAAATGGAACTAGACATGGCTCATAGACCTAAAAGTTTAGATAAATAAACAAGAAAGATCCTAAGGAGAAGATGTTGGGTTCTTGTCAATCAGTGCGGTTGCCGATATGTTGTTGTCCTAGTGCTTCGGAAGATGGAGAAGATGATTGGGAGAGACTTACACCTAATAAATCACAAGCCATCAAAAAACATATAATACATGAATCCTATGTAGTTAATCTCGGATAGCGGCGCGTAACACATATAAAAGAAATAATGCATATAAGAGAAAACTTAAGGTTCAACGTAGAAGAACCCTTCTTATTGTAGATACATGGATGAAGAGATAAAAATAAAGAATAAGTAAGAAGTTTACCAATATATTAGAGCAACAAACGAGAAGAGATAAGTGGTGACGTTAGTGGATGAGAGCGGATAGAGAGAAACGGCAACCCCGGTAAGGTGACTGGTGAGGTAGAGGGTGACGGTGGTAGGAGAGAAGGGTTTAAGTAAGGTAGATAGAAAAGGTTGATAGAGAGAAAGTGTTTTTGAAGTTAAGAATTTGTTTCCTTTTTTTCTATTTATAAAGATTTGTTAGTAAAAAAGAAAAAACAGATTTGTTTGTTTGTTCACAATATTTAAAAAGTGACTTATAAAAAAAATATATATATATAAAAGTTTGTTTTTTTTTTAAGAAATAATGTGTAGTTTATTGTTAAATTTCTTTTGAAGCAAGTTATTATTAAATAAGTCTAATTTTTCTCACCTTTTTTATATAACAAGTGTATTATAAATTTTAAGTCACTAGTCTTTCACTATTACACCTATTTTCTTTAAACATAGTGTCTAAAATATAATTTTTCTCACCTCTTTTATATAACAATTGTATTATAAATTTTAGGTGACTAGTCTTTCACTATAACACCTATTTTTTTTAAACATAGTGTCTAAAGTATAGTTTTTCTCACCTTTTTTTATATAACAAGTGTATTATAAATTTTAGATGACTAATCTTTCATTATTACACCTATTTTCTTTAAACATGGTGTCTAATGTTACAACATAACTCTATTACACCCGTTTTTAATTAAAGAGGTGTAAAATATCTAATTATATTCATACTTTTGTACTAATGTTAGTTACTGCATATCACTACAATAAGCTTCTAATTCATCATGATACACCATAAATTTGATTTATCATTGTTACGTAATCCACTTTTTCAACGGAGAATATGTCTAATAATTAGCAATTGATTCATTTTCTTTGGAAGAAATTACCATCACCAAAGAAAAAATATATTATGCATTAAAATAAAAATTAACAATAAAAAAAATTACCTTCTCCATCACAATGGCTCCAATTAATCATTTTTCAGGTGTTGTTGAATATCTTGTGGTTTTGCATCTTTAAAGTTATCATTTGCTTCTTTTTCTTGGCTACTTATTTTTCTATCTAATAGCATGGTTATGTTATCTTCAGTAAATCCAAAATTTTCAATCAAATTTTTTTGTACTGTCATGCAATCATGATGAACCATGGCTTCGTCATGTTTCAACCCAATTAACAATCCTTCTTTTTTTCTTAAAATTGAATTTGAAGAAGATTGACCTATCTCACTCATATTTTTGGAAAGAAAATTGAGATGAAATACAAGAGAAAGCAAGTTTGTGAGATGAGATATAAGAGAAAGCAAAATGGAAAAAATGGTGAAAAATTGTTTGTTGAGTTGTGATATGATATGGTTCGAGGTCTTAAACAAAAATGTTGACGAGTAATAATGATCATTCTGTAAAGAAAATAAAGAGGGAAGGGTGAGAGAAAAAGGGCACAACTGCTGTGAAGGCGATATAATATTGATAAAATATTTAAAGTAAGCAAAGAAGACGTTGGAGAAAACAAAATAGAGAGAAAAACAGAAGCAGAGAGAAGAAAGAATGAAAAAGGAAAGTGAAATATTTAAACATGAAAACTAGTGAACCACAAAACCAAAACTAACCAAAACTCATTTATTAAAGTAACCACATAACTTAAAAAAAGAGATGGGATTGAGTCTTTTTACCAATATATCCATGTTTCAAACATTTCACCCAAACCCGCAACAACAATAACATTTAAACATAAACATAAACTAATGTTTCAATGTTATTGAGAGGTTTAGATAAATTAATGCTTATGTTTCAATGTTATTGTTGTTGCGAGTTTGGGTTTGGGTTAAAAAACCTGAATTATGATTGTGAATGTGGGTATTACTTTGCCGCCAAATGTGTGATGTATGAAACCGCGCACAACCCTTGCAGTCAACCCTACCCGTTGGAATCCCTAGCCAAAATTTGGTAAAAATATATATGATGGTTGATGTTTAATTTGTATGATATTATATACTCCATATCCATTTTTTATAGACTATAATTTACTACCGTAGAAAAAGTTAATTTTTTCATTAATTAAAACTAGAATTAAAATAAAACACCACAAAAAAAATAAAATACCACACAAACAAATAATCATACAATTAAAATAATAAAACACATGACTAGGGTAAACAATTACTCGTGTTCTTTATTTTACTTTCTGCACATTATTATTATTATACTGTCGTGTCATAAAGTTGAGCAAGTTGTTGAAACATCTTGCTTAACAACGTTCCCAACGGGCAGGGGCGATGCTGTGTAGAGCTGAGGGGGTGCAGCTGCACCCCTGAGTCTTGATATTTTGCCTTAATAATATAATTTTTATCGATATTGAACCGCCTGAATTTTAGGCTTTGCACCTTACTTGCACTCGTGTCATTTTTTATTGTGTTTTGTGTTGATAAATCAGTAATTATATGACTCTCATTTTCTTTGTTGCTTTTTGTGTTATCCTAATTATATTATTAATTAGTATATTATTAAATGCAAACCAGGACCAAAAATAATGATGCAAAATATTTGAGGGACCAAAATTTGATGGAAATTTTTACATGGCTTAAAAATGAAATTTGGTATATTTATAGTGACTAAAAACATATTTAACCCTTGATTTTATTATAAAGAGAAGATATTGATTTTTTTTAACAAGGAAAAGAAATTGATTTTTTTTGACTAAAAAATAGATTTTTTTTATTACAAAATAAAAATATATTGAATTTTTTTTTGACACAAGAAAATACTCCATATTGATATGATTAGATTTAGATGATAATCAATTTTTTTTGACCAAATATAACTTTTTCAAAAATAAAAAAGATTTTTTTCAAAAATAATAAAAAAAGATTATACACTTTAACCTATAACAACCATCCCACATCAACTTACTCTACATCACTTTCTTAAATATCACTTTTACTCTGACAATTTTTTTATACAATACTCCCTCCGGCTTTATTTATAAGCAAAAAACATCAAAAATATTTGGCCTTAAATATAAGCAAAAGTCAACAAATTCAACTTTATTTATTAATACTTTTTCAATAATATTCCTATATAATTATGGCTAGTCATAGACTTAGAAAATTTCTTAACAAAAGTTGCAGCTTTTTGTTTGTTGTGATTGGTGTAATACTCACTCACTCTTCCTTTCCATCTTCCCAATTCTAGAAAAATAAAAAAGCTGCATATATGCCAAAGATGTTGTTGAATGCAACTAATAAAAAATGAACTCCTTAATAAATGTGCAAAATGAAATTTTTGCTTAAATAAAAGGCCAGAGGGAGTATTTTTTTTTTTTTTACCTATATTCATATATTTTTCTTTTTTTGATATAATAAACCTATTCAATATTCATATATTTTTTCTGAAACCCTATTTTCTTTTCTTTTTTATTTTATTTTCTTTAATTTTCGTTGAAGTCACCAACCCAACCATCCCTCTCTCTCTCTAGTAACCTTGCGCGCGACGGAGACCCAACTCTCTCCCTCCTCCTTCTCTCATCAATCAGAGAGAAAAGAAAACAAAACAATAATCGCTTTTATTCATAATCGTTTTTATTCATAATCGCTTATTTTTTTTTTTTATTTTAACGCTTAACAACAACAATACCATTGTTCAAAACGCCAAATTCTTATCTTCAATTTCCTCCATCATCACCAGGTATCTTCATTCAATTCGCTCCTTCAATTTGTTCCTTGAAACCCGTGTTTTCTTCTACATTATTATCATTCTCAAATTCTCAAAGTAGGGTTTTTAATTTTCAATTTTTAATTTTCAATTTTTAATTTTAATTTTTGATTTTTGATTGCAGTGTGCTTCTGGATAATGCCACTTTCTAGGGTTTTCATTTTTGGCTATGATTTTCATGTAAAGGTAGTGTTTTTACTTTGTTTTTGATTAATTCTTTAAGTTTATGCATTGTGTTAGTTCAGGTTTTGATTGTTGTTTTTTGTTTTCAAGTTCGGTTTTTGTTGATCAGAGTGTGAAGGGTTAGTGCTGAAGTATTTGATTTTCGAACGAGTTGTTTGTGATTGGGATATGGGGTCGTGTGGTGAACCTGCAATTGTTGTTGGTGATCCATCTGTGATGGAGCAGCCTTTGAGTGAAAGGTTTCCGGCAGAGTTATGTTCAGAGGAAGTTTGCAATGGTATGGCTGATGGTTCTGTGGGAGAGGGTCAAGAGGGGTCGGGAGATGCTTTGAGAAATGAATGCGAGAATGATGATATGTTAAAATTGGAGAAAATTGTTGATGATGGTTGTGGGAATAGTTTGGGGATTTGTTCGGAGGAGAATGAAGTTTCTGATCTTAAAAGTGCTGGATTGTGGTCAGAAGGAAATTTTCAAGAGGAAGGGTATGTTGTCCTTCCGTTGGAGTCAATAACTTCAAATAATTTGCAGAAGCATTGTACTGAACAGGGTGAGCAGAAGGATGACAAGAGCATAATTTTTTCCTCGGCAGGAGATGATTCGGAAGTTGTGGAAGGCAAAAACGATGGTGCTGATTTGTTAGCCGGTCCTGTCAACTGTGCGCTTGATGTCAGACATTCTGAAGAGTATTCGGAATCAGATTTTGTGACAGATTTGCTAGTTGATTTCAACCAGGAAAATGAGCCAGAGGAGGTTATGAGAAATGCAGATAGCTTGCCAGAGTTTGTAGAAAATTATGATGCTTTAGATGGGATGGAAGTCAAATCTTGCAGGCAGGTATCTCCTTCACTGGATATGGAAGTGCCATCAGGCGACTTATTTATTGATACAAAAGTAGAGAGCACAATTGATGAACTACATGATCAGATAAATGATGAGGATTGTGACAGTACTCGTGAAGAAAAGATAAGAACCAATCTTGATGAAGAGATCATTATTAATTCATATGTACATGCAAATTGCTCACCAGATTTCCATAGGACCCCCAAGACTTCACCTGTAGTTGATTCTCTATGTCAGCCTACCTTGCCGGATCCAAGGAGGGAATTGAAGGATGGCATATTGCAAATAGAAGATGATTTTTGTACATTGAAGGATTGTTCTGCCGATGGAACTTCCAACTCTGCCATTAGAAAACCCTTATATCCAGAATCAGGTCACTCCTCTTTTGTTCTAACCACCAATGACTCTCCAAAGGATGCGCCGGATCTCCTTTCCAAGGGTGACGGTGTTTCCATCAACAATAATTGTGCTGTAGACAATGCTGCACAGACAAATAATGATGGAAAAGAAGCTGTTGAAGTTGATTATATCACTGAAAGCATACTGTTACCTTCTCAAAGGAGCAGTCAAAGAACCAAATTTGGTCGCAAGACACAAACCAGAAAGGCTTCCAGAAAATCCAAGAACAAAGCCAGTGTGACACTTCCAGGTGGGGGTATGATGATTAACCTAGAACCTACTAGAAAGAAAAGAAGTTGTTTATCCAAACCAGCTCGTTCTTCTGTCTGGGGATTTCTTGGCAATATTGAACAGTTTAGTGAAGCCATGTGCCATAATGAGGCTAGAAACGAGCGTCAAGACGGGAAAACGATTAAGAACGGTGCAAGTTCTAGCTCATTAAGTTCAGTTCAAAAGTGTAATGTTTCAACTTCAACTACTCGTTTTCGTCTAAAGATCAAGTATGGAAAAGAAAATGATTTACGTTGCTCAAATGTTCCGGAGTCTGTTGGTGGTTTGGCTTCTGCTCCCTGCTTGGGGTCTGATTCAGGTTCTCAGAAAGTAACCAACAATTCTGCAGATAAATTTTCTGTAGTGTTGGCTTTAAACAATTTAGAATCATTTAGAAAGGACCTGGACAAGGATGGGGATGCTGATAAATTTTCTGAAGTGTTGGCTTTAAATGGACAAACTGTAAATAGCCAGTTAAAGAATTCTAAAATAACAGAGAAGTCAGATGGGGATGCAGAGGAACTATGTCATGCAGTTCAGCCAGAGAGAATGGTTGAAGCGTTAGTTAAGCCAATTAATAATCCTGTTATAGATCCAGGAACATCACCTGATTCAGAAGTCATTGATTCAACTCCTGAAGTCCAGGTTGTAGAAAGACATGAAGAAGTACATCTTGCTGTGTTAGGTTCTTCTAATGAGTTAAATTCTAATGTGGATGTTACCTCCGGGAAGATTGAGGAGGAAAAGAAAGACAATCTTATTTGTTCAGGCAATTGTATCACTGAACATGGATCACAAGGTCAACCAGGGAATAATATAGCCAAGCATTCGAAGAATCACAGACGTAAGAAGAACTGCAGTGACGTGGTTAGCTCTGTAGAATTACCTACTTCCACTGAGCCAAGCAAATCTGCAAAGAGTAAAAAATTGACTGCAGAACCATTGGTCCTTTCTAGAGAGATTGTACTTGGAGGCTCCACCAAGACTTCGAAAGTTAAAAGTAACGTGAAAGGCAAGACAGCCGGCAAAACATCTGGTGACCATGGATCTTCTGAATTCCAGGGTTCTGAGGATTTGCCGTCTTCTACAAGACCTTTGGGTCGTAAACTACCTAAAAGTCTTGAACCCCCCAGTGAAGTTAGCAAGGCCAAGTCCAAAGTTTCTGACTCGACAAGCAGGAAAAAAACTACTACTGGACGCAAGGAGAAACAGAAAGAGCCAATTAACAAAAGTAAAGTCAAAGGGAAAGGCGCTTCTCTCAAAGTCACGTGTGAAGTGGAAGATCACCCGCATCCAGGTAGCTTTATATGTCAGATAGACTGCATCTTAATGTGAAATTATTCTTGTATTTGAAATCATCTTTGATGTTCCTTGTTTCCTTCTTGACCATCTAAATCTTGTTTTCTAGTGTTATTTCGTAATCTCACATTTTGCTTGCAATAAATGTTTTTGGTGTCACGTCAGCAGATTTAGTTGGAAATCATAAGTTGGATGCTGTTGGAAAAATTAATCCCAGTGGCAACAGTGTATCAATCAATGTATCTAATTTGGACGTGCTGCCTGGTTCTGGTACGGGAGAACAACCTCAGTCGCCGCGTAATGCATGGGTGAGTTGTGATGATTGTCACAAGTGGCGGCGTATTCCAGCTTTGCTTGCTGACCGGATTGACGAAACTAATTGCACCTGGTATGCACTGTTTCATTCATGCTAGTTAATAGTTATTACTATCACCAATATGATATAAACATGTATTTTGTATCACACGGTTAGTTTAAGAAGAGATTTTTTTCATGATTCATTTTGTTTCTAATTAATTGACTATGGTACATCAATTGATATATTGGGCTTAAGTGCTTAACCCATCCTTACAAAATCGGTTTGTAAGGTGAGGTATGCCACTCTTAGATCTTATCTCTATCGAATGTGGGACATAGGTTTTACCCAATACACCCTCTAACACCTAGTACTATTGTGCTTGGTGTGTCTGGATATAATGGTGGGTGGCCTAATGGATAGACTCTGATACAATATTATGTTTTATATTGGGCCTAATTCATCCTTAAAAAACCGGCTTGTAAAGTGAACGATTCCACTTTTTATAAACTCATTTCAGACATTATCTTTATTCAGTGTTGGGCTTGGATTTTTTCCAAATATGGGTTTCGATTACAATTTTTAATTTCACTTGTCTTGATTCATATTTGTAGTTATTTTATTTTTTTAAATTATAGAGGTACATAAGGTAAATAATGTTTCCATATTATTCCCTGTTTCTTTTACTAACTTGCATCTTGTCATGGATGATTTTCTTTTGAAGGACTTGCAAGGACAGCAGTGATAAAGCGTTTGCTGATTGTTCTATCCCTCAAGAAAAATCAAATAGAGAGATTAATGCTGAATTAGGATTATCATATGCCTCTGGGGATGACGACGTATGCGAAGACTCCAAAAATTATAAGGAATTGGAATATCGACTACCATCAGGTGTGTGGTATTAGCTAGAAAGTATTATTAATATTATTAATTTTTTTTTAACAGACTTATTAGTTTTTTTTAACAGAATTAAGATTGAAACTAGACTATTTCAGCCTCTTAGGAATGTCATTTAATCTTCCTTGCTGTCTAATATGCATTTTTCTTTATGCATTGCAGTTTCCCAAGAGTCAACTTTTACCCGCATTTTCACCAACGAGTTTCTGCACCGGAACCCGAGAACTCAGACTATTGACGAGGTCGGAAATTGTTCTAACTTTTTGTTTGTTACATCATGTAGTCATAATTACATTATTTGATTGAGTTCAAAATAGGTTTTAGCATACACATACATGATCATGTTGGATTGACATGTACTCCCTCCGGACTCAAATGTTAGCAAAAGAAGTAATTTTTGGTCTGAGATATATGCAAATTCCTAACTTCATCGGGTTTAATGTTATATATAATTCCAAATATCATTTAATTAATGCTCTCATGAAACAAGTTTCTATAAAAAAGTAAATGTAAAGAAATTGTAGTTTATAGAATTCAGTTATGTTTTTGATTATATCAATAAAATAAAAATATGTGAAGTTGTTAACTCTAACATAACATTCTTAATTAGTATGCAATTAACTGGTCAAGTTTGATTGCTTCTCAGACTTGCGGAGGGACTGAGAGCTCTGATGAGTAGATGTTCTTTCTTCTTATTTACATGTTGCTTTGCATATGTAACCTGATTGCTACATATATGGTTTTCTCATTTTGCTATCACATCAGTTGCTGATAGTTTTTATTTTACATTTTGTCTAAGATTTATACATGCAGTCATGCGGGACATTACTGATATTTTAACTAAACTTTCTAAATTTGCACATCAATTTTATATCCATTATTCATTGTATCTCTGAACTTGTAGGTAATGGTTTGCCATTGCAAGCCACCTCCAGAAGGCAAGTTGGGATGTG